>OY987248.1:9978719-10587487 GCA_963920765.1 Ulota crispa | reverse complement strand
AAGTTGATGAAGTTTTATGGCACCATTACTATGTTTTTAATCTATTATTGTTTTACTAAATTTAAGAGTCATATATTTTAGATTCAAATTCAAGAACCTCCATTTTTTTTAATGTAGCCTTAGAATGATTTCAGTGAAAAAAATATTTTGATCCAAATCAAAAAAATTAGCATTGAATTTTTGCATTTCTTGCTCAAAGCACACCTTGAGGTGTGACTTTAGCAATTCCATACATGTATATAGAGGATATTTTTCAAAATCTTTGCATTTCAACCACCAATTTTGACGTTTTTGTACTCCCTCCCTACTTTTGCAATTCATTGATACCATTATTTGTTTTATAATATTATTGACACAACACTTGCAATTCAACAAAAATAAATGTAATTAGCACTCATAGTTGAATTAATGTTGTCAAGAATAAGATTCAATAAAGATCAATGATCCGCAAAACTAAACCATAAAAAAGATTTCATTATCACCCCAACAGCATGTTTTCTTGGTGTTGGCCTCACATTGTAAAAACCTCACTCAAAAAGCAAAAAACTATTTGACTTTGGAAGCGGCACCCCCATAGCCAAATATATTAAATTGAGATTATTATTACACCAAGATATGAAAAATATCAAAGCAGTACTTTAGCGTACACCTGCGTCTACAAGCATTGCAAACACACTACAAGTTTGTCTCATTTGTGATATGGTTAGGAGTTAAACCACTTGCTTCCTTCATTTACTGGTTTGACTCTTGACAATGTTACAAATGAGGCAAATTTGTTGTATGTTTGTAGTGTTTGTAAATGCAGATGTATGTTAAAGTATTGCTTTGATTTTATTTCATATTTCAATGTAATAATAATCTCAAATTTAATAGGTTCGGCTATGGGAGTGTCCGTGTAGCAACTAGGGGGTGTCCGCCTAGTTGTTCCCTTGATTTTCCATCACCTTATCCATTACTTAGTTTCAAGAGTAGAAGAATTGAAGAGGATTAACCTCTTTTATGAATATGCACTTTAAAAGCAATGATTGTGTTTTATGTATTTTCTATCTCATATCTAAAATACAAGATGAAATGCCAAAATTAGATTGACTCATCAAGAACTTAGTTGAAATTTAGATATCTAAAGGTGGTTTGTATGTATTTTTTAAATGGATAGTAAATAGAGCACAAGTTTATACATTGAAGGATTTTTTATGAGTGATTTTTTTCAACAATGAATATTTATGCATTGCAATGGATGTGAATCTAATAGAAGGGTCACTTGTTTGTTAAAAGTTATTGAGATGATGTCATATTTGACTAGAGAAACTCCGAGAATCAAGAAATCTACCTTTTGGGGTGAATGGCACTTTGTAAAAATTGGACTCCTATTTATTCTTAGGTGTTATTCATTTTGCAATAAAACATAAGTATAGAGGCTTTTGGTTTCTACAAGTTATTAGAGGTGTAATCTTAAATTCTCTTTGCTTTGTTCTATTGTATTGCTCAATAAAAGTTTGGATTTGAAAATGCAATTCTCAATGTAGAAAGAGTCAATAACCAAGGATTGCAAAATATACTTGATTTTCCCCTTTCACATGAAATACATTCAAAACTACACTACATTTTATTTCATCAATCTCAATTATTTTTCCACTTATAGTATTGAGGCACATGATTAAAGTATAATTTGCTATCAAAATTAGAAAGACAACGTGCAAAACTTTCATCAACCATCTGCAATAGCTTAAACTTTAACTTGAATATTATCACTTGAAAATATCATATTGCTGGGTTCCCATTTCCCAATGGAGGGGAAAGGTTCCTAGCAAACACAACAAATTTCATTGCCTTTAGGTGCATTATTTGGAAATTGCCAATATCTTGAGTATTGCTATAATATTTGAATAAAAGTCTTATATTCTAGTGTTTAGATTAAATCAAACAAGATTTAAATAAATCGACATCACTAATCATGTAGAGTGGCACATCAAGTTGGAATTGCAAAAATTTTGAGCACCACAATATTTGTGTGGGCAAATAGATTTAAATCATTAGTTTCTCCAATCTCTTACTTTGAGAACATAATGACAAAAGCTACATTACAAATTATGTTTATGTGTGACCTTGGGCAATCAAAAATCAAATCAAAATAGAACAATTAAATTTGGAAGTTGAAGACATTTTTCCAATCATTCAAGCCTTCAAATTAGATACTATGGATGCCAATTGTCCTTTCATTGCTTGAATTGGTCTTGACTTTCGTTCTAAAGCCATGCAAGCGACATGACTTCCTAAAATTTCTTCTTGAAGAAAAAGGCAATCTCTCTTTGTTTACAAAATGTACAATTTTGAATTTTGAATTATTTTTTTCATTTCTAAATGCATATGCACTCAAAATAACTTTATGTTTTTATGTCATTAGAACAAAGGTAAAACTTTCAACAAGTTTGGAAAAAAGTTTAAAACCAATAAAATAATAATAACACCATTGAGATTATTTGTTAAAATCTAGAAACAATATTTATTGGCAAATTGGTCCATTACATTAAGCATCATAACATTAAATGTCATTATCAATGTAGTCATAGCTTATAGTGCTGCTTACCCTATTATTTGACTCACTTCAATTTTCATTTAATTGACAATCAATATTCATGTTGACGATTATTGTTAATGTTGTATATTACTTAATGCAAGCTAAACGATCATGATATTAATTTAGAAATTTTTATGGAAACTTAGTTGACAATAATATTTATACATTTGGTGTTGATAACACTAGCGTTGTTGACATTTATTATTACACTTTAAAATTAATGTTATTAGCATTAAATATCATTATTAGTGTGTTGAAACCAGCAGGGGAATTATGGGCAAAGAACATGTTTGTCCAAAAAAAACTTGTGTGATGAAACTATTAGAGATTTTTTTCAAAATTCATTTTTTTACAAGGGAAAAACAAGATTTCAAGGAATTTTCAAAAAGGTGAATTCCATAATAAGAATTATTATTATTATTTATCTTAGCCCGGGTGAACTTATGTTCGCTTACAATCCACGATTGAAAGACAATTTTTAAAAAATAATCATCAAATTCTCAAACTATGTTAGTAGAATCCAAACAAAGTGATTGAAACTATTTAGCGATATGTTAAATTCAAGATGAAAAACTTGTTTACTAAATTTCAAATTAGTTTTGTAATCTTTTAATCTTTCAAAAAAATTCCTATTGACTGAACAAGACCTTTTCCACCTACTTGTATATATCTGTTTATTTATTTTTTAAACTTATGCAATTGAATTTCAACATCGTAGAAAACTATGAGACGTGGTCAACAAAAGAATATACTCATTAAATTTTCATAGTTCATGGTCTCTAAAAACGGTATTACAATATCTATAAATTCATTCTAGAGAATAGATCTAATGAATATTCGAGTGGATAGGTCTTAAGATAAAACACCCTTCTATATGGTGAGCGAGATGGTGAGTTCTCAAATGTTTTTCAAGAAACAAAAAGAAGTTGCATCTGATTCTTGATTCCTATTTTAAAAACTCTATTCAGAACAAATTGTGAGTTTTCAAACCAACACCAAATATTTAGTCAATTGTGTTTCAAATGGAAATAAAACCACAAATTGCTTGTCTTTTTACAAATCCACAAAGATTCAAAAATGATATGAATGTGTCTAAACATGAATCCTCACATTTACATAATATAGTTTTATTTCATAGGGTTTTTAACACCAACTTTAATATTTCCTTCTAAGTTTTAGTTAAAAAGCTACCTTAGACAACCATCGTCCATCTTATTACAATCAACAACTAAGGGGTTGTTCGAACTATGTCTCATGCCCCCGTCTTTGCAAGCTCCACCTCAATGCCAAATCTCAACTTCGTTGGGTTATTAAGGGCAAAAAGGAATAGTAAAGAAAGTCATGAATATTTTATGCAAAAATGTTAGTGAAACTTGGGCTCAAAGTTGGGTTTAGCAAAATTATCAACCCAAACATTGAGTGACGTTCCACCTTTGGCACCGCAATTTCCAAAAAATGTTGCCATGTAAACAACCAAAACATGGGACTTTAGATGTAATCATTGTAATGTGAAGTTGCAAGTCCCAACCTTTAGCTCTACACCAATCAAAATTTCAGAATTGCCCCTAATAGTAATCTTTGGATCTCATGTTATTACTTCATCATTATAAATACCATAGATAGATGTTATTCATCCTACTCAAATAAAACTAGGGAATTGCTAAATCCACTCCACTTTTTGCTAAATCCACCCCACTTTTCGCTAAATCCACCCTAGACCCCACTCCATGTTTAGGAGCAGGGTGCAGAGAGATCCTAAGCTTCTTTTGCAAAATCCTACATTCTCATTTTCATCCAGAATTTTCATCCTGCTTTTTCATCTATGCTTCAGAAAAAAAAAAGTTAATTGGTTTTTAACCGATTGATTTTAGTTTCACTTGATTTTTTTCACATTTCATTTGGTTGACTTTCAATTGCTTCTTGGCTCTCCTAGCACATTATTTAGAAGTTTCTTGAAGAAGAAGAAAAAGGAATTGATATGGGCACACCCGGGGTTTGATATATGCACACCCTTGGAGGTAAATTTTAGATTTTTACCAACAAAAAGCTGAATTTGAAAACTTGGAATTCAGATTTGGACTTAGAGACCTTGATTTAGTCTAGAACCATAAATGAGGTTACAATTGAATAACATGCAATGAAAAAGCTTAGCTAGGAGGGAAAGTATTACTTTTATTTATTTTTGTTTAAAAATGATAAGCTTTTTCATTGCATGTTATTCAATTGTAACCTCATTTATGGTTCTAGACTAAATCAAGGTCTCTAAGTCCAAATCTGAATTCCAAGTTTTCAAATTCAGCTTTTTGTTGGTAAAAATCTAAAATTTACCTCCAAGGGTGTGCATATATCAAACCCCGGGTGTGCCCATATCAATTCCTTTTTCTTCTTCTTCAAGAAACTTCTAAATAATGTGCTAGGAGAGCCAAGAAGCAATTGAAAGTCAACCAAATGAAATGTGAAAAAAATCAAGTGAAACTAAAATCAATCGGTTAAAAACCAATTAACTTTTTTTTTTCTGAAGCATAGATGAAAAAGCAGGATGAAAATTCTGGATGAAAATGAGAATGTAGGATTTTGCAGAAGAAGCTCAAAATTTCCCTGCACTCTGCTCCTAAACATGGTGGAGTGGGGTTTTGGGTAGATTTAGCAAAAAGTGGTGGATTTAACAATTCCCTGAAACTAACAATCAATAGTGATTTTTAAATCTCATTGTTACCACTTCAGCATTATGATTATCATACATCAAAGCATCTCCATTGGTTCAGGCTCTTTCAAAGTTTTAAATCTATTTTGGCCGACCTTCAAGTCCCTTGATCTCCACTCATGCCCTTGAAAAAGGTGGCCTTGCATTCCAATACGCCCCATAAATAATCAGTTGATCTCTTATCAAGGAAAGTAGAGGATAAAGTCCACTAAACTCAAGATCAATATTGAAGAATAGTAGCTTGAAGGATCCTTGCTATACACGATAGGACAAAGTGTCTTGAGAGGGTTTTGAGAGAAGCCTCTTCACTTTTCATCCATTTTGAGAGTGTTGGAATCACTGGCGGAGATGCTCTCAGTGTGATGCAAAAGAATGTTGTTAAAATAACCCAAAAGTGTCCTTTTTGATCGGTAACTCAACCACAATTAGTGACAAAGCGATTTTGTCCTACAAAGGTCAAATATTTCTATTTTCGACTTGGTTGAATTTAGTTGATTTGAGATGTTTCGGAACCAACCAAAAGTTAGGCTCCTGTATGGTTGAACTCACACTATTGCGCTTTTTGGAGACGAACATTCTAAAAGTAACGAAGGTTGGACTTGCAAATCCAGGGGCAACCATATACAGTTATAAATCTCCACTTGGATACCCTTTTGAGTTTTGAAATGGTGATTGCCATCTACAGTTCGACCTCACACAGAAAAGTACCCACTCATAAAAAGAAAATTACCAAAATTGATTGTTGACTTACCCTGATTTTGCTGCTCCAGATAAGTAGCCCTCATTATATCGAAGTTCTAGAATCCAATTTCCATGTGCACCCCACCCAAGAACATCCACCTCAGATACTAAACTTGACAGACGTCCAACCCCATCAGCAGGTGATGCACTTTTTCGACAACAATTAAAGAACTGTTACCACCTAACTCACATCATGACCATGAGTAGGTTAAACAAGAATAATGATACCTCTTCCTTTCTACTGTTCACCAATGGAGTCTTCGGAAGTAGCAAACTCTCAGTCTCACTAATAAGCTTAGAAACGTGAAGATTCCAATTAACCTGTTCTATTCTTCAAGTGACCACTGGAATGAGAGGCAGGACCTTTACTACATATATATATAAGCTTACATGGCTATATAAACGTTTTCCACTTTACTCGGATGTCAGAACCTGTTGTGTAGCCCACAGTCCGGGAAGTTTTTTAAGCTTAACTGGCCAATATCCTACATTTTCTTGGGCTGGGCCAACCGGCTATCTAGAGTAAACTCCCAGCTAAGCCTATAGAAAATAAGGAATATTCTCTTTTTTTCCTCTAAAATGATTGGATTTTTTCCAAAATCAACCGGCTAACTTGTAACTAAATGCAGGTATTTCCCGTACATTGGTGTAGCCTTGTCAACAGCCTATACTTACAGGAGAGAGCCAGAGAGGGCTGCGGAGAGAAGACAAAGCTTTGCACCTTATCTCTTAAAGGAGAAGAAGCCCAGCATAATATCAAGCCAAAAGACAACTGTTCACCACGAGATTTTAAGATGAATGAACGTATAACATTCCTGAAGGAAAACGGGAGTTACAGAAAAGCACCAAGCACTAAAGGATGCCACATGAGTTCGTCTTTTTCATCTCTCTTAATAGGGTCTCTATGTATAGAGATAAAGTCGATTACTGCCGCTGTATACAATCCTACGCATAATATCATAAAAAAAAAGAAGGATAACCGCCTATAGCAAATTGCTGTACAAGAGGCTCCAAACCAGTCCAAAATCCTCCTCGTACAGAGAAAAGAGCCTCCCCTTGTCCTTGACCGCCATGTGTGAACTGGAGGGACTGCAATCAAACTCTCAAAAAGAACAAAAAATATGCACACTCGTGACACATAGGCATTATCGTGGGCTCTCGTTCTTTCAGCCACTTCGGTTTCCTGCTGAGGGCCATTCGTCGTCCTCAACTGAGCAGCTGATGGTTGCGGGGAGTTTTAACACGTTTGCAGCATCCTGTGGAGACAGGATTTTAAGACTGCGTACGCAGCTGCAGAACTCCCTGTCAAGTCACAACAATAACAGCCTAATTAGAGGCAGCAGCTGGAGGATATCACCAGAAAGCCATCAACAAGGTTTGGGTCTCACAAGGATTCATGCAAGAGCTGAACTGCATCAATAATTAATAATGAGTAAAAAACAGACTTACTCCCAAGGATCATCCCCCACGAGGAGGACGTCATTCTCATGGTCCGTGTACACCAGCTGCCATCCCTTGTTGAAATCATCCAGCAGACCTTCGAGGTTGAAGAGCAGTGCCAGCATGCGCCGCAGACCAATGTAACTTTCACACTTTTTCAGATCGATGGTACGGCCAACTTTGCCTTTCTGACACACCTGCATGTTCAGCATATTTCATCACCATCAGGAACCAAGTCGTGAAGGGAAGAAGAGAAGATCCAAGGACATAAATCAAGTAGAAGGTTAGGATCAGAAAGTAGACAGGGAGTTTTTATCACCTTAGTGCCGCTTCGAGCAGGGGCGGGGGGCGTCGGATACGTTCCAATTGCAACCTTGCTCATTTGCTGGTCGACAGAAGTAGGAGAAGAGTGATCAGGAGCAGCAGGCCAAGGGCCGGAGTCTTCCGAATCGTCACAGTGAGAAGGCGCTGACGACGACACTGGAAGCGAAGCCGCCTTGTCAGCAAGGTTGAAGCCAAACAGCTTACAAGGTTGTTCCAGTGGTGGAGGAGCAGTGTGAACCATCTCCTGCTCAGCTTTACTGTTATTCCACAGCTCGAAGGACCGTGGCTGCTGCGCAGGCATCATTACCGGATCGTTGTTAAGCGAGGTGTTGGGCAGAAGGGATTTTCCAGACCCCGGGAGCGTCGTTGATGCAGCAGCAATATCCCCCATTTTGGAACTGGTGAGCCAACTCGGCAGAACCTTGGAGCCGTGCTCAGCCTCACGGGCAGGAAATGGAGTCGCCGCGGGAGGAGGCCCAAATGATGCCCAAGTCACGTTGGAAACCGCAGTGCTCGGAGCTGACTCCACATGGGCAGGTTTCACCGACAGCTGAAGCTCTGTGGTGTCTGTTAGCAGGGGCGCTGCGAACGATGCCGCGGGTAACACCCTGGGGCTCATCTGATAAGCGGCACCACCACCACCACCACCACCACCACCACCACCAGGCATGACATATGACGAGACGTCTGAAAGAGGATACCAGCTCTGTGGTCCAGTCCTTGGCGGGGGCTCCTGCTTCACAGCCCACGAGGAAGTCCGGGAGGATTGGGTATCTCCATCGTCTTCGTCTCCCAGACTCAACTCGTTCCGAGGGTCCGAGCCATGGAGAAACCTTGCCAGTTTGTTCGACTGGTAAGAATCTAGAACACTTTGACTGGTTCCTGCAAATCAAGGGAAGCACAAGTATGGGTATGAGTTTCTGGCATCCACCTAAGGCACAGATGGCTACAAACTACGTCGAAAAGCGCATATATATCACAAACTCAAATGAACGTCTTCAGCAGAAGATCCAGAGGGTCACAGGGTGAGTCAGGAAGGGAAGTACCCAGGGGATACAAGTCTGTCACAGGGGTAGGTGGTCGGCGTTTTTGCCTAGGTCCCATTGGAGGTGGGGGCAAGTTGGAGATCGGCACAAAGGGCTCGATCTCCCACGGTGATACCCTTTCGTGCCTTTCACTAGCTACAGTTTCGTCCCATTCTACTTTCATGGACCTCCACGATGACTCCGGCCATTTCAATGCGTCAGCATCCCCTATATCTACGATTGTCCCCGAGTACCTGAACAAGACCCCCAAAAGACAGCAAAAGTTAAATACCCAGGCGTGAAAATCTTAAACTGCTAATTATTATTATTATAATAAAAGACAAGAAAAGAACTATCAGGATTCACACCTCCTTTCAGTCGACTCATCCGATTCAAACTTCATTTTGAAACGAGATCCGATTATCAGGTTGTTGTCCTTCGTCTTCAGATACTTGTGATACGGAATCACAAACTCAGAAGGACTTGTCCTGCACGCATTCGGAAAGCAGTAAGTTTCGCACCGCCAGTTAGGAGCAATTAGGAGGAACAAACCTCCAAAATTACGGTTCTCAAATTTGAAAAACCTGCATCTTAAACTTCCAGGGTGCTAGTTCATCACATGAGATACATCATAGAAGGTCGAGCATTAAGCCAACCTGGGATTGAAAATCACACTGAACCGTAGCATCTCCTTAGCGGCATGCGATGCTGCCGCTAAGACACCAAGATGCAAGTTCACACAGGAAAAGTAAGTAGAGCGCGCTAGTGGCTGTTGCTTGGATGCTCTTCGCACTCCAACTCTGAGTTGACCGTTTTCTCCACTACATGTCAAAAATATTGTCAGTGTCAGTGTCAGTGTCGACCAAATCCAATCTGGGTTGATATAAAACCATTATTTATGGATAACGGTGCCACCATGTAAGCATACCACACAAAAAGTGTTACTCGTCCTTGCAAGTGGACTGTACCTATGGCCTGCCCTCGAAATCCATCTTGTGCGTAGTATATCCAAAAGCGGTTCACACTACTGTTCCCACTGAGATTATGACACTCTAAAAGACTTTCGTCCATTCAAAGGAAGAAAATCGAACCAAGTTACTGTACTTACCGGAGGAATATCACAGTGTCTCCAGCAACAAGCCTCTTTTGACTGACAAAAACACTCCAACCTGTTGTCAGAAGATGCCTGCGTGGATGACCTGTACGAACAAACAAACAAACAAACAAATAAACACACACACAGATGAACAAGACGGAAATACTGGACAATCTTGACACTAAACTGGCGTGCTAACAAGTCTAATTATGAAATTCATCTTCCCTAACAACCAAAATGATGAGTAAGAAAAGATGAACTTGTACAAAAAGAGAGATACTACGGCATTCGCGCACCTCTGTAGATATGCCGGAAGTTCCATTCCTTCCCATGAAGATCCTTAGCCACGAGCTCTTGACATGGGGGATTCATGTTATGATCCTGAATCGGAAGCAGACTAATTCTGTAAGGTGAGGACATCCAACAAAAAATGATCTAAACTGCAAAGTACCGGATGTATGATATAAGGCACCATGAGCTTGAATAGAGAGCCTGAAAAAAAAAAAAAAAAAACCCCTAGACCATATCCAATCAACAAGCGCAACCATCAAGAGAAGGGCTCCTCACAAGTAACGGCAGGCACTCTTCAGCAGCTCGCCTGGGTACTGAAAACCCTCCATGCGTGCTCGTGTCACTCGCGGTCAATGTTTTGCAGAAGCTTAGGACGCTATTCTGCTTTGTCGGCGGTGGAGCTTCTTGCATCTCTTTTGTGACGAGACCCTGCTATGCAAACACGAAGACCGTTTACTACCCCTGCATGTCTACGGTGTATCCAAAGCAGAAATAAGGGCGAGATTGCACAGAGAGAGACAAACCTCTGCTTGCGGGGTGAGATCCATCTGAGCGAACACCTCGTCAGTTTGAGGATCCGCCTGCACAACCGCCAAATCGTAACCTTAGAAAACTACACGCACATGATATATCAAACTAGACACCTCCCACTCAACTGTTTATCATCATTGAAAGAGTGTTCTTAAAGCGGTCTTTGCAATGCCCACCCACGAATACGAAACGTGCCTGCAATATTCAACTTACTTGCAGTTCAATCCAGTTTATCTTGCAAAGCAAATGAGAGGGTAATAGAAACTCTTTGGACGCTTGAAATACATCCGCAGTGCCTGCGGAATTCGGGGTACATGCAACGACCTGGCCCAAGCACAGCATTACGGTTCGTCAGAGATGGGATGAAGCAAGATCTCCTCTGCAATTGGCAGGCACTGAAGCATAATACCGAATATCATTGGTAAGGAGAAAGAACAAGCATACACAGCTACGTACCTGTTCGATGTGTCCTTGTGGCCAGTACATCACCAGGCTGTCCACCGGGGGAAGAGACGTCAGAGGTCCTGCACAGGCGTGCCATAGCTCGTAGTCCAACTCATCCATTTTCGAAAGCCCTCCATCTGCTTCTCCCATGCCACCCGGGCCGTAGTACATCTTGGCTGGCCGTACTAATCCCTCTGAAAAGACGTTCTATCACTCACTGTTGCCCTAGGCACATCCTTCGCCGCCAACACTAACTAAGTCCAACAGATCTTGGCTCAGCTTCTTCACGCGCTTTTTTCAACAACAACACTACGTCGTCGTCGTCGTCGTCTCCGGCGCTTGTTTACCTGCAATCAACACACCACCACAGGCGCTCAATACCACCCTCGCATTGCTTGGGACTGGCTCAATTCGGTCCGACTTCAAAAACTCCTGATCGTGCCGATGCGGTAATAGTAGGGATAGTCAAGTCACGTGTGAACTGAGCAACCGCATACGACACTACAGTTTTAAGCGCGTCCAACAGAAGGAAGAGAGCTCTGCGGACGCCATTGGCAATGTAGATCCACGCCTCAAATTTTGACCACCGAGAACGAACGAGGTTGGTAATCTGTCTCCCACGGCTGAGGAGCGTGCATGCTGTCCTCGCCTAGCCTAGCGTAGCCTAGCCTAACCATGGAAGCAACAAGGATAAGCCCACTTCACGGCTCCCCATGATTCGTACACTCAAGATGTTCATCTACACCAGCTAGCTAGACATTCCTGCATTCGAGCACAAGAAGCGGTCAAGCAGCTCAAACTCAAATTCTCGTGCCAGAAAAGAACACATGTCGTCGCCATTCCTGCCCTCAGAGCACCTGCTATCCTGCACACACACTAATGCACTAGCTTCCTCGCGCCCGGCTTCAAGAACCGAAATTTCCATGGCAAGAGAGTGACGCCCTCAGAACAAGATAGAGCTCTGCTAACTCCGAGATCACGAACAACCCTCACCTCCGAACCACCAAACACAGCACTCGCCGATAAGATACGCAGGATGCGCCACACTATACACAACCCACGCCAGCTAGCTAGCTGCTGTTCTAGCGTTACTCGACATACAGTCGAGAACGAAAAACACACAAGCTTGCTTCACGTAGCGAGCTCGAAGTACTGCAGACGAGACGACGCTACAGTAGTACGATAACACACACCGAGAGAGAAAGAGAGAGAGGGAGAGAGAGAGAGAACGAGAGAGAGGGTGTGGAAGTAAGTAAGCTCACGCAACAAGTGCAGGCTGAGGGACACTCAAGCTTCAAGCTCTTCTAAACAGACAACACAATCAACGCCCTACCTGTAAAGGCAGATTGCAAAGTTCTCGTGATGAGTTTCTCTACTGGGAATTGCTGTGCCTCCTCTACGCCAACAACGAACGATGTCAACAATCACCCGATCAGACGAAGGACTAAAGACGTGGAGGCTGTCGCTGGCTGGGCTTCAGGGGGAAAAGGCGAAGCAAAGGGGGGGGGGAAGTGCCGAAAGGGAAGGGAAGGGGATGGGGAAGAGGAAACGGGAAGGGCAAGGGAAGGGATGGCAAGCCTGCCGTCTGAGCGATCGCGGGTCCGGATGGGGAGGAGGGGTGGCGAGAGGAGGGGTACGGAAGGGGCGCGCCCACCCGGCCCAGCACGGGCTGCCCGGCGTCGCGCGAACATTCGATGCCTGCCCCGGGCGGACAGGAGCAACCCGGAATGGGGGAAACATGAAAATTCCGCTGGAACCTTTTTACTTTTCACCACCGCCACTCGCATGCTGCATTAGATGCTGTGTCTGGCCGGGCCAGATCAGGGCCTGCTGCCGCTGCTCTCCCTGCCCTAGTGCCCCTGCGGCCTCGCTGCGGCCTCTCTGCGGCCTCGCTGCGGCAGCTGCTGCTGCGCCAACTTTCATTCGCTGCCGCAGCGCGCTGGCGATAACCTGCAGCCGGAATTCGCAAAGCCACCCCCGCCTTCCTTCCCGGAAAGTGGCCCCCTGCCCCCCGGAGCTCCCCTTGGGCCTGGCCCTGTCCTCCCCTGCGGAGCTCCGATAAAATTCTTCCCTCCAATCAGTGAGCGCCACGACAGCGCCGGTGCCTACTGGGATGATGCCCCGGCCTGGGGGGACTGCTGTCTACAGCACCCGACCCCTCCCTCTGGTGCCCTCTGGAGCCATTTCTAACTTTGCTCCTTCATTTCTTCTTTTTGAACCCGGTACTGTACGATGGCTTTTACTTTTCCCATACTCCGCGGCGCAATTCACCTTTATTGTCAACTCCTCCAATTCCCTCCAACAAAAGTTTCTCCCTTTCTTTCCCGTCTCTCTCAAGCGCCATCTTATGGACACCGGGGGGGGGTAAATTTTAGATACTTACCATCGACAAGTTGTATTTCAAAACTTTGAATTCAGATTTGGATATGGAGACCTTGATTTTGTTTTAGAATTTCAAAAGAGGTTACGGTAGAACAGTGGCTAGTGGAAAAGTTTAGCTCGGAACAGATTATTACCTTTATCCTTGTTTGTAAAAAAATTAAGCTTTTTCACTGGACGTTGGTTATTCGTAACCTCTTTCACAATTATTTGTAACCTCTTTCACAATTATTTGTAACCTCTTTCACAATTCTAGACAAAATGAAAATCTCTAAATCCAAATGTGAATTCAAACTTTCACAATTCAACTTCTTGATTGTAAGTATTTAAAATTTACACCCCCTCCCCCGGTGTCCATATGACAAACCTTGACTGTGCCTATATCAATTCCAACAAAAAAAAATTGTGTTGAAGATTTGGAATTGGACTTTCATTTCCCCATCAAATCAATATGATTCAGCTTGAGATATGGATACCAGTAGGAATTGAACAGCAAACTTCATGGGCCCCAAAGTTATTCCAACAAGTCTCTATACCCTAGTTGTCATTGCGAACTCCACGGGTCTCAAAGCCGGTTCATCTAGTCCATCCACCCTAATCGTCACTTAGAGTCGTTAAGGACATTTTAATCCATGATTGTAGATTTTTGACTTCTCTTGACAATAAGTCATTTGTCCGAAGAAAACAATTCATTGAATTCCAGGATGGAGTAGATATTAGACAAGAGAATTTCTGATTTGTGACAATTTCTTCATGAAGAAAAATCGTCATTTTGTATTTTTCCAGATAAAATTTTAGCCTCTAACCCCTAAAGGACTACTTGTCCCTATGGAAGACAAATGGGATTTTGGGCATGTACTTATGGCTAAACTACTTTGTGTAAATTTTTGAAACTTTCATGGAAGATGGGAAATTCAAAAATCTGTGTAGGCATCTAACTTTTACCTCATTCCAACATTTATTGAAGAAGTTAAAAATGAATTTATGAGAATTTTAGTTTGGCGGGCAGCCCAAAAATTCTCTGAAACTTGCATTTTTTTTTTAAAATTTGAGGTTTGTTCTTTGGACTTACATATATGTGGGAAGTTTTGAATCATTCAATTATAACTGATGAGATGAAAGTTATGAGAAGTTTTAGTTTGCGTGTAGGCATAGTTTTGAGATTTTCCACACCTATCTGCAAACTAAAACTTCTCATAACTTTCATCTTATCAATTAGAATTGAATGATTCAAAGTTTCCCACATATATGTAAGTTTAAAGAACTAACCTCAATTTTTTATTTTTAAAAAATACAATTTTTAAAGAAGTTTTTGGGCTGCTCGCCAAACTAAATTTCTCATAAATTCATCTTTAACTTCTTCAATAAATGTCAAAATGAGGTAAAAAATTGATGCCCACACAGGTTTTTAAATTGCCCATCTTTCATAAAAGTTTCAAAAATTTACATAAACTAGTTTAGCCATAAGTACATGCCCAAAATCCCATGCGTAGGGATAAGTGGTCCTTTTGGGGTTAAGTGCCTTCTAGGTAGTTGGCTATTCGCAACCAATGGTTTAGTTTGAAATAAAATTATATTACAAAGGGAAAAACGTGCGAATGTGTTATAATTTTTTGTTCATGATATAGTGAATCTAACCATGTACAATAACATCAATGACAATAATTGGCTATCTTTGCTATTCTCTCTTTAGATGCCATTCTTTATAAGAAGCAAATTGTATAGATTGTTGAACTTGGAACAATATTTTGTGGTTATTGAATTTGGACAAAAAGAAATTTTATAATTTGGATTTTTCATCGCTTGTCACTTTTTTTTTCAAATGAACGAACAAAATTTTACATTAATTGAAGATGGGTGGATTTTTGCAAGAAGTGAAAAGCAGTCGGACTGCTTCGAAATTTAATAACTAGTAGTTTTGAGGAGTTATTTCCTCTATAGCATCATTTTCTACAAGATTTTATCTCAAAACAAAGTAGTTCGAACCGAAGTAAAACTTTTGTAGATGTTTTCTAGTATGGCAAACAAGTGAATTGATACAAAAACATGTAGCCAAAAATTCAATGTGATAACACATTTTTAATTCACTTTTGTTTCAAAAATAACTGGATGAATCTCAAAAATTATATAATAAAAAGCATGCATAAATTGAGACTTACAAGCACTTCACTTCTTGAACATAAAGATACCTTAGATTGTAAAAAATTCAAAAATAGATCTTAAAGTGAAATTTAGAAAAATGGTGAAATTATGGCTTTTAAACAAGAGTTATAGACTTTGAGCCATATATCATATCCGTATAACTGGATTTATTATTGCATTCGTCAACATTCATCAAATGAATATTTAAACAAATATTCCAAAGTTAATTCTAAATTTATTTATTGGATATAAATTACTTATTTTCACAATATTGTTTATCTTTGCGTTTGTAAAGTCAAGTTCTACTTGTGGCATTTTTTAATGTATTATATTATGATTGGCTTTTCTTGAAGGGTGGCTTTTTGAACTAAATATTTGGCTCTTCAGTTGAATCAAACATGTACATTTTTAATCATTGAATTATTGCAAAATAATAATGGAGATTTAAATCGAGCACATGTTAGAAGTTTAGCATAATAAGCTAATAACATGTGGATGAACACAAAATGAAGTTGTTGTGTGCATGGATCTGCTTACTTTCATTGATTGTTCAAAATTTGAACACTGTGCCAGAATCAAGTTAAAAAGAATAAACTTTGCCAATTGCATACAAAGATTTATAGTTTAATATAACAATTTGGCCACTTCCGTGACCTAATCATTCTCTAATTGTCATGGATATTGTGACATCAAAATTACTTGATTGGCCATTTAGCCAAGTGGCCCTTACATGTCCTTGTCTTCTACATGAGCAAAGACGTGGGTTCTCTAAGCTAACCGTACCCATACCCGAGCGTTTAAGGGTTTAAGGGTTTGGGTACTTCAAGGTTTTGGAAAATTTAGCATAAAAATCTGCAGGGTTAGTTTTTCAACAAGTTATTATGGAGCGTAATTTTTGTGAGAAAAGGTATTGTAGATTATTTTATATTAAAGTGCAAAATTGCAGCTCATAGGGTCCTATTAGCAGCTCTAAATTATCTTTGAAATTGTTTGGATGTGTTCCTATACATGTACTTGACGGTCCCAATCTTGGTCCTCTCAAATTAACTCCTAATTTTACATATGGCAATATTTGCTTGTGCAAGTGACACTCGTTGCTCCACTTTGGGTTCAAGAGTGTGTGGAGAACACCATAAATGTAGAGTGCAGTATTGGGGACCGCTCAGGTATGGGTACGATTACCGTATATGAGCAAACACGTGGATTTTCTAGGTGGAATTATGCAATGGGGTTTTGCACCATATGCTTCCTTAATACATAAGGATGTACAAAGTTATGCTAAATTCAACTAAGATAGTATGCTTTAAAATTTAAGGGCTATGCCATTTCATGGGCTTTCAAGACATGAAGGTTTTTTTGTCTAATTTTTAGACAAAGAGAAATGAATGCCAAATGTAACATAATTCTTTTCATAATTTTTGGAGCATTATTGAATTGTTGATGTTTTTTCAAAGTTTTCTATAGTAGACACCTATTTGTGACTCTAGACCTTTCATAAACTGTTCCCTTGTAACTTGTAAAGAGATTAGAAAAAACCAAGAAGTGTGATTAGCTCTTGCAATAAAATACATCTTTTTTTCTATGACTTGAAGAATCATTCAAGGGCCACTTCATATCCATTCTAGAGCTACCATATGGCATGCTTTACATGAAGGGGTTGCATTTAGAGCATACTATCTTACGCTCCAAATTTTGAAACAACTTTATCATTAAAGTTTATATTTTTTGTTCTTACATGATCCAACCAATGTTTGAGGAGATTTTTGAGTTTCACCAACTAACTATAAACATTTTCATTTTCAACTTTTTTTTCCCAACCTTGCACCTAGTATTGCCTAAATCTATATTATAGGTAAACATTATTTTGAAAAATTGACCAAATTCTTTCACCAATGATTTCAGATTTAAAATTTATTATTGGCATTTCAACTTGCTAACAATACTCTAGGGGTTTCTTTACATTAACTCCTAAAGGACCAAGCCCATTTTTCTTCAAAAATCACTGAAAACTGCCACTTTTGGGGGAATGAGTAGAAAGGTAGGAAAAAAAGTATTTTAGGAAATTCAACCATAAGATCTTGCCCTAGACTATTGGAGGTATTTGTGGGAAAAATTTCAGCTCATTCTTGAAGAGAGGAGTGAGATATTGACATTTGAAGTGGAAAATAAAGTTTTTTTCCCTGTTGCCCAAAAATTTCAGAAGCCTTTGACGACTCTTGTATCAAAAAAATTGCTCAACGCAAAGTTGAGGTTTATTTTTTCCATGTAGAAGACCAAGTTAGGTAAGTGTTAAAGACTTTTCAAATGAATTGGAGGTGTGAATCATACTTTGTAAATTCTTGCAATGCCGTAAGGCCATGAAATTTGCATACACACTAGGCAAAATTGGAGAATTTATGTAATATTCATAAATGTGAATGACTTTGATTTAAATGGCAAAATCCAAGGAATCTTAGTCTACTACAACTTGGAAAAAAAATGTCAAAAAAAAACACAAAGAGCTCAAAAAAGGAGAGCAACAAATTTTACAAGAGGCAAAAAGATTGGAGGTTTGGGAGTCCTATACCTGCCCGCAACTAAAACTTCTCATAACTTTCATCTCATTAATCAAAATTGAATGATTTAAAGATTCACACATTTGTATAGATCTAAAGAACCAATTTCAGATTTTTTTTGTTAAGAAAATGCAGTTTTGATTTTATTTTGGGATGCCCGTCCTCGCATTTTTTCAGAAATTCATGCATAACTTCTTTAATAAATGTCGGAATGAAGAAAAAATTAGATGCCCAAGTAGATCTTTGAATTCCCCACTTTCAATAAACGTTTCAAAAAATCACAAAAAGTAGATTAGCTGTAGGTACATGCCCGAAATCCATTTGTCCCCCAAGGGAACAGTTGGTCATTTAGGGGTTAAAAACCAAGGACCAATGCATGTTTATCTATTGGTTGTGGCTAGTGACCAAGAACCAATTTTCTCATCCATTTGTTACCTTCAATAGTGTAAAGTGAACTTAGATGGGTGCCTTAGAAATATATCATTTCTCCTAATTTTTCCCAAGACTTCCCTTTTTACTCTCGCTCTTCTCCCTTTTCTTCTAATCTCTTATTAAAAGTTTGGGTGCTTCAAAACAAAAGAAGAGACTTTTGACTAAGAAGATTACAGAATTTTATTATTAAAACTGCAGTCAGTAGTAGGCAAGGTGGAGAATACAAAATGAATGACCATGTTCTTATTTTGTTATGTTTTTACAATGAAATGATTTGTAGGAAAACTGGATATCAAATAAAACTAGTTTGTTACAATACACATTTCTATAAATTTTAATCATTGCAATTTAACATAAAATTGCCGCAAAAAAAGTGCTTACAACAATAAAACAATATTAAAACAACATTCTCAATAGTAAATAGCATTAAAGCTTGATAAAAGTTAACCAATTATAGTTTTTGGGATGGCTTGGTCACTTTAAATATTTGGATGGAGAACTTCTTGAGAGTGTCTCAACACAAAATCTAAATGACCATGAATCCTTATTTGTTTTATGACATGTAGGATTCCATGTCATTTTATCATTCATTTTGAGCCTTAATCACTCTTCAATTTTGATACTAGTGAAGAGTGAACTTGGACCATTCCCTTCTCCTCCTCCTATCACAATGTTCTAAAATATAGTTTGGTCACAACCCTTGGTCAATAGTGTAAGGAGGCCTTAATTGTTTGTGTTTTGCCCATCACATTCCCCCAAAGTACTGATGGCCCCAAGACAAAATCAAACATGGATACTAGTGTAACTTGTAAATATTTTTTGAGTAGCCATATGATTGCGGAGGTCCCAATATACATTAATCCCTAAATGTCAAAAATTGCCTTTGCAACCAATATAAGGTATTTGCTTGTATTTGGAATGGATCCACATCTTTACTACATCTGAGATCAGCAAAGAAGTTAGAATATTGATCAATGTGGTTCTAGTGAGCTATTTGAGACCACAAATTAAAACTTCTTGTTGTTTGCAAATACCAATTATATGACAATGCATTTTTTTTAAATTGCCATCTTTAACCCCTAAAGGACCATGGCCTTTATTTTGTCAAAAGACACTCAAACATGCCACCTCTATGGCAAAGAGTAAAAAAGTTTGAAAATTGGTCTTTTTGCATACCTAACTGTAGGATCTTGTACTAGACTACTATAAAAATGTGTCATACAAAACTCAAGAACTTTGACCATACAAGTTGGAAGATATTTGCATTAAAAAAGTAAAAAACAACTCTTTGTGCACCTTACATGACTAGATTATTTAACTTTGAACTTTTTTAACTTAAAATTTTTGCACCACAGAGTTTGGAATTCAATTTTTGTGTGGTGGGAAGTTGAGTTGGGAATCTTGGGAAAAAAATCAAAACCAAAAAATAATTAATTTTCATTCTTAAAAAAAACATTAGGCAGAAGAAGGTATGAGATTGAACAAAAACTTAAATTGCTAATAACCTTGCAATGGAATTGAAATGCAATATTCCCAATGGTAAGATTGTTCTAGAAAGCAAACTTCACCCTCTCCAACAATTTTTTTTGAAAAAAATGTTAAAATTGCATTCAAAAATGAAGTTTATAAGTTATTTTTTAAAGAAGATGCTTGAATTGCCCAAAAAACAAGATTGTCCATAACTTTCTCATAACTAGTCCAAATGAAATGAATCAAAGCTTCAGATGTAGACAAAGATATGATTTATGAGAAAAACAAAAACAAAAACAAAAAATTCAAGTTTTTGTAAGATTTTTTTTGTTGCTTGGAGTCCTCAAATTTGTGCTTATTTGGGCATAAATTTTGCTCCCTGACATCAATTGAAATAAAAATTAGATGCCCACGTAGATTTTTGAATTCCCCATCTTTAATAAAAGTTTCAAAAAATCATGCAAAGTAGTTTGACCATAGGTACATGCCCAAAATCCCATTTGTTCGTTGAACAGACAGTTGGTCTTTTACGGGTTAAGTTATTCACATTTTATCAGGTAATAAATGGAGGGACCAACCACATTGGTCTAAAATTATCAGAATTGTCTCCAACTGATTCCATTTTGCTGGAAAAAATGCCCTAATATCTACTATCCACATGGGACATCAAAGGATAAAAGAAGTTACGTCAGAAGGGGGGGGGGGGAGTTTAGTTAGTGTGACAATTAGCTCTTGTGTAACCTCATCTTCTGCCCAAAAGTAGGTCATGCATTCCCCATGAGGGCCAAAACCAAGTTCTGGAGAGCATGGAACTGATGGAAGGTGCCAGATGGTTCCAGTTCCCTTTGTCTCACTCTTTGCCATCATCTCCTTTACATGTTTCACTGTCCTCAGAATGAAGATGTGCTTACACTTGGCACTAAATAAGTGGTGTTGGCAAAAGTCATACGGATGGATCTGGAGAACACTAAAGCCCGCTTTACATTAGGACTCAAGGTCATGAAAACTTGGGATCATTTTAATCAAATTGCAGCCCAAATGACCTTAAGAATGGCCCCAACTGCTCAATATATTATGAGTATAATAGGGGCCAGTTCTCTTGCGTGTAAAATTCTTAAGGCCAAAAAATTGGGGGCACTAGAGCCAAGTTTAAAACTTCCAAAGAAAAGTGATAAAAGAAAAAAACAAGAAGAGGTGTTGATTATCTCAAAAGAATGTTTTTGTATTCAAATAACCATATTTTGATAAAATCAAACAATGGAGTTAGGGTTGTGTTAGGTGTTGTTGTTCAAATTTTAAAACAAAATTTTAAAATTTGGACTTGATTCCTAATGTAAAGGCCTTGAGGCCATTTTCAATAAATTAACCAGTCAAAACAAGTATTGAGGGTGTCAAACGCTAAAAACTGGCCACAACTTGTAATATAAAGTGGCCCTAAATCTAAGGCTGGACTTAACAATTGTGACACCTTATTTTAAAAAAGGTTAAAAAGGACTCTGCAATTTTATGAACAAAGGTAAATGTACAAATCTACTCCTATTTTAGAGTTTGTCATTGTTATTTCTTCTAGAAATTTTCTTCAAAAACAAGGTCTTTAAATCCAAATATGAATTCAAAATTTTCAAATCCAATCTTGTGATAATAAACTTTCAAACTCTTGCATTTTTTGGCATATGAAAAAGTGGAGATTTTTTACAAAGATCTCACAAAAGGTGTCAAGAGTCATTAAGTCCAATGTGAGATTTAGTATTCTCCAATTTATATTGCCAACATACTTGAACCCAGTGTTTGGGAAATTTTTTGGCCTTCACGAGCTTAAAACCGGCAATTTTTGTATTCAGCAAGTTTTCTTCCAGGCTATGCCAAATACTTTTCTAAATTTACATAGTAATATTCTATATTTAGAATTTCTAGTAAAATCTAACCAATTTTTTGCTAGCAATTTCAAAATGCAACCAATTTTTTTCTCAATTCCACCCGCTAACAATGACGTAGCAGTCGATTTTTCCTGCACATTGCTTGAACTTACAATTGTCACTTGATATAATAACGCAAAAAACTAACCAAGTCCGGTACAAGAGCAAGGTACAAGTTTTTACAAACTAATCTTGATGTTGTGAAAGTAGAAACTTCAATTAAAAAATGGAGAGATATTCACTTCTAAAGTTTAATATTTTTCTTTTTGGCCACAAAGCTTATGAGAAGACCACTCATATTCCTTTACATTGTGGGAAATGTCACAAAGTAGTCCTTCCAGTAGTTGTGCTGTCATTAACAAAAACATTCTCACAATTGATATCAGTAAAGCACCAGTTGTGAAATGTGTGGTTGATTGTTCACCATGCCTTCTTTGATCATCATACTACTAAAATCATAGTGACTTTTGTAATATCACATTCCAATCTTTGTAAAATCACATTTTTAATTTGTGAAATATTTATTTTACATTTATCTAACACACAAAAATCTTAATTAATAAAAATCTAATGGTGAATGTGTAGCATAGCAAGCGCCAATTGCTAATTCATGCTAGTATATGAGGTGTGCAATTAAAACAATATAGATAAATACCATGTTTATTCAAATATTACTCAAAAAATATTGAATTGAATCATTTGAAGTAGGTCTTCAAGAACACATGTATTCTACAAAAAGAAAACAAACTTTTTCCACAAAAATCCAAAAGGTTGAATTCAACATTCTAAAAATTACTGATTGCTCATTTTGGTGTGGCAATGTTACTGTTCATCTAAAATGAGGTTAAATAATGGATGCTTTGTCCTTAACCCCTCAACGCCCAAGGGGCTCAAACTCCGCCCCTCAAAGTTTTATTCAAGGATGCCCAAAGTTTTTCCAATATTTTTTTAGTGGTTACTGTTACATTTAAATTCTTATTGAAGTCTAGTTTCAACATCAAGAGTCTAATCTTGAAAATGAATCAACATGATTTGTCTATTCAAGATTTCGTGCAAGGGTGTCCATTGCAAATCTTCATTTTCTAGTGTTGAAGGCTCTTGAAATGAACCTCAAGTACACTAGAACTTGGAGAAAAAATCACATTAAAAGTTCATTTAAAAAAACTGTAGAATATATTTTGAGAAGCCGTAAATTGATTGGAGTTATGCATGTTATACTTTACATACTCATTTTATTTTGGTACCCTCAACTTTAGGTTTGAGATGCAAGAAGAGGATTGAAAGACTCCAAATCACTTTCATAGTTTTAACACCCTCATGATCAAACATTATAATCTTTCAATCCATAAGTGATATAGTTGTGATTTCTTTTCCTATGCAATCTACTTTGAATTTGTACGGTTATGTTTCAAAGAAAATTAATAAGATTGATCAATATGCCTACATTTTGTTCACTTTCAAGCAAGTTTTGAGATATTCTAAAATTCCAGGGGCATTGAGGGGTTAACATTGCTCTTGATATTCACTTAACCTTGAAAGGACCAAGCAGATTTTTCTCAAAAAACACTCAAAACTGTCATTTCTAGTGATTTGATCCCAAAAACAATCTTTTTCAAAAAAGATAAAATTGAACCTTAAGATCTTGTAGTAGACTCATTCAAGAACATACCATGAAAATTTTGTGAAGCTTGACCATACGGATCAAGAGATAAGATCATCTAAAGGTAGTACATAAACTTTTTTAGCCTATGCCCAAAATTTTTAGGTGCCTTTGACCACATGTGATGAACAATTTTTGCACTATAGGTGCCGAAAAGATTTGTTTAACATGCTCTAAATCATGTTAGACATATCTCTCCAAGTTTTTGTGATCAACCAAGTTTTCTAAAATTTTATTAAAGAATATGAAAATTCAAGCGATGGATTGGAAGTGTTTAGCCTCATTGACAATCTCAAGAAACAAAATTGGAAAAAAAATAAAAAAATTCAGTAGCTATTGCAATTCAAAAATTAATGTATTTATTAGATACAAGTGTGCTTATTTAGTACACTATTGCTTTGGATAGATTCCGATGAAGGGTCATCCCTTCATTGGTTTCCCTTGGGAGGAGTCAACAAAAAATAACATGCCCAAGGTGCCCCTCCAACTAAAAGTCACATGTTTACCCTTATAACTTTTGAACTGCAAATCAAAATTCAGTAAAAATTGTTCTCTCACATAACTATTGCAAAACTCTACCTTTGAAGAAAAATATTTGGAACTTAATCATAAATTGTAGTAGTATGACCCTGCCCAAAATCCCATTTTTCCCCCATAGGGACAAGTAGTCCTTCAGGGGTTAATTAACTCCTCACCACCCATGGTAGTCTAGAGTATCTTAGAATTTGCTTGAAAGTGAACAAAATGCCGGCATTTTGATCAATCTTATCAAGTTTCTTTGAAACGCAACCATACAAATTCAAAGTAGACATTTTATAGATCACATAGGAAAAGAAATCACAACAATATCATTTATGGATTGAAAGATTATAATTTTTGATCATGAGGGTGTTAAAACTGCAAAAGTGATTTGAAGCTTTCAATCCTCTTTTTGCATCTCAAACCTAAAATTGAGGGTACCAAAAAACTATGAGTGTGTAAAAAATAACATGCTTAACCCCAATCAAATTACAATTTCTCAAAATCTATTTTACAATTTTTTAAATGTAAAATTTAAAATGATTTTTTCTCCAAGTTTTAGTGTACTTGAGGTTCATTTCCAAGAGCCTTCAACACTAGAAAGTGAAGATTTGTAATGGACACCCTTGCACAAAATCTTGAATAGACAAATCATTTTAATTAATTTTCAAAATCAGGCTTTTGATGCTAAAACTAGACTTCAACAAGAGTTTAAAAATAATAATAATGATTAAAAAAATCTTGTAGAAAAAGGTTTTACATCCTTAATAAAATTCAAAGAAGCCCAATTCGGGCCCCTTGGATGGATATACAAGGTTCACTTGGTAAAATGAAAAGTACGACAATGGAAACATTCGTATATAAGGAGATCATCAATATGATTGTAGCAATTTCTTTTATGACAACAACAAATTTGAACCATTTGGTGGGCATCGTCAACTACTCTATTAGGTCATTTTGATGATCAACAGGTTGCTTGTATTTTGGGAACAAATGAATTATAAATAATAATTTTACATCTCAATGCTAGAAAACTTGAAATTGTTGAAGTAGACATTGTGACTCCAACAGAAGCCAAATGACTTTAATAAAAATCTCTTTTTTATTCAATCAGAAGTAATTCAAACAAGTGGCCAAATTTTCAATCATAAATCCAAATGAAACAGAAACATTTGAGTCTTTGGTTTCGAGATACCCGAATAATTACTGCAGCAAATGCAAGGTTGCCTGTGCAAGGGGGCAGGGTTATTTTTTTGGTTTTCCGACCAATGCTTGTGTGGCATTCTTTGAAAATGGTTTGTAGCTAGCGAGCTCCATCCTATTTTTGGTTGGAGTTGAAGGTAGGCCCTATGCTTGGATTTTTGCAGCATCATGGGATTATTTGTAGGCAAAAAATATTCATTGACATTTTTTTTGAAAATATCTAAATAATCATTGGCATTATTTAATTATTGCATGGAATTGGATTAGGCAACACCTCAAATAATTTTAAAGTGATGGCATCAATTGTCAATTTGACAAGAATTTTATGGAAGCCTAGACTGCAATGTAATTTTTTTAATTGTAATTTGGCATTTTTTGATTTTTTTTTTCTATAAGCTTTGAAGCTCACTTTTTTTTTTTAGGCAATCGGGCCTTAAATTGCCCAAAAAAAAACACTGCAAGGGGCCCTTACCATGCGTATTTGTTACTTGAAGAAAATTTAATAAGGTCTACGAAATATACAAAGGATTTTGTTCTAGCAAAGTTTACATTTGAAGAACAACCTTCCATTTTTCATCAACCACGCTACCAAACCAAATAATGTATGATAACACGATGTACTGGTCCTAGAATGTTGCCAGCTCAAAAAAGCTCAGGAGCATTAGTATTTTTTTTGATATAAATCCAAGATATCTTCAGAGTCGGGTCACAATCGTCACAGTGCCACATGTGTGATTTTTGCAGTACTAAGTTACAGTAGTAAAAATGATCCATCAGTGTATCCCAGTGTGGGTAAATGAATTAAAAAAACTGACCCGTCAGTCACTATCTCTTTTATTGATAAATATTTCAGTTTAGGGTGCCATACTGAGGCTGACATTCACTGAAATTTAACTTATATTCCCTTTCAAACGTTCATCTAGGTGCCTGTTCCTAACAATAGAAGTCTTGCCCCATATTTGGCACACTCACCAGACATGAGGCACTGTTTTTCTTTGCATACTACAGTAGTGCCTCTTTAACCTTTTAGAGACCACCGATCCATATTTTTGTTCAGCAGAGTGGTCTTTGGCGTATAGAGTAAAATCGCTCAACAATTTGGAAATTGGTTGAAGAAAGCCTGTGATTACAAGAATTTTGCATTCAATTAAAAAAATAACAACGGAATTGGGTATGCGAGTTCATAAATAATGGTGTTTATCCGGCATGGCCTCAAAATACATGTTCTTATTTGGTCAAAGATGGATCAAAGCAACAACACAATACATCAAACATCTAAGAAGTATACCAAATTTCAATTATGTCATTTAAAAAACATTCATATTGCTCAAGAAATATGCTTGTATTGGTTTCCTATACAATAGTAGTATAATTGTAGTATTTGAAGATCTTTTGAAATGGTGATATCAATTCATCTTAAAATTTATTGTCTTATATTTAAGGCCAATTCTTTATTGTTTTCACCAATTGGATTTTCCATAGCATTTATCCAGTTTCTTGTAAAACTGTTATTGGGTAGCAAAGAAAGTGGGATTTTTGACCCTTTTTGTCCACTTAGCTACACCTTGTGATTGCTATTTTTATCCATTTTGTGTGAAACTAGTCTTATTGGAAAGGTGGGAAACCCAGCTTTCTAGAAATATAAGGCTCTTCTCAAGCAAAGCTTGTATGAAGCAATAAGATCCAAAACAACACAAGCATGAAAACTAGAGAATTCTTGTCTACAACTCACTCAAATCATTATAGTATTTCACCTCCAACAATAGATCTAATTGAGATTTTGATACTTTATAATAAATAAGGTCTACTTCTCATTTGTATGGTTGGACTATTGAAATTGGGTCCATAGTTGATTCAAATGCACATCCAAGTTTACTACCCCGATTTTCAATGGATTTGGTGAAAATATGTGTGGTCTTTAAAGGGTTAAGATGAACCTTTATAAGAAAAAACACTTAGCTAAGATGAAGGAGATGACGGTTGGGGAGCTATAAAAGATGTATTTGGTTACAATTAATGCTTTCCTTACACGAAATGAATATGCTGTTTGGATACCTTCATCTTATCAAGGCACCACTGTACCATGATCTACCTTTGTCATGCATTCACTGTAGATCCAACCCCAAAGGGCATCAATAAAAATATCATGAAAACAAAAGGTCAATAGTAAGCTTATGTTAGTGGATTACAACTTGCGGTGACCCTCTACACAGCCCAGGGTTCTTTTTCTTGGCAATTTTTTGCCCCAATCTAACACTGGCTACCATTACAATAAGAAACTTGGGTGAAAAAGTGGATAGAATAGTCAAATCCCTCCACAAACAAACACTAGGCTTGCCAAAATATGGATAAAAGTAACTAATAGCAGTATATTTTATGGATGAACGTGGACATATCATTAATTTTATCCAAGTTTTCTTTGCTTGCTTGTATTCTTGGGTGCCGGTTGCTCTAATGTGTTGGAGGGGCTGCACAAGCCAAAACAATTAGTTTGGAACATATGAAGAAGTAAATTCTATTTGTGAAAAATTGGGGGACAATCACTTTGCTCAAGGTTAGATTTGTTGTTTTACCAAAGATATAAAACCTCCACCATTCAAGGGCAAGAGGTTGAAGATGCCAGTTTGTGAACACTCTAAACTATTGATTTATATTGTACCAAAAGGTTGGGTGTAAAATAGAAGAAAATGCTACCACGTAATTTTACAAAATGCTATTTTTGAAACGTCCTTTTATTTTGGTGTGACTTGGCCTTAAGCACAACAAATAAAAAGAACCTTGGCATAAGGTAGGAGGCTCATAAACCGTCCAAGCTCTAAAACGGCCCACCTTCTCAAGTGTACTCGGTTTGTACATGTTATTTTTCATAGATTTCAACAATGTACAAGCAATGTACATTTGGGTAGTTTTAGAGCCCTATGCCACTTCAACTTCAAAATTTCATGACAAATTCAACAAAATTCCAAAAAGTATGAAACAACTTGGATTAGATACCGATTCCTCTTGTCTTTCAAGGAAAGTTTACCAAAAATGTTTCAAGAAGTTTCACCTCCCCAAAATTCAATTTCAGCCCTTAGATGGTCGGTTTATGAGCCTCCTACCTTAGCCAATATTGGTCTAGCACTATTTAGCACCTTCTCATACATGCAGGCAATGTTGGACAAAGAACCATGGCTAAGGTGAACTAAGTTCACTCCCTAATTGCCCCAATTTAGATAAATGGGGGCTTGGAGCTTAGTCAATTGTTTTATGAGGTTGTAGGACCAGAGTGAAAAAACTCCGTTTTTTGCATTTCAAATGTTTTGAGAGTTTGGAAATTATCATTAGGAGATTGAATTTGAAAATTTTGACATCACATTTGGATTCAGATACCATGGTTCAATGAAGAAACTTGAAGGAAAATATAATTGAACACTATCAATATAGGAGGTGAATTATTACTTTTACCCTTGCTTGAGGTTTACAAAGCTTTAATTTCCACCATAGCCCACAAACATTGATATGTAGTGACAGAGACGTAAGGTAGAGCCGCTCATTCCCAACCGGGGTTCCATTCCCAATTGGGGTTCTATTCCCAACCACTAGAGTGTGTTGCTTCCAACTACTAGGATGTGATGTTTCCAACTATTAAGATGTGATGTTTCCAACTAGCCTATTTCCAAGCCTTGGAATGCATATTTTTTCCCTTTTCAAGATTAAGACAAATGAGGTCATGACAAGTGTTTCAAAAGAAAGTAGAAGAAGTATTCTGACTATGATTGGGATTAGGAGAGTCTAGTGATTGTACATGGGTTCAAAATGCTATATGCACTTTGAAATTTGTATAAAACTCAATTTTGCTTGAAAACTTTTGAAAAAAATTGTGTCCCAATATTTTGTATGAAGCTACCAAAGAAAAATTTGCGCTGCATTGTTGCTCTAATGTGCTATTGTGCAAAAACTTAACCCCTAAGCGTGCAAGTGCTTAACCCCTAAGCATGCAGGAGCTTAACCCCTGAGCGACCGGGAGATAGTATACTGTCTCTCCAAAAGCTGGGTCAACCCAAGTTTGACTGATGTAATCTCCTTGCTCCTTTGGTGAAACCACCTCCAATCAAGCCAATTACAATGGAGATGCTTTCTACTAACAATTTGTATGGTCTGATCTTGTAGATTGTTTTTTTTTCAATCCAAAAGGGACACTTTGATTGCAAGTATGTTGGACTTTTTTGGTTTCAAGTCTGGACGCTCAGGGGTTAACCCTTGAATGGCACCAAAGCCCTTTGCGTCCATATGTACGGACATATTTGAGCTATTATAAGGGCTTTCCAAATTTTTTTATGCACCCCCATCATAAAACCCTTCAATATGTATGGTCGTAACCCTTAATTTTCAACTGATTCAAACTTCTAAATACTGGTTGTGACCGTATTTGGTACTATATCTCTAGAGCCCATGTGATGTTCAGAGGTTAGGTGATTGGGAATGGGTGGCTCTACCTTGAAGCCCCATTCATCCATGCAAGAGGCAATGAGGGGCACAGTTCACGCGGCAAAGAACCACCAATCCACCACCTGAACCAAAATTAAGTTAGCTAGTGAATATGAACACAAAACTAGGAGAATGCTATTTTGTGAGCGGCAATTTGTGAGCCGCTAGCAGTGAGCCTTGATTTTTTTTGCAATTTTGCCTATAACCATGTACATAGGGCCCTATAGTTGTGCATTTTAAACTTTTATTTTTTGAAAAAGTTAGCTTTTTAGAGTTTTTTCATTGACTTTGAGATCCAATTGAATCTTGCTCACCTAATCTTGGCTCACTACTCATAGGCTCACCATTTTACGCTCACAAAATAGCATAGTCCCACAAAACTGATTGGATTTTTGAACCAAAAGATCCCAAAACAACAAAGAAATTGGTTGGGCTTAAAATCAACTACTAAAGTAAGAATAGAACTCGGAAATGTTTTAGTCCCTCGGCTAAGTTTTGTGTGTGGTGGATTTTTCACAAGTATCTCTTTACTAAAATAAGACTATAATTAGGTAACCCCTAAAGGACCATGGCCTTTATTTTGTCAAAAGATATTCAAAACTGCCACTTCTATGGCAAAAAGTAAAAAAGTTTGAAAATTTGTCTTTTTGCATATTTGACCATAGGATCTTGCACCAAACTAGTATGAGAATAGGTCATGCAAAACTCAAGAACTTTGACGGCACAAATTGGAAGATATTTGCATTCAAAGTGTAAAAAATAAGGTTTATTGCACCTTGCATGACTAGATTATTTAGGTATGAACTTTTTAACTAACTTTTTTTGCATCACAAAGTTTGGAACTTCATTCTTTTGTGGTGGGAAGTTGAGTTGGGAATCTTGGGAAAAAAAATAAAACAAAAAATACTTGATTTCTATTCTTTAAAAAAACATTAGGTAGAAGAAGGTATGAAATTGAACTTGTATTGTTAATAACCTTCCAATGGAGTTGAAACCGCAATAATCCCAACGGTGAGATTGTTCTAAAAAGCAAACTTCACCCTTTCCAATAATTTTTTTGAAAAAATGTTAAACTTGTATTCAAAAATGAAGTTTGTAAGTTATTTTTTCAAGAAGATGCTTGAGGTGCCCAAAAAATAAGATTGTCCATAATTAGTCCAAATGGAATGAATCAAAGCTTCATATGTAGACAAAGATATAATTTATGAGAAAAAAAAATTAAAAAAAATTTCAAGTTTTTGTATAAAACATTTGTTGCATGAACTCCCTAGATTTGTGCTAATTTGTGCATAACTTTTGCTCCCTAGCATCGATTGGAACAAAATTTATATTCCCCAAAAGGTAATGTGTTTTCCTATCTTCAAAAAACGTTTCAAAAAATCTAAACAAAAATTGGGACCGTAGGATCGTAGGTACCTGCCTGAAATTTCATTTGTCTCCCATAGGGACAATGGTCCTTTAGGAGTTAATGCATGTAATAAACTATTAATAAATATCTGTAAATAAATATTTTCCATTTAACAACATGTATATGTCGTCTTTGTTGTGCCTATGGCCCACTGATTGCACTTGTTTTACCAGAAGTTTGCAATGTTTTGCAAGTATCTTTCATGGCTCATTCCATCATGAGGTTGCAATTTTATAATGTTCGTAATCTAAAACAATAAAACCACATGTGTATTAGTGTCCCTTGCACCTCAACTCCTATTGTGGGTTTAGGGTCCTTTGTCCTTGCTAAACGGCTATCTAACCTTCTAATTTTATTAGATTATAATGATGAGCTACGAAAGGCTAAATTCTTGCCAATAATGCAAACGAAGAAGAATACTTCATGTTTCAAACTTGACACTCTTGTGACAATAGAGAATTCCAAAAAGTACAGATATCGGATAAAAAGGAAATAAGCATGTGTTGGAATACTTTTGTATGAAAAAATTGAAAGATATAGGAGTTGTTATTGGATGAAATGAATGACATGTAGAGGGAATTACCGTGCATTTGTGTGAGAGTAAAATTATGAAACAGCTCCCGAGGGGGAAAAACCGGGCCGTCCGGAGACGTTGAGATCGTAGAGAGTAAAATTATGAGAGGGCCTTCAAAACTCTTATAGCATTCAGCAGCACTAGTAAAGGCTAACCTCCCTCCAAGAAAATGGTGTGGAATATTTCATACCATTCTTTAGCTATTGGGACATTTGGTTGAATTTGTCAAAGAGGTTATGAAAGAGAGACTCAGTTTAGTGCACATACATCGAAGTGGGGGCCTAGTCATGTCAAAAAGAAATAATAATAATAATAATAATAATAATAACAACAACAACAATAATAGTCAAGATGAAGTTTGTGGATGATACCTAAAGAGAGGGAAAGGCAGCCTCTCTTCAGGCTACTGAATGTTATGCTCCTAACATAAATATAGTGTTGTACATGTATACACATTCATCCGTACAATCAGCCATTAATTTTCAGTAAATTTCATTCAAAAACTGGAGGGTCTGATATGGCAAGCTCGTCCAAATTTCCACCTTCTTATTTCTGTGTTGAGGCAGCCAGAGTTTAATCAAAATTTGATTCTAGCAAAAACTTACTAAAATCAATAGCTGCTTCCTATTACCAGGCAACACAATCTTGGAAACACAAGGATCTCTATGTTGCAAATGGCATAAGTTACCAGGGTGTCGCCTCTGGGGGTGGGATGCAGCAATTTGTTTATTTTGGGTCAAAATTTTGCCAGATTTTCACCCCATTTTGACATCGGCTCTCACAGAAACATCAGGTTCGCCAACATTGAAATGCAAGTACAATTAAACAGTTGAGTTTATGGATGAACGGGCACCCCACGAATGATTCCATCCTTGATTTCCTCACCTGTATGCATTCTACACTGAATATTGCGTTCAGGTTGCCCCACATTAATTACTTGACATTTTACACTAATAATTATTGCTGCTACAATAATTTTCATCAAAAAATCATTACCATAGAAATTTTTTAAAGGGTTTGACAACAACAATGAAGTTGCACAAAAAAAGAAGAAGTTGTATCCAAGTCTTAAATCATGTGAATTTCAAGTATCTAGAGAGTTGCATGCACCTCCAAGTGACTAAATCATGAGTCATGAGGTAACTTACAAGGGTGAGACAACCTAATTGTCAAAGCAATCCAAATGCAATATTCCATGTAGAGTATGTCCTTCCAGTGTTCCACCAATGAATTAACTCAAACAATATTAGACCAAAAAAAGAAAAAGAAAACCCTTGAGTTGAAGTAATATGGATCACTTTTTGAGTCCCATACAATGGGATCTTATCTTTATCTATAAAAGAATCCCATGGGTTGTTTTGGATGAAAAGTAAAGAGTTTGAGTGCAACTATGAGTTGCATTCCATGCATGTAAGTTGCGCCTTTTACATTTTCTTTATTTAACAAGCTGCACCTTTTATGTTTTTTATTGATGCACCTTTTACATTTTTTATAATGATCAACCCGTTGGTATAACGGATGAGTAAACTAGTATATTTATAAAAGAATACATCTTCATTTTGTTTGGTTGAAAGAGTGTTGTGGTGCAACTGCCAATGACTTGTTGTTAACATATGGTACTACTAGAAAATTTAGCGCAAAATCAACAGAAAATCAACTATAAACTATTGTTTTTTTCTGTGGCTTTGGACACTTTAGTTTGGATACTTTTCAACAAGAGTTTGTTGTTTTTCTATTAATTTTTGTTAATTTTCTATTGATTATCTATTACTAAAATGTTGTTTTTTCTTTGTTTTCTTTTCATAATAATTTTGCAAAAAATACAATAAAACATCGGAAACTAGCCAAGCAATAGATGCATTGCGGCCGAGGGCACTGGGGCTTGGGGTCGACCCCTAGACCTCGGGCTTTTACTTGAACACTCTAAGTCAGCCCACTTGACCACCACACCACTCACACTAGCATGTGCACAAGCAATTATTGAAAACATACTTGTACAGTACACTATATGTGAATACTTTTAATTACTTTGCAAAGCCAGTAGACTTTGGAGGCTATTTTGGCCTTGAAAAAGATTTTTTTCAAAATACTTAAAACTACAAAAAGTTGGTTAATGTAGTGTACAATCACCTCCAACAAACTTTTTTGGATTTCAATCTTTTAATCAAAAGTCATAAGCAAAAATCAGAGAAGATGTTTAGAAATTAAAAAATATATGTATATTTCCACCCTTTTGATTTTGTGTATAACTTTTGATTGGAATTCAAAAATCTGAAAAAGATTGTTGCAAGTGAAGGTTGGTTTCATTTTTAAATGTTTTGTAGTGCTAATTTTTTTAATAAAAGAAACCTTATTCTGATAAAATAGCCTCCATAGTTTGCTAGTTTTAAAAATATGAAAATGGGAAAAGGCATGAAAATAAGACCTTGCAATTATAAAATCAAAATTCTATAAACATTTTAAATATTTTTGAACGTTTTTTAAAGGTTCTAAAAATAATTCATAAGATTTTATTTATTCTGTTTGATTTGGTGAATAAAAAAAGGAAAAATAGTAACACTGCCCTTCAATGCTTTCAAAATATCAAATTTACACCTCAATTATTTAAAACATCAAAAATATACCTTACTTTTTGTAGGAGTATTAGTTATACTTCTAGTATTTTGGGAAAATATTGAGAATGCTCTTCTATTTTGAAATGTCAAATATACCCTTGTATTATTTGAAATTTAAAAATCACCTTCGGTTTTTTGTAAGAATGTGAATTTAAGTATACCCTTGGTTATCATAGAACACAAAGATATTTGATAATTTAAAATAGTTGAGGAGCATTTCTAATATTTCCCAGTATATTAGAGGCATTGTTGATATGTTTGCAAAAAGCCAAAGGTATTTTTGATACTTTTGATCTTTGAAAGACATATATGATTTTCTAAAAGAATTGAGAGGCATCTTTTATATTTTTTCATAACGAAATTTTGGAATTTAAGACAACAAATGTTGTACATTTTATATAAAATTATGTTGAGTTGATGAAGTTGTGTTCAAAAATGTCCAGATCAATAGAAAATTGTTGTTTTTCTATTATTTTGTTGTACCCAAAAGTGTCTAGATCAAACAAAAAACTGTTGATTTGATGTTGTTTTGGTCATGTTTTTAGTAGACTTTAAATGCTAATGATGTTAAATCGTACCAAATTGTGAAAATGAAGAAAAAAGCCATACTCCATTCTAAAAGATTCTAACTTTTTTGAAAATTGCTTTAATTTTTTTAAACTTCAAAACATTTTCATGTAGTCCAAAAAGATTCTAGAAAGATTTCAAAATCAACTCAAACTATTCTAATATTTTTTAATGAAAAAATATGTTAAAATATTTTAATAAATTTCAAAAAGATTCTAAAACAACTCCAATTGAGTCTAAGAGATTCTATTTTTATAAAGATTTTGAACTATTTTAACAAATTTCATAACTAAAGATTTCTAAAAGATTCTCAAAGATTCCAAGGAAGACTCTTAGAAATTCCAAAAGATTTTCAAAGATTTTCAAAGATTCTCAAATATTCCAAAAAAATTCACAAAAGATTCTCAAAGATTCTTAAGGATTCTTGAAGATTCTCAAAGATTCTCACGTTTTTGAAAAGATTCCCAAAAGATTTGCAAAGATTCCAAAATAGAGTTTGAAAAATGCTCAATTTTCTATTGATTTAGACAATGGTGTCCAAAGCAACAGAAACGTAGGTAGTTTTTTACAAAATTCTGTTAGATTAGTCAATGAGCGTGTGCAAGTGCCCAAAATAACAAGAAATTGTTGATTTTTTGTTGTTTTGGACAAAGTTTTCTACTAGTGGGTGAAGTGGCTCAATTGAATTGGTAAAAGGAAAGTGGTGTGGTGTAAATTCTAGTGATCTATCATACTTTATTGTTAACCACCACATGAGAGAGAGGTACATGCGTAAAGTGATTTACATTAAGTCCTTTAGCAAAGGACTGATAGGAGAGAGAAGGGTACATGCGTAAAATGATTCACACCAAGTCCTTCTAGCGGAGGAACAATAAGAGAGAGATACATATATAAATTGGTTTACTTTGAGACTTTACTATGAATCAAGTTGTTGCTTCTTGGTACAACGGGCACCCAAATCCATCTACATATAATAAATTTTATTTCCTTATTCTTTTTAACATTTTGCAAATAAGCACTCCTGGGGAGTGAGTGGGGAACTGGGGATTTGATTCACTTGAAGAATCCAACTGCCAAAATTCCATAACAATGGAAGAATGAAAGGTGAAATTCCCAAGAGGTGAGTTAGGGCCTCCTTCCATGTGGAGCCGGTATTGGTGAAGCTCACCAATAATTGGTGAGATGGGAGACCCGGTTTTTTTGGAGCTCCCATCTCACCGATTATCGGTGAGCTCCACCGATATCGGCTCCACATGGAAGGAGGCCCTTAGAGCATCTCCACCGGTGGCTCTGGCTCGCTCAAAGTGGATGAAAAGTAGCCAAGCCCCTCTCATGCCATGCTCAAACTCTCTTATTTGGCGAGTCTAGCAAGCCACTCTTCAAACCACTATTCATGCACTATTCACCCTAACTTTAGTGAGCTTTATCTTCTACTTCCCTAGAAAAGTGGTCAATTGCTTATTTATGGGGTGTTTTGGAGTGTTAGGCCACCTTTTCAAAGAGCATGGGTGGAGATTGGGAGCCTTTAGGCCTCGCCAAACCAGATGGAAAACTTTGAGCGAGTCTAAACCAATGGAGATGCTCTTAGGGCTGCTTTACACATGGGGCCGGGCCAATTTGGCTTGGGGCCGATTGCCTCAAATTTCAGCCCATATTTTGCTTAAGGTCAGCCTCCACTACTAAATAAAATAAGATTATTGTGGGGGCCAATTGTCTCATATGTAAAGGCCTTAAGGCCAAGGAATCACGCCAATTCAATAAAGTTAAGCCATTTTTACACTAGAGGTGAGAAGTTGTGACAAAAATCTCTTATGGGCCATGGCTTGTTTTCAAAAGGCTAGCCTTTGGAGATAGTGGCTTCTTGTTGCAATGTAAAGTGAGAATAGGCCATAATATTTGTTTAAATTAATTAGTTTCTTTACTTTTTACTTTTTACTTTTTAAATTTAAACAATGACATGATGATAGACACCAAAAAAATAGAATTGGGAAGAGGGGGATGTTGCCAAAATGTGCATGAACCCTAAACATGAAGTTTGAAACAAACTCTTAAGTTTTTTGTTTACATTATCAAGGTATGTTATTCTAGTTGCCTTCATTTATTTTAATTTTATCAACCACAAAACAATTATATTATTTTTACCTATTAATTAGTTCTTCCAAAAATCAAGTTTTATGCAAATAATATCTAGCAAAATAAATTCTATGAGTTATAGATCATCAAGAGTATCTTGCATAAAAGATGATAGAAAAAAAATCAATATATCAACATATGCAAGGTTTACAAAAAGACTTCATGAGAAGCATAGAAGGAAAAAATGATTTGCAAATAGACATAGAATATACAAGCCCAGTGTTTTCTGTACACATAAAAACTAGTTTAGCAAGCTAAATACCTCATGCCCCCCATGCCTCCAATTCCCCCATCCCCTAACTTCTCTTGTGCCCTTGGCTTTGGGAATGAATTTGATTGGAGAAAGATACTATTTTATGAATACATATATATATATATATATATATATATATATATAGATATATATATATAATGAAACTTGGCATTGGCCTCAAGGCCAAGAATTGGCCTCCCACTTTGGGTGCACCCAATTCAATGAGCTCGGGCCATGTTAGATCTTGTCTTTGTTGCATAAAATATTCATTACATCAAATTGGCCCTTACTCTAGGTATAACTTGAGGTTAATTTCAGCCTTTTATCCAATCAAAAGTGAAAATTCTTGACCTCTGACATAGTGAATTGGCCCTGCCCCCATATATAAAGCCGCCCTTAGACCCCACAGCCAGGTTAAGCTGGCTCATAAAGTAGTCAGACTACCTTTTGCGAGTGTTGTACGTAACTACGTATTGGTCGCTCTTTAGGGGGGTGGCCGAGTGGGAACTTTAGAACGTTGGAACATGGGAACATAGGCATTTCCTCAAGGACACCATATCCACTCATATGTGCTACGCCCTCTATCCAGCATCTTCCGAAGAGCTTCTTCGCCCCCTAAGCTTAGAATGCGGCCAGCTTTTTTGTTTATTAAATTATTGGAACATCTCCTATGCATGCAGCACGGTGAAGGATACAAAACATTCTTCCATTGCATTCCTTTTCAAATGCTTTGCAGTTTGCATGATACTTAAGGCCAGGCCATCCTAAAATAAAATGGTGTTTTGTAAAAAATAAGTGGCAGCATTTATTTCACTGTATGAAAGAAAGATACTTTGAATTTTTACACTCAGCTGCTTGATCTGTTTCAAAATGGTCGTTTTTAGGGCATCCTTCCATGTGAGACCAGTGGGCGGTGAACCTCACCAATAATTGGTTGGATGGGATTCCATCAAACATGAACTCCCATCTAACCAATTATTGATGAGCAATTATTAATGGGCTACATTGAGCTTCACTAGCTACTGATCTCACTTGGAAGGACGCCCTTAGTCTTCGCAAGTTGTTTTCAACCTCCTATCATTATATGGAGAAAAGATTGAACAACAATGCATGCAACCTTGATCAAATTGGTTGTTTCCCAAGTTTTTTGGAAATACAATTTACTCCTTAACCCCTAAAGGCCCAGCTATCCCCTAGGGACAGTTGAGATTTCAGGCATGTACCTATAGCTAATCTAGTTTTTGTCCTGTTTTTAAACTTTTATTGAAGGTTGGGAATTGCAAGACCTACATGGGCATCTAATTTTTTTGTCACTTAGACATTTGATGAAGAAGTTATGCAAGAATTTCTGTTGCCCAAGGAAGGAGGGCAATCCGGGCAGCCCAAAAACTTCTTAAAAATTTGAATTTTCTAAAAATAGAAATCTGAATTTGGTTCATTAGATTTTTTTATATGTGGGAAGCTTTGAATCATTCAACTTCAATCAATGAGATGAAAGTTATGAGATGTTTTAGTTTGTGGGCAGTTATGGATTCTCTACTCTAAAATAAACTTGGAAGTCCTTTATTTTCCACAATTTTCAATGTTTTGGAAAAAAAGCTAAACGTAAGGGAGTAGATTGTTTATCACAACATTATAACCGTTGGGATTTTCATTTTTTCATTTTAATAATTAAATTCTTAACAATTTAGTTATTTGACTCATTCTCTACTGCTTTTTACTTACTATTTTCCCCCATGTGTTGTATAGTTCCAATTGATTTGAAAATTCTCCCACACATGCCTAACTTGGTCTTCTACATGGAAAAAATAAACCTCAAATTTGTGTAGAGTAATTTTTTTCATGTAAGAATGGTTAAAGGCTTTTGAATGTATTGGATAGCACGGAAAAGAACCTTTTTTTCACTTTAGATGTAAATATCTCCCTCCGCTCCATTTAGAATGACCTGATTTTTTTCCCACAAGTACCTCTTCTAGTCTAAGGCAAGATCCTATGGTTGGATTTGCAAAACAAACTTTATTTCCTACATTTCTACTCATTCCCCCTAAAGTGGCAATTAACAATGACTTTCACTGGAGAAAACTGCGTAGGCCTTTAGGGGTTAATCCATTCCAAACCTGTTGCTTTAGCTTACATGGTCCTAGCATCAATATCATTTTTATTTGGGGAATTTACAAATAGATGCACAAAACAAAGCAAATTTACATAAAGGGTCACCATTTCAAAACCTTCTTATTAAAATTTCCTTACTTGGGTTGGATTTGGAGAGGCCTCTAAGTTTTTTGGAAATTATCCAACCTTTAAATGTGATGTATCTAAATCCACCAATGTTCAAACAACAAAATTGGGCAAGTTTAAAAACTATTTTTGTGAAATTGTGCCCCTATTCGTAACTATTATGAAATTGTGCCTATGTTTGTAACATTTTTCATTTGTGTGCCCCTATTTCTAAATTCCCATTTTTGTTTTCATAATAGGTGGTCAACTTGTGCGGCTAGCGGCCTATGACATGATACAAGTCAAAGAAAAGCATGCATGAAGAAAGAGTGGGACAAATTGCACCAAATTACTACTTGTAATTTGAGACCAAATGTGCTTCAAGAGCAAGTTCAACAGCAAGTCTTGGGGAAATCATTGGCAATTTTTATAAAATCTACGTGAGTTAAAATATAGTGTCCATCTGTTTCAAAGAATACAAATTTAATATAGCTGGCAAGGCTACTATAGGGTCAATGAAATACAGGATAATTACAAATAGGAGCATGAATAGGGGCACAGTTTCAAAATAATTACAAAAGTAGGGGCATGATTCAAAAAAAATTGTAATTTTTTTGTAATTTTTTTTGGTTTGGACATTAGTTGATTTAAATACATCACATTAAATGTTAGTTAACTTTCAAAAGATTTAAAAGTCTTCATAAATTGCCATTTCCTATACTAATCTTTTATAATTTAGGTTTGATTTGGAGAGACCTTTAAGTTTTTTAAAGTTACATAATATTTAATGTGATGTGTTTAAGTCAACCAATGTCCAGACCAAAAAAAATTACAAAAATTTACAATTTTTTTTGAAATCATGCCCCTATTGTAATTATTCTTAAAATGCCCCCCTTAATGACAATTTTCGAGCATACTACCTTACACACAAAATGGGCAATTGAAACATACAGACTACAGAGTGGAGGAAATTGAAATTTGACAAACAAGGTCATACACTCTATCCTTGCAAAGATCGATCCGTGCATATCGATAAAAAATAGGGTTCACTGGTCCAGGGAGGAACAGGTATATAAAAGAAAAAAGGGGAAAAGGTTCCTGGAGAATGGAAGAAGGTGAATAGTGCATCAATTAAGCAGTAGGGAGCTTCAAACTTTAAAAAAAATTGGTGACTCACTAGAGAATTCACCTCTGTGAATTCACTAGTGAGTCCCATGGTTTATCACCTGCCACGTTCCCTTCTAACATGATTCACGTTAGGAGGGAACTCCAAAAACTCACTCTCACGTCTTTGCGCGGCTTGTCGCTCGCCTTCTTGGAACACTGTTTTTGGTTAGGGTTTGCTTTTGGCTGTTTTTGGTTTGTATTTCCTGCAACTTTTCCTTCGTTTGCAGGAGGTAATGGAGCAAGATTGACATGGCTGATTTTGATTCAAGAGTTGCAAGAGCAAAATTGGAGGTGAAGGAAGGTGACTATACTGCCTGTCACCGTTCTCAACCCTAAACAAAAAACCTTTCTCAACTAAACCTAATCTAGCTTACACTCCCACAAATTTCCAAAAATTCCGAGCCTCCACAATCTGGCACGTGAGAAAATGAACCAAGCGAGACCCCCTACTTCTGTAGAATACCCTATTTGAGGCGAAACGCAAACTTGGGAGTGTTTTAGAATGCTTGAAGTCCAACTTGTGCACAAAACTCACGTCTACCTTACCAAAAACTCACGGGATCTCAAACTTAGAGCACGTGAGTGTACAAAAATCATCCACTAGTGACCTGAAAATGTGAGATGAGAAACTTGTAAGACTCATTTCATGTTTGAAGCCCCCTAGTGACTGCAGTGGTTATATTTCCCCACAACAAAGAGAAGAATAAGCAGGAGGAAACCAGGAGGGGGAGTGCGCCAGTGGGGGAGTGGCCTCCGGCAATCGGCGACATGTTCATAGTTCATCTACTAAAATTTGGAAAAAGTACCTAATTTACTCAAAATAGAATAACCCACGGCAATAGATGTGAGATTCTAACAATACAAGCCGAGCTCTCACAAGCCAGCCTAGAAGTTCTTTTTTGATATCAGATATCTTTTATTACTCCCAACCAATGAAATCTTGGTCCACTAGGCTCTCACTATTCATAAAGTGTCTCCTCGCTCTCTACAGTAAGTGCAGCCTGCTCTACTCCTATTCTTAACTTTACTAATTCCGTTCCTTAGGTCCCTTGTCGACCACATCGGCTCGGTTTCCTGCACAGACGTCGATGTGGGGCCAAGGTGGAAAAACTTTAATTTTTCACCCTTCTTGGTGAGTTTTAATATGAGAATTGATATAGGCATACCCGGGGTTTGTTATATGGACACCACAAGGAGGTAAATTTTAGATATTTATGATCAACAAGTTCATTTTTGAAATTTTGAATTCAGATTTGGATTTAGAGACCTTGGTTTTGTCTAGAACCATGTTGGAGGTTACGATTGAACAATGCCTAGTAGAAAAGCTTAGCTTTATCTAAAAACAAGGGTGAAAGTAATAATTTGCCTCCTAATTAAACTTGTTCACTAGGCATTATTTAATTGTAACCTCTTTTGAGGATCTAAACTAAATCAAGATTTCTAAAACCATAGCTGACTTCAGATTTTCCAAATTCAGCTTGTTAATGATACAAATCTAAAATTTACCCCCCCTACACATCCTAGTTAGAATATACCCCCCTACACTTCCTAGCTTATAACAAGCCCCCTGATGTGCCTACAGTATGTCAATTCCCTTGAATATTTACCATCATGAGATTGAATTGCAGGATTTGAATTCATATTAGGGTTCAAAGACCATGTATTGGTAAACAACAACAAAAGAGGAACCCACTGGACAATGCCAAAATAGTGAACAACTAACCCCTAAAGGCCCAAGTAGTTTTCTCCAGTGAAAGTCATTGTTAATTGCCACTTTAGGGGGAATGAGTAGAAATGTAGGAAATAAAGTTTGTTTTGCAAATCCAACCATAGGATCTTGCTTTAGACTAGAAGAGGTACTTGTGGGAAAAAAATCAAGTCAATCTAAATGGAGAGGGAGATATTTACATCTAAAGTGAAAAAAAGGTTCTTTTCCGTGCTATCCAAAACATTCAAAAGCCTTTAACCATTCTTACATGAAAAAAATTACTCTACACAAAGTTGAGGTTTATTTTTTCCATGTAGAAGACCAAGTTAGGCATGTGTGGGAGAATTTTCAAATCAATTGGAACTATACAACACATGGGGGAAAATAGTAAGTAAAAAGCAGTAGAGAATGAGTCAAATAACTAAATTGTTAAGAATTTAATTATTAAAATGAAAAAATGAAAATCCCAACGGTTATAATGTTGTGATAAACAATCTACTCCCTTACGTTTAGCTTTTTTTCCAAAACATTGAAAATTGTGGAAAATAAAGGACTTCCAAGTTTATTTTAGAGTAGAGAATCCATAACTGCCCACAAACTAAAACATCTCATAACTTTCATCTCATTGATTGAAGTTGAATGATTCAAAGCTTCCCACATATAAAAAAATCTAATGAACCAAATTCAGATTTCTATTTTTAGAAAATTCAAATTTTTAAGAAGTTTTTGGGCTGCCCGGATTGCCCTCCTTCCTTGGGCAACAGAAATTCTTGCATAACTTCTTCATCAAATGTCTAAGTGACAAAAAAATTAGATGCCCGTGTAGGTCTTGCAATTCCCAACCTTCAATAAAAGTTTAAAAACAGGACAAAAACTAGATTAGCTATAGGTACATGCTCGAAATCTCAATTGTATCCTGGGAGGACAACTGGGCCTTTAGGGGTTAAGGGCATCTCCACCGATTTAGGCTCGCTCGAATATTTCCATCCGGTTTGATGAGGTATGAAGGCTCTCAATCTCCACCCATGCTCTTTGAAAAGGTGGTCTTACACTCCAACATACCCCATAAATAACTAGTTGACCACTTATCTAGGAAAGTAGAGGATAAAACTCACTAAACTCAAGGTAAATAGTGCATGAATAGTCGCTTGAATAGTGGCTTGCTAGACTTGCTAAATAAGAGGGTTTGAGAGCATCTCCATTGGTGGCTCCAAATTGGTGGTTTAGTGTGGCCACATGTCACAATAGGTTTTTTGAGGGTCCACTGGCAATGCAAGGAAGCTATTTCATTGCATGGCCTCGCCAAATATTGGCCTCGAGACGGTGACCTCCCGGGCGTTTGTTTACTCCTAGCGCTCCTATTTTTTGCTCTATTTTCAAGTTGCTGCAATTACGCTCACCCAACCTCTGACTTCCTAAGGCCGTTGTTCATGGTGCAAAGCTAGTCAGGACCGCGTGGCAAACATATTCAAATCTCTAGAAAGAACCAAGCTTATTTTAAACCCCTCGTTTGCTGCGATCGCTTCGCGCCTTGGAGCCTGCGTCAACCTGTGGGAGCATCATAAACCGTACGGGGAATTATCCTTGCAAGGGCCGCATCAATTGCTCATAGCGTGTTTAGAATTCAAAGCACCGGTGGAGATGCTCTGAAAGGATTTTGAGAGGAACCTGAACACTTTTCATCCACTTTGAGCGAGTCTGAGCCACCGATGGAGATGCACTAACTACTATGCTTTTACCCTATTTTAAAGAAAATGCTGAACTTTTCCACCGTGGGTCCACATTGACGAATGTGCAGCAAACTGAGCCGACAAACCATCAACAGCACTCCCACTCAGCGTTTGCCACGTCCTCATTTTTCCTTTTCCCCTATTTCGCAGTTTCTTTTTATAAGAAAAGGCCACCCAGTTCCTGGCTCCCATTTGTCTCATATGTTTGTCGATTTGCACATCACATTAAAACTGTTTCTTCTGTTTAATACAGTAAGTTTATATGCTCTTTTATTTGGGGGAGTTATTTTCAGGGAATTGATATGTGTACCACACCCTTTGAACCACTGTACCACACCCCGGGGTAAGTTTTACATTTCTACCACCAAAAGGTTGAATTTGAGAATTTGGAATTCAGATTTGGACTTAGAGATCATGATTTTGTCTTGTATCATAAAAAAAAAATTGTAATTCAACAACACTCAATGAAAAAGTTTATCTTTTTTTACAAACAAAAGTAAAAGTAACACTTTTCTCCCTAGCTAAACTTTTTCATTGGGTGTTGTTGAATTGCAACTTTTTTTATGGTTCTAGATTAAATCATGGTCTCTAAGTCCAAATTTGAATTCCAAATTCTCAAATTCAGCCTTTTGATGGTAGAAATCTAAAATTTACCCCGGGGTGTGGTACAATAGTTCAAAGGATGTGGTACACATATCAATTCCCTTATCAACACCACGTAGTGCATTTGGGTTGCCTAGGCATACTATTTCTTGACATTTCACGCTATTAAATATTTATCAAGACTATGGTAATTTTTGTTAATAATTATTGTGATAAACAATGGAGGAAGCAAGCAGAGGTTGCACACAACAACAAGTGTCAAAACCAAATAGTAGGAAATTGAAACTTTAGACAGAACCATAAATTATTGTAGCATAAAGAGAGTTGCATGCCCTTCTAGATGACCTAGGGTGAGTCATGAGATAATCTTGCCAAGGTAAGGCAATCTAAATGCACTATTTTGGTGTAGTTGATCTGTATAGAAGCACATGTGAAGACTTTGAGTTTTGAAATTTTAGGGTCATTTTGAAGGTTGCTTCTACAAATGTCCCAATAAAATATCAAAATTTGAGGTTTTTGCCACCAAAGAAGGTTACTTTACTCTAACATGACATTCTAGGTCTTGGTTGTGGAGCAGTCCCATGAATCATTGAAAGAACAGAAGCAAATGCAAAGGGCATGCATGATAAATCACCTAAGGAATTATTTGGAGACGTGCGGCTAGAATCAAATGATTCTTTGAACCAATGTGTGCACTTTGCAAGCAAATATGGAAGAACTTGGTATTACAAATAATTACAATGGATGATTTAAATTGAGATAAATTGAAGGGCTCTTACTTAGGCGTTCACAAATAAGTAATGTTTTAGCACAAAGAAAGATTTTGTTTAATCGCTCAATGCCCAAGGGTTTTTTTTTTTTTTTGGAAGGTATTTTTGAGGTTTTTAAATTGTTCTTGTAACATCATTATTAAACATCAAAACAAAATTGTACACATAGGATCTTGAACTTTCAGGCTTTTAGATGATGCTACCAAAATAATCTTTTGAGGAAAACCTTCAAAATGGTCAAGCAGATTTCTAGATATTTGTGAATGAATGTGGATGCATATGGGATTTTTTGGTTTTCTTTTAGTTGCCCAAAACTTCTAATGCAAAAATGGCAACTTTTGTGTACAAAATGGGAAACAAGTCAACAACCACTTATAATGATTTAGTACTTGGTGTTGTTACTTCAAAGCTAATGACTTCCTTTCCAAATCCATGACCATAACTTCACAAATAAGCCTGTAACGTATTACAAAAGAGCTACCACCAAATACAAAGAAAATTTTAAACTCCTATTATTGACCAAAAATTATTATGATTGAAAGAGAATTCAAAAGTGAATGAATTACAATTTGTATAACAAAAACACCAAGTGAAATTTAGCTCAAAAACATATTTGAATTTTATTAAATGATGAATTTTCAATAGAAGGGCCCTCACTACCCAAGAGAGTGTTGAAGGGAGATCTTCACTTTATTCTCAACTTGTTGGGTGATTGCAAGAAACACTTGTATTATTTTTTGTCCCCTTGGTCTTTGTCAAGTGGTTTTTTGGCTATAACTTTTGTGTCATAAACTTGTTCTTACTGAAATTTGAAATGAAGGTACATGTAATAGTCACAAAAAAATTTTGGTTTTTGGAAAATTTATAGAATTAGTTTGCTATTTTTAAATAACCCCCAATTACGTGTCTACTTTGGCCATTTTGGGGGTTTTGAGTACTATTTTTGATCCTAAAATGCAAATCTAAAGGCCAAAATTCACAAACAAGTTCTTGTACTAAAGTTACAAAATCCTACATAAAGATTTTTCAAAAATAGTAAAATATCCACCTTCTACGTGTGCTCAAAGTGCACTACTTTTGTGTAGGTGCACAAAACTCAATTTATTTTTCCCAAAGCTGAATTTGATGGAAAAACAACACCTTCAAGTTAGGAAAAATGGCCATATTTTAGTTTATTTTTTGAATTTTTATGATTTTCTAAAAAGCAAAAAGCAAAGTGTCTTTTTTCTTGGTGTTTTTGGTCTCTCTATTTTTGTGCATAACTTTTAGAATTTTTTTTTCTAGGTTTGAAAGTTCACAACTATGCTACTTTAAGTGCTTTACAAATTTTCCGTATTTTATTATTATTATTATTTTAATTCCAAAAGCTCACAATACTACCAGTAATAAGGTTGTTTAAGGTTGTTTGAGACAAAACTGACAGGTCTTTCTTGCAATGACCCTGCTGCTCATTTTTTCAATGTGACAACTTATCATAGGCTCTTTAGTGACATTATTCATCACATTCTTTTAATGTGCAAGATATTTGCTTGTAATTTAGTTACTGCCTAAAACAAAAGGAAAATATTATAGATCAAAATTGAAAACTAAAGCTAATTTCAACTAGCACCTTCTCCAAAAAAGACCTTAAAACAGTCAAATCTTTGCCTTCAGCATAGTTTCAAAGTTTCTTGAGTATCAAAAATTGGTGCTTTAGGCATTTAGGGGTTAAACTACAATTTTTAAGAGTGCCACTTCCTTCAGTATCTCACAATTACAAAACACAAAACATATTTGTTGTTTGTCATTGCTAATGAAAATTGCTAGGGCAAAGCTATTACTTAATTTGATTAAAATTACAAACTAACTTCTAAAACACTTCGGCATTTTTGATAAAGTTGTACAACCATGGTAAAAGGTACTAAGGCTCCTTTTGCTACTAGAAATTTATGTACTTGGGAAAAGAATTGGTCACCAAATTACCATTTAACCCCTAAAGGCCCGAGTGGATAAGGGCTAAATATAGATGCATTATAAAATGATACTTATGCACCTTTGATGAAGTTTGCTTCAAAAGAGAAAACAAGTATCTTGGTTTTTAGTAATTATTCATATAGTCAAACATTCAAAAAAATCTTAGATTTTTATTAGATGAATTTAGAAGTATTTACCATTTATTATTCACCAAAATTACAATTTTTATTCATAGATTTTAAAATTTGGTATGATTGGTTAAAAACAAACATTCTATCACAAACTTCAAAAATGCAATCTTTTCAAAGGCAATAACATCATTAGTTTCTCAAAATAGTAAAGTCTAGAACATTAGCAAATATTGAAGTGTTTGCCTTTGAAAAATTCTCCTTGATGGAGTTTAACTTGGATTGACATGATTCAAGTTGGGGTGTAAAGTAGACTTGAATTTTTATTAGAGGGTTTTTTTAAATTTTTGAAAAAGTTTTTTTCCATCTTGGGCAACCCGTAAAAAATGGGCATCAACCAGAAAATGGTCAATTGAGCGCTTAGGGGTTAAACCCCTATAGGCCCTATGGGTGCTTTCACCAAAAACTGCCAAATTTGTGTTTTTTCAAAATGTTGATGCGAGTTTTAACTTAAAAAACATCTTTGAAATTTTGATTGTACAAAATTGTAGGAAAATATTTTAGAATCATGTGCAAAAAAATTCAGCACATTTGACCACACGGTTTGAAAGATTATGACATTTGAAATTTATAAAAATGTTTTTTTTGTTGCTGCTCAAATGGTCAGCAAACTTTGAGTCTCTTTGGAGTCAAATTTTTGGTCGACAGGAATTAAAGTTTTTTTTCCAATGATATCCAAATCTTGTTAGGTACACTCATGAAAAGTTTCAAGAGCAAATTATGGATCTAGCTTACTCTAAATTGCCTTGAAGTATAAGGAGGTTAAGTGAATTGACAATACATTAGTCATTCTTTCATGATTTCTTGTGCAGTGAGGACATCTTTTATTTGAAATCTGAATGGTGAGAAGTTAGAGACAAACAAATTCAAGAACTTTGGGTATATAGATTGAAAGATAATAGGCCCTCTAGTTAGAGGAAAACATGTTTTCTTGAAACTACACAAACATAGTTAACAAAGTTTGACTCCCTTTAAAATGTGATGTGAGACCTCAAAATTTTTTTTTTGACAATTGTACACCATGTCTTTTTAGTTACATACTTGCCAAATTTCAAAAGTTGATGAGAGTTTTAACATAAGATTCTCCAAAGATGTCCAAACTGCCCAAGTTGCCCAAATTCTTTTGGGCATCACAGGGTTTAAATCAGGCATTTGATTGGGGAAGAAGTTACATTTCCACTTGGGGGATACATATTTACACCTTGTGTAACAATTTTGAGAACATCCAATTAAAATTAACTCCATATGACTCTACCCGAGTTCTAAAATGGATGTTAAATGGACACTTGAGCTTTTAGGGGTTAAATATCAATTTTTTAGAATTAATCACTTCTAATTCCATGAAATCTAAGTTTAACTCAAAGTTTGCTTGTAAAGGCTACTTGGACTTTTTTTTTTTTTTTTTAATAAGCTCCCAATATAAAAATCTATGAATAGTTTGGAGTGTTCTAACTTTGTTTTATAAATATGAACAAGCTAGTATTCATTTAGTGAGAGCGGTATTGTTATTTATAAGGCAAACATCACACAAACTTGCTAACATGTTTAGAAAATTCAAGGACTTCAAGTTCAGATTTCAAGATCCAGAAAGAAGATAACTCATACAGAACCATTTGTAAATCTGAAATTCATGATTATGAAATTGTATAGAGTGAAATCAGCAATTTTTTTGCTCTTTCTCCTTGAACATATTTAAAATCTAAGTTGATTTTAAGATGTGTACTTCCATTTTATAAGCACTGAAAATTTACAAATATGGTTTTATTAATTTCCATGTTATTGAAATATTTACTTTGATCACATATAAATTAAATTTTGCTAAACTTGGGTTTTAAATAGCCGTTACATAAAACCTGATCTAGTGATACAAAAGAAATTTAAACCAATATCACATTCAAAGGTACTTTCGTACCTTGGAATGTACAATACGTACACGTACTTTCTTCTCCAATGGGATGAATTGTCTAATAAATCTTTAAACGCGTGCAAATACAAATATGTTTGTACATTTAATATTCTTAGAATTTTTTTACTTCAAATAATTTCTTCTACATCAGAGTCAAAAATCCTCCATTTTCTTGAAGATGTTGCCCATGATAGTTTAGAGTGGATACGATTTTCAAGATTCTTTTGAAATACGAAGTTTCATGCACAAATTTGGCATTTGCGAAAGTAGCATATCACAAACATACAAAAATAAGGTCACTACCTAAGTAGAAAGTAACAAGAAAGTTTACATAGATAAATTTGCATACATCAACAAATGGATTTTATAATTGGACATAATGAGCTTCTTGACTAAGTATGATGCTCACTTAACAACATGTGCACAATCATTTTTGGTATCAATTGACTCTTATTTAACCCCTAAAGGATCAAGGGCGTTTTTTGAGAAAAAATCTCAGAAATTGCCAACTTCTAGGGCATAGCCCAAAGTTGAAAATAAAAACTTTTTTTTCTCAATTTTAACCATACAAAAGTGTGTTAAATAGATAAGTTAATGTGTGCAAAAAAATTCAGCCCATTTGACCTCGCGGATTGTAAGATTATAACATTTGAAGTGAGAAAAACAACTTTTTTTCATTCCTGCAAAACAACGTTAGCAGACTTTGAGCCTTCCTAGAGTAAATTTTTTGCTCTACACAAATTTGAGCTTTTTGACCATTCACAGGTATATGATGTTAGGTTCACTCATTTAAATTTTCAGATGCAAAGATAGAATCTAGCTTATTCTAAATCACCCTACATTGCAAGGAGGTTTAGTGAATTGGCAATACATTAGTCATTCTTTCATGATTTCTTGTGCAATGAGGAAATCTTTTACTTGAAATCTGAAAGGTGAAAATTTAGAGACAATCATTTAAAATATGTGAAAAAAATTTCAAGAATTTTGGATTTAGAGATTGAAAGATATTAGAGCTTGAAGTTAGAGGAACTATTTTTTTCTTGAAACTACCCAACATAGTTAACAAAATTTGACTCCCTTCTAGATGTGATGTGCAAGTTCAATTTTTTTTTAAACAATTGTACATTATGTTTTTTTAATTATATACTTTCCAAATTTCAAAAGTTGATGTAGCCCCATTCGCACTTGCTCTTAGCGGGCTTTAAAACTTGGTATTTGAAGTACAAGAAATTGTTGCGTTCCCACTTGCGCAGAATATTCCTCCTAAGCCTAGGTAGGAGCCTTGGGGGCAGGGTTGTTAGACCTGTGATTTAGCAAATCTTAGGATAATACCCCGCAACTTTTGGGACTTTTTGGAAATTCTGAGCAGCACAAAATTGGTGCCCAAATGGAGATTTGAGGTTTCTTCGGGACCTTAAGCACGATTTTTGTTATTGTGGGCTTGAGAGGTCAATAACGTAAGATCCTCCTCGTGCTGCTAGGATGGCGCCAGGTTCAAGCAAGTTTCTTTTCCCATTTTACGAGGGTAGACCGTCTGCCACCCACCAATGCAAGTTGGTAAGGAAAAAATGGACAGAACTGGATAGAATCGTTGACACATGGACTCTCATCCATAAATTATATTAATATTAGTAAAATTCATCTAAAATTTGGTGTATTTTGTGTTAGCTTGGGGAAGGATTAATTGGTGACTTCCTCCATATATCCACTGTATTTTTTCAGTGTTATGATAGCCAATGACTAGATGAGGTAAGATTTAGGTGAATTTAGTTAGAAAAAAAAAGACCTTGCCTATGAATGCTGGAGGCACCAAATTTTGTTGTCAACAATACTTTGAAGGTAAATCTAACCTAACAAAGTTGCTATTTTTAGTTGTTTTAATTTTTGAACTGCTTTTTTTGAGATTCTAGTTTTAGCATCAAAAGTTTGATTTTTAAAAGTTAATGATTATGCTTTTTTTATTCAAAGATTTGTGCAAGGGTCGTCACTTTCCATAGTGTTGAGAGCTCTTGGAAATGAGTCTCAAATACTTAAATTGGAGAAAAAATTACACTAGAAACTCATTCAAAAAAGTTGAAGCATAGATTTTGAAAGTCACAGATTGATTGAAGTTATGTATGTTATGCCCTTCAAACTCATATTTTTTTGGTGATCAAATTTTTAGATTTGACATGTAAAAAGAGGATTGAAAGACTTCAAGTCACTATCACAATTTTAACAACCTCATGATCAAACATCATAATCTTTCATTCCATAAGTGATATTGTTGTATTTTCTTTTCCTGTGTGATTGCTAACACACCTAGTTTAAATTTGCATGGTTATAATTTAAGAAAAATTGAATGATACAACTTATCAAAATGTTGGCGTTTTGTTCAATTTAAAGAAAATTCTCAAAAGCTTAAGAAAGCCTGCTGGCATTTGGGGTTTCAGTGAGACTGAATCTCAAGTGAGGCACAATTGCCTGCAAGGGGACAAAAGCAAAAACACTCACTTACTAACTTAGATGATGCAAACCAGGGTTCTTTTTTCTAACTAATTGCGTAAATCTTACCTCATCTGGTCACTGGCTATCATAACACTGGAAAAATATAATGGATATATGGATGAAATCACCAAATCATTCCTCAAGTTAACACGGGATTCACCAGATTTTGGATGAAATTTACTAATATTAATATAGTTTGTGGATGAGAATCCATATGTCAACGATTCTATGTGGTTATGTCCATTTTTTCCTTACCAACTTGCATTGGTGGGTGCCAATCAGTCTTAGTCTACCCTTGTAAAATGGAAAAAACAAAAACATGATGGGAACCCTCACTAGTCACCATCAGTATATTGCCTTGGTGGCACTTTGCAAAAATACAAAAGCCCTATGAAGTGTGAACGCCCCTTAGAGCATCTCCACCGGTTCATCAAAAACGCCCAGATAACGTCTCCGCTCGTTTTTTCCCGTCCCGGATCTCCATAGGTAACACTCTGAAGAAAATATTCTTGCCAGCCCTGCTCAAACAGCCTCTGGCCACGCTGAGCTCTCGAGATTTGGAAGTTCTTGAGCGAGTTGAAATTTTGCTCTTCTAGATTGTAGGAACAAAAAGTAAAGACATTTACTACAAGACGATAAGGGGTCTTGTAATCCTGGTCCCACAAACTTTTGAAATCTCAAACGTGTCGAAGGCCAAGCAGTACACAAGGTTTCTCCTTCAAACACGTTCCCCCTTCAAACACAATGGCGAGAATTTTTTCAGAGAACCGGTGGACCTTAGCACACTCGCCATGCAAGAATACTGAAATCATCCCCGCTCAATTAACATTTCCCCGTCCCTATCTCACCAGATGGGTGGAGATGCCCTTACAAGTGATACGGAGATTATGGGATTCTAAATTTGAAAAGCTGCTTTGCCGACCCACTAGTCCTTGGTACAGGGATCAGTTTTATTTTTTCATAGCTCTCTTTACAAATGTCAAGTGCAAATGGGGCATGAGAGTATTAGCATAAGATTCTCCAAAGATGCCCAAGCTGCCCAAGCTACCCAATTTTTTTGGATAACAGAATTTTTGAACCGGATATCCGTTTGGTGAAAAAATTACATTTCCACTTACGAGATACATATTTGCACCTTGTGTAACAAATTTGAGAACATCTAACAAAAATTAACTTTATTTGACCCTACCCAAGTACTCAAGTGGCTATTGAACAACCACTTGGTCTATTAGGGGTTAAGCATCCCTTCGCCTCTACTTAATTTGTGGACACCCTAGTTATATGTAATTGCTTTGACAATACCACCTCTTTTGAAAATTATTGGACTCTTATATTCAAGAGATTTTGCACTAAAAATTACAAGTAAATCCTCCAATAAATAGCTCAATGGAATTTAGTGAAACCCAATGCTCCCTAAAGGACCAAGCCCTTTTCTTTGTGAAAAACAATGAAAACTGCCACTTTTGGGGGATGAAAGGAATGGTAATTTTTGTTTTTTGTTTTTTGAAATCTAACTATAAGATCTTGCTCTAGATAGTATGAGGTACTTGGGAAAAAAATGAGCTTATTCGAAATGAAAAGGAGTGAGATATTTACATGTGAAGTGAAGAAAAAAGTTTTTTTTGCACTGTTCAAAAATTTCAGAAGCTGTTGACCACACCTATATCAAAAAATTTGCTCTACGCAAAGTTGAGGTTTATTTTTCCCATGTAGAAGACCAAGTTAGATATGTGTGGGAGAATTTTCAAATCAATTGGAATTATACAACACATGGGAAAAAATAGTAAGTAAAAAGAAGTGGAGAATGAGTCAAAACACTAAATTGTTAAGAATTTAATTATTTAATGAAAAATGCAAATCCTAACGGTTATAATGTTGTGATAAAGAATCTACTTCCTTTGGTTTTTTTTTTTTTTCCAAAATAATGAAAATTGAGTAAAATAAAGGACTTCAAAGTTTATTTTCAAGTAGAGAATGTAAAACTACCCGTAAACAAAAACTCCTCATAACATTCATCTCATCTATCAGAATTGAATGATTCAAAGCTCCCCACATTTATAAGTCTAAAGAACCTATTTTAGATTTTTATTTGAAAAAAAAAGAAAATTTTAAAGAAGTTTTTGGCTGCATGAGGAATAGCATTTTCTAGATTTTCACGCATAACTTCTTCAATATATGTCAAAATGAAGAAAAAATTACATTCCCACGTCAATATTTGAATTTTGCACCTTCAATAAAAGTTTCAGAAAATCACACAAAGTAGTTTAGCCATAGGTACATGCCCAAAATCCCATTTGTCCCCCAAAGAGAGAATGGTCCTTTAGGGGTTAAACGCCCTAGATTTTGTCTTATCTTTCGTAGTAACTGGTGAATTTGAAAAGATATAAATTCAAAGGCTCCACCTCTAGTTTTGACATAAGCCAATATTGTGTTCGTAGCCTCTTTGATATTTTTTATGTTTACAAAGCCTCAAATCTATATTGAAAAAATTAAATGTTTTTGTTTTACATGTAAGTAAATTGTATAGAAAATATGCAAAATAAAATAAAGATTCCATGGACTTGCTGGATATAGAGTATATGAACCACCATGGGAGACCATAATAAATGCATAATTGACTCCAGAAGTGGTCTAGCCAACGTGTCTCGACCTCATTGGTTCCAAGCAAACTAATTCTATATTGATAATCAGAGCTAGAGAACAGAACAGATTGAAAAGAAGACAACTGTGCCATAAGGTAGGAGGCTTAAAAAGCGACCCTTTAACTCCTGAACGGCTCATTTGCCATCTCTGACCGTATGTATGGCCGTATATACAATTGTATTTGAGCTGCTATGAGAGCTCCCCAAAAAAATTATGCACCCATCATTGTGTAACCTTTCAATATGTATGGTTGTAACACTTAATTTCTAACTAATTCAAACTTATGAATATTGATTACAACCGTATTTGGTACCGTATCTCTAAAGCCCAAGGGCCCTTTAGGGGTTAATCCCCAGTGCCCCAAAGTCCCATATATTGTCTCCCTTGATTTAAAGCCTTGTTTTGAGGCACTGTATCTTACTTTTTGGTCTTGCTACAAATATTAGAAGGAAAACATGCCATACACGACTGCCACAAATTGCCATGACTAGATCACAATTACTGCCTTACAACTACACAAACAATTGCACAATAATTGCACAATTAGATTGTAGTTGTGCAAATGTTGTGCAATTGTTTGTGCAATTGTAAGGCAGTTATTGTGACCTAGTCGTGACAATTTGTGGCACTCGTTTATCTCTGTTTTTCTTCTAGTGAAACTACAATTATGAAGGCATTCAAGTTGTCCATGCCAATGGAGTAATGGTGATGAAAGTTAAATGTTGTACAAGTGTTGCAAGAGATTTGATTGGGTGAAACACCATACGAGGAGTGGTGGCAAATAGCCTTTTACAGGCTGCAATCAGACACCCCTTGCAAGCTTCCTTGTGTAAACTTTGTGGTAGCAAGAAAGCTGTTGGCAAGGGTTCAAGCATGTTCTAGATCCTTATTATGGCAACCATCACCAATTGTGTTGGTCATTGTTTTTCCGCGCAATAACCATTTGAAGCCCTAAATCTTGACATAAAAAGAAGTGCAATCTTTAATAATTTACGAGCATTCACATCTAATCTTGGTGCTCACAAAATTTGAGATGAATATGGGGCTTATGGGATTTTGTAAAAATCATCAAATAGCAACTACCTACCAAAAATGAGATTTTGTCATCACATGTTGTTTGATCAAATGTTATAATCTCCCATCTCTTGCGGTGAATTGTTCCCAAAACTTGCAAATCATTTTCTAAGTAGATGTTCCACTCTTTTCAATGGTCAATTTTTGTGAATCATCCAATTGACTGAGATACAATGCATCAAAGTTGCTGGTCTCCAGAAACCGTGATTTTGGTAAAATTGGCCTGGATGCTTAGGGGTTAAGGGCTGATCTAATTTTTCATGGTCTTTACCAAACCAAAAATTTTTTGTGTAATTTTTAGACAAAGAGAAATGCTAGCTAAATGTAACCCAATTTTTTTCATATTTTTTGAGGCATTATTGAATTGTTGATAAATTTTCAAAGATTTTTGTAGTAGGTACCTATTAATGATTCTAGATCTCCCATGAATTGTCCCCTTGTAATGTATAAAGAGATTAGGTGAATTCAAGACTTGTGATTGGCTCTTGCAATAATAGACAGCTTTTCTTTTAAGACTAAGGAGGGTCCATTCAAAAACCACTTACCTCATATCCATCCTTGGGCTACTTGTGGGACTCATTAACTAACAGGAGTTGCTTTTCAAGCCTTCTACGTTAGGGCTAAACAAATTTGAACTGCAAAGTTTAACCCTTAAAAACCCAAGAGGACATTTTTTGTCCTTTGCAACCAAAAATACATTTTGCAGAGTAGAAAAAAAGCCATTTATCATTTGCTTTTTTTTCAAAAGTGATAATAAACACATGATCCATCGTGGAAGGCAAAAATTCAACTCATTAGACCCACTCATATTTTAGGTTACTTAAATTGTGACAAGATTTAGAGACATGATGTTAAGTTCCAAGCCGCCCTTTTTGCAATTTTCATAAGGGCACCATGCAGTGTTGACTTTCACAACTTTAAGAAATGATATTTAATTGCTAGGTAGAACATTGTAAAACTTTGTGGATCACTGTAGCCGGGTTGGTCATGTTGATCAGCGCGGCATTTAAGGGTTAAAGCAATGACTAGATCAATTAGATAAATTGCTATTGGTCAACTATTTATATGACACGTTAGGGCATCCCCAATGCAACTGTAAGAGAGGCAAGCAAAAGCTTGTGCAGTGCTTTAAATTGGACGAGCAAAAACATGGGCTCCAATGCAGCAATTAAACCATACTGCATTTTTCAAGGCTCCCCACATAAGAGCCCCTCCCCTGCAAATTTTCACTATTTGGAAAGTCTTGCATACCACTCCAGCTTTGACTCTGACGCAATTTTAGGAAATTTCAGATACTTCTAACATGAATTAGCCACACATAAGCACTTAAAAAAAACATAAATTATTAAAATACTGTGTTTAGTGAGTGTCATATTGGTTGTGCATTAGAAGGTAATGGATTAGAAAATGGCCCTGCTTTGTAAGAGAGCCGACATCAGACACGGTTTGACACACTTTCTGGAGCTCAAATCCAAGCTGGATTGGAGATGCCCTTATGAAATATGCCCGATAATTGTTTTGAGGATGTCTATCATCAACGGAGTTGCATTGCCATGCATCAAGAGATTTGTAGTATGACGGCCTTGATCCTCTCAACCACACAAGTTTCTTTATCAATAACTAGCGTCCTTGAAACAATTATATTATACAATGTTGTCCTTCCAAACCCTACCCGTGGGCCTTGATGGCTTTAGATTTTGCAATTGTCAAAAGAACGCTGCTATGAGGTGGCAATTTTTCGCTACAATTGTATCTCTCAATTTTATTGGCCCTTACTATCTGTAAAAAAAATGGGGTAAAAAACCTCCTTGTGGCAAGTCCCTTTTTCAACCGGTTGGAGTATTCCACATTGCGGCAGCGCACATGTTGAGAAGCTTGCCCCGCCATTCGTCATGACACGTGGCAAGGCGTGGGTCGGGGGCATTCTCAATGCATGGCGGAGTGGAGTGGCGGAGCAGTGCTCTACACACATGCTTTGTTGTGCTACTCCACTTTGCCAGGGGTAGTTAAAAAAATTGATACTTGTAGAGCCTACTTAGCTTAGGGTTTATTAATTCCCAAATGTCCAAGACACCCAATTTGTTTACAAGACTTCAAAGATGGATAAAACCTTATCAAATCATTAGTTTTAGTAAAAAAATTCAATGCAAGTTTGTTTTGAAGTCTATTTTCAACACTAAAAACCTCATTTTGAAAGTAAATGTTGATGACTCAAGATTTTGTACAACGGTGCACATTGCAAATTAGTTAAAAAGATGTTTGATTAATGTACCAAAAACATGGGTGGAAAAGCACTTTCAAAATTACAACCACTAGAACTAGGGGAAGTAATGCAAATGAAGTGTTTCTTTATGATCAATGTTTGGGTGAGGTCAACACTTTTTTCTAACCCAAAGTGTTGACCTTATCCAAGCACCATTATATCAATATGCAAATTGTCTTTAAATAATGTATAGTTCCAATTGACTTAATTTAGCTTAATAGTAGACAAGTTAACCCTTAAATGACCATAGGGCATAGTATAAATGTTGCCTTTGCATTTGCTACCAACAAGAAGTTTTAATTTGGGACCTCAAATAGCTCCCTAGGACTACATTGATCTATATTCCAACTTCTTTGTTCATCTCAAATGTAGTAATGGTGTGAATCCATTTCAAACATGGAAAAAAATACCTTGTATTGTACTCAATCATTGAAGGGTTAATGCCAAGGACAACAATATGAATGTTATTTGTTTAGTATTGACATTAACTTAACATTAGCTAAATTTTATGTAAATTTAATAGGAGACTAGGTGAATTATGAGCTTTTCAATATTAACTCTTAAATGCCCAAGGGGGTAAGGGCAAAACCTAAATGCATTATAAAATGATATTTTTGTAACTTTAATGAAGGTTGCTTCAATAGAGGAAATAATAATCATGATCTTTAGTAATTATCCATATGGTTGAACATTCAAAAAAAGTTTTGGACTCTTATTTGATGAATTTAGAAGCATTTACCATTTAATATTCATCAAAATTACAAATTTTATTTATAGAATTTAAAATTTGGTATGATTGATTAAAAATGGACATTCTATTCAAAACTTCAAAAATGTCATCTTTTTGAAAGAGAGAACATCAATATTTTCTTGAAACAATAAATTTTGTAACACTAGCAAATATTGAAGTGTTTGTCTTTGAAAAATTCTCCTTCATGGAGTGATTGACATGATTCAAATTGAGTTGGAAAGTAGACTTGCTTTCCTATATAAAAATATATTTTTTGCATTTCCAATTTTTTTGTTTTTTTTTCATTTTGGGCAGTGTGAGTGCTCAAACCTCCCCCTTTAGAGGTAAGTGCAAGCAGAACCGAGTTCAAGGTTTTAGCCCTAGTTGAAGGGAAAATAGACTAAAACAAGAGAGCAAGAGTAAGATGGTTTGGGTTGTAGATTTCCGACTAAAGATGCCTTCCAAGCAATGGGTCTTTCTAATAATTCTACAACAAAAAGATGAGCAAAGCAAAACAATTTACGTAATGAGCCAAAGGTCAAAATTACATGAAAAAATGGGAGTAAAAGTGATCATACCTCATCATGGGATTCTACATACTCCAAAGCTTGATCGTTGATGGCCTCCATTCTCCCTTGGATGTGAGCGTAGGTGGCGTTAGGTTAATACGTAATTCTAATCTAACGACAATTAATCACAAGAGACCAATGGGTTGCCTGGCAAGAACTCACCCTTGGAGCTGTTTCCACTATGTGGTTGTGACAAATAGTCACAACGTAACACGGTTACTAAAATAAGGGCTAGGAATGACCTCAATCACCTTAGATGACCATAATAATGTTCAAGATGACGCAAAATAACTCTTTGTACAGCTAGTAGGCAAGATATGACTATTTCAGTATCCAAAGTACCAACTTATGACGCCAATCAACAAGAATTAGAGTAAGAAAGTGTTTTGTGGTCCAAGAAGCTTAGGAATTGAATTACTCCTCAAACAATTCGCATGAAGGCCAACGGAGTTGGTGGGGGCTTTTAAGGCTTGAGCCCTCTTCTTGTTTTTGTCCTCAAACCTGGGAAATTGGGCCCGGAGCCTGGCTGGGAGTGCCCGGAAGTCCAAAGGGAGCCAAGTGCTAGAGTGACCCTGAGAGGTCCAGGAGGGGGCTTGTGAGGCCCGGGTATCGGTCTGGAGGCCCGGGTATCGGTCTGGAGTCCGGGTATTGGCCTGGAGTCTGGCTATGAGCGGAGCAAGTGTCGAGGACTACTGTGAATTGAGAGAGCGTTGACAAACTAGGATCGAAAGGCCGGAGGCTGGCTGTGAGCATGAGAGGCAGAAGGCCGACATTAGCTGAGGGATGAGAGACTTAATCGACGGGGGCTAGGATTGAAATGCCGAAGGCTGGCTGCGAGCATGAGAGCAAAAGGCCGAGGCTAGCTGCAAGCTGAGAGACAAAATTGACAAGGGCTGAGAGTAGAATGCCGAGAGGCTAGCTACGCGCATGAGAGCATAATTCCGAGACTAGCTGTGGGATGAGGGACAGAGGCTAGGATCAAACTGCCGGAGGCTAGATGCGAGCATGAGAGGCTGAATGCCAAGGCTCGCTGCAGGGTGAGAGACAGAATTGATGAGCTAGCTCGAGCTAAGAGACATAATGCAAGTGCTAGCTTAAGCTGAGAGACGGAAGCTAGGATCGCAATGCTAAGAGGTTAGATACGGGGTGAGAAACAGAAGCTAGGATCGCAATGCTAAGAGGTTAGATACGGGGTGAGAGACAGAACTGATGGGTTAGTTTGAGCTGAGAGACAAAATTGATAAGGTCTATGATCAAGATGCCGAGAGGCTAGCTGCGAGTTGAAAGGTAGACTGCAAGAGGCCAGCTCAAGCTGCGAGAGTGCTGATGCTAGGTGTGAGCACGAGGGTCAGAAGGCCAGAGGCTAGATCCAGGGATGTCCGAAGGTGCAACTGTCACCAGCTGAAAGAATATGTGAGCCAGGCATAGCCTCAAAATGAGAGAATCTATGAGCACGGTGACTTCTTACAGAGCTGCTAATGGAATCAAGAAAGCAGGCCAAAATTGAGGTTGAGTTGAAAAGATTTTAGTAGAGTTATTAAGAGAGCTTGTTCTGATATAGTGATGATGTGAGGGCTAAAGTTCTGGTAACGGTAGTGGTAAGCTAACTCTAAGAGGCAAGGGTCCTATCCTAAATAATTAGGAGGCTTCAACACATGCGAGACACCCAACTAAGGGACAAAGAGGGAGCACATGAGGAAGAATTGGTGGGAGCTTGCTAAAAGGAATGTGGATGGAAGAGATGGTAATTGCAATGACGATGATGGATTGCAAGTGATGGGAGTGATAATGGAAAGTGATGGATTACAAAGAGGTGGGCCTTCCTTTATACATTCTTCGGAGGACCTCTTAGCCCTCTATCTAGGAGATTTTTGGATCCCCTAAAATCTACCTAAAATTTAAAAAAAATCCAAATTGGATGAAATCTAGATGGAAAAAATGATAACTTCTGGAGCGTAGTTTCAAACAGCAAACAAACTTTGCCATTGGATTCCTATGGCCCAAAATAGTTGGTTTTGGTGTATCACACTCCCAATTCTAATCTAGGACGATGCTATTTTGTGAGTGTAAAATGGTGAGCTTGTGAGCGGTGAGCCAAGATTTGGTGAGCAGGAATCAATTTTGATCTCAAAATCAATGGAAAAACTTTAAAAAGGTAACTATTTCAAAATATAAAAGTTTAAATTGCACAATTATAGGGCCCTATATACATGGTTATAGGTGAAATTAAGTATTTTGACAAAAAATCTAGACTTACCGTTCACCGCTCACATATCCCCGCTCACGAAATAGCATTTCCCTTCCAATCTAGATGTTATCGGGAATTTAAATGGAAAGATTAGGAGGGAATAGATGAAAAACCTAGAATTGGGACCTCATTCCATTTCATGGATTTCACTTTTTGAAGTTCTTTGAATTTGTTGGGGGAGCCGAAAAACACTCCTTGCTTTCATCAATTGGACTCCAGATGGTTGATATCTTGCAAATTGTTGTCACGTGAATTCTTGACTTTAGTTGGCGTTTGTCATTCAAGGTCTTGCTGCTATCAAAACGACTTCAGATTTGGAGTAGTGTCTCGGATTCATGAGAAAATCATTCATGAATTTTGGTGGCTTTTTATTGTCAATCTCCAAATTCCTTGATCAGGTTTGACTAGGAATCTAGCAGGGTTGATTGCTTGGAATCATGCCTTCCAAGAGGTGGAAGGTGTCAGAAATTTTGGTCTAGACGCACCAAAATGTATTGTAGTTGTATGTTGAGTCGTGAGCTGGGTAGTGTGGCCATTGGCCCTTTCATAACTAATCTACTCCTAAACTAACCCTCTCTAATTAGGTTAGTAGGGACTTTAGGAGGGGATCCCAAGCCCCATTTGCGTGTGTCGCTAAACCCACTGGAAAACTACCAAACCTCACCAAATTACTCTCAAAGACTTGCCAAATGGGGTAGGGTAAATGGCATACTGCTAACCAATTGGTCTAACTAATCTAATTTAACGTAAGTGGCTATTGCACCTATATTAATACAATTTCTAAGTTAAGAAAAACAAAAAATGAATTTAAGACTTCTAGTGCTGAATCTAGAACTCACAAACAGCCAGCAAAAGGGCAGCAACCAGAAAATGGTCAATTAGGCATTTAGGGGTCAAAACATTTTCAATGCAATGGGACAGGGAAGAGAGGGTTTGTGTAGTGATGAACACTAAACATTGCATTTAAGTAGCCTTGACAATTAGGTTGTGTTGTCTTGGAAAGGTACCTCAAGACTCATGTTTGGCTACTTGCAAGCGCAAGCAACTCTCTAGACTCTAGGATTTCACATGATTTACAATGTGGACACTACAAAATTGTTTTTCCATAGCACTGTTGTTGTTGCCATGCTCTATGTAGATTTTTTATTGCAGTAATTACCGATGAGAATTATTGTAGCATTTGTAATTATTCAAATAATGTAAAATGTCAAGAAATTAGTGTGGAGCAACCTAAACGCAATAATCAGTTTAGGATATACCTGGGCTTTGTCAGAAGCTGCAATAAAGCATGCCAAATGAGACGTTGGCAAGCTGGCAAGAGCAAAATTTGCCAGGGCCAACTCTACTGCTGTGCCAAGTGGTGCCGGATGAGTTTCATTGGCACCCGCCATGAAAACGAGGCATGTGCGTAGTTTTATTGTTGTTGTGTCAACCGCCTTCACTTTGCTAGGTATCTCTACTCTACTTGATAATGGAGTAACAAAAAACGCTGTGTATAAAACAATCAAATTTGTCTTGTTATCGTGCAACTCTTGGAAATAATGTTAATGTAGAGGACATGATTGGCTATTGCTCCATTGTGAGCTTTTGTGCTTGAGTTATTTCAAATGTTTTGCAATGTGGTAGATAATCACTTGTGAGGTGGAGATACCTATTGTCAACACACCCCTTAAGTACCTAATATGCAAAGTAGGAGATTTTGGATAATGGCAAGGAGTGATTTCAAAAATACAATGAACATGCTGGTTTGAATTAGGTGTGAGGTGTGAAAGCTTGGAGTTTTGTAATGAGCAATTCAAAATCAATAGTTGGAACCCTATTAATTTCAATCACTATAGCAATGTGTTCATACACAAAGTCATGATACACATTCTTTGATTAAAGTGCCATAATGAGCAAGAAGTAATCTCTTTGTTGAGCATAAATGCAAGAGTTTAGACATTGGTCATGGGTTTGGAAAAAATTTGCCCCCAAATTCAAAATAATTTCAAATTTGCAAATAAAATTGTGAAAAAATTGCAATTCCAATATTTCCTAATTTTCTACTCAAAATAAGTACGCTTTGCCTCAAACTCTTTGTGGTCTCTTGCAAAATTGCTTAAATGATTGGATATGGATGCACCCATTTTATACCATTGCTTGCAAGTAAATAATGGACCTTAACCCTTGAGCGCCCTACCTCCCCAAATATTGCCTCTCAAAATCAAACTTTCTCAAAACCAAGTCCAAATAAAAAATGTACTACTTGAAGAACTATACTTGGTTTAGGCTATGGTACTACTCTCATGCCACATAGTGAGTGATGGGGTTTCATTACTTGTACAAGTGCGGATTGTACAAGTATGGTATGACAATAATACATGTGAATTTTATTTTATGCGGTTTGGGATTTAGGCGCAAGGATAGAGACCACTTGATATGACTTGTTTCATACCGTTAGAGGTGTTCTAGCATGCATGCCTCAAATTGGAGAAGAATTTTGCAACTTTACAGTTGAAAGCTGTGCCCATGTGGAGGTCAGAGCAATACCCATCCTCCGTATGTTGTCCACCATGTGTCACACTTATAGAATAGAAGCTTGTAGAATTATCTAGAAGCTTGTAGAAGCTTGTAGAACTATCTGAAAGCTTATGGAAGCTTATAGAACCTTCTAGAAGAATATAGAAGTTGCTTAGGAAATAACTCATAAATAGGTGGAAGCTTCTCAAGAAGCTTCCTAGATAGAAGTAGCTTGCAGAAAAATTTAGAATATTCCAAAAATTTCTAATAGAAATTGCTAAAAGGTTTCCTACTTAGAAGTATGTATAGAGGTCAAGAGTGAGGAGTTCCTCAATCTCAACAATGCATCTTTTGAAGCTTTTACACTAGTAGGAAATGGGGCAAAACACAACTGCACCTTTACAACTCCCTGTCAAAAACAAGTGCATGGCAACTAAAAAGAGAATTGAACAATAAAAATGCTAACGTGGACTCTCTCGAGTTGTATTGTAGTTGTGTTTATAACTACGCAAAACTATGATACAACTATGTCTGATAATTTTGTCTCTCACCAACGATTTTAGTGAGTTTGCGGATGAAAATTAGTGATGCAATCCATATTTTTCATCATAGTTGTCTTGTAGTTGTGTCTTGGTTTTGATTCTACTGCAATACTACTCACTAATAACTGTGTTACAACTATAATTCATTTCTTTTATTACGTTCTCTTTACTTCAATCATGTACATGAATTTTGCAATTTCTTTCTACCCTGGGCAGTTGTTTATGCTTGAACTGACCTTTTTGGGGTTAGTGTGAATGGGTTATGTTGGGGCATTAGTAATGCAGTTGCAATGTAGTTGCTGTAGCATTTCTTTGCTACTGTGTGACAACTAAAGAATGACTGAAGTACAATTTATTTTTTTTAATTCCATAAATTTTAAAATCGGTTTAAGTAACTTACTTTTGACATTCTTAGATGTCATGGGTAGCAATGTCAGGTGCAATTATGCCTTTTCAAGGTTAGTGTGAATGGGTTATGTTAGAGCATTGGTGATGCAGTTGCAGAGTAGTTGTCCTAGCATTTCTACACTACTATAGGACAACTAACCAACGACTGAAGTACAACTATTTATTTTTTAAATTCCCTAATTTTTAAATTTGGTTTAAGTAACTTATTTCTAACATTCTTAGATGTCATGGGCAACAATGTCGGGTGCAATTACGCCTTTTCAAGGTCAGTGTGAATGGATTGTGTTAGGACATTGGTGATGCAATTGCATTGTAGTTGTTCTTGGGTTTTCCTATTCATGTTTTACTACTTAGAAACAACTGCATCACAACTACCACTCACATTTTTTTAAACTTTTTTTATTCTTTGCTCTTCCAAAATTTTCATGCCATTATTTATTACCATAGGCAGTAAGGTCAGTTGCAATTATGTCTTTTGATGTCAATGTGAATGCACTCTTTTAGAGCAGTTGTACTGCAATTGCTTTTTAGTTGTTCATGGACTCTTTTTGCTACTACACTACTATTCAAATACAACTAGACTATGAGTGCTATATTTTTGGGAATTTTTTATTTTTATTTTTTATTCTTGTAAATTTTTATTGACATTTTTTTGCTATTTTGGATAGCAAATTTTATTGCAATTATGTTTTTTGATGTTGGTGTAATACGTTTTGTTAAAGTAATTGTATTGTAGTTGCATCCTACTTGTTTTTTTATTCTATTTATTACTATAATATCACTCAAAAAAAATTGTATCATGACTAACACTCATATTTTTGGCAATGTTTTTTTTATCTTTTGTCCATTTAAATTTTTTTTGCCACATTTTGCTGCCAAAGGCATTAATGTCCATTCCAATTATATTTTGTGTTGTTGATTTGCATCAAAGATGAATAATCAAAGTTTTAAAGTGATTGTAGGTTAATTTTAAGATTTTTTAAACTCTTTTATATAGATAATTGTTATACAACTTATACTCCTCTCAATTAACAAAAATATTTAAACTATAGAAACAATTTTTTAAAAAATATTTGCAAATTCATGGCTAATGAATCTTTTGTTGAAAAAAATTTAAAAATTTAATTTTCCATATGTGCATGTTATTTTTTTGAAGACATTTTTTACATATTAACAAACCTTTCATGTTTTTTACATTTATTATGTCAATTACTTTTTCGTTTTTAAAATTTTCCATTTTAAAAAAGTACAATATTTGGATTAATTTCCATTTTCAACTTTTCCATTTTACAAGTATGTGATATTATTGATTAAAAACATGGTTTGCAAAGTCAAGCACCGCAAACATCATTGCATATTGCCAATAGTAATTGCTTTACAACTACAATCAATTTCATTACCATTCTTATATTTGTGTTATAATTGTTTTAGAGTTGCAAATGTAAAGTGACAAACATTCATTTAATTAAACAATTGCACCACAATTGTAATTAATTGCAATATTATTAATTGCACCCACATCCTAATTATTTTACAATTGTAAATAAGTGGTAATAAGCATGCAAACAAATAAACCAGGGAATTGATATGTGCAAACCCCATGTTTAATATATGCACACTTGAAGGGGGGGTAAATTTTAGATATTTATCATCAACAAGCAAAATTTGGAAAGTTCAAATTCAAATTTCAATTTGGAGACTTTGATTTAGTCTAGATCCACAAAGAAAGATTGAATTAAACAACGCCTAGTAGAAAGGCTTAGTTAAGGGGCAAATTATTATTTTTACCCATGTTTATAAAAAAACTAAGCATTTCCACTGGGCGCTATTCAATTGTATCATTCTTTGTGGCTCTAGGCAAAATCAAGATCTTTAAGTCCAAATCTGAAATCAAACTTTCCAAATTCAGCGTGTTGACAATAAGTATCTAAAATTTAGCCTCCCCCTCTAGATGTGCATATATCAAACCCCGGATATGTACACATCAATTCCATAAACAATTGCACTATAATTAACAACAACTTAATAATATTTAAAGCTTTCAATAAAAATTATGATCATTAATACAAAACTCATATTGTTTTTTTATGATTACCCTGCTTGTTTTAAAATTAGTTTTTTTCACAAAAATTATCTTCACTAAAAACTATTTATTTCCTTTCATATTAATTTAAAAAAATAGTCAAATATAAATATAGATTTTTTAAATTTAGATACTAAGTCTAAATTAGTTATGATTATGATCTAAAATTTACATAGGAGTTTTTGTATATAAATAAATTTCAATAAGTACAAATTAAAATATCACTAATAGCACTATTATTTAATTATGCATTATTATTTGTTAAATTTATTAATGTGAAGCTTCAAAAATCTTGATTTAGTAAATAGTAATGTTAATTAGATTTTTGTACGCAAAATTGGTAATAAAAGAAACTTAAAATATGGTAAGTTCAACCTTAAAAAGTGAAAAAATTACCTTGAAAATTTTCTTAGTTTATTGAAGTTTTTATTTTTATTTTGTAATTTTAGAATAATCAACCAATCAACTTCTCAAAAGCAATTGCAATTGATCTAAGTTAATTGATATTTTTGTAATTGATAAATTATTGGCTTTATTGATCAAAATCAATTTTCCAAATTTTCTAAATTTCTTATTTTCCAAAAAAAAATTTTGAAGTTCTAAAAGGTTTAAAAATGCACATGTGTTTAAAAATAAGAATATTGAAATAAAATTAAAACACTTTACAATAGATTATAAAGTTTATGTATTCCAAAAATAAAATCATATATTAGCACAATATATTAATTGAGAGTTAAGGATTATTTAAAATTTATCTTTGTTCTTTTTATTTTTTGGAAAATCACAAAAGGTAATAATTGAATGCTTCAATTTAAAAAAAATCCAATTTAGATATATAGAAGATATGAAACATTGTTATTAAATTTATAACAATTTTTGAATTTTAAATGTTACTTCATTGACTAAAATTCAAATGCAATTAATGATTGTAATAATTGTATTATCACGTGATGTGGCATTGTGGCTATGCCACATCAAATGTATTTCATTAGTGGATGATCTTTGTTTTTAATAGTTTTGGAGAAGGTTAGGGCCTTTGGCACCTCATTCCATTTGACCTCATTTGAGGCCATTTAGGATTTGGGGCTAATTAAAGCACGTTACTTCCTTGATTTGACATTCTTTGCCAAGTCAAGTCTTGTGAGGTGTTTTTGAGAGAGAGTACGCTTGCTGTATTTTCTTGAGTTTTATACTATCTTTCACGTTTCTCCTTGCACTCTTGGATTCTCTTGTAAGCGGAGTGAAAGGTAGCTTGACTGACGCTTAAGTGCTTAGATTTCATATTTTATCATTAAGAGCATATTTATATATATATTTTTGAGTTACATTTTTGTTTTTATCTACTGTTAGTGATAGTACACAATGTGTTGTGTTTAGCAATATTTATTTACACAACAGTATGAAAAGACATGCAAGTATGAAACTATCACAAATTTAGTTTGCCTATTTTTAAATTGTATTTCTAAGCTTAATCACTTTAACCTTGTAGTGTACTTCAAAACTTACAAAAGGCTAAATTAGATTGCAATAGCAATATTAAAAGAAGCAATATCACTAAAAGTTTATAATTAAAGTTTTTGAAAATTGAAATGAATTATGTTCCAAAAAATGCTAATATTACCAATAATTTTAGTTATTTTTTGAAGATAGAAGATCTAGAATACAAAATTTCACTTACTTCTTCCAAAATAATTCACTAGATTCAAGTATTAAGTGTTAGAATTTCAAAAATTGCAAACTAATTTGTTTTTTATGCTTCACAATTTGGACTTTAAAATGTAAGTAATCCATTTCGAGGTATAAATGTGTTTTAAGCACATTTGTTATGTTAAATTTGCCAAAAACACATTTTCCTTGGAAGTATAAAAGCATGCAGCCCTAAAATTGGATTGTATTTTTAGATTCAATCACTTGAAAAAAAATATGCAGTACATAACTATGCTGCAACAACTATACAACAACTGCACAATTGCAATAAAGTTATTTTGCAGTTATTTCACAATTGTTTCACAAATGTTTCACAGTTGTTTCACAATTGTTTCACTATTGTTTCACAATTGTTATATAGTCATTTAGTTGTTGTGCAGTTGTGGCATAGTTGTTTATTGCTTGTTTTCTTCTAGTAAATGTGGATTCTTGATTCAAATTAGGGTTTCTAGTTTGGAGGGTGGAGATGTGGCCGCCACCCTTGAACCCTTGCACCCAAGGATAAAAAGGCTTGGATGGTTCCTCTCTTTGACTCATTCTACTCTCTTGTAGGGCAAAGCTATGCCAAGATTTTTTGGAAATGAAAATCCCTTTTCTTTTGTATTAGCTTGTTTCATTTGCTTGCTGTAAGTTTGAATTTGATCTTTATTTTTTGAAAATTTTCAGGATACTTCCTTATGCTAGTATCTTTCCAATGACACCAAGCATGCTAAATTCTAAGTTTTGAGGATTTTTTGGTAGAATTTCTAGTAGAAGGATGTCTATTAAAATGGCAGTTTTCAACTCAACTTCAAAAATCCACATCTTGGTGAGTTTAGCTCAATCTTTGTGCAAATTTGTATGCCGGATATGTGGTAGAGTTTAGTTTTTGAAAGAAATTGAAACCCTTATCTTGAGTTGTTAGTGAAATGTTGATTGCTTCTTGAATGCATAGTGGTTTTCAGCTCTATGTGTGCAATTAGGTAGTTTTCATAAAATCATATCTCATTGTGTATATAGGATCTTGTGATGTGGTTTATATTGTTGCTAATCCTTGTTGATTTAAATTTTAGAAGTGGTTTTTCACAACTTTTAGGTTCATTTTGAAGTTTTGACAAGAGTTTAGAGAAAATAGGGTTTGTGTGCTTATATCACACTATTAGCAAGAGTTTGCAATTTATAAAAGCACAATGTGCAATTAGAGTGCAACTACAATATATAGACTACCTATTTTTGCAAATAATCTGTGACCTTGTCGAAATTGGTTGACAACTGTATTACAATTGGTTATAAAATGTGCTACAACTATAGCATAACTGTGTTGCAATGTTGTTGCATCCCTTTACAATTGCTTTCCAACTGCATTGTTAGAATTTTTCATGTGAATCTATTGGATTGACAATTGAATAGCAACTGAAACCTGTTGACTGTTTATTGTTGTATGGTAGTTGTACAAATGATTGTAATTACTTAGTGTACATTTTCTTACAAAAAATAATTACAACAAAATAAATAAATAAAACAAGTAAAAAACAATTGCAAAGTAACTATTAAAATAGTCAAATATTAATATTTACAAAATTAGTGTAAATAACCACAATACAACTATACAACAATTACACTACAACTGCATTACAATTGTGCTACAATTATAAAACAACTAAATTACAACTATACAACAATTACATTACAACTATATATCAACCATATTACGACTGTATTACACAATTTCAATACATCTACAATACAACTAAACATTATATACACATAAACCAAAGTACAACTAGACTACAACCACACAATAACTTATTACAACTACACAACAACTTCATAACAATTGTACTATAAGTCTATAACTGCACTACAACTGTCTTACAACTGTGTCCGACATGTGTCATATTTTTCAAACAAAATCTAGGTAAATGAAATAATAAAAAATTGACCTCAACAAATGAAAATTTGACATATGTCATAGGTGGGTCCCTTTGACAAGTATGTGACAGAGGGAATTTATTGCAACATTGGGAACCATGCAAAAGATTTCTTGCCACAAAGGAAAAAGAAAGGCAGGGGGGCTGAGGTAGTGAAAATTTTGAAGGGTAGAGGATGATTTTCATGTGGATGAAATTTTTGCAGTTGTAAAAATGCCACTGCATTGAAATAAGTCCCAAACGACTAAGAAGTGACTCTAAGACAACTGCGTTAGTGATACAACTGCTGGGAGTCATTTAAAAGTCATGCCTTGTCTTTTATGACTCTTAAGCACTTGTAAAATGACAGTTGTCTTTTCCCCCAATTCTACTAGTGTTAGCTCATCTCTTTGGCAGTACTCTTGTACTCTCTTACCTTATCAATTTTAATCTTTTTTCTCATACATCTTGTTGTACACTCTATCTCAGGCTTCTTTAGAAGAAATCTTTTCAATTTTGTGTCCAGTATGTCCGTAATACCATGCCGTGTGAGCCTTGCAACTTCAAGCCTTTGAAAAGCACCTTGGGGATGTCAGAACATCACCAAATTTGGTATCAAGCAAGATACTTGTAATTGCACCCCATGCCTAAATTTCATCAAAAGGAGCCTCTTTTTAGGCATGATTTTTTATGTCCATGCGGCCACAGACCCCCTCAAAATTGGTAGTTTGCCACATAATTGACTATACTTTAACTATTATAATCTCCAAAACATTGTAGTCAAAATTTTTGCAAATTTTTGGTCAAGCACATCAAGCATCATTTTTACTATTTTAATGGTGAATTGCCCTCAATCTAAGTGCCTAGCTTGGGACGTACAATGTTTTCAAGCATGATCCCCCTAGCCTCATTTTCTTAATTCAATTGTGGACACTTAGAGGTTAACAAAGGCTCTATGTCTTTAGCTTTTTGTATTGTTGGGCACATATATGCTACTCACGTGCTTTGCCTTAAGTTTGGGAATAAAAAACTTGTGGCTAAAAGAGACTTTTGTGAAGTCATGGCAAGTATAAAAGTATCTCCATTAGTGCCTTTCTAGAGTCTCACACTTGTCAAAAGTGGATGAAAAAGTGCCCTAGATCCTTTCAAAACCCTCTCAAGGCACTTTGTCCTAGCATGTCTAGAAATAGCCCTTCAAGAAAATATTCATTCTAAGTTTAGTGGACTTTATTCTCTACTTTCCTTGGTAAGTGGTCAAATGATTATTTATGGGGCATATTGAAGTGCAATGCCACTGTTTTGAAGAGCATAGGTGGAGATCAAGAAGCTTGAGAGCCCTTCAAAAATAGATGAAATCTTTAACCCCTAAAGGCCCAAGCCTTTTTATTTGTGATAGTCATTGAAAACTGCCACTTTTGGGGGAATAAGTAGATTGGTAAGAATAAAAGTTTTTTTTGGGTACTTTGACCATAAGAATTTGTCTTAGACTATGGGAGAGACTTGACGGAAAAAAAATAACTCATTCTAGAAGTCCAGGAGTTAGATAGTGACATTTGAAGTGCAAAAAAAAGTTTTTCTCCCTGCTGCCCAAAACTTTCAGTAGCCTTTGACCAGCCCTAAATCATAAAAATTGCTCTATGCAAAGTTGACATTAGAAAAAAATTGGGCCTTCAATAAGGCCATGAGTTACCAAGCATGAGAACCTTGGGCACATGACACCAAACTCTGCACATGCGCAGTTAGACGTGGCACCATTGGTGCCACATCATTTTATTAATTTTTTTTTAAATCAAAAAAGTTTCTAACTTTTTTGTAAGACTTTTTTTTTTTAATTAATTTTTTTGGGCAACCAGCAAGGTTGGTTTGGGTTGGTTCCTACATCGGGAACAAAATTTATAAAGGCCTTACTCAAGCTAAACTTTTCCCTAATGGGTTTATTTCTTCCATGTAGAAGACCAAATTAGTTAAGTGTTAAAGATTTTTAAATGAATTGGAGGTGCGAATCATACTTTGTAAAATCTTGCAATGCCGTAAGGCCATAAAATTTGCATATACACTAGGCAAAATTGGAGGATATATGTAAAATTGAGAAATTTGAATTACTTTGATCCAAATGGTGAAAACCAAGGAACCTTAGTCTACTACAACTTGAAAAAAAAAGTCAAAAAACAAATACACAAGGAGCTGAAAAAAGTAAAGCACCAAATTTTACAAGGGGCAAAACGAATGGAGGTTTGGAAGTCCTATACCTAACTGCAAACTAAAACTTCTCACTCAAATGAAAGCACACTACGGTTGTACAAATTTGTAATCACGGCATAATTTCTGCATATGATGGAAGTTTGGAGTAAGTTTTACTATAATTGTGATCACTTTTTAAGAAAGAATAATTATTTGGAGTTGCATATCTTGTGTATAATGCAAATTGCAAAACAAAACTTGACTTGCATTTATTAATTTAATGTATAAAATACAAATATGAAATGTTTATATAGTCACAAAATTAGTTGTACCTTTTGTACTTTTTTGGTCAAGTTTTGGATTTGATTCTTGCAATTCAAAGAGCTAAATTTAATATCCTAATGTTCAAGTACTACGACCTAACATTTAGTTAGGTTTTATAAATCTTTATAACAAACTATCCTTGTAAAAGTTCATTTTGGGTACAAGGCCTAAAAAGTGGCTAGGCACAACTATCCCCCTTGAGGAAAAATGGATTTTGGGCATGTACCTATAGCTAAACTATTTTGTGTAATCTTTTGAAACTTTTATTGAATGTGGGGAGTTCCAAAACCTACACGGGCAATTGATTTTTACTTCATTTTGACATTTGACGAAGAAGTTATGCAAGAATTTTTGCAACTCAAGGGAGGGAGGGCAATCTGGGCAGCCCAAAAGCTTCTTTAAAAATTGTATTTTTTAAAAATAAAAATCTGAAATTGATTCTTCAAATTTTTTTATATGTGGGAAGCTTTGAATCATTCAATTTTAATCAATGAGATGAAAGTTATGAGATGTTTTAGTTTGTGGGCAGTTATGGATTCTCTATTCTAAAATAAACTTTGAAGTCCTTTATTTTCCACAATTTTCAATGTTTTGGAAAAAAAAACTAAACCTAAGGGAGTAGATTGTTTATCACAACATTGTAACCGTTGGGATTTTCATTTTTTCATTTTAATAATTAAATTCTTAACAATTTAGTTATTTGACTCATTCTCTACTGCTTTTTACTTACTATTTTCCCCCATGTGTTGTATAGTTCCAATTGATTTGAAAATTCTCCCACACACGCCTAACTTGGTCTTCTACATGGAAAAAATAAACCTCAACTTTGTGTAGAGTAATTTTTTTCATGTAAGAATGGTTAAAGGCTTTTGAATGTATTGGATAGCACGGAAAAGAACCTTTTTTTTCACTTTGGATGTAAATATCTCCCTCCTCTCCATTTAGAATGACCTGATTTTTTTTCCCACAAGTACCTCTTCTAGTATGAGGCTAGATCCTACACATGGATTTGCAAAACAAACTTTATATTGTACTTTTCTACTCATTCCCCCCAAAGTGGCAATACTTAGTTACTTTCACACAAAAAAAGGACTTGGGCCATTAGGGGTTAAAATGTTTTTATTTACTTTTCAATTGAAAAATCTACAAGAAGGCCTTTTGAATTAGATGGGTTACCATTGCATTTTGGTTTGAATTGACACTTTGGCTCCATTTAGGTTCAAAATGTGAAATTTTTGTACCAAATGTGTACATTTTGTACCGACTTTTGGTACTTTTTAGGGTGACTATAATGTGCAAGCACACACTCATCAATCAAAATTGAATGATTTAAAGCTTCCTACATATGTATAAATCCAAAGAACCAATTGCATATTTTTGTATCAAAAAAATGCTATTTTTGAAGAATTTTTTTGGGTTTCCTGAACTATCCACCATCCCTTGTTTTTCAGAAATTAATGCAAAACTTCTTCAATAGATGTCAAAATGAAGAAACAAACAGATGCCCATGTAGATCTTTCAATTCCGCATCTTTTGTAAAAGTTTTGAAAAATCACACAAAGTAGTTTAGTTGGAAGTAAATGCCCAAAACCCCACTTGGCCCCCGAGGGGCCACTTGGGTCTTTAGGGGTTGAATGTGCCAACTATGACAAGCATTGGTGGGGCTGCTCTAGAAGTGCAAAGCTAAGGGCATCCTTGATCTAGACCCGACATCAAGGCTTGGCAACAGTGGTTATTGAGCTTCATCGGGTGGCCTTGACCAACGCGGGCAGCAGACTGGCTCTTGCAACCCAATGCACACAAGTAGTGAGAACTCTAAACTTTGTTTTGTCAAATTTTTGTCAAGCTTTTTTGACAAAATTGCTATTTTTAACTTTCAAAGTAATCATAAATTTCTCTAATTGCAATACACAAAGCAATTTGTAAGACTCTTGAAGGAAGTTGAAATTCCTAAATATGAGATAGGTTTTGCTGTCCCTTTTAAGATCATGTCCCACTTGTAAGGTGCATTAAACCAAGTTTGTAGTTCTGTAAACAGGACCCACCCTAAGAGTGCTGTTATAGTCGGTATACGTGCTGGATTGAGGATGCTCTAAGATGGGGCTGACATACTGCGGGAGGAACTGGACCCGCAAATTTTGGATTCAAAGTTGATGAAACCATTCGCCATTGTGTTTCTCTAGTTTTGGCTCACTACCAGTCATAACAAGCTAGTCAATTTGCATATGAAGACCTCGGAGGCACACTTTTTTTGTGGTTTGCTTCGTCAACAAGGGCACACAAGAAGTGCCAGGTTTGAAGCAGGTAAACCCTCTGCTAGGCACACGCACATTTGGCTTTCAAACTTCTGCTTTCCAAGTTCACTATGAAATTCATGCAAAGGCATTTATAAAGCAACCGCGTGAGAATAATTTTGTTACCAAGCTTTGGGAGAAAATGGGACCAAATGCCTTAGGGTTGCTTTACGCTAGGAGTCAAGGCCATGAAATGAAAATTTGGGGCATTTCGACCAAAATTTGAGCTCCAATGGTTTCAAGAATGGTCCTAAGCGCACATTAAAATATGAGTAAAATGAAGGCTAATTCTCTTGTGTGTAAAGATTTTGAGGTCAAAAATTGAGGTCAAAAAGTTAAGGCCACTAAATAAATATTAATTTTTGGAGAAAAGGGATAAAAAATGAGATCAAGGGGAATTGTTGATGTTTTCACTCCATCCTACAATGTTGAATATCTCAACAAGAATGTTATTTTATTATAATAATTACATTTTTCATAAAATTTGACTATGGCCCCAAGGCCAAGAATTGACTACACATTTTTGGAAACCTAAATTTTAAAATTGGGACCGTGTCAAATCTTGTTGTTCAAATACAAAAATATGTTTTGAAAAAAAAACCTTGATTTCTAACCTTGATTTCTAATGTAAAGGTCTTGAGGTCATTTTTAAAATGTTAACCAATAGGATGTTAGCATTGGGAGTGTCTGTGGCTGGAAACTAGCCTTAATCCCTAAAGGCCCAAGCCCAATTTTGTGAAAATCACTCAAAACTGCCACTTTTGGGGGAGTGAGGAGAAATGTAGTTTTTTTTTTTTTTTTGGAAATCCAACCATAAGATCTTGCCCTAGACAATGGGAAGTACTTATGCAAAAAAAATTAGCTCATTCTAGATGGTGAGGAGTGAGATATTCACATAAGAGGTGGAAAAAAAAGTTTTTTTCACTGCTGCCCAGAAATTTCAAAAGCTTTTGACGGCTCCTATATCAAAAAAATTGCTCTATGCAAAGTTGAGGTTTATTTTTCCCATGTAGAAGACCAAGTTAGGTAAATGTGGGAGAATTTTCAAATGAAATGGAGGTGTGGATCATACTTTGAAAAATCTTGCAATGCCGTAAGGTCATGAAATTTGCATATACACTAGGCAAAATTGGAGGATTTATGTAAAATTCAAAAACCCAAATTACTTTGATCCAAATGGTGAAAACCAAGGAATCTTAGTTTACTACAACTTGCAAAAAAAAAAAAGTCAAAAAACAAATACATGAAGAGCTCAAAAAAGTAAAGCAAAAAGTTTTAGAAGGGGGAAAAAGAATGGAGGCTTGGGAGTCCCATACCTACCCGCAAACTAAAACTTCTCATAACTTTCATCTCATTTATCAGAATTGAATGATTCAAAGCTTCCCAAATACATAAAAATTTAAAGAACCAATTTTAAAAAATTATTTAAAAAATTTGCAATTTTCTTTTTTTTTCTGCCTGATTCTCCTCTGTTTTTCAGTTAATAATTGTCAGAATGGAGAAAAAATTATACCCCCATGTAGGTCTTCACATTCCCCACCTTAAATAAAAGTTTTAGAAAATCATGCAAAGTAGTTTAGCCATAAACACCTGCCCAAAATCTCATTTGTCCCCCAAGGGGACAATGGGCCTTTAGGAGTTAACTTGAAATTTAGAGCAGCACTTGGTAAGTAGATTATCCAAGTTTCTCAAGTTGGCCAATATTGCCATTACTTTTGTCCTTGGCAGCGTCAAATACAAGCAAACTTACTCCAACTTGGTTTTCATGAGGACAAAGCTTTGAAATTGCTTAGGCAAGCATTTGGACACTTCTTTTAAACTATTTTCAAAGCCGCTCTATGCACATGAGAGTTCTCCTTACTAAGACATTATCACGCATTAGCATGATGTAAGGAACAAGCGCGACAATAAAGAGTAATGTTTTGCTTCCATCATTACAACAATTATTTATACTCATGTTCTACAAAACAAACTACCAATTGGATTAGGTTGGGTGTGATTGTCTCTTGCGTTAGGCATAGTCTTTGTAATTTTGGATTTAACTCCCCGAGACGATTGTGTGGATTACATTTTAGTTTATGTAATTGTGTTCATTTATTTCATGTGTATGGTGTTGCTTCTGTGACTTTGTCATGTGTGTCTACTTCTAAATTCAATTACATGTTTACGGTGGTTTGTGCTTGCAAACTTGTATCCCATTAACCCTTAAAGGCCCAAGTAGTGTTTTTTTTGGCAACATAGCAATTTTGGGCAGCTCACTATAGATGGAGTTTTCATTTTTTTTTTTTGAAATTTTGACACATGATGTGTCCAAGGAGTAGCTTTAAAGTCCAACAATTTTCATAACTTTTAACTACATGGCTCAGAAGTTGTTGCATGATATGTTGTTTTCTTTATTCAGCAGGCAATCCGGGCAGATCATAAAACTTCTTTAAAAATTACATTTTTTTGGATTTTTTTTTTGAAATTGGTTCTTTAGATTTATAGGTATGTGAGAAGCTTTGAATCACTCAATTTTGATTTATGAGGTCAAAGTTATGAGAAATTTTAGTTTGTGGGTAGGTGTGGTTTTAGAGAAACTCCATACCTACCCACAAACTAAAATTTCTCATAACTTTCACCTCATAAATCAAAATTGAGTGATTCAAAGCTTCTCACATACCTATAAATCTAAAGAACCAATTTCAAAAAAAAAATCCAAAAAAATATAAATTTTAAAGAAGTTTTATGATTTGTCTGGACTGCCCGCCAAATAAAGAAAACAACATATCATGCAACAACTTCTAAGCCATGTAGTTAAAAGTTATGAAAATTGTTGGACTTAAAAGCTGCTCCTCGGACACATCATCCGTCAAAATTCCAAAGAAAAAAAATGAAAACTCCATCTGTATTGAGCTGCCCAAAATTGCTATGTTGCCAAAAAACACTACTTGGGCCATTAGGGGTTAATCATAAATGGAAGCCATGCGCTTTGAACTGTCTGTTTCACCAAAAAAAAAAAAAAGGCTTATTTACCATATCCCAAATGCAATGATCATATATGCACAAACCTAGGTTAAATAATAATAATAATAATAAAAAATCCAAGTTACCCTAAAACGTGTACACTAAATATTGCGTGTAGGTTCCCTCACACTAATTTCTTGAAATTTTACAATATAACTATTTATTGATTCTACAATAATTTTCATTGAAATTTGTTATAAGAAACAATTTCAAAGGATTTAGAAACAACAACAAAATTACAAAGAAACAAAATAGTGACTAAACCATGTGAAATCCTAATATTTAAAAAGTCACGTGCGCTTCCAAATAGCCAAGTGAATGACTCTCGAGGTAACTTTCCAAAATAAGGCAACCTATATGTTACTGCAACCTAAACGCAAAATTCAGCGTACAATAATGTAGCCATGTACCCTTACTAGAAAGAGTTTAAAAAAACCACTTACCCTTGCCTCTCGGAGACATGCGGGTGTTGCGCGACCCTGAGTTTTCTTTAAAAAATCGCTGGTGGTGGGGGGGGGGCGCAAGAGTAGTCCACACCAAAGGCGAGCAAGATCTGACGGACAACAATAGCAGCAAAATAATGAAAAGGATGTCAGGAAACAGGGACGGGTTGACTAAATGGGCTAAGGGCATCTGTAATGACACCAGGAAAACCCCAGCAACAGTCCCGGCAATTCAGTCCGATCTTTAATAAATAGTGAATTTGTCCATTATTTTTTAGTGATTTGAAGGGTATTGAAAATATTATTGTGAAAACATAATAATATTTGGGTTTGGACATTGACTAACTTAGATATATCCCATCAAGTGTTATCTAATTTCCAAAAAACTTAAAGGCCCTTCCAAATCAAACTTAAATAAGGAGGTTTTTATAAATGGGTTGGTAAATTGCCAACCATTTGCCAACCCCGTTACAAAAACTTCCTTATTTAGGCTTGATTTGGAGGGGCCTCTAAGTTTTTTGGAAGTTAGTTAACACTTGATGGGATATATCTGAGTTAATCAATGTCCAAACCCAAATATTATTATGTTTTCATAATAATATTTTCAATACTCTTTAAATCACTAAAAAATTATGGTCAAATTCATTGTCTATTAAAAGATCATACGGGATTACCGGGACCGTTGCCGGGGTTTTTCCCGGTGCCATTACAGATGCCCTTAGTCTACTACACATATGTCAATGTGGGGCCGGAGTGGTAAACCTCAGGTTTTTTCACAAAGAAGGGTAATAGTAATAATTTCTCCCTTGTATTTGTACTATTCAATTGTATCCTTCTCCTTGCTCTAGACTAAAGAAGTGTCTCTGAATTCACCACTAAATCAATCACTAGATGGCAATAGGAGGCTTGAAAACGTCAACTTTTTAGGTGACTCGCGTTACGATTCACCTTTGTGAATTCACTCATGAATTGCAAGGTGACTCACCTCTGGACTTCACTCCTAACGTGATTCACGTGGGGAGTGAACTTCAAAAACTCACCTTTGTGGCTTCTTGGGGCTCATTCACCTGCTTCTTCAAACCCCGAAACTTCTCTTGCAAAAAGTTCCGCAAACTCACGGATGTCTTAGATTTTGCGCGTGCAAGGGAACAAAAACAATTCACTAGTGAGCGGAGACCCTCTAAAGTGAGAAGGTCAAAGACCAGATTTTATGTTTGAAGCCCCGTAATAGTTACACTCTCACATTTTTTTGACAAGTGGAAAACTGAGGTTTTCCACTCTGGCCCCACATCGACGTATGTGCAGTAGAGCCGACTAGGTGCTGGCATGCTGCTACACCGTCAGGAGCTCCGGCGCAACTTCGGAGAGAAACGCGGGTAGGTTGGTGGACATGCACCGGCCTTTTTGGCGCAAGGGAACGAATTAAATGGCCTCGCTCGCTGCAGTGCCTCATTGGCTCCCATTCGCTAATCGCCTCATTGGCTGCAAAATCCTTTTTCGCTTGCCTTGGATTCTGGGACGGCATGCAGGTCGGTATTTGGAGGCGGTGGCCGGTACGTATCTGCCTTGTGGCTTTTGCGGAGACTGCGTGAGGTGGGTGCTCTTTTTGGAGGGAAGAGTGAGAGTATCTCTTGTCACCCGTCAAATGAAGCTTATGAAAAGTAAGTTTGAAGGGGATGGGAGTAGCAAGTAGCACAACATGGCGTGAAGTTTCCTTACAACAAATTGCACTAGTACATCTAGCTACAGAGTGACATTGTAGCGTAAACAATGTGTGAATAGTGCTTGGCATGGACCGTGAAGGGGGCTTGGAGAAAGTTTGAATTTGAAAAGAAAAGGCTCTCAACGTGAAGGCCCGACACCTGGGTAAGGACAAGTAGGGTGATGTTGTGGACTTAAAACGAGGAAGCCGTTACGGCTGAGGAGCACAAGGCTCTGATGGCAGGTGGCATGGGATGCTCTAATGCAGGCTTGCAGTTGCTCCATCGCCTACACGTAAGAACAACTCACTTGTTTTGCCCGACTTCTGGCCTCGTTTTTACTCACAATAAGTTACTATACACTTCATTATGGCATCTTCATTCTAGAACTTGCATTGCGCTCGGCTAATAGCAATTATTAAGCTTTGTTGCACGGCCTCAACCGACACGAGCATCACACTAGCTCCTCTGATGTTGGGGCTACACAGGCCATAACAGTTGGTTTGAAACAGATGAAGAAGTAACTTATATTTTTGAAAAATCGAGAGACGGTCACTTTATCAAAGTTTCATTTATTGTTTTATTAAAAATAACCTTTCCACCATTCTAAGGCAAGAGGTTTGAGACGTTGATTTGTGAACTTTGAAAAATGTTAGTTTCATATAGTCCAAAAATGCAGACTTAAAAAATCAAAGAATATGTTTTTACAGTAAGCAATAAGAGCTACCACATGTTTTTAACAAAATGACATTTTGAAACTCCGGTTTGGCTATGTGTGGTCCAGCCTTGATCCAATTCTCATTAGTAGCAAGAAATGTAAATTTCAACTCTATCTGACATAATCTCTATTTCTAACTTGCAAAATAGTCATCATTTCTCTAACAACAGTACACAGAGCAATTTAAAGGACTCTTGAAGGCCGTTGAGATTATTGAATGTGGGTTATATTTTGATGTCCCCTTTAAAATCACATCCCACTTACAAGGTGCATTAGACCAAGTTTGTAGTTCTCATGTTAGGACTTACCATGAGAGTGCCGTTACAAAGTTGATATACCTGCTAGATTGAGGATGCTCTTATGGCATCTTCAATCCAGACCTTGCATTGGGAGTTTGCAACGGCAATTATAGAGCTTTGTCATGTGCCATTGGAGACACATTAGCTCCCACAACTCAACGCACATTAGTAGAGAGGAATGTAAACTTTGTTTTTGTTAAGCTTTTCTAACATGATTTCTATTTTTGACTTGCAAAGAAGGCATCATTTAATAGTGTACCAAAGCAATTTGAAGGACTCTTGAGGGGCTGAAACTATTGTGTGTGGCCTAAGTTTTCATATCTCCTTTAAGACCATGTTCCACATGTAGAGGGAGTTGGACCAAGTTTGCAATTCTCAAGCTAGGACCCACCGTGAGAGTGATGCTACAAAGTTGATTTACTTTCTAGATTGAGAATGTTCATAAAATTATCCTTAGTACACCCGGAAAACATGCCCAACATACCAAGCAAATATTTTAATAGTTAACATATCATAATATAAAATTATTTGATTTGAAGAGTATGAAATTGCTTATTGTGAAAACTTAATTTAAATATGTGGTTTAGACATTGGGTTATTTAGATACATGGCATCTAATTTTAGCTAACTTCCTAAAAATTTAAAGGCCTTTCCATATCAAGCCTAAATAAGGAAAATTCAGCAAGGGGGTTTATACAATTGCTGTCTCCTTTATAATTTTCTTCATTTAGGCTTGATTTGGAGAGGCTAAGTATTTTGGAAGTTAGCTAATATTTGATGCAATTTACCTAAATAACCCAATGTCCAAACCATGTTTTTATGTTTTTTTTCATAGCAAGCAATTTCACATCCTTCAAATCATAATAATTTTGTATTATGATATCTTGACTACTAAAATAATTGGCTTGGTATATCAAACTTGTTTGATAGGTGGACTAAAGATGCTCTAACCCCTAAAGAACCAAGCCCATTTTTCACTAAAAGTATTCAAAATTGCCATTTCTAGTCCTTTGATCTAGAGATCCTTTTGTTTTCTTTATAGAAATATGACCATAAAATCTTGCATGAGATTTATGTAGGAAAACATAGTCAAATTTTGTGATTCTTGACCATATGGATCAAGAGATATGTTCATTTGAAGCTAGTTTAACTTTTTCTTTGATTTTTGTCTAAAAAATCCTGGTCCGTTTGATGCATATTGTGGACATTTTTTGAGTTATGGGTGCTAAATTTATTGGTTTGATATGCTCTAAAGCATGTTAGGCATATCTTCACAATTTTTTATGGCCACCTTTTTAATGTGAAACACACCCTTCATTACTTCATATGCCTGGATCTTCAAACAAATGCTTAAGCCCTAAATGCCCAAGGCACTAGAATTTGGTGTCCAAAAAATTCAAAAAACTTTGAAACCTTGTTTAAGGCACAAATTTTATTTTTTTGTGGTTTTTTTTTGGAAAAGTTACGTGCTGAAGTTAGCTTCACCGTTCAAATTCAACTTCCTCCATATCTTATTCCATTTGTTTTTGGTGAAAAGTTAACTACAAGCATACATTTTCTAACATGAATAGTATCGTGAATAGTGTTGTGAATAGTGTCATGAATAGTGTCGTGAATAGTGTCACAGAGCCTATGAGAAGTTGCCACATTGAAAGGATGGGCATCAAGTTGAGCAAAAGGTGAAGATTTCTCTTGGGCTATCCCTTGGGCAATAAGGGCCTTTTTTTGAAATTTTGACATTCAACAAAATCTAAAAGTGCTTTTGGACTAATTTCACTTGGAATTTCTTTGTTATACTAATTAGAATCTATTCACCATTGAATATTCTTTCATTCATAATGATTTTTGGTCAATAATTGAAGCTGAAATTTTTCTTTGTATTAGACGGTTGCATTTTGACAATTGCATTGCAGACTCATTTGTGAAATTGTGGTCATGGATTTGGAAGAGGGGCCATTGGTTTTGAAGTAACAACAATAAACACTAAAACATCCTAAGTGGTTGTTTCCCAATTTTGTATCCAAAAGTTGCCAATTTGCATTAGAAGTTTTGGGCAGCTCCAAAAAAAGCAAAAAATTCCATACTCATCATCATTCAATCACAAATATCTTGAAATCCGTGCGGCCATTTTGGATTCTTTTTGGATATTGCCATCTAGAAACCTTGAAGTTCAAGATTCAACGGTTTTAATTTTGTTTTGATGTTTAATAATGATCTCACAAGAACAATTCAAAAACATCAAAACTACCTTATGAAAACAAGAAAAATACCCTTAGACATTTAGGGGTTAAATTTCACACTACATTGAAGTTTTTAACAAACCAAATTTCCAAAGCATAGCTTTACAAAAGAGGAATTCAAAAGGTAGATTGAAAGGTTTTGGCTTTAAGGACAGTCACAAAAGAAAAAAATCAAAATCATATCAAACTCTAGTAGCGGTAGCAATTCAAAGGTAAATGTAATATCTATGACAACAATGCTTTGAGCAAAATGCAAATGTAGGGTCTCAAGATGTTTTTACTTTCCCAGCAGGTTTCTAAGATTTTTTTTGTCGACATTGGGAACATTAGGTCCTTTTGTTTTCAATCATCCAATGCTCCTTATGCATGAAATCCATTTTCAATTATTTAAAACGCATTGAGATTCCTTTGGGAGGCATCAAATTCTCCACATTCAAAATGTGGCTCTTGAAAGTTCTAGGGACACAAGAATGTCACCCCGCTACCTTATCATCCAATAATGCTGAATTCTTTGCTTGTCCTACGGAAAAGTCCAGAGCAATTGGCATGCCCAACAATGCCCTCTACTGTGCAAATTCTCCAAAATTGCCCATAACTATTGAACCACAAACTTGATTTTACTAAAAATTATATCCTTGTGTAGTCCTTATGAATTTCTTTCTCATAAAAAAGTTGTAAAAAATTTGGTCAAAAGTCTGAATACTACAAGCTTGCCCAAAATATATCTCGTCCCTCAAGGGGACTTTGGGCTTGTAGGGGTTCATTCTTTAGCTCAAATTCTCTTTGATGTAAGGTAGGCGCACCCATAAGCGTGGAAATAAGGGTTTTGGAGTAGGTAAAACAATTGACTAACTTTGAAAAAAATACTATATGTTAGGAATGGAAACCAAAAATATTGGCATCAATTTCACGGTTCCAACTGCAAGCATTTGTTCACAAAGATTTTTCAAAGTTCAAAATCACTGAAATTATAAGAACCATGTGTAAGAGATGCTAATCACAAGGCTTGTTGGTTCTTAAATAGTGAGATGGGTACTCAAAACCTCATGCTAGTCACCCACAACCATCACTTCATCACCCATAACCATCACTCAAGCACCCACAACCATTTGTTTTTTTATTGATTAGCCCTGCCATTGTCAAGTGACGGGAATGGGTACCTAACGCTTATGGAAGTGACGGGCATGGGGACCTAACGCTTATGGATGCTGCTACTTTACCTTTTCTCAAGTAAACAAATCAAGGCAAACTCTGGAACAATGCCTACAATTGCAACTGTACTTATGGATGCATTGCATTAGCTAATTTTGAGCATCGATTTTTGAAAATGATACACTGTATAAAAACAGATGTTTGTTTGACTTTCCAAATGAAGTTTATGTGAATGAGTTGTGTACAAATATACATCAAACTAAGTGTAGCGTATGAATTATTAAAAGGTCAATTCTTCACCAACCTTAGCACTCCAAAGCCTTACCAATGTTTGATGTCAAACTTTTGTTACTCATAATATGTAAACCATTTTTTAAGTATGATTATCCTTTTTAGAAGTAGTTTTGCATAATGTATGCAACATTCTAGCATAACGTTGTTAAAACGCTCACTTTGGATGAAATATCGGAGTAGAGGCATGTGAGAGTTTCATGAACAATATAGAGTCCTGGACAGTAAGTTGTAGTCTTTTTTTATAATTTTTTCATGCAATCAATATTTTACGAAATCTAAAACTAATTACATATCTGAAAAGTTTAGAAAAAGGAGCAAACTCTATTCAAGTTTGATGTAAAACTAATTAAGATAAGTGTTAGAAAAAAAAAATTTGAAAAGAAAATCTAGTCATGATTTAAATGCTTTTAAATCACTACAAGTTTGTCAACGATTTATCACTAATATACTCTCAATCTATTCTCAATGTACAACATGCTTGCTTGAGTTGAGACAATTTCAAGTTCTAAAAGGCAATTAAAAGCCACAGAGATGCTAATGATGTTGATACAAGTGAATAAGTATGGCATACTCATTTGTGCAAAATTGCATTTGAAATGGATTAAAAGTATGAAATAAAAATGATTTACTTTTCAAATTCTAAGACATTTTGTCCCCGTGAGTTGGCTTTTCAAATATGTCATCACTTGTGAATTTGATGAAGGATTGAATGTGTGGGAGGGGTTTAAAAAGGACTACAACTTAATGTCCAAGACTCTATAAAGTTTAAAGCTGTACTTGAAAAGTGGAGCTTATAGGTCAAAGCAACAAAAGAAAATCATCACATCATCACGATTATCAGATTTTGAATCAATTTTAACCCCTAAGGGACCAAGCTCTTTTTTTTTGCATAAGTCACTAAAAACTGCCACTTCTAGGGCAATGAGTAGAAAGGTAGAACTTTTTTTTTTTTTCAAAAATCCAATTGGAAGATCTTGCCCTAGAATATGAGAGGTTCTTGTGGGAAAAAAATGAGCTCGTTCTAGATGTAGAGGAGTGAGATATTCACATCTGAAGTGAAAAAAAAAAAAAAAAAAAAACGTTGCTGCCAAAAAAATTCAAAAGCCTTTCAAGGTTGCTATATCAAAAAAATTGATGTACTCAAAGTTGACATTTATTTTTTTCCATGTAGAAGACCAAGTTAGGTAAGTGTGGGAGAATTTTCAAATGCTTTGGAGGTGTGAATCATACTTTGTAAAATCTTGCAATGCTGTAAAGCCATGAAAATTGCAAAATACACTAGGCAAAATTGGAGGATTTGTGTAAAATTGAGAGATTTGAATTACTTTGATCTAAATGGTAAAAACTAAGAAATCTTAACTCACTACAACTTGGAAAAGAAAAGAGTCAAAAAACAAATACACAAAGAGCTCAATCAAAGTAAAGCACCAAACTTTGCAAGGGGCAAAGTAATGGAGGTTTGGGAGTCCCATACCTACTTGCAAACTAAAACTTCTCATAACTTTCATCTCATTAATCAAAATTAAATGATTCAGAGCTTTCCACATACGCATAAATCTAAGGAACCAATTTCAAATTTTTATTTTTAAAAATATGCAAATTTTAAAGAAGTTTTTGGGTTGTTTGCCCTCCCCTACTTTTCAAAAATTAATGTATAACTTCTTCAATAAATATTGGAATGAAGAAAAGATTAGATGCCTATGTAAATTTTTGGAATTCCTCATCTTACAGAAAAATTTCAAAAAATCACACAAAATAGTTTAACTATAGGTACATGCACAAAATCCCATTTGTCTTCCAAAGGGACAATGGTCCTTTAGGGTTACGAAAAAATTCACTGAAGAAATGTCACTACTATCCTTTTGTTTGCGATCATATGGAGGAACAATTCTGAGTTTTAGGTTTCAAATTTCGTATTAGCCGTAATTATGACAATAACGGCCGAGACAACCATATGAATATACTCATTAGTAGAGAACTGATATTTAAGCGGCAAGCTACTGCGTTAGAGGTCCAAGTGGGCACTAGTGGTAATAAATTTGGATAAATTTAGCAAAATCTTTATCTCAAATTTGGTTGTGCTAAAATTGTATTATAAAAATAAAAGGAAAATTTAAAAAGTATTCAAAGTCTCAAGATGCAAAATTGTCTTTGAGGTGCGGTGCAATTTGACGTGTTGCATTGTCGTTGATGGGACCTCACATTAAAACAACTTGAGTAGCCATTAATCATATTTGATTTCCCCCACCTAACTACAATGCAAAGTGTAAATGCACTTTTGATTCACTTGCCCTCTTTCAAATGGTTGCTTGTAGTTATTGTGTCATGGCCGGGTTTGACACTTGTACAAATGTACTAAATAGTCTTTTACCTGCTTTTTAACAAAATTGTTAGTGTACACTTTGCAAATGTCCAAGTTTAGCATTATAACTAACATAATAAAACAACTATTGAAGATTGATGTTAGACATCACCAATCCACATAATTAAAAATTATATGAACTAAACTTAAAAGTTGCCTTTTATAGCCTAATAAACTGCCATGAATGTAACTAAAGTTCTTAGGTAAGAAAAAAATTGTAAACAAAATACTAAACTAAATGAGAAAATATTGCAACATACCCACTACTAAAATTCAAGGAGGGTTGCAAAAAATTCAGCCTACAATCAGCATTTTTGGCAGGTAAAGATAAAGGCAAAAAATGAAATTATTAGAGCTAGTGGGCACCACCTTTGTTAGCAAATGGGACTGCACAACCGAACTTTGACAATGAATCTAATCTTCAAAAATTGCAACTTTTATTCAATTTTCAATTTTTAGAAACAATTCCATGTTACAATATGGATAGATTTTTGTATATTAAAAAACATATACTTTTTTAACCCCTAAGCGTCTTGCTAAGGAAATTTAGCACACCTTCAATATGGAACCTTCAACACATTCCTTCAATTTTTAAAAAGTTGAACAAGTATTCACAAAACCCAAACCGGTCATCCTATACCCAACTATAAATAACAAATTTAAGGCTAGTCTCATTTCAAATCCAAGTTAATTTGCAAAATCCCCATTGTTGATAATCTTATATTTGTTAATTTGGGTAGTAGTTCACAATATGGATTTTGGACTTTGATGTGATTTTTTCCCAAAAAAAAAAAAAAAAACCTAATGAGACCATGTCTAGCTATACTTGATGGAAAAAAAACTCCTCAAACTCCAAAACTTATGGTCATTCAAAGTAAGTGGATCTAGCTCGCTCACTACTTTAGAGTTACAAAAACCTTGCCCAATTGAGAGAAAAAAAAGTGACATATCACCAACCTTCTCCCCTATACATGGGAGTGTGAGCTTCCAATCCATCCCATCCAAAATTTCTCCATCCACAATGCAATGTACAATGCCTATATACACTCCCACTAATATTTTTAATATTAAAAATAGAAAATTCAAATGTTTGGGTGCAAAATCTAGAGGCATCAAGGAACAACAAGCTGATCCAAAAGTTTGTTGGACTTTTAGCTCCATTTGGAGTTGAGTGGTAGACCAAAACTTGAGCATGCAATACCTTTTTTATCTACTTTTACACCTCCAAGAACCCCATTAGGTCATATTGGGCTCTTTGGTCCTTTAGGGGTTAACCCTTGAGCGCCCAAAGTTATTTTAAGATTTAGGAGAAAATGGGGAGTTTAATGGCCACCACAGTTTGGAAAATTACATCCAAAAAAAGTGATCGCAGGATTTGAAAAAGGATTATCTTCTTTGCTAATGAGGACCAACTATAACTATTTTCACAATACAAATTAAGAGAAAAAGTGAGATAAAATTTGTGGGCCCATCAACAATATAATGTCAACCGGGCGCCGGGCGCTCAGGGGTTAAAGGATAATATTACAAAGAAATAGATGAAATAAACGGGCGGAATATCCAAATTTCTGGAGGAATATCCAAATTTCTCTTGAAGATGATCTTTGTTTGACCAATGTTTGGATGGAAGTTATTAATCTTGGCTATGTCGTAAGATAAACATGAACATAATTTGAGGGCTCTATCTAAATTTTCATGTTTTCTGGGGTACGTGTCGCTCGACCATTGATTGAACATTGAAAATCAAATTCCCTGCGTGGAAGTAGAGGATGTCTTACCCACAGGCAGTGTTGACGCTTAAGTGGCAGTTGTTGAATTCTATCTCCGTTTTCATGCTTTTATTACCAATGTTATCCACTTGGCAGTGGAGCTCTTCCTTAGGTTGCTCTGTACTCTTTTTCTGACATTCAACGTTGCTTTACCTCATTATTAATACCATGTAAGGAATTTGGATTTTTGATTAGAATTCTTCGTTTAACCCTTAAAGGACCATAGGGCATAGTATATACATTCTTGTATGTTTGGTATTTGTTACCAGTAAGAAGTTTAATTTGGGATCTTAAGTGGCTCACTAGAACCGTTTTGATCTATTCCCGAGCTTCTTTGTTGACCTCAAATGTAATAAAGGTGTGAATCTATTCCAAATATAAGAAAAATACCTCGTATTCTACTGGTCGTAGCGGCACGTTGTGTCCTTTAGGGGTTAAGCTTATGGGGACGGAAAGATAACACTATTCTCAAAAGGTGAAGAGCTCCTTAATAACCAGTAAGAGCATCTCTTGCAACCCTCCAAATGTACAGATTCCTTCAATTCCTCACTATCCATTTTAAAGGGAATGGCCACTTGTATCCCCAATAGTGCAACCCGCTAAGTATAGTACCAACCAATCACAAGTTAAGGAACTTTCAAAAGCAATAAAATAAGCTATGACCATAAGAAAATATAATTTGTAGAGGGTTTAGAAACCCCTTCAAATAAGTCATATTTGAAAGAGAAGGTAAATGTAGAGGTTGACATCCGTAGAATTGATTGCTTTTCATCCGAGTTTGAGTTGGTTGCAAGAAACGCTCTAAGCGTGCCACCCCCCACTATGTGGACAATAAATAGTTTCTAAGTGCTTATTGTAGAAGCTGCTTAAAAAAGATGAAGTTTATCTAAATGTGTTTTAAAAGCTTGCTTTGGTCCATTCTTTAATTGGATGCTTCATGATTTTGTGCAAGACTCTAAATAATTACATGTAGAAACAAACAAACAAAACTTACAAGAATATATTTTTTAAATTCTTTTTGTGTTACAAATTTTTTTTAAGCATTATTTTTAACAAAATGGACATTTTCTTCGAGTTTTGATAAATTTAAACCAATGCAAGATAGTCCATCCATTTATTGCCCAATGAAAATGTAGATATCAAAGAGTTGACAATTCCAAAAAAAATGCCCTAATTCATTTTGTTTCAAAAGCTCTAAGGTAGAGGGCTCTAAAATGGAGCGGGCTCTAAAATGGTGCACTTCTAGGAATAACTGACATGTTCCTCTCACATATCTACTACTGTCATTGATGAGTTAAGTGGGACTAGCTATATAGTTAGTCCCACCTAACTCATCAATGACAGTAGTAGATATGTGAGAGGAACACGTCAGTTATTCCTAGAAGTGCACCATTTTAGAGCCTGTTCCATTTTAGAACCCTCTACCTTAGTGCTATCCAATCACTAGTGGGTATCAAACCTGGCTATTTCCCACCCGACAAGTTTGGCTGGGTCCACACCACAACTCAACCACTTTTTGAAGTTATAAGGCATGATAACTTCATCACCCACCTCTAGAGGTGATTGAAAACTTAAACTAGTTATGGCCTCTCTTTATAAAAGTTATCAAGTGATCTTGTAGCTCTCTTCTAGAGGGAGATTGTGATACTAAAGAGGGAGACTGTGATACTAAAGAGGGAGGGTGTGATACTAAAGAGGGAGAATGTGATACTAAATAAGGAGAATGTGATACTAAAGAGGGAGGGTGTGATACTAAAGGGGGAGGGTGTGACATTAAAGATGTTAGTGTTATTACTAATCATATTGCTAAAATCTAAATTACCTCTGTAATGTCACACCCTCCCTGTTTAATGTCACACCCTCCCTCTTTAATGTCACAACCTCCCTCTTTAATGTCACACCCTCCCTCTTTAATATCACACCCTCCCTCTTTAGTATCACACCCTCCCTCTTTAGTATCACACATCAATCTTTGAGACATTGTCCCATACATAAATTATGAAGACTTACTCAAATTTTTATCATGTAGTTTGTGAAGCTTTGAAAGGGGGATAACTTTGGAAAATTTGGTTTAGTCACCACCCCATAACTTTACAAAAAAATCTGGATAGAGTTATCCCGAAACCTTCAAATATGCCAGGTTTGACATCCACTACTACACTCTTACGAGTTAACCCCTACAGGACCAAACCCCCTTTTTTAGAAACATAGCGATTTTGGGCAGGTACTTGTGATTGGAGGTTTTCATATTTTAGGCTGAAATTTTAACACAATGTGAGGACAAGGTTTATCTTTCATATGCACTAAACTTCATGACATTTGGAATTATGAGTAAAAAGTTATGGCCTAGTATGTTGTTTTTTACATTTGAAGGGCAGCTTGGGCAGATTTTTAAAAATCATTTTTTTCAAAAGAAAAACATTTAAATTGGTTTAGGAGATTTATGTGAATGTAGGAAGCTTTGAATCATTCCGTTTGGATCAACAAATTGAAAGTTATGAGGATTTTTAGTTTTTGGGCAATTATAGATTCGCTACTCCAAAATAAACTTTGAAGTCCTTTATTTTACTCAATTTTCAACATTTTGGGAAAAAAACAAAACCAAAAGATGAATATTGTTTATGACAACATTATGACCATTGGGATTGGCATTTTTCATTTCCATAATTAAATTCTTAACAAATTTGTGTTTTGAATCATTCTATACTTCTTTTTGCTTACTAATTTTTTTCCATATGTTTTGCAATTCCAAATGATTTGAAACTTTTTTGACATGTACTTTACTTAGGTGGAATAAGGAATTTAGAGAGGCACCACCCGCATGGCCTTTTTAAATTAGGAATTTCACCTTCTGAAGGGTAGCTGCCCTGTTTTTCACAAGACGTTTTTGAATATTCAAACCATTCTAACTTCCAATCCACGTGGTGGAAAACTCTGAAATTTTATCCACGTTGTCTAAAACCATTCTTCTACAAGATCCTACGGTCACATATGCATAAAAATGTTTGTGTTTTCAAATTTGGGTGATCCTCTCAAAAATGACAGTTTTGAAAAGTTTTTGGTGAAAACTTTGCTTGGTCCTTTAAGGGTTAAATCAATGTTTCGCAATTATCAATAGTTGAACATTAGACACAAAAGTGAATCCCTTACGGTGGTTGCTCAGCGTATGGACATTAACACTCGTGCAAAAAAAAATGGTGATTTTCTCCATATCATTGAATCTTAATTCATTTCTGCCTGGAGCTCAAAGACTCCCTACTAAAACGACATCATAAATAGCAAACTTTAAAAATTTAAGCAACACTACCCAAATCAAACCGAAGCTTCAAATCTTCATGGAAATTCCTGCAACCATCCACCTAAAATTAACCATTTTGTACCTTCCAACAATTAATTAATTAATTAATTAAATCACCTGCTGTGCTTTTGAGGAGCATATGTAGAGTATCTGGGCCTCTAGGGTAAGCAGAATGTTCTCGAACTTAACCCTTTAAGGACCACGCGACCATATTTTGATACCATATTTTGATAGCTGGGAGTGGTTTTTGGCCTGTAGGTTGAAATCACTGAATAATTTGGAATTTGGTCTTGAAGTATGCATGTGATCACAAGAATTTCGCATCCATCTAAAAAATAACAATGCAATTGGGTATGTGAGTTGACAAATAATGGAGTTTATACGACATGGCTTCAAAATATGTATCCAATTTTTGTCAAAGATGGATCAAAGCACCAACACAATACATCAAGTATGCATGAAGAATGTCAAATTTCAATTGCACAATTCTAAAAAAAAATCAAATTGCTTAAGAAATATGCTTGTATTGTTTTCATGTACGGTAGTAGTATAATTGTAGTATTTGAAAATCTATTGAAATGGTGTTGTCATTTTGGCTTTAAAAGTTGTCATCCTACATTTAAGGCCAATTCTTGATTTTTTTCACCAATTGGATTTTCTAAAATAATTATCAAATTTCTTGTAGAACCATTTTAGGGTAGCAAAGAAAATGGGTTTTTTTACCCTTTTTGTCCACCTAGCTACACCTTGTGATTGCTATCTTTGTCTATTTTGTGTGAAACTAGCCTTGTTGGCAAGGTGGGAAACCTTGCTTTCTACAAATGTAAGGCTCTTCTCAATCAAAGTTTGCATGAAAGGTTAACATTCAAAACTATAAAAGAATGAAACACAAGAGATTTTCCGCATATGGCCCACTCAATCATTATAATATTTCACTTCCAATAGTAGATCTAGCTGAAATTTTGGTGCTTTACAATAAACGAGGTGTACTTTCCATTTGTACAATTGAATTATTGAAAATGGGTTCATATTTGAGTCAATTCCAAATTTAAGATTACAGCCCTTGTTTTCAATGAATTTTGTGAAAATGGGTGTGGTCGTTAAAGGGTTAACTCTTGAGTGCCGGTGGTGAGTTCATTGTGTCTCTTTTTTTAGGACGAGAGTTTGCACTATGTCCCAAGTCCCTATTCTCTTGAAAATGTTTACATGTTGATACATTTTGAGTCTTCTGGGCATTTGCAAAGTGGGACTTGGAACGGGACTTGGTTTTCAATCTCTTGTCTATTTCTCCAAATTCCTAATTGATTATCTTGGACTGGTCTTGGACTGGTCTTGGACTGGTCTTGGACTGGTCTTGGACTGGTCTTGGACTCGTCTTGGACTCGTCTTGGACTCGTCTTGGACTCGTCTTGGACTCGTCTTGGACTCGTCTTGGACTCGTCTTGGACTCGTCTTGGACTCGTCTTGGACTCGTCTTGGACTCGTCTTGGACTCGTCTTGGATAGCCTCTTGTATTGCCTGCAAGTTAAGTGTTGTCTCAAAAAGAAGTGAAATGGGAACTCACTTGACGAACGGGTGGGTATAATAAAAATGAAGACCCAATTTAGGAGCTAAGGCCTAACATAATATTTTACTTAAAATTTTCCAAAATAAAAAACTTGCAATTCAACAAAGTTGGAAACTAAGAACTTGTAAAGTTTGGACATGAAACACGATGTGAACAGCCTTGTATGTAGGGAAAGAGAAGTAGATGAATTCTCTATACAAAACAATTATCTGTCAATGAGATCAATACTTAAGGTAGGTGCATCCATAAGCAGGGTTGCTAAGAGGTGAGCTTGTGAGCGGGAGCCCATGAGCCTGTGAGCATGTGAGCGGTTAGTTTTAGACCTTGAAATTTACAGAGAGGTTCTATTACTATGGGTTTAGGGTGACCAAGATAAGCCACACACTTATTACCGTGGAACAAGCAATGGGGTGGCCTTTCACAAATGGTATGTATTCCGCGGCCCTACCATCTCGAATGATTAATTTTTGCTTCTTTGTACATACTAGTTGACGTATAAATGTAATTCATACTGGTGCAAACTAGCTTGTTCTGGGACCTCTCATGTGTTGTTTAAATTGTTCTTCATTTAGTTAGTACTAGAGACTAGGTTATTTTTCTGAACATTTGTCCAAGAATGATCTCAAAGACAATGTAGTGTTCGTGAAAATAAATTACAAACTTCCAATGGAAGTTCCTTCTACAATGGTTCTATTGTTTGAACATTCCTCCGAGAATGATGTCCAAGAGTGGCTATTGTCCGCGAAGAAATGGATTTGAACATTCTTCCAATAATGACGTCCAAGGGTGGCTATTGTCCACAAAGAAATGGACTTGAACATTCCTCCAAGAATGATGTCTGAGAGTGGCTACTGTCCGCGTAGAAATGGATTTGAACATTCTTCCAATAATGATGTCCAAAGGTGGCTACTGTCCACAAAGAAATGGACTTAAACATTTTTCCAATAATGATTTCATAAGGTGCCCTATGTTTGTGAAGAAATGAACTTGAACATTCTTCCAAGAATGATGTCCTAGGGAGGCTACTGTTCACAAAGAAATGCACCTCACTCCATTGAAGTTTACTGCAAGTGAACATTATGCCAAGAATGATGTTTTAGGGGTATCACTGCCCATGAACATTTTCAGCATATTTCTTACAAAGTAATAGAAATTCTACTGTGTGCTGTATATAGAACTTCAACCTAAAAGAGCTGGCAGATATGTCTACTTGCAATTTGTCGGAGACCGTCTACAACAAGTGGCTTCAAATGTCTAGTAATTGTGGAGGTAATATACTTGAAGCTACTTGTGACAACGGCAACTTTGTTCTTCTCTGTTTGTGACCAACTAATAATATCCAAAACTATGCACTCACTACTGCTCATTAGATCTGAACTCCTTCTTTGACAACCCATGTATTACACTACCAAGTCATGGCAAATCAAATTCCCTCAATTTTTGCACCTACTCTTCTTTTTCTTGAATACTACCTATTTTGTTTTATTAATGCCTTGTCATGTGCTACAACAATTTAGAAAACCTCTAAAACATTTGGCTTAATCCGCTTCAACTACACGGTCATGGGTGCAGCCCAATATCCATGGTAATAGGACCCCATTTTTAATTTGAATACTATTTTCATTTAATTACTACAAGTGTTTAAACTCATCACTGTAAAGTTTCATTTATACTTCAAATGTTTAGGATTTAGGCTCCACGCTCATGACTTTCCCGCTCCTGGCTCACAAGCTCACTGCTTGCCACTCCCCCAATAGCATTGTTGCACCCATAAGCGTGGAAATAAGGGTTTTGGAGTAGGTAAAACAATTGACTAACTTTGAAAAAAATACTGTAAGTTAGGAAATGGAAATCAAAAGTATTGGCATCAATTTCAAGGTTCCAACTGCAAGCATTTGTTCACAGATTTTTCAAAGACCAAAATCACTGAAATTGTAAGAACCATGTGTAAGAGATGCTAAAAACAAGGCTTGTTGGTTCTCAAATAGTGAGATGGGTACTCAAAACCTCACGCTAGTCACCCACAACCATCACGTCATCACACGGCATTTTTTTGTTTTTGGTCATCAGCCACTATGGCTCCTTGTTTGAAAGACACAAAGTTAGACATGCAATTGTTCTTATTTGCAAGGAGAAAACATATGGCATTGAGTGAAGAGTGTAGGCAGTAATCTGGTGATGAAGTAAATTTTTTGAATACAAATATATGCAAAATGTTTTGACGAGGAGTATAATTTCAACGCCTACAATAATACAATATTCAACATATTTTTGCTCCCCAATGGCTATAGTGATACAATTTTCAATGTATTTTTGTTACTTGTGGCAAGGCTTGCATTCAAAGTCCCTAACAAAAAACAATAACTTCAAAAACCCAAGACAAACATGACAATCTCTCTACATAATATTGCAACTGAGCAAAAAAGCAAAAAAGAGCCATTAAACACACACTGCAATCCTAAACCAACACATTGTAACTCCGTAAGCCTCTCATCAATGAGCACACACTAAAACCCTAAACTAGCACATTGTAACTCCATAAGCTTCTCATCAACGACAACAACTTCAAAGTTTTACTATAAACAACAGTCTTGCACTCCTGCTATGCAACCACCATTATTGTAAGTTTTGACGCACCGTGTATTTAGCACAACTACAAAATTGGCAATCACGTAAGTGAAATGAGGCAATTTACAAAGATTGCATTGACGTAAAGAAATCCATAACTTAGGTGGGAAGCTCACTTAAGAGCTTGCAATATGGTGCTTTGAAAGTGACAACCAAAGGAAAATAAGCGACAGGCAACAATGTGCCAGTGCAAAGTGGCGAAATCACTCGCGATGCAACGGTCTTGTCCTTAAAACCAACTAGCAACTTTGGCGAAAATAGGAGTAACATGCAAAGCCACGTGGCGATTGCTTTATCATGGAGGGAGACAATTTGGCTTCATGTAAAAAAAAAAAATCATTCTTTTTCAAGGGCCCAATCGCCAAAGCTAAAAGCTTGGAGCCTTTTGGCTCCAAATCGCCTAAATAAATGGGCTGCTTCATCACCCATAACCATCACTCAACCACCCACAACCATTTATTTTTTTATTGATTAGCCTTGCCACTGTCAAGTGACGAGCATGGGGACGCAACGCTTATGGATGCTGCTATCTTACTTCCGCAAAACGTAATTGAGAAAAAAAAAAATTGTAACTAAAGGGATTCTTTTTCCCTGCTCCTTACCTTTAGTGTTTGTTGTTGCGCCCAAGTTTTACTTGCTTTCTCCCTTGTTTCTCACATAATTATTGACAAAAGTTATCCTAGTATTGGTAAATATTTAAATAATATGGGACATCAAGAAATTAGTATGGGGCAACCTAAGCGCACGATTTGGTGTACCTTCCATAGCTTATTATTTGGATTGTACAGTACAAAATGCCATGTGGACACTATTGGATTTGACACGTACACTCTTTGCTGGTCACGAGATAAAAGTTTAATACAATTCTCAATGAACCATTTCTGACACTATCCTCCCGAAACATTATCTGACAGTGGAGTAACTTATGATGATTTTGGAGCTTGAAAACATAATCACAAAGACCGTAATCAAATACCGAATCTGCATATTATTATGTTTAAATGTAATTTAATGTACTTAAAATAATTGTACAAGTTGTATTTGTTTATCCCCAAAAATTCTTCAAATATAGAGGGCATCTTCAAAATTGTGTTGATGAGTTTTAACACATATAGTATACCTTCAAAACTTTGTTAATGTCTTTTATCTCCACACAGTCGCTAAAGAGTTTAACCCCTAAAGGACCAAGCAACTTTTTCACCAAAAATTCTCCAAAACTTCTATTTTTAGAGCATCATCCAAACTTGATAATAATTTTTTTTTATGCATATCTGAACGTAAGAACTTGTATTAGAATAGTTTTAGAATACGTGGAAAAAAATCCACAATTTTTCACCACATGGATTGGAAAATAGAATGGTTTGAATATTCAATAATATCTTGTGAAAATTCAGGCAACTACACTTTAGAAGGTGAAATTCCTAAGGAAAAAATGCCGCGTGGGTGGTTCTTCCCTAGATTTCTTATTCCACCTAAGTAGGGTACACGTCAAAACAATTTCAAATCATTTAGAATTGTACAACATGTGAGAAAAAATAGTAAGTAAAAAGAAATAGAGCATGATTCAAAGCACAAAATTGTTAAGTATTTAACATTACAAGGGATTTGGGCCCAATAAGGGGGCCCTTCCCCAAAACCATGGGAACTTTGGGCAGAGTTTTTTTTCTTGGCAAATTTTTGCCAAAATCTTACTTGAAACTCACGCTGGCTATCAATACACTAAGAAAATTGGGGGAAAAAGTGGATGTAATCACCAAATCCTTCCTTTAGTAAACACCTCGTTCATTAGATTTTGGATGAAATTAGCTAATATTAGTAAACTTTTTGGATGAGCATGCACACATCAGTTGTTTTTCCAATTTTAGCTCAACTTTCCTTACTTGAGTGTAGTCCAGGGTGCGAGTCACTCTTCCCTAACAAATCCAAAGAAAAAACACCCACTTTGGGCCCATCATGGGAACTCTTTGACATGCGCAAGCTGAACGGGTCAAAGTTTGACCTCATCAAATAATCTAATTTTGGAATTAAAAAAACCAAAATAAAAATTAATAAATAGAATCTTCTTTTTTTAAAGATTTCTTTTAAGTTTTTATTTTAATTTATTTTTAGTGACAACCAGCAAGGGCTAGTTCCAACGTCAGGAACAGCCAAACTCACAATCCTCTAAAGGGCTAAATTTCTTCCTAATGTTATGGAAATAAAAAATGCCAATCCCAATGGTTGTAATGTTGTAATAAACAATCTACATCCTTGGGTTTTGTTTATTTTTCAAAATATTGAAAATTGGGTAAAATAAAGGACTTCAAAGTTTATTTTAGAGTAGAGAATCCATAATTGCCCGCAAATAAAAACTTCTCATAACTTTCATCTCATTGATCAAAACAACATGATTCAAAGCTTTCCACTTTCACATAAATCTCCTAAACCAATTTTAAATTTTGTTTTTGAAAAAAGTCATTTTAAAAAACTTGCCCAAGTTGCCTGCCAAGTGAAAAAAGCAACATATTAGGTCATATCATCTTATTCATACTTCCAAATGTCATGAAATTTAGTGCACATGAAAGATAAATCTTGTTCCCACATTTTATTAAAGTTTCAGCCTAAAATATGAAAATCTCCAATCACAGTTACTTGCCCAAAATTACTATGTTGCTAGAAAAAAAGGGGGGCTTGGTCCTGTAGGGGTGAAAGAAGAGGCTCATCCTCACATTTGTTTCAACAGTTTTTTTAATTCACATATCTATGAAGTAAGTTTTCTATGTTTCAGGCTTTAATGAAAACAAACTATCAGAAATGAAAGCATGGTAACTAGTCCTTGTTTTTAAATATTGAAGGTAAGATTGGGTTTTATTACTTTCTTTTTATATACATGTAAATATGAAATAAATAACTATTTTAGATGTGTCATAATTTTATGACCAAACGCAATCAATTATCCACCGGCTAGTTGTCTATTTAATCATCTATAGTCTATACCACTGAGTGGGAGGATTCCCTCACGACACCCTTTTCCAGAATCTTTAAAAAAAATTGTTGTAAGTTGTAGTAACAAATGATGTTCAAGATACAGAATGTTAAGTGCCCTTCAATCATGTCCTTTTTCAAAAAAAATAGAACTATTTTGTGGAAGTTGAAACAATCAAGATACTTCAAATATAAAACAACAAATATCTTCAAATTACGTGTTAAATTTTAACAAAATGTCAAGCATTCCCTAGCAAAGTATTAAAGAGTAGCATTATGATGAAAGCAATTGGTATTTTTGATCTCAAAGAAAGACCAAAATGATGATGCATCAAGGTTTGATTCTAGACTACTTGTGAGGGATTACTTTTTTGTCAAGTATAGCAAGATTAGATTCTAGACCAATAAAGTTAAACACTCCATTACCCATACATGTCCAACTTGCTGCACAGCATGTTCTTGTATACTAGTAAGCTACATATGATTGACAACTTTATAAAACAGAGGCATTTTCATTAGAAAATTGTATTGTTACCTACTTGGAAACACAATTTGGCACTAAAACTCATTTTGAATACGTTACAAATTGAACATTAGTGTAAATCAACCTACTTATTAGATTAATCCCTAAAATTCTTTTGTGTTAAATAGACCTCGCTTTATAAAACAATCAACGCATCAAATGTTGGGAACTATTTTAATAGTTTAACCACAAGATCTTTATTTTCACTTACTTATGTGCACCCATTCAAAATTTCAGATTTTGGAACAGCTTACTTCATTAGATTATAACACTAAAAGTAGAGTCAAAACTTTTTTTGAAGCTTGTCTATGGTGTCAATTTTTTTGGTCATCCAAAATGATATCTTCCACTTTGTGAGTTTCTTTTGCAATATGAATATCTTGTAGAGCATGACGTTGGCTATGTGCCTCACAAATTTCATGGTCATCCAATATTTGAAACAATGGAGACAAGTTGGAAGCAGGAATTGCTTTGTTGAAATTGTCATTACACAAAGAAAATTTCATGGAAGCAATTCATATAACAATAAATCACAATTACAAAATCTACACAGTGTGGATTTAGAACGGCATGTGGAGTACTTGCCAAAGTAAATAAAAATAAAAATTAAAAGTAAAGTAAAAATTATTACAATACCAATGAGAGTTGATTGCAAATTTTACCTGTTGACCAAGACATTGTAAAATGGTTTTGAGCACTATGTAGGCAACTTGGTCCTTTAACTCTATGTTCATATGGAAAGGTTGATTATGCGATATCAACCTAGATTGACATTGATAGAGACGTTTATTGGCATGCATCATACAAAATGTGATCAATCATTGATATCCAACCCTATTTATGTCATTAAAAATATGCCTTTATTACTTTAAAATGCCTTTTCAACAATACATTGAAATTAAATTTATAAGTTAACAAATGCCAAATGCATTCTTGTTATTTAGCCTGATGGTCAATTCGCCATTTTTTTAAGAATCCAGATAGGAAATCATTCAAAAGTGCTTTAAAAGTAAAAAATAGTATGTTTGCCTTCTAGTTGATCTGTTTTTTTCAAAATTTTCAATGACAAGTTGCTTTAGAACCACCAATCTTTCTAACTTCAAGCATCGCATTAAATTATTGCCTTTCATCTCTAGCTCGTCTTAAAAAGACCAACTCTTGCTCTATATAAATTCAAGACATACAAGATTGCCACAAACCAGAAATTCCAATTCATTGAACATTTAGTTCATGAACACTCATAAACAAACAATATTTTCATATAGAGAATCTATATGATGGTCATTTATATCACAGTTTGTAATCATTCTCATGATAACAAATTTAGAAGTGTTGGATGTTTATGAGGGGGTTGTTTCAAATCCTGCCTTTTGGGGTAAAAGTATTATGGGCTCACTTGATTCCTTTCTAATTTGTACAAAGACAATATAAACCTTGAGCAATTAAAAATGTCTTTTAATTACCAAATATTTATCTTAACCCCTAAATCCTTGCACACTTTCTTTTTGGTAACATAGCAATTTTGGGCAGCTCACTACCAATGAGGTTTTCATTTGTTTTTCTTTGAAGTTTTCACACATGATGTGTCCAAGGAGTAGCTTTATAACCCAACAACTTTCATAGCTTTTGACTTCATGGTTCAAAAGTTATTGCATGATATGTATTTTTCTTTGCTTGGTGGGTAGCCAAAAAACTTCTTTTAAAAATTACAATATCTAATTTTTTTTTTTTTGAAATTGGTTCTTTAGATTAATATATACTTGGGAAGCTTTGAATCATTCAATATTGATCAATGAGATGAAAGTCATGAGAAGTTTTTGTTTGAAAGTAGTTATGGATTCTCTACTCTAAAATAAACATAGAAGTCCATTAATTTACTCAATTTTCAATATTTTAGAAAAAAAACAAAACCAAAAGATGTAGATTGTTTGTCACAACATTATAACCATTAGGATTGGAATTTTTCATTTCTATAATCAAGTTCTTAACAAATTTAGTGGTTTGAATAATTCTCTACTTCTTTTTTACTTACTATTTTTTTTCTATGTGTTTTACAATTCCAAATGATTTGAAATTTTTAGTGTACCCAACTTGCTTTGAAGAACAAATCCAATAACTTACAACCATCTTGAATTTTTTTTCATACAAATATGACCTTGTGAAGTGGAGCTGCCTAGATTTTTGCAGAGACAAAAAATGGCATTTTGTCAATTCAAATTCAAATATATAACAATCTACATGGTGAAAACTCATGAACTTTTTTTCACATCTTTTGATACTAGTGTAATACAAGATCTTATTGCTACATGTGTAAAAAAAATCTAAAATCTAGTACTTGTACTAGAAATGATAGTTTTGAAACGATTTTGGTGAAAATTTGAGCTTAGCACTTTAGGGGTTAAAGTACCATTTCTATACTAAATTGAAATATGAGCATCATGAAAAGAACCAACAAATACTTATAAAAAACAAGCTTTATAGACTTGTTACTAAAGTTTTGTAGATAGTTGCTACCATACCTACTTAGTAGCATTGGCAGTTTGGCACATCGTTGTCAATATGGCCTTTTCACTTCAAAGTTTCATAATTAATCCCATAAAGTTTCAAAAAAATATGAAGCAACTTGGGTTAGATGAAAATTCTTCTTGTCTTTCTAGGAAATTTTTCTTAAAAATATTTCAAGAAGTTTCACCTACAAAAAGTTCAATTTTAGCACTTAGATGCTCCATTCATGAGCTCCCTACCTTACAGTGAGCTAGCTAATTGAAATGACAAAAAAATCGGCTGAAATTTGAAAATTTTGAAGAAAAGTTGAGTAAAGTAGCAACATCCACAAGCGATGTGTTCCCATGGCCGTCACCTGACAATGGCAAGGTCTAGTTTATAAAAAAAGAAATGGTTGTGGGTGACTGAGTGATGGTTATGGGTGATGAAGTGATGGTTGTGGGTGACTAGCATGAGGTTTTGAGTACCCATCTCATTGTTTAAGAACCAACAAGCCTTGTTTTTAGCATCTCTTACACATGGTTCCTACAATTTCAATGATTTTGGACTTTGAAAAAACTTTGTGAACAAATGCTTACAATTAGAATCTTGAAATTGATGCCAATATTTTTGGTTTCCACTTCCTAACTTACAGTGTTTTTTTCAGTGTTTTTTTTCAGAGATATTCAGTTGTTTTACCTACTCCAAAACCTTTATTCCTACGCTTATGGGTGCGCCTACCTTATCCCCTAAAGGACCAAGTGGCTATTCAACAGCCACTTGAGAACTTGGGTAGGGTCATATGGAGTTAATTTTTATTGGATGTTTTCAAAATTGTTACACAAGGTGCAAACATGTATCTCCCAAGTGGAAATCTAATTTTTTCCCCAATCGGATGTTTGGTTTAGAAGTTATGTTGCCCAAAAGAAATTGGGCAATTTGGGCAATTTGAGCATCTTTGGAGAATATTATGCTAAAACTCTCATCAACTTTTGAAATTTGGCAAGTATGTAACTAAAAAAAAATGGTGTACAATTGTCAAAAAAATAAACAAATTGAGGACTCACATCACATTCTAAAGGGAGTCAAACTTTGTTAACTATGTTTGGGCAGCTTCAAGAAAAAAAATCCTCTAACTTCAAGCCCTATTATCTTTCAATCTATAAATCTAAAGCTCTTGAAACTTTTTTTCACATATTCCAAATGTTTGTCTCCAACTTTTCACCTTTCAGATTTCCAATAAAAGACTTCTACATTGCACAAGAAATCATGAAAGAATGACTAATGTATTGCCAATTCACTAAACCTTCTTGCATTGCAAGGTGATTTAGAATAAGCTAGATTCTATCTTTGCATTTGACAGTTTTCATGAGTGAACCTAACATCATATGCTTGTGAATGGTCAAAAAGCTCAAATTTGTGTAGAGCAAAAAATTTACTATAGGAAGGGTCAAAGTCTGCTGACCTTGTTTTGCAGGAGTGGAAAAAAGCTATTTTTCTCACTTCAAATGTTATAATCTTACAATCCGCGTGGTCAAATGGGCTGAAATTTTTTGCACACATTAACTTATCTATTTGACACACTTTTGTACGGTTGGAATTGAGAAAAAAGGTTTTTATTTTAAATTTGGGGCAATGCACGAAAAGTTGACAGTTTCTGAGATTTTTTCTCAAAAAACACCCCTGGTCCTTTAGGGGTTATATAATTCAAAAAATGTAAGTATGGCATACGCTATGACTGCAGTAAATATCCGGTGCATGTCCGTTTGAAAATGGGAAAGGCCGGATTGTAGCCGGTGAAGCTCAAAAATCTCCCGGAACTTTTGCTCCGAGACATGAATTGAGAAAAGGGAGGGTTCGGATTTGAGACATCTGTCTGGGAAGGAGACAAGCAGGGGAAGCGGCAGCGCGCTCTTGAAGAGGGAGCCGTCACAAGGGAAGATTCTCCGAAGCGAGGGAGTCAATGCGCACCCTTGGAACAATCAACCCTGAAAGATATTGCTGTCATGAGCGTGACGGAGGGATTGCGGAGGGACAGGTAACGAATTTAGGGTTTCTGAGCCTGCATGAGGGCTCCCTGCATGGCACGCTGGCTGGGAGACTAGGAGAGGGACAAGAAGCCTTCATTGCTATAATCTCCCCCTGGCTACGACCATCAAGACAAAAGCGAGGTCTGCGCTTCAGACAAATCTAAGGTTTAAATTAGTGATTGAGAAGGTCGAGTACGACAAGGCGAAGCTCAGATGAGACAAGATGGAAGCCGGTTCACGACACAGGCGAGGGCGTGTAAGACAAGTGCCGCGCCCTGCCGTGCGAGACAATTAATAGAACAAATACCCTGAGACCTGAGTCCCTGACTGCCTGACTTACTGACTGCTGTGGCGATAATGAAGCTGTGCAACTGCAAGCCTGCAACCAGAACAAGTCTGCCTTCTTTATTTGCTTGCGCGCTTCGCAGCAGCGAACTCTACAGTCCACACGGGAGAATCCCCCCATGGACAGTAACAACAACAGTGGCCACCTTCCAAAGGTCTTCCAGAGGCCTTCCAGAGGAAGATAACATTCCTTCTGATCCCCGCTCCGCTTTTCATTCAGGGCACCGGTAGTGCATGCACCTGAAGTTCAACCGGTTCAATTGCAGACGGCCAACCGAATCATCAGAGCATCTCCTCTCACCGCTTCGTCAAACCACGTCAGATGAGTTTCCAAGGGGACAATGGAGTGAACCTGCATGAAGTGGCGGGCTTTGGCTTGAAACTCTCATGCATCTCAAAAGGATTAGGGTTTAGGCATGGGTTAAAATGTGTTGTCAAGGTGCACTTGATTAGAAAATAACGCCATGACAATTTGTGTCTCTTGCGTGAACAATGCGTGAGAAAGCCATGAAGGGGGTCTATAAAAAGCTAGACATTTGGCATGGCTATGGCTATTTTGGAGGCCCCATACCTACATATTTGTGAGTGTAGTGCTATTGGAGACTCAAAATTTGCAAACCGTTACGGGTTGGCAACAAGTTTGTTTCTAGACTCATTTCAATGGTGGCAAGAGATGCTCTCATGCAAGTGATTCTAGGTTTCCATCTTGCATCTTTTCCCACACCAATCATGTTCTCCATGTTTTCTTGAGTTGGAACCAAGATGGCATGCACTATATCGTCACACCTTCTTTCACCCTATTCTCAATCTTCAACCCTAAACGCCCAAGCCCATTTTTCTAAAAAAAAACCAAAACTGCCATTTTCAGACATTTAACCCCAAGATAGTATTGTTGTTATTTTTTTACAAGTTTAACCAAAAGATCTTACATTGGACTTCTGCAAGGAGCCATGATGAAAATTACATGGCTTTTAATTTTCTCCGTTAGTAGCGGCAAGCAAAAGCGGATTAGGCTTTGTGAGAAGGCCGTAGTAGAAAGTGCATTGCGCTTTCTACTGCGGCCTTCTCTCTTCATCCAATTTGTTTGAAAATGGATGATGGAAAAACCATTCAAGGAATTGTGTGAAAAGATTGGAAAGTCTTGCCAAAGAAGGTGATAGCCTTGTAAATTTTTTCCTATGGTTTGACTTAATAAGTAAAACGGGGACGGATTGAGAGACATGATTATTTGACATTAGAATATTTAATTTTTTTGGCCTCTCTCCAAAATTTTCAGGTCCCTTTGACATCATGTTATGAACATTGTTTGCTGTGAGGGGCTAACAAGATTTTTCCAACATGCTTTAAATCATGCCACACATATTTCCTCAAGTTTTCATGGTCAACAAAGACATGGAACACACTCTACATGGGTTTGCATTGCAAACATATGCTTGAAATTCTCACTATATTGAGGCTTTTTGCAAACCAAAAATTTAAAAGATACAAAAGAAGAAAATAAATCCAAATGGTGGATTGGAATATTTTGGTTTTACTGGCAACCACAAAAAATAAAATTTGAAAACAAACCAAATACGCAGTAGCTATTACAATTCAAAAGTTAATGTTTAGATCTAATACAAAAATCTACTCCTCTAGTACACTATTACTTTAGATATGCTCTAGTGAAGGATCATGCCCTCAATGGTAGACTTTGTGAGAAATTAACCCCTAAAGGACCAAATTGCATTTTCTAACAACATAGCGTTTTTGGGCAAGTTAGTACTTATAGAATAAGAAATATATACCCAGAAACTTTTAGAGGATGAGTATTTCAGGATAAGCTTTTGAATGCAACAATTTTCAAACCATTTCATTTTGTAAAAAAATAAAATAATGAAATGTGTAATTTTGCTTGTTTGTTTGGCAGCATGGGCATAATTTTTTACACCAGAGCTAAAATTTTGGGATCATGCCCAAAAGTTGAGGTGTAAAGAATCTTCTTTGTCAGATCTAATCCAAACTCATTCCATGAAGACAATTGTTTTTGCTAATTACCCTTTACTTCCCCTTTGTTAAAAATGACCCTATGTGGATCAAGTTTGTCAAAGCAACAATTTTTGACCAATTTCCCTTTTTTTCCCTTCCTTTGAAGCTGGTTAAAATCTGAAGTTCCACCGTTCACATTTTGAAAATATTATTGTAAGTGGAAGTTAAAAATTGTTGGAATATTGGCTTTGTACAAGAATTTCTTGAAGTAAATTTCCTATTCTAATATTCAATATGTGTTCCCAAACTCAAAAGGTTATAATTCTTTTTGAGCATATGGCCAGCTCTATCATAAGTATCAATCTAAAGGGGTTCAAGCAAAAAAGTGACATTAGCCAATGGAAAAGCCTCCCCAAATTAGAGTTGTCCAAAATTTGAATGCCCCCCAAAAAAACTATTTCTCACTTCAAACCCTATAATCTCACAATTGGTGGGGTAAATAGTTTTCAACTTTTTACCACATCAAAATGAAATAGCCTACTACTGGACCTGGTCAATTATACCAAATTTAATTTTAATTTTTTTTTTGCCTTTGCAATAAAAAAAACCCACTTTTAGTGTTTTTTTGTGAAACATAGTCAAAGAACTTTAGGGGTTCATGAAAAATAGCATGCCTTGCCTACCTTTCCATTTAAAATTCTATTAAAATCCTTCATAACTTTTGGATTGTAAATTTGATTTCAATAAATATTATACCCACATGTAGCCCTTGCAGCATTTTTTCCAAAAGAAAAGAAAATAAAAAAGACATAAAAAGTCTTAATAGTACAAGCTTGCCTAAAATCCGTTTTGCGCCACATAGGAACAATAGTCTTCTAGGGGTTGTTAGTGTGCCTAAGCCCTAAAATTCTTTTGTGTTGAGAGGCCCAAAACTGCTTCAAAATACTAGTCCCCAAAGCAAGGTCAAAATCTTCATTGAAACTTACTTTTTAACAAATTTGACCGTAGGATCCTTTTGTTGACTTGCACAACTACATTGTCCCAAAATTTGAGAATGAAGACCCTCACCAATTGCAAGATCAATGTGCCTAAACTTCAAAATGTAGACTTTTCTAGTTCTTCTAGAAGGTGAAGTTTTGTTTTTCAAACTTTCTAGAGAAAAACACATATATTGTATTTCTTGTGCAATTTTGGCAATATGTCAAAAAATGGGTTGAAAGTATACATAAAAAAATTTAACCAAAAAAAACTCTGGATTCATTTTTACAAAAATTGTAAAGTGAAAGGTATTGATGAATGAAAGATATAACTAATATGCTAATAAGTTTTGGAAGAATTTGAAAATTGTTAATCCCAATGGTGAGAATGCTCTAACAAAAAATTAGTAGCTTTATTTTTCATTTTCATTTGAAATTTTTCAAAACTGAGAGTAAAAGATAACTTTATATGATTTTTCCACCCTCTTCCTACCTTCATTGCTTGGAAAAGAAAACTCCTTTTAACTCTTACCTCATTGTTTGGAATTGACTAATTCAATTCTTTTTGAGTAGGTATAAATCTATAAATCCTATAAAAATAAAAACAAAAAGTTTAGAATATATTTTTTGCTACCCGATTTGACATTGAAATTGAAAAAAACTTATATCTTTTGCATTACTTACTGGAATGACATGAAATAAAGCTTCACATGTAGATTATGATGAGTAGCATCCATCCTAAAAAATTCATGAAAAAATTCCAAATTATGAAGTGAATAGAGCTTGCCCAAGTTCTCATAAAGCCCATAGTGGACTCCTTGATCCTTTAGGGGTTAAAATAATGTTGTGCATTTTTTTATTGGAAATATTCCATGTCTATTGTAAAAGTAACAAAAGGCCTCATTTACCTAAATCTTATACATATGCAAAAGTCTAAACTTCCTAGTTTTTTCATGTAATTATGGACTATGCAAAACTTTGGAATATCTACCTATATTTTGATTAAATATCAACTATCTTGCTGTGTTTTGACAAAATATTTTCTCATATTTTGGCAAAACCTTAAAATATCTCCTCGTAAACAAAACATGAAAAATCTCCCCGTGTTTTGCATATATTTTCAAAAATACAGAAATTGGATTTTTATATTTGAATTTTGGAATGTCTATATTGAGTCACTGTAAGTATGTCATCAATAGACCCTATGTATGTTGGATTTGATGTAACAATTGGATTTTTTTGTTTCAAAACGACAAGTTAAAGATGCAATCTATTGCCATAAAATTTATTTGTAGGTGAATTCTTTGAAACTCTAAAATACTTAAACTCTTAAAATTAAAAAAAAGTCATGAAATCAGCAAAATTTTGAGCAAAGACTTGTATTTAGATTTTAAAATTGAAGGAATGAACAATGAAGTTTCTGAATTTATGACTTAGTAACTCCCTTCTATACAAGGGGCAAATAAAAACTTCCAAAATTGTGAAAATGTAATATATTTTACAATCTAGAAGAACGATCAAAGTCAACTTTCAAGCAAATGCCATTGACCATAACCCATACATTTGTAGACCACAGATCATCCAAATATAAGGATGTTTGGAGAAGGTCAATCGCTTGGACAAAAAAATATCATTGACCATATTCAAGTATTGATTGGAAACAAAAACTCCATTTAATAAAGCTTAGAATACAAAAAGAGAGTGGGAGCTTGACACTGTCCAAATATTTTTATTACAAAGGTTAGATATATCCAAGCATCACTATAGTTGGATATGTATTTGCACTCACCAATATATAATAGTTGAATTCTAGTTAAATAATTAAATTCTTATCTAAGGTTTATTACAGATTAATGATAAATAATTTTCATACATGTGCTTAATTGTTTCAAAATTTTAATGTATATTTTTAAATGTGACAATTTCTAGATATTTAGGTGATACTTATTTGTAAAGTCATTTAAAACCCAACTTTTAATTCTTTGGTGATACAAAACTCTAAATTTTGATTCAGAAATTAATTTTCAATAAGGTTTAATTTATAAAAGTGCTAAAACCCAATCAAAAATCAATTAACATACGAATGGATGAAAATTTTGAATTCGAGTGCATGTCATTTATGTTTGAATTGCTTCATTGTTTCTCTTTTTTCTTTTCTTTTTAGACACAAATGAATGAAGTTCCATTGCAAAGAATAAATTACAAACAAATTTAGACAAAACAACTTGGAAAGCTCAATAAAAAAACAACAAAGAAATCAACAAAGATCAGCCGAAGGTCTCCAGTTTCGCAAGGTCTCTACAAATTTGCCAAACTATACTAGATATCAAACTTATCATCTACTAAGCAATTAAAGTCACAATGAAGGAGCCATGTCTATTCGACCTAACCCTAAAAGACCAAACATTGTTTTCTAACAACATAGCAATTTTGGGCAACTCTCTACAAATGGATTTTTCTTTTTTTTTCTTTGAAATTTTCACATATGATGTGCCCAAGGAGGAGCTTAAAGGTTCAACAATTTACATAATTTTTGACTACGTGGTTCAAAATTATTGCATGATATGTGGTTATTTTTGTTTGTCAACTAGGCAACCCAGGTAGCTCAAAAAACTTCTTTACAAATTACATTAAAAAAAAACTCAAATTGGTTTTTTAGATTTGTATACGCGTGGGAAGCTTTGAATCATTTTATTTTTATTAATGAGATGAAAGTTGTGAGAAGTTTTAGTTTGCTAGAAGGTATGGTTTTGAGAGACTCCATACCTACTTGCAAACCAAAACTTCTCATAACTTTCGTCTCATGGATTCAAATTTTATGATTCAAAGCTTTCTATGTATATAAATATGAAGAGTCAATTAAAAAAACAATAAAAAGACGTGATTTTTTAAGAAGTTTTTCTAAGTTGCCCTGGCTACTAGACAAACAAAGATAACTTCATATCATGCAATAACCTTTAACCATGTAGTCAAAAGTTAAAAAAATTTGGACCTCAAAGCTACTCCTTAGGCACATCATGTGTGAAAATTTCAAAGAAAAAAATGGAAAACCCATTTGTAGTGAGCTACCCAAAATCACTATGTTGCCAAAAAAACGTTGTTTGGTCCTCTAGGGGTTGCTCCTTTACTAGAAGAAAACATGCAAAAACTAATTGAATAAACAATTGTGTTTTGAGCAATGTACAGGGAGAACCGGCATTTAGTTACAAGCTAGCCGGTTGATTTTGAGAATTGCCGAATTGAAATAAAAAATTTAGGAAAAATATTAATCATTAAGAGGAAAAAAAAGAGAATTGCTTTATTTCTATAAGCTTAACCGACAGTATACTCTACACAACCGGTTGGCCCAAGAGAATGTAGGATATTGGCCGGTTAAACTTAAAAAACTCCCCGAACTATGATTTTGAGTTGGTTGAAACAAAAATGACTACATCAGCACTAAAGTGGCTTTAGTTGCAGACCTGCAGTTCAATTGTTGCAAACCAATTGTTTAGGATACATCAGACATTAATTGCAATTTAGGTACTATTTATCCTTTTATTGAGGCAATAGTTCATTAATGGCTTTTTTTTTTTTTTTTTTTTTTTTGGAGGATGCAGGTCTTAGTGCCCAATTTTGTTTTATTGTGAGGAACAAAATCGAGTACTCAAATAGAGTTGCCAACTTCAGTTAGTGTTTTTTGATAATTGAAATCATGAACCATCAAAGTGTTTGTTCAAAAAATGTAAATAACTTGTTTTAATCATGTGTATGAAAACAAAAAGTGAAAAGATGATAAAGTTCTTGTTAGAAGAGAATTTGAACCGGTTAGGATTTCAATAAGGTAGGAGCACCCATAAGCGTGGAAGTAAGGGTTTTGGAGTAGGAAAAACAATTGAACAACTTTGAAAAAAATACTGTAAGTTAGGAAATGGAAATCAAAAATATTGACATCAATTTCAAGGTTTCAATTACAAGCATTTGTTCACAAAGATTTTTCAAAGTCCAAAATCACTGAAATTGTAGGGACCATGTGTAAGAGATGCTAAAAACAAGGCTTGTTGGTTCTCAAATAGTGAGATGGGTACTCAAAACTGTCATGGAGTCACCCACAACCATCACTGTCACCCATAGATATCACTTAAGTACCCATAAGCACCCTTACTTTGTTAGTGACGTCCATAGGGACACCAAGCCCATGGGTGCGGCTACCTTACTTGTTTTGTATGCAGTCTTTTGCTGCACTTCAAAATCTGTTTTCTATCCATCCCTGCTTGTTTCAAAGAGGTTTTTGATGTATTACAACTATAAGTCTCTATGTTTTGTGAGGACTATGAAAATTCTCTATTGTTTGGATATGGATTCTATAATTGAGATGAAGAGGAATGTTGAGTTAACTCAAATTAGGAGTGGCAAGTCAACAAGAAAAGTAACAATTTCAGCTGGTATGAATTATTTGTAGATGGCTCAGTTGCAAAAGGAGATTGCAGGAGAGGTGGAGAAGTAAAGAAGAGGGTGTTCAAAGCATCTTAATGCGAGAGAAAGGCAATGTTGCGTGACCTTGCTCATTGAAAGACGTTTTAAAACTGCATCAAAGACAATAAGACAATTTTGAAATGAGACCGGTAAAATTGTGTCTAACATTGCTGTGAGGCGTATTTTGAGAGAAGAAGGTTTGGTTGCACATGTTTAACAAAAGAAGCCCTTCTTGGCATGGAGACATGTTTTAGTATGGTTGAGGTTTGTTTAAAGGTATGCAAATTGAACAGTTCATGATTGGAAACATGTTATCTTCAGTGATAAAACAAAGATAAATAGGTTTAATTCCAATTAATGGTAGGTCATGGTGTTAGATTAGAGATGGAAAACATGTTCAATGGCAACATGTTTGTCAAATAGTCAAACACAGTGGTGAGCATGTCATGGTTTAGGATTGTATGTAGTTATTTGAACCTTGAGCTTGGTATAAAATTGAAGGTATTATGGATTAGCATAAGTACAATTTTTTTGTGGTTTACAATTTAGCATTACAATATGGATCCAAGCAACCTAGTTTTTCAAACTTTCAATAAGATAATGATTCAAAACATACAATCAAGTTGGTGTAAGGACGGCTTAAATCACACCCATTTGAATTTCTCCAATGGTTTGCTCAAACACCAAACCTGAATTCTATAGAGCATTTTTGAGCTCTCTTGAAACGGTTTTTGAATAAGCTTTTTGCACCTCTAAGAGGAAATGAAGACTTGTGGGAGTGTGTGTACATCATTTTTGGTTTTAGTCAAGAGGATTGCTTGGCGTTTTATGAAAGCATTCTATAACGAATTGCTGCATTGTTGGTTGTTGGAGGCTATTGGACTAATTATTGAAATTCAAAAAAATAAATTGAACAATAATGAGTATTTGTAAATAGTTGTTGATTATAAGTTGTAGGAAACTATGTAGTTTTTAATTGGATTTATGGTTCTGTATACCCATACACAACTTTATTTGCTTTTGAATACAATTCATAGCTTTGAAAAATGTTATCTAAATTGTTTGCAATTGTTTGTTGAAGTGTGCTTTTTTAGAACAATATTTAGTTTTGTTTGTCATTTTATGTAGCTCAATTTTTTTATCTAAGTGCCCAATTACAAATTGATGTCATAAAATTTGACATGCGACTCCAAAGAAGACTTGATTTTGCCATATGCTCTATTTGTATTTGTTGGAGTTTAAATGTTTAGCGCGACTAGTCATTTAAATTAGTATATACATACATGATTTAGAACTTTTAGATTTGGCACGTGTTGTATGCATTTGTAACAAAGTTACATTGCAGTTACTTTGAAGTGGTGTAATTTGATTTTACCAATGATTTTTTTGTTTCAAATTTTGGCAAACATTCTCAAATCACTATCTAGTTGTTTTGCAATTGTTGTTTTCTATACACACAGCTGCTATACTATTGTGTACTAACACTATGCTTCCACTTTTAATACAACTGGAATAAACAAGCATTATCTCACATTTAAAAATATCTTCATGCGCGACTCATAATGTACTTATAAACTACCATTGTTTTAACTTTTAAAGCTATGTAATACATTGCAATTGCAACTTAGTTGTAACTTAATTACCATTAATGCCATATTTGTTAATTTGGGAAGAAACCCTTGGGAGTTTCAGGTGACCACCTTAAACCAAGCTTTACGTGTAAGGTGGGTACAACTTGGGAATCTGGTTTTCCCAATTTAATGAATATGATTTTCATACATTTAAACAACAATCATTGCAGTTACAACTTAGTTACACTAAAGTTGCAGCTCATTAATAAACATAGTGCACCTTAATTGTATGACAAACACAACACACTTGTAAGCAATTTCTACTATGATCACCAACTAGTTGTAATATAATCATAAATTAGTCACAAAACAATCACTAATATATTACAATCTGGTCATAAGCTAGTTGCAAGATAAAATCATCCAAATCCTACACTGTAGGTTGATAGCAAATTTGGCATAAAATAATTCTCCAAAATTTTGCCTAATTATTCTATAAATTATTCTCCAAAAATGCCCAATGTCAAACAAATCAAAATTTGAAATACTGAACATCATAAAAGTCATTAAGCTTAACTAAAAATGGAAGGTCAAGGTTGATTCCAAGAGGGCTCAATCTACTGCAAATTTCTTACCAAGGGCTGATTTTAGAAAGTGGAAGATGCTTAGAAAAAGGCTTAATTCTACTATTTTTTTGATTGAATGCCAAATAATAACAACTTTTTTTAAAAGTGCCTAATCTTATTTAATTATACAATCTGATGCCAATTGAATTTTTCTGGAAAAATAATTAATTTGGTAGGGAGCTGCCGAATCTGCTCCCCACCTACAATAGTCTAGTTTAGTTACACTCTAGTTGCATACTTTGCTTTACAAGTTACAAACACATCCCAGTTGCAATTCAACAGCACATCATTTTCAACTACAAACACAACACTGGATCCACCATAAAAAACGTCTACATTGATCATGCAAGAAAGTTTAAAAATAATACATTCACCTTTACCAAAACTTACTATTGCAACAAATTAAAACAAAAAGACAACAATATTGTAATTTTTGTTTCTTCACTGCATTTTGAGAAAACATTCATTTCCATCACCAATTGCTTGTTGTCATCGTTTGAACATACAAGCGGTACATGCACAAAAAGAGCTTTACACACACATTCATCTTAGAATAAATATGTAAAAGTAATCAATAGTGAAAAGGTTATCAAAAATTAAGAACTTCTGTTCACTATATTGAATTAAAAGTAGCAAACTTTTGTCACTTCAAAATTCTTGAAATGATTGGTTTAATATTTTGGTGCTTTTGAAAAAAATTATGCTAAATCTCTACTTGATGGAGCTTTTATATCTAAGATTTCATGATAAACCAGCACTTGACGCTTTGATTACACATTTCTAAAGTTCATCGACTTAAATGGCTTAGGAAGACAACTCTACTAAAACCTTATCAAAGAAGATCTAAAAATGTAAAATAAATACTTTTGAAAACTAGATTGAAAACTCCTTCCTCACATACAAGTAGTTGCATTGTAAGATTTTATACACATAAAGAGATATAATTATTTACATTATCTTTTTGCATGTTGAAGACTATTATGCACTCAAAAATCCATTAAAATCTTTTTAAGAATTCAACATCATTGATTCAAATTTTGCCAAAAACAAACTTCACTACTTGTCTAGCATAAAAATTTGTTCAACTTTTGAGTAAGAAATCACCAAAATGTGAATTTTTGAAATTGGTGCTTCAATATTGCTCTAGTAGAAAACATCTTTCTACTTGAAAATCTATCAAAAACTTTTTCAAACTCAAAATCTAGCATGCTTGCTGTTGTTTGAAAGCTACTATAGTAGCACAAAGAAAAAAATCACAAAATATCAAAAGATAAAAAGGACAATAGAACTAACTTGAAGCAAACAAATTGAGCTAATATAAAAATGGAAGTGATTTTTATTCAAGATTTTTTTTGGCATAGCTTTACCATACAAGCAAAAGAAAAAAGAAAAAAGAAAAAAACTCACCTATGCCTCTTTATTCTTTGATGCCAAGGTCCAAAGGTGGCAACCACATTTCCACCTTAGAGACTATTAATCATAACCTCAATCAAGTGTTCATATTAGCTCTTCAACTACAACTCAGTTTTAGGGATGATTGTCTTTATAACTCAAAAAAACAATGTTTTATTTGCCAAAATTAATGTTTAAAATGTGTTCAGAACATATATTTGCTTCAAAATGAACTACTCACATGCTAAAATTAAGATTGCAAAGCACTAGAAACAAACTGATTTACCAATTCAGAATCTTAACTTATAGTTATTGTATGTGCTAATATTTTTGAAAAAATTGAGGAATATTTGTTCTTTTTTATTTCTATCTTGAAAAAGTGATTAAAACCATTAGGAAAAGTAAAACTCCCTTCAAACATAATCTTTTTAATTTTCCAAGAATTTAATTATAGCCTTCAAGTTACTATGTAATTCTTGTTGTTATAATTGTAATTGTAATTGTTGTTACTGTTTACGTACCCGTTGTACCAACTGAGGCAACAAAAATATCCTTGCAATAAACAAATTATTGTAATAGCAATCTTATCTTCGTGCCCCCCTATTCCTATGCCTTTTATCCTAATGCCCCCAAATCCCTATGCCTTCTATCATTATGCCCCCTATCTTTGTGCCCTCCTATCCCTATGTCCCCTATCCTTGTGCCCCCTATCCTTGTGCCCCCTATCCCCGTGCCCCATATCCTCATGCCCTCTTTTTACTAAGAGAAAGTTGTGGTGCAACTGCTAATGACGGTGCAACTGCCAGTGACAGTGCAACTACCAGTGAGGCAATAACTTGTTGTTAACGTCTAGTGAAGTAGATAAAAAAGAGTGTACTAGTGTAACTTGCCATGAGTGGTGTAACTTGTAGTGATTTGTCATACTTTATTTCTACTATACTCTATCTTACTTTTCATCCAAATGGGATTATTTTGTATATATAGATTATTATTATTATTATTATTATTATTATTATTATTATTATTATTATTATTATTATTATTATTAAGTTTATGATTATGATTATGATTATGATTATGATGATTATTATTATTATTATTATTATTATTATTATTATTATCATTATCATTATTTAAATCCTTAAAAACAAATCTAAACTTTTGGAATTTTGAAATAGCAAAGCCAATTAAGCTTAGGAGTGTATATTAAACATAGTCAACATGGATTTATGGTTAAAAAAAATTTGTGTGTTTGACCACAATATTTGTTGCTTTTTACCTATTTATATTAGGCTTCTCAACTCTTGTGGTATTGACGTTTTCTTTTTCATGAATTCAAAAATAATTAAAAAATGGAATTAAATCTAAGAAAATGCATAAGTCTCAATTAGTATTTTGGGCTAGAAAGGATTTAAATTTGGAACTTATATGAGTTTCATCATTCAACGAAAAAACATCTTTTATGTATTCATGTTTTTGTTTTGTTTTTTGAGGATTTTTTTAAGAAGCTTGAAAAAGTCTAAAGATCTAAGGCCATTTTTGAAATTCAAGAAAATTGGAAAAAATAGAATGTGGACTTTGAGAAATATAACTATTCAATTATGAAATATAGAAAAAACGATTAACTAAAAAACTGATTGTTTATGAAAAGTTGATTGATTATTATTATTATTTTTTATAATTGAAAAAGACAAAAAAAACGCAATCAAACAAGAAATTCTTTGAAATGGATTTTTGGCTTTTCAAAGTAAACAAACCTTGTTTCAAATCTCTTTTTAAATCAATTTGACTCTTAAAAGTCTAATTGATATTATTATTTATTGATTAAAAACTCTTAAAAGTTAGTATTAGGAAAAAACACAAATAATATGCACAATCAAGCATTGGTGCTATAGACAATGCTTAGACTTAGGTGTATTGAATTTCATTAATATGCAAAAAAATCTATGTGAACTTAGATTACAGTTGTTAACAATCTGTATTTGACATTTGGGATTTTGGGCATGTACCTATGGCTAAATTACTTTGCATGATTTTCTCAAACTTTTATTGAAGGTGAGGAATTCATAGATCTACCTGGGAATGTAATTTTTTCTTCATTCCGAGTATTATTGAAGAAGTTAAAAATTAATTTATGGAAAAAGCTGCTCCTTGGGCAGCCAAAAACTTTTTTTGAAATTTCCTTTTTTTCAAATAAAAATCTGAAATAGGTTCTTTAGACTTATATAGATGTGGGACCGCTCATTCAAAGCTCCCCACATCTATATAAGTCTAAAGAACCTATATTAGATTTTTATTTGAAAAAAAGGAAATTTCAAAAAAAGTTTTTGGCTACCCAAGGAGCAGCTTTTTCCATAAATTAATTTTTAACTTCTTCAATAATACTTGGAATGAAGAAAAAATTACATTCCCAGGTAGATCTATGAATTCCTCACCTTCAATAAAAGTTTGAGAAAATCATGCAAAGTAGTTTAGCCATACGTACATGCCCAAAATCCCAAATGTCCCCCAAAAGGGCCCTTGGTCCTTAGGGTTAATGATTTTGAAGCTATTATTAAAAATATGAACAATAATGAAGATAATTTGTACATAAATTGTTTATTCAAAAACAATAGGATAGTCATATGAGATTTATTCAATTTTTGTATTAATAGTAAGTTTCATTAAAAATTCTCTAATACGTCAGTGAAAATAAATTACTCCTAAAAGTAATGCAAATGTGTAAATAATTATGTGCATGTGGTAAGCTATATACAATTGCAAAACAACTGCAACACAATATTATAGTGATCTTGTGATACAACTGGAAATAGCAATATAATGTTGACTAGCAAGTATAAGACAATTGCTAAACTACTCCTTAATATGGACACTTTACTACTCCTTAATATGGACACTTTACTACTCCTTAATATGGACACTTTACTACTCCTTAAAATGGACACTTTTTCACCAAAGTTAAGATTAAAAAGCAATTGAATTTCTTCTCCTCAAGGAATACCACAAGTAGTTGAAGTAAGAGTTGTAATGTACTTAAAGCGTAATTCAAGAATTATTCGCACTTGTTGTTTTTGAGTTGTTCATGACTGATACATAACATTCAGTAGCATGAAGAGAGGCTATCTTTTCTTTTCTTCAGGTATCATCCATGAACTTCATCCTGACAAAAAAATAAAAAAATATTATTATTATTAATTTTTTTGACATGTTTGGCCCCCCACATTGACAAATGTGCACTAAATTGAGCCTCCCTTTCATAAACTGTGATAAATTCAACCAAGTGTCTCCATAGCTAAAGAATGGTGTGGAATATTCTACACCATTCAGTTGGAGGAAGGGCAGCCTTTGCTAGTACTAGTGAATGTTATGTACTAGAGTAATAACAAGTAATAAGTTGTTCATTCAAACAATTTACATACAAATAAAAGAATATGATGTCAAATGGTTGTCAAGATAATACCAATTTCATCCACTAACAAATTTGAACATGTTGATGAAAAAATAATAATTCTACGTACAACAATTTTCATCCTTAGCAGTTGCATAAATGACTATTGTATAGTACCCAAAAGAAAGAGTACATAAGTCCCTCTCATGGCATTCATATAAGTTGGTATAACAAAGAATATAATTGGCATTTTATCTCCAGATTTTTGGGAAGTGATCCTTGTGCAATCATGATTAAGCATACCAAATTTCAGTTACTAAAAAACCAAAATTCTATTTTTGGTAAATTTTTTTGTGTCAAAATCATGGTTTTCCAAGAAAGTAGATTAAAAAACATGGGTGATGAATTTTTGAGATTTGATTGCATGGATATGTAGGAGACATCCATATGCACATTCTCCTTTCAAACAAACATTTCCAAAAAAAATCCAAATTCTCTCTACAAAGATTTTAATATTAGGGTGATCATGACCAAATTTAGTAAATATACATTTCTTTATGGAAATTAGTTTTTGTTATTTGACTCATACACTGTGATTAAATTTGTACCTTTAAACATGATGATATGTTTATTTTGCCAAAAACTACTTTATTTATAGTACAAACTTCATTGAATCCCATAAGAGGGACTTGTGTACTCTTTCTTTAGGGTACTGTACACCTGCTACAATTGCAAGCTGGATTGAAGTGCTTGAAGCAATAAATTTCCTTGCATTGTAGTTGTTTTGGACACCCAGTTGTAGTGCTAGCGGTCAGATCAGACAATGTTTTCTTCAACATGAGCATTGTCATGAGACCAAAACAAAGCCAAAGTGTGTTATTCTCAAATATGTTGACAAAAATACCGTTTTTACACCATGAGTTTCAGAATAGTTGAATCAAGCTAGGCAAATTGGTGGGCTTTGTTTTACCGCTAACTTAAATTCTAGCCCATTCCACCCTACCATAACCAAGCAAGCTAGCCCAAGTTTTCTAAATGAGCTCAATGTGGGTCCAATACTTGTTGAAGGCCGCGTTGTTTTATTCTAAGATACAACATCCACAACGTGAACTTGAATTAGCAATTGCTACTTGGTGAATTAAAAAATATACCATGTTTCCATGTGAGCAAATGCCAAGGACTTTAAGCATCTCTAGATGTGACCAACACATGCATTGTATGGATACAAGAATGTTGGACAAACAGTTGTCAAAATTTAAATGCTTGGTTCTCAAGGAACAATTATTATCTTACGTTGCACATCTTCTTCTTATAATGATATTTGACGTTCAAAATGACTAAAGAATCCGATTTTTTTGATTACTTTTTTGGTTCAAATAAGTCAGGTCAAATTATATATTATAAGAAAAAATGTAGACAAATTTCCCATTATACACTATCCATAAGTTTGCAAAAGATTAGAAAATATTTTTAAGACACTGGGAGACGTATCCAAATTAGGAGATATATGCAAAACAACAAGAGACACACTCTAAGTATAAAAACAATTTTGGGTGTTTAGAAACTTAGAAGGATCACAATTACATGAACAATCCATAAGTGGTTAAACACGTTATGTTGATTTTTTTGATTTTCAAATTATTTTTAATAGCATTTTTTTTTAAACCATTTGTAATTCAAAAATTGAATCCTAACACCAAAACTCATTTTGATTTGTGAAACAAATACATATTTTCAAAAAGTAATACATTTATAAATTGTCCCAACCTTATTTAAAAGGTAGCACCTCACACCACTCATAAAAGTGAGGTCTCCATGGGTGTGACCTACATTTGCACCCATATTTGTATTTTTTGGTCACATGATTGACAAATACAATTTTTTTGGTTATGGGGGACAAAATAATGGTTTTAGGTATCAAGATAATGGTTACGGGTAAAAAAATAATAGTTATGGGTGACAAGTGCAACCCATGTGAATGCCGATGGGTTTGGAAACAAGTTTAGTGAATGACGTTATATAGTTTTGCAGTACCACAAGTAAATAAACAAAGGAGGTACATACATCATTCAAGTACCTTAAGCATGATCTTTTGTCACCTTTTGTGATGATTTTGGGTGTCCCATCTAACTATTTAAATGACTATTCAAACTAGTATTGTCAAAATGTAAGCATAGTGAAGATTGCATTAGACTTCTTTAGCATCTTCTACGTGCACCTATACATTCTTTAGTGATTTTAGACTTGAAAAATCTTTGTGAACAAATGCTTACAATTAGAATTTTTAAATTGATACCAACATTTTTATTCCTTCTTACTCACTTATCAATATATATTTTATATATTTTCCAACGTCATCAATTGATTTCTTACTCCAAAATCCTTTGTTTCACACTTACGGGTGTTGCTACCTTACTCGATTAGTAAGGTGAGAAAGCCTTTAGGCTCATAAATTATCATTCGTGGTTTTTTAAAAGCGGACTTCATATTTCTCTTAAGAAGAAGCTAATAAAGTTTATAACATGTAGATGTTGAGATCATCAAGGCCAAAATAACGAAAGCATTGTAGAGGCTTGGAGTTGACAAATCAGTTTTGATTAGATTTTTGCCAAATCATTTTCTATTTCACAATGTACCGTACAAGGTATAAGGAGCCTACCATAGTTTTTTTTGTTAATTTCTTATAGACGTGTACATTACTTTAAAATTTTGAAAAACGAAAAACTGCTTTGACTGTTAAAAGAATATCATATAAATATTTTTGCGATACACCATATTAACCAGTAAATGCCCGAGGGGTAAGGGCAAAACATAGATGTACTACAAAATAATACTTTTGTAATATTGTTGAGGTTTGTTTAAAAAAAAAGCAAGAATTGGTAAACAAGAATCATGATGTTGAGTAATTATCCATACGATCCAACATTAAAAAGAGTTATGGACTCTTATTAAATGAATTTAGAAGCATTTGTCATTTAATATTCATCAAAATTACAAATTTTATTCATAGAATTTGAAATTTGGCATGATTGGTTAAAAATAGATATTGTATTTTAAAATTTGGAAATTTTATCTTTTTGGAGGAGAGAACACCATTAATTTCCTGAAATAGTAAATGTTATAACACTAGCAAATCAACTGAGATGTTTGCCTTTGAAAAATTCTCCTTGATGGAGTTTAACTTGGATTGACATGATTCAAACTAGGTTGGAAAGTAGACTTGCTTTCCTATATGAAATAATCTTTTGTTTTTTCCAAAAATAGTTTTTTGCATCTTTTGCAGCCCACAAAAAGGGCAAAACAAAGGAATGGTCAATTGAGCGTTAGGGGTTAACAACCTAATTGCTTCAGCTTATTAACCCTTGAAGGGCCCTTGGGCCTCCAAGATATAGGTACGTATCTGTAGCAGACCGGGATATACATGGTTTAGGCAACTTTAACAGGCGTTGGGCCACCTAGAGATGAGCCATGCAATTCCGCAATACGGCCATGTGTCTGGTACGGCTTGAGTTGCTGTGGAGGCAGGTGGCCTCGTTGACGTAGAAATCAAGTACCATACCTATACCATATGCAAGTGTAAATACAAACCTCAACTTGTGGAATTTGACAAGGTCTCTTCTAAAAAAAATGCACAATTAGATCCGGCTTGAAAATCCTACAAGTCGTTAGTGTACACAAAAATCTGAAAATGCTGCGACATCCCCAAATACCAGCAAAATAGCACATTATGGCCACAAAGGGCGTTCGGGCCCTTCAGGAGTTAAATTAAATTAAAACATCAAATGTAGGAGTTATACATTTGGTGGGTTCACAAAATTACATTTTTTGATATGGACTTGATAAGGCTTTAAAAAGACAATAAAAGTTACATTTATTAAAAAGTTTTAAAAACTATGTTCAACAACTTTCTAAGTGTGATTTTCCAAAGGTTGAAGAAAGTCATGTACTACAACTCATCTAAATTTTGTCCAAAATTCTCGCCCATTTAAGGCTTAATCAATGAATCACTTCTTTTGAGCTCCTATCTTTGATAGCTTTACACTTCCTTCTCCTCTAAGATCATAAGTGAGAGAGAAAGAAGACCAGTTCTCCCAAAAACTTGATTGTGGTTTGGAGAGCAACCAAAGTAGGAAGATAAAGAGAAGTGCACAAAACACTTGATTTATAATTTTTCTCCTTCAATTTTTATTTTGGTGTTTCTAGTCTTTACTTTGATAAAATGCACTTGTTTGGTTGTTTTCTCAGCTTTTCCATTCTCTTCTTTGAACCTAAGTTGATCCATTCATTTATTTCATTTGATATAGTCTATGTCCCCTTCAAAACATTAGGAAAATCATACTTGCAAAATTTAATGAAACTCTCTCAAGGTTAGACTAACCCATGTTGCATACATACACAACAGAAGAAAACCAACTTATTATCAACTATCACTTCTTTCGAGTAAGTCCTACTCAGTTTCATAATCCAACAAAAATACTAACATTTTAGCATTCAATATCAGCTGCAAGTTCGAATGGAATTTACCAAGGTTGCAAGATAATTTTAAAATCTCATCACTGAATCTTAGAACTACTATCATGTTGCAATTTGGAGTTTACTACAATAAAATAAAACAAAACTGTTACATCACTTTAGAGTTTCTTTTGATAAATCTTGCATTTTATTGTAAGAGTTTCTAACTTTTCCAAGCATAGTTTGTAAATTGTATATCCACAGTGCCCGGAGTACAATTTCGGTTGCATTCCCACTCGCAGAGATTAAGGTAAAAGCATCCAAATGCGACACTAGTCGCGTAGTGACATCTAAAATTAAACCTAAAAGCAAGTACTCCTGCACCTAAAGAAGACACGCATGCACCCAAATCAAATATGTAAGTTGATATAAGGGAACAAAAATTGTGTAAATGACGGTTTATGATTGGGTGTGACATGGTCTTTTTATTATCATGACATAGTATTTTTGTTGTCGCTTTTTCTTGGGTCTAGTGTTCACAATAGGTCAATCTAGGGAGTTACCTTCAACAATTCATCATTTATTCATACAATCTCAAAAAATTCCAAAAACAGTTTTGTTTGAATTTGTACCCATTTCCTAACAAGCACATGGCATTACATTCTCAAAAGACCCTCCAAATTACCACATGTGAAGTAAGTGTCGCATTTAGGTGCTTCTACCTTATTCAGTGAGGCAAGCCGGCGGAGAAAACAATGTTTTTGGGGCATGCAAAGCTTGTCCCGAAGCAAAAGTGCCAAGTCTCCAAGCCCTTCCACCAATGATCTTACAATTGCGGCTAACCATAACATTGTTCACCAGCTAATATTCTTCCCCCTAGCCGTGGAGGGATATTCTTTGCTATATACCTAGGGGAGCCTTTGGTTATAAATCCTCAAATTTGATTGGTCCTTGGCCAAAGCTAGCAAATGGGCATTTGTTGGGAGTTCCTCATATTTGGGGAGCAAAAATGACCCTCCCAGTGAAGGTTAACAATGTTATGAATTGGGAAACAAAGTTCTATCAATTACTTTTACAGTCACTCAAAAGGGAATTGATATGTGTACCACACCCTTTCAATTATTGTACCACACCCCAGAGTAAATTTTAGATTTCTACCATCAAAAAGCTGAATTTGAGAATTTGGAATTCAGATTTGGACTTAGAGACCATGATTTAGTCTAGAAATGTTAAAAAGTTGGAATTCAACAACGCCCAATAAAAAAGCTTATCTTTTTTTACAAATAAAGGTAAAAATAACACTTTTCTCCCTAACTAAACTTTCTCATTGGGTGTTGTTGAATTGCAACTTTTTTATGGTTCTAGATTAAATCATGGTTTCTGAGTCCAAATCTAAATTCCAAATTCTCAAATTCAGCTTTTTGATGGTAGAAATCTAAAATTTACTCTAGGGTGTGGTATAGTAATTGAAAGGGTGTGGTACACATATCAATTCCCCACTCAAAAATATGTGAATTTTAGTTAACCCCTAAAGGACTGTTTGTCCATTCGAGGGACAAATGGGTTTCGGGCATGCACCTATGGCTAAACTAGTTTGTGCGATCTTTTGAAACTTTTATTGTAGGTGGGGAATTCAAAGATCTATGTGGGCATCCATTTCGACATTTGACAAAGAAATTATGTATGATTTTATGAAAATTTGGGGAGAACTGCCCGTCCGGGCAGTTCAAAAATTTCTTTAAAAATTACATTTTTTGAACTTTGTTTTTTTAAATTGGTACTTTATATTTTTTTATACGTGAGAAGCTTTGAATCATTCATTTTCAATCAATGAGATGAAAGTTATGAGGAGTTTTTGTTTGCGGGTAGTTATGGAATCTCTACTCTAAAATAAACTTTGAAGTCCTTTACTTCACTCAATTTTCATTATTTTGGAAAAAAACTAAACCAAGAGAAGTAAATTGTTTATTGCAACATTACAACCATTGAGATTTTCATTTTTCATTTCAATAATTAAATTCTTAACAATTTAGTATTTTGACTCATTCTCTACTTTTTTTTACTTACTATTTTTTTCCCATGTGTTGTTTAGTTCCACTTGATTTGAAAATTCTCCCACATATAACTAACTTGATCTCCTACATGGGAAAAATAAACCTCAACTTTGCGTAGAGTAATTTTTTTGATATAAGAGTGGTACTTCTGAAATTTCTAGGCAGCAGAGAAAAGACCTTTTTTTTTGCACTTTAAATGTAAATATCTCACTCCTCTCCATCTAAATTGACTTAATTTTTTCCCACTAATTCCTCTCGTAGTCTACAGCAAGATCCTACGGCTAAATTTTAAAAAAAGCAAATTTTCCTACTTTTCTACTCATTCCCCCAAAAGTGGCAGTTATCAATGACTAACAGAAAAAAAAAGGCTCAGTCCTTTAGGGGTATTCAAAACTTAGCAAATTTAGTACTGTACTGTACAGTAGTGTATCTTACTCAAACTGAAGCCAAAAAGCATAGAAGCGTAGCTGCTTGTTTCTTCTCAAAACGTTTTTCTTTCCAAACATTGTCTTCTCCGTCTCTTTTAAAGCTAGTTTCTTGTTTAATTTTTGTCAATTTTATCATGCGAGAGAGCTCGGGGAGGCGATGCTTGCTTGCAAATTTTTGCACTTCACAAAGTGAAAAAAACTTTTTGATTTTTTCTTTGAGAAAACCAAATTTGCATGAGAAAGAGCTAGTTTATTGTAAATGAGAAACTGTCAATTGTTGCAAGAGAAAAGGCATTCAGAAAATTCGATATTCCCTCAAGTTTGGAACCCACTAATGGTACAATACCGCTTTTTCCTTCATAAAATTTCATTGCAAGCTCATCAAATTAAGATTGAGAAACTCTTGAAAAGCAATTGTCATATTTTCTCATTCCACAGCAGCCCTTCTGAATCCGACTTCTTCAATAAACAGCTCAAACTAGGTACACAGTCATAACCATCAAAGTTCAAATTAAGTCAAATTTTCAAAAACTGAAAATTTGAACCAACTCCGTGCACTTTATGCTGAAATAAAAAATCATGCACCGAGGTTTTCTCTTTGCATGTTGAGCTTGTTATGAAATTTTAGACTAAAGCAAAGGATGCAAGATTTCACAGCAAAAAATGGTCTACTGGCAAGATCTGTACAATTTTGAAATGGAGTAAAGTAAAAGACACAACCATCGAATGCAAAGTCCTTGTTATCCAAACATGTCATTCCTGCCAAAATGGGCACTTCCATTTGGATTGCAGTTCATATGAAACTACGAGTGGTGGTTTGGATGTAGATCAATTCCACCTCTGCCTGAACCTCTCCGTTAAACTCCTGCACAACAAACCACAAAATGAAAAATCTTTTGAACAGACAGCTTAGTGATCGGGTCAAACTTTCTAAGTAATGGCAATTCAAGGGAGAGATCATGTATTACCATTACTATAGAGCTGGCTTGATCACTTTTTGTGCATTGTTCAAACAACCACCAAGAGTGCACGGTAGTAGCGGCATTTTAAAGTAGGGAAAATTTCATGGATGTCCCTGAAGTTTGCAATATTTGCATACATACCCCTGCTTTTTCAGAAATTGTACAAATACCCTTGAACCAATGTCAAGCGTTCAACACCATATTCATTAAATTGGGAAAACCAAACTCCCAAGTTGTACCCTAATGGTCAGTCTAAGTTGGTCAACTTAAACCCAAAGTGTTACAAAATTCTCAATTTAATGAATATGATGTTGTTCGTTTTGTTGTGCATGCCACTTCCCTTCTTCCTTTGTGCACTTCCTTTGTGCGCATGTTACTTTATTTTTGTTTCATTATATTCCCTTTTTCAACATTGGTCATGAAAGAAGTACAAGCACAACAAATAAAAGCCTAAAAACTATGGTCCAAGGGTATTTGTGCAATTTCTGAAAAAGCAGAGGTATCTATGTAAATATCGCAAACTTCAAGGGCATCCATGAAATTTTCCCCTTAAAGTATTGATGGACTTCAAATTCCTTGACAACCTTTTCAACTGCTTTGTTGAGAACAGAGAGGAGCCCTGAACAAAGGAAAATGTGCTCCCAGAAGGTGAGACAAACGCTGAACAAGGAAGAGCCCCACAGAAAACCACATGTTGAATACCGTGAAACATTTTCCTCCAGAGACTTTGGTTTTGGCAATGGCTTTTGCTTGTGCTTCATCTTGCACTCCCACTCAATAATCCGGGTAATTAAGCTCCCATCTCCGATTTAAGCTCAGTTGCATACCATGCTGGCATACCACTATGCCCCCACCTGAGCTGCCGGGAAGTGCACAAATTCCTAATATTCTCAACCATTAAGGGCAAATAAATTACCTTCAGAGCTGTCAATTGGCAGGAGCAACCAAAATCTATGTCTCCGTATACCACTTCTGCGTAGAAAGAAAAATATCATGATTCGGTCACAAAGCAACACAATTATTTCTGCAGTAAAATTTAAAATTGTGTTTGCACACCAAGGTGAAGTATCACCATAGATTGCTCGTTATCCCCAAAAGAACTTGTACCTGGATACTTCAGGGACATTAAATAAGAAATTACAACATGGCAAAACGGGTAGGGTAAAGGCCTCACGCCGCAAGAGCATTCTCACATTTAAGTCATTGGAAATAACGGCATAGCTTGAGTAACTAGTGGTTCAAGATTGAGATTGCCTGTGTAGGAGGCCCTTAGCTTGCATAAACATTATTTGAAGAATAAATTGCCACGTGTCATATTTGATGATAGGAGTGACGTAATGTAATGTGACACTATTATGCAATTTTCATTATTACATTCACAAGTTTAAGAACAACAAAAAATGCAAAGAATTTTGTCCAAACAATGTTCATGTATTTATCTTGCCATTGTAGTATGTCCACATAGCCTTGTGGCATTACTAGTCACACTCCTAAGACAGCCAACTAATCTAATTAGAACATACATGTGGTTTCTTTTTAAACAATTGGTGTAGTGATAGCAAGTTGTGGCATGTGGTGAAACAAAAAGAGGAGCTAAGTTGGACATATTAGCAAGGATTACACTTCAAGGGGACATAAAAGCATGAATTGCAACAAATCCCCTGCAAAAGGGAAAAGGAAACCCCTTATATAAAATACATGATAGAATTCAGCTTGTATAATCATTGTAATTGACTCAAATTCTTAATTTTCAATTTAGCATCCCAATTTTGGATCAAATATGACATTGCAACCTCCAAACTTGCAATAGTTGGCATGTATCACATTTAACTAAATGTAGACTATGCTCGAACTTAACAAGGAGTAGAAAAAAAACAAATTGACTTTACATCAAAAAGTCTTCGTAGACAGCAGCACATACGTTGGTTTGAAAATTAAGTGGGAAAAACTTGAGAAACAAGTAGATTCATGTAATCATATAAACTCAAATAATTTTATGCTCTATGCAATTTGTATATGAGAAATAAAAAAAACTTGTGTTTTCTCAGCGCTCAATTGACCATTTTCTGGTTGTTGCCAAGTTTTTGCGGGCTGCCCAAGCCAAAAAAAATCCTTTTTTTTAAAGTTTAAAAGAATATTAAAATCAAAAATCAAATCTACCTTCCAACCCAACTTGAATCATGTCAATCCAAGTTAAACTCCATCAAGGAGAATTTTTCAAAAACAAACACTTCAATATTTGCTAGTGTTATAAATTTTACTATTTCAAGAAACTAATGATGTTCTCTCTTTTGAAAAGATTGCATTTTTGAAGTCTACTATAGAATATATGTTTTTAACCAATCATGCCAAATTTAAAAATCTATGAATAAAATTTGTAATTTTGGTGAATATTAAATGAGAAATGCTCCTAAATTCATTAAATAAAAATCCAAAACTTTTTTGAATGTTTGACTGTATGGATAACTACTAAACATCGTGATTCTTGTTTTCTCTTTTAAAGCAAACTTCATCAAAGTTACATAAGTATCATTTTAAATGGCATCTATGTTTTGCCCTTACCCCCTTGGGTGTTTAGGGGTTAAAAATTACATTGTAAAAATGATATATGATAGCATATAATATGCATATTTATTTTTGTTGTACACACCATCAATTTACTTAAAATACTGCTTAAGTATATGCAACATTTCATTTTTTGTAAGAATCAATTCAAAATTTGCACTCATCAATTATTGGCTTGTTATATTTAATTAGGGAATTACTACAGCAACACCCTAAATTGCTAATGGGACCACACCCCCTCTGAGCATGAAAATGTGATTTTTAATGCTGATTTTTTTATTTGGATCAAATTATTTGTTTCACCTTTATCATTCTAAGGCTATACTAAAAAAATTAGGTGTGCTAAAATTTCAAACTAAAAATATAGGACTTTTGAGTTACTTAAAGCAAATATATATCAAAAAATAGTATTGGTGCAATAATATTTCAATTTTTTTTGTACTTGTCATGTTTTCTTTCAAAGAGGTGATAATGTTGTGATTGATGGAATGATGGACCGCTTAATAAATCAAAAATAGCACTAAATTATCAAATTTCATGCTCAAGAGGGCACTAGAAGAAACCCTTGTTTTTTATAACGGATTTTTTTGGACATCTACTTGTTTTTATGTTACGGTTGATGTTAAAAATAACATCTTGATGTTATGTTTGACGTCACTGTTAACATGAAAACAAGTAGATGTCCAAAAACATCCGTTATAAAAAACACGGGTTTCTTCTAGTGGGGGTGTCTTGTTAGCAATTTAAGGTGTTACTTTAGTAATTCCCTTTAATTATATAATTTGTACATACAAAATAAGTACTCAACAATGATGATAAATCTAATGCTCATTTCACAATTTGGTGGTTTTTATTTGTTTTTTCCTATCATGGTTTGTATAAGAATTGATTCTCAACCGCATGTTCTTGGATTGTGTGAAATGATTAAGAAATTTTGTTAAACCATTGATTTGTAAAATTGCGACAATAAACTTTGCAGGTAGTAGATTTCAAGTGAATAAGCTTATGTTTTATTTAGATACAATACTTGAATTGTTAATTGTGAAAAAATTTGGTCGCTATATATGAGTTTAAATTTTAGAGCTCAAAATTTAAAATGTTTAAAAGAGTGAATGAAACGGTTCATGACATGACTCAATTTAGCTTTTGTGTTCCATATTTCAAATTGTAAATTTCATTTACATCCATTCATTAAATCAGCAAAAATGATAAATTCAAAAATTCAAAAATTCAATTATTTTATAAATTAAAATGATTTTTGACTTTATTGTTGTGCACATTTTCATTAAAAAAATGTAGTGTTTATTATGTTGATTATAATATGTTAACTGCAACTATTGTATCTTGTTTTAGATCTTCTCTAGCCCTACCCCCTATTCGGAACACTCTAAACAGAATTTCCTGAGCAACTTTTGTTCTAGAGGGTGCGGCTATGGGCGAGAGGCCTAGCCTGCCTTGCCAAAAGACAAATGAGAATGACAAAATGTGGGGCTTGTACAAGGGAGCCTTCTAGCAGCAAAAGCAGATTCTTGTTTTTTCTGTCCAATGAGAGGTACAGATTGAGTCTCCAAAAAAAGAAGTAGAAACCAAGTGCATTATAATTTCTTGAATGCACTGAAAACTAGCGTCTCTGAGGGGAAGTTTGGAGAGGTTGACAAGAATTTCCCGTCTAGCATGTTTGCGATGAATCCTAAGTCCGACTTGTCGCAAGCCTAGGCCTAGTGCTTTGTAGTGTGACAAGGAAGAGTGGAGGTGCTCTTAGAGTTTTCATACAACGTGCCTTGTTGTAGTCAATTGTAAACTTATCTTACTCTTTAATAAAAGAAAAATCACTTTTTTTTATAAGTTGTAGTTATATGACTTATAAAAAATAGATTTTTTAAGGAATTTAAATTTTAAAAAATAAGGATTAAATTGTTTGACAATCATGTGTAATGGTGGTTTAAAATCAATGCTTGATTTCCAGGGATATTGTTCCTTGGCGTTTTTTTCATTATTTTTGAAAACCAACATACAAATTTTTATGAAAAAGGTAATTAAATTTGGGGAGAATTTTATGGATCCTTAAAAGTCATATTTGTAAAGATACCCCTTGTTTTTCAAAAATTATACAAATATCCTCGGACCATAATTTTTTGGCATTTGTTCTATTGTGCATTGCACTTTTTTCTTTTTTGTGTGCACCCTTGCTTCTTTATAATTCTATCGCACTCCTTGCTTTAACACTAATCATGAAGGAAGTAACTTGCATAACAAAACAAATGCTTGGAAATTATGGTCCAAGGGTATTTGTGCAATTTCTAAAAATCCAAGGATATTTGTGCAATTTCTGAAAATCCAAGGGTATCTACACAAATATGACAAACTTTAGGAATATTCATAAAATTTTCCCTTAAATCTATATCTGATCTATCTATATAACAAAATACAAATTATTGCAATGGCAATCCTTTTACCACAATCTTTTTATGACATGGATAAATAAACCTGAGTGGGTAAAAACTTGTTTAGGTAACAACCTACTAGGTAAAAGCTTTTGTAGGTAAGTAAGAACCTGCATGAGAAAAAAATGTATGTGTAAAAAAATGTACGTATAAAAGAATGCGTGGGTAAATAATAAAAAATGTAACCAAATTGTGTGGGTGAAAAACAAATATATATGAAAAAATTGTTTGCATAATTACTATGTGGGTAAAAAAACGGTGTAGGTAAAAAATAAATTATATTTTTTGTATGAGAAAACAATGATATTCCTTTTACTATGTGGGTAAAAACTATGGGTATATAAAAAAATGCTTTATTGCAAGGGAATATTTTGTAAACAAAAACAAATGTATTACTGCATGGGTAAAGTTTGAAGTTGGAGTGCACAAATCAAAAGTAAGAATTATTTTCTTGTGGGGGAAAACATTTTGCGTAATTGGGCTTGAAACTATTTTACGTCTTGTCAAACTAACAGGTGCCTATACTAGTATATATATAATAGTTATTAGAAAAAAAATTTACACTTGTTTATGATAATTGAACTTGATTAAGTTTAATGGTAGACTACATAACAATACAATTTTGAATTGTGTCCGTGGTGGTCAATCAATGAGGATGAGAACTTATTGGATGCTTAAAAATGTAGGCGGAGGTTGCAAAAGCCGCAATAACAAGAAATTTTTTTGCACTCAAGCAATGCTTTAAGCGCCATTGCTTTAGCAACTAAGCTCAAACTAGGTCTATCAAACCAACCCTTAACAATTGTGTGATGCAATTGTTTGAGTTTAGTGTGCTAATGAGATGAGCTCTCATTTAGCAACGCTCAAGTTTAATGATTTTGAACGGGAAAAGTTTAGTACTAGAAACATCACTAGAAGAAAACTGCTAGAAAATCGCATTCCACTTAACAAAAAATGTGAAGTTGATTGTGTTGAGTTCTCTGTTTCCAACTCAAAATTATGTTAGAAGCAAAAAACTCAACACAATCAACTTCACATTTTTTGTTAAGTGGAACGCAATTTTCTAACAGTTTTCTTCTAGTGTATCTTTGAAATCACTTTATCTATAACATTCTGAAGCTCTGCACTCTCTAATCTCTCCAAGCTGTGAATGGATGTGCACTCAATACTCCAATTGTCCCGACCATCAATCATAAGAGTTTACCTAGCCGATAAGAATGCATTTTTTTTCAAGTGCAAATTTTTGATCTGCAAAATGCAAGTGCTTGAAATGTACGTTCGTAAGGATAGTGTACAATTTTGTAATTGTTCTTGGGCACAAAGCTGCCATGCATGCCAAAGAAGAGTAGGAGGACAATTAGATTGAGCAGAATTCTACCACCGAGTTCCGGTCCACGCTAACATATATACAGGCTCTTGCTTCCTTGCAACTTACACATAAAAATGCAAAACTACACATGATTACCTAAACCCACAAAGAAGCGCCTCCTATCAATTAGCACTAATGGAATAGCAGGAGTCGCTTTAAAGCCATGAAAAAATGGTGTGCAAAGGTTACATGTGCAAAAGCCTCTTTCTACACATGCACTAGCCTTAAAAAAACTTTGAAGGTCATGCGTGTCAAAACTTTGAGAAATAGGGGGCTTCAAACATAGGTCTACAAGTTTCTCACCTCACAAGGTCCCAGCTCACTAGTGAATTATTTTTGTTCACTCGCATGCCCAAAGTCTGACACACTCGTGAGTTTGCGGTCAACCTCAAGTAGGGTTTTGTGCACAAGTTGGGGTCTAATGAGCCACGCCAAGAGCTACGCAAAATTGAATTTTTGGAGTTCACTCCTAACATGAATCACGTTAGGAGTAGATTCTAGAGGTGAATCACCTTACTATTCACTAAAGAATTCATTGAGGTAAATCACAACGTGAGTCACTTGAAAAACTTGATGTTTGAAACCCCAAATAACTTGATTAGAAAATGGAGAATGAACACACCTAAAGGAGAAATACAACTCCTTATGATGAGGAATCCAATTTGGTGGATCTCTTATTATGCAAACATCAGATTTGAGGTATAGGATGAAGTGATCATTGTCAAATACATTTGCAAGTTTGGCTTTTCTTAGTTTTAATAACATGTATTTAGACCCAAGGTGCGGGAAGAATTTCAACTTCCTACATTTCTCATTTTCAACCGGTTTTTTAATACATGCACCAAAATTATGCCTATCTACTTATGCTATAATTTGAAGTTTTCAAAAAAAAATAGTTGAGCACTCCATCAGTACAACTGGTACCTACATTTGTTTATATTTATTGAACTTGATTAAGTTTAACGGTAGACTAGTTTAATCATACTTTTGGCTAAGCTATAACATAGTTCTCTATAATTGATATACTAGTAATCAAATCTGAACTCAAAACCATTTGTGACCTTTTTTTTTTTCAAACAAGGTGCTGCCAAGCCATAACACTCACAACTTTTTCAAAGCCTGTAAATATAACCATTTACATGGCCGATAAATATGTTTTAGTTAAAATTATTTGGTATATGTGATTTGATTACATCCTAAAATTGTAAATTATCAATGTGTTTACTTGGAAATAAGAGCAATCCAATTATCAACTATAAGCGGCTAACTTTTGTAATGTCACAAATTTTAGCTATTTTTTGTCAAGGGAATATCTAAAAGAAATTTGAGCTTTTGTATAATTTTTTTTGAGATAATCTACCTTCTATTATTGACCTTTGTAAATCCAATAATATAATTATTTTGTTTCACAAGTGTATATAATTTTAGTTTTAGAGAATCTTGATTAGAACCACTTTGTTGGAATCTTCTCTTTTAGCCACCTCTAGAGTTTCAATTACACTTCAATTTTGGAACTGACAATCCATGTTTTTATTACTCTAATCCAATGCTTGGCAAGAAAACGTTAAAGCGCTTTTCAAACAAATTGCGCGACAAATCGTTGGTGCATGTTCATTTCTTTTAAGAGCTCTCTCAATGTTTTGCAAATGTCTCTTAACTTCTTTATTTGAATTATCATAAATGGATTTTGAATAGTTATGATTAATTAAAAATGTCACACAATCATGACTCCAACTATTGTCTCTCATTACAATAATTCCATAAATTTTGGTGCTCCTTATGAATAAGCACTTTGTTTCAAGATTCATATGTACTTGCAAACAATACCACCATCAAAGAAGTTCTTGATTATCATAGGTATGATCATCTATTTCAAATTAACTAATAGGTTATTTTTATAATGCAATTACTTTATTGCAAAAGTATAACCAAAGTATATGTTGAAGTTATATTGTTGTAATATGCACTACATTCATCCAATTTTAGTATCAAAGTGATTTAAATGACATTTTAGCACTAAATTCTATATGTGTTTATGTATGGGAAATAAATAAAAAATAATCTTTAGGAGTATGAATTCACTAATATAACATTTTAGTATAAACTTGTCAATTGGTTGAAATCATATAAAATCGTTCAATTAGCACTAGAAATACAAATAAATAGTGAACAAAGTCTTTTGCGATGATCACAATATATGTACACTTGCTTGTCAATATGGAATCTTCTCAATTGTGTGTAGTGCAAGTTGAATAATAAAATTGGAAAATGTTAATTGTTGCATTTTGCCTACAATGATGAGTACAAAGTTGCATAATTATAGGAATTTTTAGAAAATCATATCTATACAAACAACTACATCAAGGACTAGATGTTTGAAACACTAATTTAATTGATGCAATTATAGAAAGAAGTCATAATCCAAAATGGTAATGAGCATAATTGCTTGTCTAAATAAAACAATTGGATCTTTTCTAGATCAATGTTTCTTTATTTGTCATGGATATAGTGTAATTGAAATTAAGTGATTATCTGAATGATTTAACCCCAACCAACTTCATCAATCCACTAGATACTGAATTCCAACTACTTGTATATGTTGGTGTGTTGTAGTATATGAAAAAACATCAATTAGGTCACCAGTTGCTTTATTTTATAGCAATGGCAACAGGTTTGGATTGAAACACTTCTAACAACAACCATTGGATTACCAAAAATTTATTCCCACAAATTCAGAATCTTAACTATTGTTTGAGAAGGCAAATCATCTCTCACTCTAGCTCACAAATGAATTCAAAAGTTCAACACAAGGTAATAAAAAGAATTTATAAACAAACCATGATTAGAATACAAAACAATTATTTTTCAAAAGACTTACAAGATTGAACTTGATAAAGAATGCCAAGTCAAAGAGAGTGTTTCCACTATCAACCAAACCTTAGTAGGCCCAAAACAAGGTGCCAACCCAAGAGAGGTGCCAATGTCTCCAAACACTCTCAAACCAACTACAACATATATCATCCATGTAGGATGAACTACATTCAATGTTGCATAACTCTCAATGCCACATCATGTGACAACTTAACACAATCAACCATTGCATGACCACATCATGTATGCACTACATAGAAATGTTTCAATTTGTGAGTGTAATGTAGAGGCAATTTTCAAGCATATAGGCATGTGTTCTAGTTAGTACCTACACAAGTACTGAGTGATAGATGTACAATAAATAGAGCAAAATTTATTTTGACAGCACATTGTTGGACAAATATAGCACAAGTTATTACATCAAGAATTATTATCACACAACTCAAAGCAATGACATGCTTATGAGCATACATGTAGCCAATTTGTACTTAAAAGATTAATTCAAATTATGACTTGTATAGTTGTGTGGACAAATAGTTTTGAGCAATCCAAACATTTGAAGAAATGAATTTCTATGTATGTTGAAAAATCTGAAAGCCCAAAGATTGAAGTGGAATGTCTTTTTGACTCAATTAATTTAACAAGCACATAAATTGGCAATTTGGCAACAACAATTTTGAGTAAACACATTAATTGTCATTCAGTTTGCACCTTCTTAGCAATTATTTGTAGGTTCTAATTATAGAACTCACCAGACAATAATTTGATGCTAATAAAGCATATCAATAAAACACTTTACTATATTCTTGTTATTTATAACCCTCAATATATTTTTTAAAGTTTATTTGCAACTAATTGATAATTTCTCTAAGTAGACTATGGCCCGGTGCAGATTAGCTATTGGCCAAAAATTTCTTAAATGTGGTTGGTTGAAATTTGGTTTTTCTTTGCTACTAGGTGTTCCAAGGGTGGTACCAAACTTGTCCGGCAAAGGCACACTTTTGGATGACACACTATTACATGGAAAAATTTCCAGTGACCGAACCACAGGCAAGGATGCTAGTTTTGCCACTTTGTCTAGCTGGTAGTTTGAATCGGGCCTACGTAGCTACATAAGTTTTACTGTACTCACAAAAAATATCATTTTTGTTGTAAAAAGCTTTTAGTCATATAACACGCAATAAGTCCTATTGTTACAAAAACTCCTCAAAAGTACATTATAAAAAACAGCGACTACAACAACTCAATCAACATTTAATTTTCATGTATTAAAATTATAATAAAGATGAGAAAAATATTATATTTCAAACTCCTCTGACATGTGATACTCTACATCTTCTATGTCAAGATGTGCCTTTAACCCCACGACCCTGGAAAGTCCTCAGCTTCTAGGAATTTGCTCTAAGGTAGGAGGCTCAAAAAGCGTTACTTTAAGAGCTGATTGCATTTGTGAAGAAGCTAAACTCCTTAAAACAATTTTTAGTAAATTTTGGTAGGAAGAACAATGGAATTGGCATCTAACCCAAGTCGTTTCATATTTTTTGAACCTTTATGAAATTAGTTATGAATTTTTCAAGTTGAAACCTAGTGGTCACTAAAAGCAACCCCCTCCTGGAATGTATATCCTAGGTACATTGGAAAAAACAAAATGTACCTTTGTTTTAGAGGTCGCTTTTAGAACCGGGTTGCTTTTTGAGCCTCCTACCTTAATTTGCACAAAAAGCCAACATTTTCATAAGTTGTATCAATTCTTTTTGAAATGTAACCATATAAAATCAAACTAGAAATGTTAAAGATCAAATTAGAAAAGAAAACACAGTAATATCTCTTATAGATTGAAAGATTATAATGTTTGATCATGAGGGTGTTAAAATTGTGAAAGTGATTTGAAGTCTTTCAATCTTCTTTTCACATGTCAAATTTAAAAAGTTGGTCACCAAAAAAAATGAGGTTAAAGAACCTAACATATATAACCCCAGTCAATTCATGACTTCTCAAAATCTACTCTACAATTTTTTTAAATGAATTTCTAATGTGATTTTTTCTCAAAGATATAGTGTACTTTTGAGGCTCATTCCCAAGAGCCCTCAACATTACATAAAGTCAAGACTGCAATGGACACCTGTGCACAAAATCTTAAATAGAAAAATTACAATCAATTGTCTGCAAAATCAAATTGTTGAAACTCAAACAAAACTTCAAAAAGAATTTTTCAAAAAAACAAACTCTTAAAAATAGTAATTTGGTGAGGTTTTATTTAACTTCAAAAATTGATTGAGGACACATTCTGTCCTCAATGTCGTTTTGGGATTAAGTGGCATTTCTAACGTAACGTAGGTCCATATTCCATTAAAATCCAACCACTTTCACACTTTTTGTTTAACAATGTCATTTGGGAGTATAGTGTAACGATTGCAAATTATGGTTGTTTGTTAAAAATAAGTACTTATGCAAAGAAAATAGAGACCTTTGGATGCTGTTTCTTAGATCCTCAATAGGGATAAAACTATGTATAGATGTATGAGGTAAAAAAACTTGTTTTTGGGATCAAAATATGAGATCCAAGTCAAAGAAGGAATTTTGGGGGCAAGGTAGAATGGATTGATTATATTGATAGGGACATACAAAGTCAGTAATATTTGTTGCTAAAATGGATCAATTCAATTCAAAATCTACATCTTATCTCAAGATTAACCTCTAAAGGCCCAAGGAACCCACTTTGGGTTTTATGAGAACTCGGGCAAGCTCTCTTGACTTCATAATTTGGAACTTTTTCATGAAATTTTTAAGATGGATGCTACTCATCATAATCTACATGTGAAGCTTTATTTCATGTCATTCAGATAAGTATTGCAAAAGTTAGAAGGTTTTTTCAATTTCAATTTCAATGTCAAACCGGGCAGCAAAAAATATATTCTATTTTTTAATTTTTTTTTTATAGAATTGTATAGATTGATACCTACTCAAAAAAATTGAATCACTCAATTCCAAATAATGAGGTAAGAGTTAAAAGGAGTTTTCTTTTGCAGGCAATGAAGGTAGGAAGAGGGTAGAAAAAACATATAAAGTTATCTTTTACTCTCAATTTTGAAAAATTACAAATGAAAAAGAAAAATAAAGTTACTAATTTTCTGTTAGAGCATTCTCACCATTGGGATTAACAATTTTCAAATTCTTCCAAAACTTATTAGCATATTAGTTATATCTTTCATTCATCAATACCTTTCACTTTACAATTTTTGTAAGAATGAATCCAATTTTTTTTTGGTTAAATTTTTTTATATATATGCTTTCAACCCATTTTTTGACATATTGCCAAAATTGCACAAGAAATACAACATATGTGTTTGTTTCTAAAAAGTTTGAAAATCAAAACTTCACCTTTTGGAAGGATTAGAAAAACCTACGTTTTGAAATTTAGGCACATTGATTTTGCAATTGGTGGGGATATTCATTCTAAAATTTTGGGACAATGTAGTCGTGCAAGTCAACCAAAGGATCTTACGGTTGAATTTGTTAAAAAATAAGTGTCAATGAAGATTTTGATCTTGGTTTGGGGACTAGTATTTTGAAGCAGTTTTGGGCCTCTAAACACGAAAGAATATTAAGGGTTAAATACACTTATCACAAACTCAATTGCATAGAACACCCAATTTGTCGTTATCAAAGTTATTGCAACACACTTGTGTGGCTCAACAAAGGCAGTTGTGCATAAATAGCTAGCCAAATTAAGGATTCATTCTTAATCTTATACAGTTGCACAGAAAAGAGAATTTCATCGTTAAGAGAGAATAAATTCTTGTCCATTTTTAATAAGGCATGTGTTTACAAGTGGTTTGTTGCTTGCTAAGTATCCAAAGTTACCACTTTGGCTAGAAAGAGATTTGCATGGTGTTTTCAATTTCAACTGTCATGTGGTATGATGAAGATGGCTTGTCAATCTAGAACTCGGTCTTGTGTTCTATATAACTTGCAACACCCAATCATTTTGGTGTAGAAGCAAATTTTTGGTAGAGAATTTGCAATAAAGCACCATATTAAATAAATTGGGAAAAAGAGGTGTCCCACTTTGTTTTTCCCTCAAACTCAAAAAGTTATTTTAAACCAAATTAAAAGGTATCAGATTCAGTCAAAGTCACTAAGATTTTTTCCTTCACAAATTCCTCCTCTCAGGTGAGGATAATTGTACTAAAAAGAATGTTGCCAGCTCGGTTTTGAGGTGATCACCTCAAAGTCCCTAAATATACTCTTTTTCCCAATTTATTGAATATGGTGTTAAAGTGTGTAATCTTGCAAAACACCATGTTCTCTGATCAACCAATGTGCTACAATTCCCAGTGATATTTAGAAAATCTAAATAGCTTGACAGCATTACAATGGATAAATAGATTAGAAGGGCTTGAATGAAGTGTTGAGAAAATCTCAACCTCCACAACAGTTGGTACACCAAACAGTATCATTTAGTGAATCGTATCTCCCTTCTAATTAAATGTGACAATTAGCCTATAAAGTTTGAACTAAGGTGCATAAGAAAAGCGAATTAGTAGAAAACTCTTTTTAGTGTATTCTCTTGAAATGGAAATGACATAAAGTTTAGAAGATAACACCTTTGGTGTTTGTTACAAGCATTTTTTGGTGAGGAGACAACTTTAAGGTTAGTCACATCAACTATAGACAACAAAGATGAAGGTTATTTTTGTTTTCAATCTTTGAATGGTTTCATTTTATTAAGTTTGTTGAGACTTGTTCCTTAGTCCATGCATATTGAAGTTTATTAGGAGTTCTAGAATACAAATAACTATTCAAAGAAGCTTTAAGTGAACAACTTCTCAACATACAAATATATTTGATTGCAATGATATGAATGTTATGGAGAAGTAAATTGTAAACAAATTTCAAACTTTTATCTTTTTGTTCATTGAAGAGGGACAATTACTTAAATCGTGATATTTGTTAATTTGGGAAAGAAAATTTCCCATAAACAGATTTTGGGATACTAAATTTTGCATTTGTGAGAATATTTTGGTGTTTCAAAGTGATTTTTTTTGTAATTCCTTCAAGAAATTTCAAAGACATTTCAGCATTGATGTAAGGCCTTGAAAAAATCATCAAAAAAGTCACTGTAAATCACTTAAAAGCTCTTAAAACTGAAAAGTCAGAAGTCCCAAATTCAGGGTTTTTTCCAAATTAATGAATATCGCGTTTTCAACACTTGAACAGAAGCTAATGTAACAGAACTAAGCTGCTTATTTAAAAGTTATAAATTGTAGAATAAACCTCAACACTGGCCTTAGGAGTTTAAGTATTAAAAAGAGGGGAATGCCAATTTGGTAATCCTATTAAACATCACTAAACCTCCTATTGTTGATGAATTTACAAAACAAATATTCAAACTCCAATCACCTAAATGTTACTCCCTCTATCCCAATATAAAACTTCAAATTTGGCATAGTTCTTGTCCCACTAAAAAGTTTCCTTTTGCTAATTTCAATTGCTGAAAAAGTGTTTGTCATGTCCAATGATCTCATGGGGGCAAGTTAAGCATTTAAAGAGCATTCCTCTCCTAACAAGCTTGGCCTTGCTCATATGAGGTACCATTGTTGCTACTAATCTTTAAATCATCAGTAGTGAGGAGCTAGCAACATGTACAAATATGGTACTTTTTGCATGGAGTTTGGGTGCCCAAATAGCAACATCAAAGCTAGAGATTTTGCACACATCTGGTAGATGGTATATTGAATCTAGAACACATGTGTCAACAATAAAAAGGCTAAAATAATGAGGAGCCGGCATCCTTCACAAACTATGCACAATTATGGTACTTTTTGCATGGAATTTGGTTATCTAAACGGCAACATAAAAACTTGAGATTTTGCAAATATTTGGTAGGTGGTGTATTGATTCTAGAATGTATTTGTCACTAGCATAATGACTAAAAGTACAGTTAATCCCTCATGGAAAAGTTTTTTGGAGCTTTATAACGGGACAGAGGGAGTATTAAACATCTTGCAAATTATTATGAAATTTGTTATTTGCATTGAAAATTTGGATGCAATATGTGCATTTCCTACTTCAAAACCCCCAACCACTGTGTACGTCCTCCAATATTTTATTGCTAACAAGAATGTGTCCTAAATTTTTGGTTTAACTATTATTGCAATTACAAATATGTAGATGTAATTTAGCAATGATTGTTGAAAAGATTTGCAAAGTGCTTTGATTGTATCAATCAACAATGAAGTTGAACCTTTAAGGTAGGAACACCCATGGGCGTCACGTCCTTTTTCACCCTATTCTGTTGCTTTTGGTTTGCTACTTTGTCAGAACAAAAAAAACTATCATGACGGGCAAAATTAGTTGTAAATTTGGGGGATTGTAATTGTGGATGCAAGGTGATCCATGCATTGGAGTCCGGATACTTTTTGAATGATTTTCAATGCCCATGTGTCACCTTTGAAGATTTTTACTGACTATTTTTGCAGTTAGATATGCCAGTTTGTAGATACTGAGGTTTTGGTCTTTACAATCTTTTTTGATAGATTTTTGTACTCTCCCTCTCTGATCTAGGGTCTCTTTCAGGTGGTATTGGAAGAATTAAAGCTAGTAAGAGGCTCCATGATTCATGGTTTAAGCTCCCTCTGTCAGCACCCATGGGTAAGAAACTATTTAACACTTTGAATAAATTGCAAAAATAAATGTCCATGTAATCAAGTTTTTTAACAAACCCAATATTTTTGATTTTCTTTTCCTAAACTAAAAATATTAATTTCAACTATATTTCATAAACCTAAATACCCTAATATTGAAAGTTTCTTGGTTATGGGTGCTCCTACTTTATACAAAGGATTGTGATACATTTTTGAATTTACAAATGACTAACTGAAAAACTAGATGTAATAGTGTTACAAATTTAATTTACAATCTTCTCAAGATGTCAAGCTAAAGAAAGCGCTAGTCAAGTGAGTGTTATTTTCTAACAAAGTAGCTATTGACGCAATTGTTTTGTACACATTCTAGTTGACTATCTCTAGAGCTATGACAAATTTCTCAGTTTGTTTTGATAACTCAACAACCCATTAGTGAATTGAAGAGACCAAACAATATAAATTTAAATTTAAACATGATAAACTAGGATTTTCAAACACCAATAAACAAGTATATATTATCTTACCATAAAAGCAAGAGACTTCACCTTATTTAGCAGCCTAACACCAAATTTAGATGGTTCTAAGGATTAGGTTTGAAATGCTACAAATAGAATTTTTCATTTGATTCTTTATCAATGATGAAACATCATAATGCTTCCATTTTGAAACAAAATGGCTCATACATACATTTCAGGATGTCATAAAAGGTTAAATTTATTACTACAACTTTTTTGTTGTTACCACAAGGGTAGAAAACAATTCAACTATTAAACACTAGTGCAGGTACTTGTCTGTCCCATTGGAAGCAAAATAATTTTAGGCCCAATTCCGCAAACTGTTTGCCATGCAGTAAAACATTTTTTTCATTAGTAGTAAAACGTCCTTTTGTTCTTTACCCACTCAATGAAACATTTTTTGCTTTTACCCATGCAATAAAAAGATACATCGTTTATTTTTACCCATACAATCCATATTACCTACGCAGTCCAATATACCCACACTGAATGACACTTCATATTATCACCCACGCAGTAAAAGGATCCTCATTAATTTATGTTATGTGTACAGATTCTATAATCCTAAAACACACGTAAGAAAATCAAAATAATAAAACAATAAAATTCTCCTAAATTCTTATAAAAAACTCACTCATGATAAGATATTCAAAACACCAGACGAACTTCTCAACAAAAGGCAAACCAGACTCTTAACCTCTAAAATTCTTTCGTGTTTAGAGGCCCAAAACTGCTTCAAAATACTAGTCCCCAAACCAAGATCAAAATCTTCATTGACACTTATTTTTTAACAAATTCAACCGTAAGATCCTTTGGTTGACTTGCACGACTACATTGTCCCAAAATTTTAGAATGAATATCCCCACCAATTGCAAAATCAATGTGCCTAAATTTCAAAACGTAGGTTTTTCTAATCCTTCCAAAAGGTGAAGTTTTGATTTTCAAACTTTTTAGAAACAAACACATATGTTGTATTTCTTGTGCAATTTTGGCAATATGTCAAAAAATGGGTTGAAAGCATATATATAAAAAAATTTAACCAAAAAAAAATTGGATTCATTCTTACAAAAATTGTAAAGTGAAAGGTATTGATGAATGAAAGATATAACTAATATGCTAATAAGTTTTGGAAGAATTTGAAAATTGTTAATCCCAATGGTGAGAATGCTCTAACAGAAAATTAGTAACTTTATTTTTCTTTTTCATTTGTAATTTTTCAAAATTGAGAGTAAAAGATAACTTTATATGTTTTTTCTACCCTCTTCCTACCTTCATTGCCTGCAAAAGAAAACTCCTTTTAACTCTTACCTCATTATTTGGAATTGAGTGATTCAATTTTTTTGAGTAGGTATCAATCTATACAATTCTATAAAAAAAAAATTAAAAAATAGAATATATTTTTTGCTGCCCGGTTTGACATTGAAATTGAAATTGAAAAAACCTTCTAACTTTTGCAATACTTATCTGAATGACATGAAATAAAGCTTCACATGTAGATTATGATGAGTAGCATCCATCTTAAAAATTTCATGAAAAAGTTCCAAATTATGAAGTCAAGAGAGCTTGCCCGAGTTCTCATAAAACCCAAAGTGGGTTCCTTGGGCCTTTAGAGGTTAATCTTGAGATAAGATGTAGATTTTGAATTGAATTGATCCATTTTAGCAACAAATATTACTGACTTTGTATGTCCCTATCAATATAATCAATCCATTCTACCTTGCCCCCAAAATTCCTTCTTTGACTTGGATCTCATATTTTGATCCCAAAAACAAGTTTTTTTACCTCATACATCTATACATAGTTTTATCCCTATTGAGGATCTAAGAAACAGCATCCAAAGGTCTCTATTTTCTTTGCATAAGTACTTATTTTTAACAAACAACCATAATTTGCAATCGTTACACTATACTCCCAAATGACATTGTTAAACAAAAAGTGTGAAAGTGGTTGGATTTTAATGGAATATGGACCTACGTTACGTTAGAAATGCCACTTAATCCCAAAACGACATTGAGGACAGAATGTGTCCTCAATCAATTTTTGAAGTTAAATAAAACCTCACCAAATTACTATTTTTAAGAGTTTGTTTTTTTGAAAAATTCTTTTTGAAGTTTTGTTTGAGTTTCAACAATTTGATTTTGCAGACAATTGATTGTAATTTTTCTATTTAAGATTTTGTGCACAGGTGTCCATTGCAGTCTTGACTTTATGTAATGTTGAGGGCTCTTGGGAATGAGCCTCAAAAGTACACTATATCTTTGAGAAAAAATCACATTAGAAATTCATTTAAAAAAATTGTAGAATAGATTTTGAGAAGTCATGAATTGACTGGGGTTATATATGTTAGGTTCTTTAACCTCATTTTTTTTGGTGACCAACTTTTTAAATTTGACATGTGAAAAGAAGATTGAAAGACTTCAAATCACTTTCACAATTTTAACACCCTCATGATCAAACATTATAATCTTTCAATCTATAAGAGATATTACTGTGTTTTCTTTTCTAATTTGATCTTTAACATTTCTAGTTTGATTTTATATGGTTACATTTCAAAAAGAATTGATACAACTTATGAAAATGTTGGCTTTTTGTGCAAATTAAGGTAGGAGGCTCAAAAAGCAACCCGGTTCTAAAAGCGACCTCTAAAACAAAGGTACATTTTGTTTTTTCCAATGTACCTAGGATATACATTCCAGGAGGGGGTTGCTTTTAGTGACCACTAGGTTTCAACTTGAAAAATTCATAACTAATTTCATAAAGGTTCAAAAAATATGAAACGACTTGGGTTAGATGCCAATTCCATTGTTCTTCCTACCAAAATTTACTAAAAATTGTTTTAAGGAGTTTAGCTTCTTCACAAATGCAATCAGCTCTTAAAGTAACGCTTTTTGAGCCTCCTACCTTAGAGCAAATTCCTAGAAGCTGAGGACTTTCCAGGGTCGTGGGGTTAAAGGCACATCTTGACATAGAAGATGTAGAGTATCACATGTCAGAGGAGTTTGAAATATAATATTTTTCTCATCTTTATTATAATTTTAATACATGAAAATTAAATGTTGATTGAGTTGTTGTAGTCGCTGTTTTTTATAATGTACTTTTGAGGAGTTTTTGTAACAATAGGACTTATTGCGTGTTATATGACTAAAAGCTTTTTACAACAAAAATGATATTTTTTGTGAGTACAGTAAAACTTATGTAGCTACGTAGGCCCGATTCAAACTACCAGCTAGACAAAGTGGCAAAACTAGCATCCTTGCCTGTGGTTCGGTCACTGGAAATTTTTCCATGTAATAGTGTGTCATCCAAAAGTGTGCCTTTGCCGGACAAGTTTGGTACCACCCTTGGAACACCTAGTAGCAAAGAAAAACCAAATTTCAACCAACCACATTTAAGAAATTTTTGGCCAATAGCTAATCTGCACCGGGCCATAGTCTACTTAGAGAAATTATCAATTAGTTGCAAATAAACTTTAAAAAATATATTGAGGGTTATAAATAACAAGAATATAGTAAAGTGTTTTATTGATATGCTTTATTAGCATCAAATTATTGTCTGGTGAGTTCTATAATTAGAACCTACAAATAATTGCTAAGAAGGTGCAAACTGAATGACAATTAATGTGTTTACTCAAAATTGTTGTTGCCAAATTGCCAATTTATGTGCTTGTTAAATTAATTGAGTCAAAAAGACATTCCACTTCAATCTTTGGGCTTTCAGATTTTTCAACATACATAGAAATTCATTTCTTCAAATGTTTGGATTGCTCAAAACTATTTGTCCACACAACTATACAAGTCATAATTTGAATTAATCTTTTAAGTACAAATTGGCTACATGTATGCTCATAAGCATGTCATTGCTTTGAGTTGTGTGATAATAATTCTTGATGTAATAACTTGTGCTATATTTGTCCAACAATGTGCTGTCAAAATAAATTTTGCTCTATTTATTGTACATCTATCACTCAGTACTTGTGTAGGTACTAACTAGAACACATGCCTATATGCTTGAAAATTGCCTCTACATTACACTCACAAATTGAAACATTTCTATGTAGTGCATACATGATGTGGTCATGCAATGGTTGATTGTGTTAAGTTGTCACATGATGTGGCATTGAGAGTTATGCAACATTGAATGTAGTTCATCCTACATGGATGATATATGTTGTAGTTGGTTTGAGAGTGTTTGGAGACATTGGCACCTCTCTTGGGTTGGCACCTTGTTTTGGGCCTACTAAGGTTTGGTTGATAGTGGAAACACTCTCTTTGACTTGGCATTCTTTATCAAGTTCAATCTTGTAAGTCTTTTGAAAAATAATTGTTTTGTATTCTAATCATGGTTTGTTTATAAATTCTTTTTATTACCTTGTGTTGAACTTTTGAATTCATTTGTGAGCTAGAGTGAGAGATGATTTGCCTTCTCAAACAATAGTTAAGATTCTGAATTTGTGGGAATAAATTTTTGGTAATCCAATGGTTGTTGTTAGAAGTGTTTCAATCCAAACCTGTTGCCATTGCTATAAAATAAAGCAACTGGTGACCTAATTGATGTTTTTTCATATACTACAACACACCAACATATACAAGTAGTTGGAATTCAGTATCTAGTGGATTGATGAAGTTGGTTGGGGTTAAATCATTCAGATAATCACTTAATTTCAATTACACTATATCCATGACAAATAAAGAAACATTGATCTAGAAAAGATCCAATTGTTTTATTTAGACAAGCAATTATGCTCATTACCATTTTGGATTATGACTTCTTTCTATAATTGCATCAATTAAATTAGTGTTTCAAACATCTAGTCCTTGATGTAGTTGTTTGTATAGATATGATTTTCTAAAAATTCCTATAATTATGCAACTTTGTACTCATCATTGTAGGCAAAATGCAACAATTAACATTTTCCAATTTTATTATTCAACTTGCACTACACACAATTGAGAAGATTCCATATTGACAAGCAAGTGTACATATATTGTGATCATCGCAAAAGACTTTGTTCACTATTTATTTGTATTTCTAGTGCTAATTGAACGATTTTATATGATTTCAACCAATTGACAAGTTTATACTAAAATGTTATATTAGTGAATTCATACTCCTAAAGATTATTTTTTATTTATTTCCCATACATAAACACATATAGAATTTAGTGCTAAAATGTCATTTAAATCACTTTGATACTAAAATTGGATGAATGTAGTGCATATTACAACAATATAACTTCAACATATACTTTGGTTATACTTTTGCAATAAAGTAATTGCATTATAAAAATAACCTATTAGTTAATTTGAAATAGATGATCATACCTATGATAATCAAGAACTTCTTTGATGGTGGTATTGTTTGCAAGTACATATGAATCTTGAAACAAAGTGCTTATTCATAAGGAGCACCAAAATTTATGGAATTATTGTAATGAGAGACAATAGTTGGAGTCATGATTGTGTGACATTTTTAATTAATCATAACTATTCAAAATCCATTTATGATAATTCAAATAAAGAAGTTAAGAGACATTTGCAAAACATTGAGAGAGCTCTTAAAAGAAATGAACATGCACCAACGATTTGTCGCGCAATTTGTTTGAAAAGCGCTTTAACGTTTTCTTGCCAAGCATTGGATTAGAGTAATAAAAACATGGATTGTCAGTTCCAAAATTGAAGTGTAATTGAAACTCTAGAGGTGGCTAAAAGAGAAGATTCCAACAAAGTGGTTCTAATCAAGATTCTCTAAAACTAAAATTATATACACTTGTGAAACAAAATAATTATATTATTGGATTTACAAAGGTCAATAATAGAAGGTAGATTATCTCAAAAAAAATTATACAAAAGCTCAAATTTCTTTTAGATATTCCCTTGACAAAAAATAGCTAAAATTTGTGACATTACAAAAGTTAGCCGCTTATAGTTGATAATTGGATTGCTCTTATTTCCAAGTAAACACATTGATAATTTACAATTTTAGGATGTAATCAAATCACATATACCAAATAATTTTAACTAAAACATATTTATCGGCCATGTAAATGGTTATATTTACAGGCTTTGAAAAAGTTGTGAGTGTTATGGCTTGGCAGCACCTTGTTTGAAAAAAAAAAAGGTCACAAATGGTTTTGAGTTCAGATTTGATTACTAGTATATCAATTATAGAGAACTATGTTATAGCTTAGCCAAAAGTATGATTAAACTAGTCTACCGTTAAACTTAATCAAGTTCAATAAATATAAACAAATGTAGGTACCAGTTGTACTGATGGAGTGCTCAACTATTTTTTTTTGAAAACTTCAAATTATAGCATAAGTAGATAGGCATAATTTTGGTGCATGTATTAAAAAACCGGTTGAAAATGAGAAATGTAGGAAGTTGAAATTCTTCCCGCACCTTGGGTCTAAATACATGTTATTAAAACTAAGAAAAGCCAAACTTGCAAATGTATTTGACAATGATCACTTCATCCTATACCTCAAATCTGATGTTTGCATAATAAGAGATCCACCAAATTGGATTCCTCATCATAAGGAGTTGTATTTCTCCTTTAGGTGTGTTCATTCTCCATTTTCTAATCAAGTTATTTGGGGTTTCAAACATCAAGTTTTTCAAGTGACTCACGTTGTGATTTACCTCAATGAATTCTTTAGTGAATAGTAAGGTGATTCACCTCTAGAATCTACTCCTAACGTGATTCATGTTAGGAGTGAACTCCAAAAATTCAATTTTGCGTAGCTCTTGGCGTGGCTCATTAGACCCCAACTTGTGCACAAAACCCTACTTGAGGTTGACCGCAAACTCACGAGTGTGTCAGACTTTGGGCATGCGAGTGAACAAAAATAATTCACTAGTGAGCTGGGACCTTGTGAGGTGAGAAACTTGTAGACCTATGTTTGAAGCCCCCTATTTCTCAAAGTTTTGACACGCATGACCTTCAAAGTTTTTTTAAGGCTAGTGCATGTGTAGAAAGAGGCTTTTGCACATGTAACCTTTGCACACCATTTTTTCATGGCTTTAAAGCGACTCCTGCTATTCCATTAGTGCTAATTGATAGGAGGCGCTTCTTTGTGGGTTTAGGTAATCATGTGTAGTTTTGCATTTTTATGTGTAAGTTGCAAGGAAGCAAGAGCCTGTATATATGTTAGCGTGGACCGGAACTCGGTGGTAGAATTCTGCTCAATCTAATTGTCCTCCTACTCTTCTTTGGCATGCATGGCAGCTTTGTGCCCAAGAACAATTACAAAATTGTACACTATCCTTACGAACGTACATTTCAAGCACTTGCATTTTGCAGATCAAAAATTTGCACTTGAAAAAAAATGCATTCTTATCGGCTAGGTAAACTCTTATGATTGATGGTCGGGACAATTGGAGTATTGAGTGCACATCCATTCACAGCTTGGAGAGATTAGAGAGTGCAGAGCTTCAGAATGTTATAGATAAAGTGATTTCAAAGATACACTAGAAGAAAACTGTTAGAAAATTGCGTTCCACTTAACAAAAAATGTGAAGTTGATTGTGTTGAGTTTTTTGCTTCTAACATAATTTTGAGTTGGAAACAGAGAACTCAACACAATCAACTTCACATTTTTTGTTAAGTGGAATGCGATTTTCTAGCAGTTTTCTTCTAGTGATGTTTCTAGTACTAAACTTTTCCCGTTCAAAATCATTAAACTTGAGCGTTGCTAAATGAGAGCTCATCTCATTAGCACACTAAACTCAAACAATTGCATCACACAATTGTTAAGGGTTGGTTTGATAGACCTAGTTTGAGCTTAGTTGCTAAAGCAATGGCGCTTAAAGCATTGCTTGAGTGCAAAAACTTTTCTTGTTATTGCGGCTTTTGCAACCTCCGCCTACATTTTTAAGCATCCAATAAGTTCTCATCCTCATTGATTGACCACCACGGACACAATTCAAAATTGTATTGTTATGTAGTCTACCATTAAACTTAATCAAGTTCAATTATCATAAACAAGTGTAAATTTTTTTTCTAATAACTATTATATATATACTAGTATAGGCACCTGTTAGTTTGACAAGACGTAAAATAGTTTCAAGCCCAATTACGCAAAATGTTTTCCCCCACAAGAAAATAATTCTTACTTTTGATTTGTGCACTCCAACTTCAAACTTTACCCATGCAGTAATACATTTGTTTTTGTTTACAAAATATTCCCTTGCAATAAAGCATTTTTTTATATACCCATAGTTTTTACCCACATAGTAAAAGGAATATCATTGTTTTCTCATACAAAAAATATAATTTATTTTTTACCTACACCGTTTTTTTACCCACATAGTAATTATGCAAACAATTTTTTCATATATATTTGTTTTTCACCCACACAATTTGGTTACATTTTTTATTATTTACCCACGCATTCTTTTATACGTACATTTTTTTACACATACATTTTTTTCTCATGCAGGTTCTTACTTACCTACAAAAGCTTTTACCTAGTAGGTTGTTACCTAAACAAGTTTTTACCCACTCAGGTTTATTTATCCATGTCATAAAAAGATTGTGGTAAAAGGATTGCCATTGCAATAATTTGTATTTTGTTATATAGATAGATCAGATATAGATTTAAGGGAAAATTTTATGAATATTCCTAAAGTTTGTCATATTTGTGTAGATACCCTTGGATTTTCAGAAATTGCACAAATATCCTTGGATTTTTAGAAATTGCACAAATACCCTTGGACCATAATTTCCAAGCATTTGTTTTGTTATGCAAGTTACTTCCTTCATGATTAGTGTTAAAGCAAGGAGTGCGATAGAATTATAAAGAAGCAAGGGTGCACACAAAAAAGAAAAAAGTGCAATGCACAATAGAACAAATGCCAAAAAATTATGGTCCGAGGATATTTGTATAATTTTTGAAAAACAAGGGGTATCTTTACAAATATGACTTTTAAGGATCCATAAAATTCTCCCCAAATTTAATTACCTTTTTCATAAAAATTTGTATGTTGGTTTTCAAAAATAATGAAAAAAACGCCAAGGAACAATATCCCTGGAAATCAAGCATTGATTTTAAACCACCATTACACATGATTGTCAAACAATTTAATCCTTATTTTTTAAAATTTAAATTCCTTAAAAAATCTATTTTTTATAAGTCATATAACTACAACTTATAAAAAAAAGTGATTTTTCTTTTATTAAAGAGTAAGATAAGTTTACAATTGACTACAACAAGGCACGTTGTATGAAAACTCTAAGAGCACCTCCACTCTTCCTTGTCACACTACAAAGCACTAGGCCTAGGCTTGCGACAAGTCGGACTTAGGATTCATCGCAAACATGCTAGACGGGAAATTCTTGTCAACCTCTCCAAACTTCCCCTCAGAGACGCTAGTTTTCAGTGCATTCAAGAAATTATAATGCACTTGGTTTCTACTTCTTTTTTTGGAGACTCAATCTGTACCTCTCATTGGACAGAAAAAACAAGAATCTGCTTTTGCTGCTAGAAGGCTCCCTTGTACAAGCCCCACATTTTGTCATTCTCATTTGTCTTTTGGCAAGGCAGGCTAGGCCTCTCGCCCATAGCCGCACCCTCTAGAACAAAAGTTGCTCAGGAAATTCTGTTTAGAGTGTTCCGAATAGGGGGTAGGGCTAGAGAAGATCTAAAACAAGATACAATAGTTGCAGTTAACATATTATAATCAACATAATAAACACTACATTTTTTTAATGAAAATGTGCACAACAATAAAGTCAAAAATCATTTTAATTTATAAAATAATTGAATTTTTGAATTTTTGAATTTATCATTTTTGCTGATTTAATGAATGGATGTAAATGAAATTTACAATTTGAAATATGGAACACAAAAGCTAAATTGAGTCATGTCATGAACCGTTTCATTCACTCTTTTAAACATTTTAAATTTTGAGCTCTAAAATTTAAACTCATATATAGCGACCAAATTTTTTCACAATTAACAATTCAAGTATTGTATCTAAATAAAACATAAGCTTATTCACTTGAAATCTACTACCTGCAAAGTTTATTGTCGCAATTTTACAAATCAATGGTTTAACAAAATTTCTTAATCATTTCACACAATCCAAGAACATGCGGTTGAGAATCAATTCTTATACAAACCATGATAGGAAAAAACAAATAAAAACCACCAAATTGTGAAATGAGCATTAGATTTATCATCATTGTTGAGTACTTATTTTGTATGTACAAATTATATAATTAAAGGGAATTACTAAAGTAACACCTTAAATTGCTAACAAGACACCCCCACTAGAAGAAACCCGTGTTTTTTATAACGGATGTTTTTGGACATCTACTTGTTTTCATGTTAACAGTGACGTCAAACATAACATCAAGATGTTATTTTTAACATCAACCGTAACATAAAAACAAGTAGATGTCCAAAAAAATCCGTTATAAAAAACAAGGGTTTCTTCTAGTGCCCTCTTGAGCATGAAATTTGATAATTTAGTGCTATTTTTGATTTATTAAGCGGTCCATCATTCCATCAATCACAACATTATCACCTCTTTGAAAGAAAACATGACAAGTACAAAAAAAATTGAAATATTATTGCACCAATACTATTTTTTGATATATATTTGCTTTAAGTAACTCAAAAGTCCTATATTTTTAGTTTGAAATTTTAGCACACCTAATTTTTTTAGTATAGCCTTAGAATGATAAAGGTGAAACAAATAATTTGATCCAAATAAAAAAATCAGCATTAAAAATCACATTTTCATGCTCAGAGGGGGTGTGGTCCCATTAGCAATTTAGGGTGTTGCTGTAGTAATTCCCTAATTAAATATAACAAGCCAATAATTGATGAGTGCAAATTTTGAATTGATTCTTACAAAAAATGAAATGTTGCATATACTTAAGCAGTATTTTAAGTAAATTGATGGTGTGTACAACAAAAATAAATATGCATATTATATGCTATCATATATCATTTTTACAATGTAATTTTTAACCCCTAAACACCCAAGGGGGTAAGGGCAAAACATAGATGCCATTTAAAATGATACTTATGTAACTTTGATGAAGTTTGCTTTAAAAGAGAAAACAAGAATCACGATGTTTAGTAGTTATCCATACAGTCAAACATTCAAAAAAGTTTTGGATTTTTATTTAATGAATTTAGGAGCATTTCTCATTTAATATTCACCAAAATTACAAATTTTATTCATAGATTTTTAAATTTGGCATGATTGGTTAAAAACATATATTCTATAGTAGACTTCAAAAATGCAATCTTTTCAAAAGAGAGAACATCATTAGTTTCTTGAAATAGTAAAATTTATAACACTAGCAAATATTGAAGTGTTTGTTTTTGAAAAATTCTCCTTGATGGAGTTTAACTTGGATTGACATGATTCAAGTTGGGTTGGAAGGTAGATTTGATTTTTGATTTTAATATTCTTTTATCTTCTGTCTAAGAAATTGGTGCTTGATTTTCTAATAAAATGTGGTTATTCCAGAATGTAGGTGTTTATTGCAGAAAATGCCTCTTCACACTTGGTGTTAAGAGTGGTAGTAGCAAAGAAATTTAGATGCATTTGGACACACTTTTAGACTGCATTCAAATTGTTAATATCCCTCTTAAAACCAAGTGAGAACATGCCCTATAAGAGCAAGATAATTTCCTATTGTATGCTTCCCAAGGGTGACAATTGCACCAAATCTTATCCTTGGGGCAAGGGCAACTGGATAGGCAAAATCCAAGCAATTGGCCATTTGTTAGGAGCCTTAACCTTGGTTTAGACTAGCGGTTGGACAAAATTATCTCAAATGTCATTGGTTGAAATATTAGTTTTTTCTGTTGAAGGGTTCACACTTAGGGTTTATCTGGTACTTCAAATTGCCATGTCACCAACTTGAATGTTCATGTTAGCGGACAAGATAGTGAAGTTGCGGGACTTGCTCCAAGGGTGGTACCAAACTTGTACAGTAGAGGAACACTCTTGAAATGGCACACCCAACAACCAGATGCCGTGGAAATGACTACCAAATTAGGTACCAATTTTTGTGTCTCATCCGGTTGCTAGTGTGAACATGGCCTGAGAAAAGGATGCCCTCAAAAGGGTCTGCCCGAGCAAGAAAAAGGGGCAAGCAGACAGACAGGCAATGCCTGCATGTGTATACAAGAAAATGTATGATTTTCTGGTGCCCATGGGCCTTCTGCAAACCTGGGTTCCAAGCTCTTCACAACAGAACCGACCATTTGTAGCTCAGTTTGTACACAATGGGTTTAGGGTTTTAGGGGTTTACCCCTCGATTTGATGGTTAACGCTCCTGTCGGTGCAAATCCATGTGGTCCTTGGAAGTCTCAAGTCGCGGTCACCCTAAGAGCAGCTTCGATAAACCCTAGACCCGTTCCAGAATTGAAACCCCTATGATGTACTACTGTGGGGAATCATGCAGACTACACATTGGCAAAATTCAGGAAGGGGCGGATCCAAAGTAAGAATGTGCATGAGACAAGTAGCCGGCCTCATCTCTGCAGCTTTTCTCCCAAATGTAGCCACTCAGGTAGATACGACGACTGGAAATACCAAGGTATTCAAGTAGACAAGTACGGCCCTGGGGCCATGGCCAATGGCCAATGGCTATGGCCGAGACTCAGAGAGTTTTCAGATGTGCTGCAGTGCAGCAGGATTCCTACAGGGGTAGAGGACTGGTGCCGCGGGGACTTCTGAAATGATGACCTGGATGGATACTGGCGCTGGCAAAGTACTATAGTGCTAAAAATAAATAAAACGAAGGAAAAAAGAAATGCAGAAAATCTGAAGGGTGAGGATTAGGTGGTTCACGACCAATCCTCCTTGTTTGATCTACTGGCAGGCGCATAATCCTAAGAAGCTGGACGACACTCCCTAGTCACTCCCCCCCCACCCCCCAAGTGCCGTGCCCCACCCACACCAGTCCCTTCTTGGTCGCTCGCCCTCCCCTGCTCTTTCTCTTTTCGATTCCCCTGTCCGAGCTCTCTAAGTTGTCGCCTCCTCGATTGCTCTAATTCCGTAGTCATGGCCAGCATCGCAGCTTCTCGAGCTTCGGCATCGCCATGGAGCAGCAGCTCCGCCTCAACCCAGCTGAGGAGGGCCAAAGCTTGCAGCTTTGGCTCCACCTTCACGGCTATGGCTGCTCCGAGGACAACAAGGTTGCCGGGCTTGTGTCTGAGGGCTATGGATGGAGGGGCGATGCAGGCCATGGGAGGCAAGGGGCTGGGAATGGGGATGGGGATCAGAACCAGGTCGCTGGAGAGGAGGAGTGTGGTGTGTGCAGCTGCGGAGGCCGGGAGCGTTGGAGGAGCAGCGCCGGCGAAGCGGGAATTTAACGCGTTTGAGAAGGTGGTGGACGTGTTGACGACCATGTTTCCGGTGTGGGTGATTCTGGGGACACTGATCGGGATCTACAAGCCGGCGGCAGTGACGTGGCTGCAGACGGACCTGTTCACGGTGTGCCTGGGGTTCCTCATGTTGTCCATGGGGCTGACGCTGACGTTCGAGGATTTTCGACGCTGTTCTCGCAACCCTTGGACGGTGGGAGTGGGCTTCGTGGCGCAGTATCTGGTGAAACCCGTGCTGGGGTTCGCCATCGCGCATGCGCTCAAGCTGTCGGCGCCATTGGCGACGGGGCTGATCTTGGTGTCGTGTTGCCCCGGAGGACAAGCGTCCAATGTGGCGACGTACATCTCCAAGGGAAATGTGGCGCTGTCAGTCCTCATGACGACCGCCTCCACCATTGGCGCCATCTTCATGACGCCGCTGCTGACAAAGCTGCTGGCAGGGCAATTGGTGCCCGTGGACGCTGTAGGGCTGGCCGTGAGCACATTCCAGGTGGTGCTGATGCCGACCGTGGTGGGAGTGGTCGCCCATGAGATGTTCCCCAAGATCGTGGAGAAGATCTGCACCGTCACGCCCTTGGTCGGCGTGATCATGACCACATTGCTGTGCGCCAGCCCCATCGGGCAAGTCTCGGATGTCTTGGTCGCGCAAGGCGCGCAGCTCATCATCCCCGTGGCTGTCCTCCATGCGGCTGCATTCCTTCTCGGGTACTGGATGTCCAAGGCCTTCAAATTCGGCGAGTCCACGTCCCGGACCATCTCCATCGAGTGCGGAATGCAGAGCTCGGCTTTGGGGTTCCTCTTGGCACAGAAGCATTTCAGCAACCCCTTGGTAGCCGTCCCGTCGGCGGTGAGCGTGGTGTGCATGGCCCTTGGCGGCAGCGCCCTCGCTGTGTACTGGAGAAATCAAGCCATCTCTGCCGACGACAAGGACGACTTCAAGGAATAGATTTTTCCCGCTTTTGGTTCACTAGTGAGGTAATTATATTTTTTCTTCTCTTTTTTTTTGGGTTGTATTGCTTCTTCTCTACCCTTCCATTACAGACTCCCTCAGGTCTTGTAATGGCATGGTTCTGTGAGGGCTTCCCTAGGGGTTTAGGGTTTAGGTGGTCGCCGGTGTTCTTCCCATGGCTGTTGCTTCATCTTCGGAACTGCTTGCACGAGAGCTAGTTGCCCTTTCTGGTCGCCGTACATGATGTACCCTTGAGTCTGTAACAATTAAAAAGGTCGTCTTTTTTTACTTCAGATTCGGCATTTTCCCGCTCACTTTCACCCATTATTGAAGGGAACCCTTTTCCTACCATGATTCTGATTTGCTTTGTGTCTCTCACTGCTAAAGACGTTTCTGCAAGTACATATCCCTTTTATCGAGGGATTTTATCACTGGGGAGAATGCCCAGATTTCCGATTGCGATCCTAGTCTTTTGCAGAACAGTTCTAATTGGAAGGCAGTGTAAAACTCTTGTCTAGGTCATAGTTTTGTTTGACTCAACTGTCAGTGGAGTTGTCCATACGATCTGCTAGTAATTGTGCATGGCCCTGAACCACGTTCTTTACCCTTTTTGGGTGGCGGAGTTATCGATGTCGATGCTTCATATGCTACAGACTGGGATAAGAAGACGTATTGTATGAGCTGATAGCAAATATATAATTCTTGTGCACAAAAACCAAATCAGCTTGTGAGTGCTCCGACAAACAATCAGATTGTAGTACTTGGATGGTGTGGATTCTCAAAGCTGTTTTCTGTAATACTATATTATGCTTAAAGTTTAGAAGTATTATGTCAAGTCCAAAAGATTGACTTTTTGTGGTAACTGAACTTCACAGTTAACATTTTTCGGAAAAATGGCCAGAGTTAGGTTTTCGCGGTTGCAACTTCGTTGCAATTAAATTTTTGCTTTGTGATTGTCGGTATCTTGGATCTAAATAATTGTATAGAGGGGCTCTAAATTTTAAGTCCTAAACAAATTCACTTCTCTAAGTTGTTTTATTATATAGTTTTGCAAAACTTCAAAGACGAATTGAAGCATTTACTAGGAGTTAATTATTTTGATTTAAAGGACTCTCGAGAACGTAAATTAAGGTTTTTTAGTGTTGAGTTGGAGAAAAGCTCATTCTCCACACTTTCAACCACTACCTCTATTCTTTAGTGAATTTGTATATGGCATTGAAACAAACTTGATATCTTAATGCATATGATCGTGGCTTTCAACTTTGTCCCAAGTTTTTTCATTGTTATCAGCACTCTAAGATGTGCAACAATTTATAATGGTGGTGAATGTCAAATGATCTTGCTAAGCATTGACAACTTGAACACTTGATTGAACTCTTGCTTGGAAAATGTTGGACTTTGTTACACATGTAGGAATCGGTCCAGCGTTGAATACACATCTTATAATTGACCTTGAAAGTTTGAATTATCCTTGCGGTCCTTTAAGGGTTAACCATTCTATAACATGGACAATCATAAAGGAGCAAAACATTGGTTTCCCTTACCAACCTCGTTATTCTTTCCAACTCTAATTAGAAAGCCTCAGCATGCTTCACCTATTACTTTTTGGGAAAATTTCATGGATACCCCCTGAAGTTTGAAATATTTTCATAGATACCCTTGCTTTTTCGGAAATATCACAAATATCCTTGGACCAAAAAATTTAGATGTTTGTTTTGTTGTGCATGCCACTTCCCTTCTTCCTTTGTGTGTACGCATAATAAGAAAGAAGTAGTGTGTTCACAAAGGGAGAACGGAAGTGACATGCATAAGAGAACAAAGGTCTAAAATTTTTGATCCAAAGGTATTTGTGATATTTCTGAAAAAGCAGGGATATCTATGAAAATATTGCAAACTTCAGGGGGTATCCATGAAAATTTCCCTTACTTTTCTACCCTACGCCACAATGTATCTAATGCATTAACTGTTAACATTCTATACTCACTTTCTTCTTCATAAGGTTCTTTGAAACAAAAAAACAAATTTTTTGTTGGTTTCAATTTTATAAAATAGCTTGGCCTCATTCTTGTGAAAGTAGGTAGAGAAAGAATAGAAATCTCTTAGAATTATATGTGTTTGTTGTTCAGTGGAGTATATTCCACCCTTCTAATGTTATTGAACCCTTGCAAATTCAAACATTGAATGTGTAGAAAAATAAATTTGGAGGTTGGAAATTGGTAACAAATTCATCCTTTGAAATTGTTCGGAAGTTGGGTATGAAATATCTCCCAATGGATTACTTGTTGCATTGCAAACCCAAATATATATTCAATTTGATCCATGTCAAAACTTAAAGAAGCCATTTCTAATTTGTTTAACCCCTGAACGGCCCTTGGACTTAGGAGATACGGTACCATATGTGGCTCATATTTTTGCATCTAAAGCCGTATTTTGAATGTTTTCTAGAATCCTAGTGTATTACCCACAAGCCCAAACCCTTTAATCACTTACAAAATCCTAAAAAAATTGCTATGTAGCTTGAATACTATATGCCCAACCCTGCACCATACAGCCAGAAAATGGCCTCCAGGCCATTCAGGGGTTAAGGGAATTGATATGTGCACACTAGGGGGTTGATCTTTGCACACCCCCTAGGGTGTAAGTTATAGATTTCTACATTCAAAAAGTTGAATTTGAGAAATTTGAATTCAAATTTGGACTTAGAGGCCATGATATTGTTTAGAACCATTAAAAAGTTGCAATTGAACAACACCCAATGAAAAAGCATATTATTTTTTATAAACAAAAATAAAAGTAACACTTTCACCCCTAGCTAAGCCTTTTCACTGGGTGTTGTTCAATTGTAGCTTTTTTTAATGGTTCTAAACTAAATCATGGTCTCTACGTCCAAATCTGAATTCAAAATTTTCAAATTCAGCTTTTTGACAGTAGAAATCTATAACATAACCTCTAGGGGATGTGCAAATATCAACCCCGGGTGTGCATATATCAATTCTCTTGTTTAAATATTTAACAATTGAATAAAATATTACACAAATCAATGGATGTACTTTTACTTTGATCTTGCAAAAACTAATTGCCAAAGTGAAAGCTACTACATCATTTGTGTTCTAGATAAGTAAATTCTATCTTCATGAAGTTTACCCTCGATACAATAAAATTGTGCTTTCAATGAGTTTTGATTGTAGGAATGCAAACCAAGTTATAGATTGCATGATTTCTAATCATAACTATGCAAGTTTTAGCATTCATTAAATGTTGTTGTAGATTTCTTCAAAAGGATTTTTCATTCGTAAAAGTTGTCGTAAAACATTTTATGCTATGACATATTTTGTTATATTGGTACTTTGTTTTAACACCTTATAGAGTAATGGTCCTTTAATTAACAATGTTGTTTGAAATAGGTCAATTGACTAAAGTAAGATACATATGTACTACTTCATTTTTAATTTATTAGATCACTTGATCAATCCTAATAGCAAAATTAAACTCCTCCAAACCTCCTTTTCCATCACAAATTAGGTCATCATTGGTTGTACCATTGATGTACCCATATAATGTTTCTGGGCATTGATGTGTGTACCACATCCTTTGAACTACTGTACCACACCCTGGGGTAAATTTTAGATTTCTACCATCAAAAAGCTGAATTTGAAAATTTTGAATTCAAATTTGGACTTAGAGACCATAATTTAGTCTAGAACCATAAATAAAAGTTGGAATTCAACAACACCCAATGAAAAAGCTTATCATTTTTTACACACAAAAGTAAAAGTAAAAGTAACACTTTTCTCCCTAGTTAACCCCTCACCACCCATGGTATTTTTGACTATCTTAGAATTTGCTTGAAAGTGAACAAAATGCTGACAATTTGATTAATCTTATCAATTTTCTTTGAAATTCAACCGTATAAAATCAAAGTAGACATGCTATATATCACATAGGAAAAGAAATCACAACAATATTACTTGTGAATTGAAAAATTACAATGTTTGATCATGACGGTGTTAAAACTGCAAAAGTGATTTGAAGTCTTTCAATCCTCTTTTTGCATCTCAAACCTAAAATTGAGGGTACCAAAAAAATATAAGTATGTAAAGTATAACATGCATAACCCCAATCAATTTACGGCTTCTCAAAATCTATTCTACAATATTTTTAATTGAAGTTTTAATGTGATTTTTTCTCCAAGTTCTAGTGTACTTGAAGCTCATTTCCAAGAGCCTTCAACACTAGAAAGTGAAGATTTACAATGGACACCCTTGCACAAAATCTTGAATAGATAAATCACTTTAATTCATTTTCAAAATCAAACTCCTAATGTTGAAACTAGACTTCAATAAGAATTTAAAAATAATAGTAATCACTAAAAAAAACTTGAAAAAAAGTCGTGCAACTCTGAACAAGAATCAGAGGAGCCCAACTCGGGCCCTTTGGGCGGTGAGGGATTAAACTTTCTCATTGGGTGTTGTTGAATTGCAACTTTTTATATGGTTCTAAACTAAATCATGGTCTCCAAGTCCAAATCTGAATTCCAAAATCTCAAATTCAGTTTTTTGATGGTAGAAATCTAAAATTTACCCCGGGGTGTGATACAGTAGTTCAAAGGATGTAGTACACATATCAATTCCCATTATTTTTATACATTTTTAATAATTTTGTCTTGAATTGTGGTCATATTAGGTTAGTGACCAAGGTATTGTGAAGCCCTCAATGTAGATTTATGAGGAATGATTTTTGTTACATTTTCCTCATTTTGTAAATTTCCTTTACATCATGTAAATTGCAATTTGTTCTTAAATGTATATCTGTAGGTTTGGCATGTCTTTAGAATGATTTTTTTGTAATCCCTTTACGATTTCCAATGTACTTGGTTTGGCTTGATGACAAGAACTCTCATGTATTTATCCTTGAAAATTAGAAATTCTAGCTAAATGTAGGATCCTCCATATTTGTCGTAGTGTACTTTGTTTAATTGAATAGAAAAGGCCAATAGAAAGGCTCCCTTATCCTAATCGTAATGCCTTTTCTTGAAAATTTCACCACGATAATCATGTCAAGTCTTTTGCGCATCATCTGTGTGAAGAAGTCGAAGAGATCTGTACCATATTTTGTACGAAAATCTTTTACAGTATATTTTGTACACATTCTTTGCAACATTTTAGTGAGTTTTGTGAATTCATTTTCATTACCATCTAGTACATGATTTGACTTCCTATAGATGGGTGAAAGCACACAATGAGTGTATCCATTTACGCAAAAACAATTGTACAATTATCTAAAAATTACGCAGCTTGTGAAAATTGTTTTTGATGGCTATAAATTTAAACCACATAGTGTTGGATAAATGATAAGGCTTTACTTAATCAACCGCTAAAGTTCTTAGACTGTTTTTCACCAAAAAATACTTAGAATGAGTTTTTTTTTGATAGCAAATGTAAAAGCAATGGAATTGTAATCTTGATGCAATTTGTCATAGGATTTAGTAGTAAACTATTTTATTATGCTATAGTAAAAAGATGAAAGACATTTGCCATAATGATTATGAGATTATAGGGTTTAAAGTGAGAAATAGTTTTTTTGGATGGCATTTAGTTTTTGGGCAACTCTAATTTAGGGAGGCTTTTGCACCAATCAATATCACTTTGTTTTTTGAACTCTTTTAAAATGGTTTTTTTTATTATAGCTTGCCGTATGTCTAATTTTTTTATAACACTTTTAATTGGATAACGCATAATAAAATTTTAGAATAGGATAACACATATTACAAATTTAGAATGGGATAACATATATTAAAAATGTAGATTAGGATACTAGCTTCAAAAGAATTATGATGCAAACTAGTTTTTTCCACAATTTTTAACTTCTACATATAGTGATCTTTTCAAAACGTGGACAGTGAAAGTTTAGATTTTGGCTAGCTTTAAAGGAAGGGAAATGAGAGGAAAATTGGCCAAAAATTGTAACTTTGACAAACTTGATCAACATAGGGCCACATCCACCTAAGGTGTAGTAAAGGGTACAAAGCAAAAACAATTTTCTTCATGGAATGAGGTTAGATCAAGGTTTGACAAAGAAATAGCTTTGTCTAGCAACCTTTGGGCAAGGTCCTAAAATTTCAACTACATCATTAAGTTGTGCGTGTCCCTCCATACAAGCAAGTAGAATTACACATTCCATCATAATTATTATTGTTATTTGAGTCAAGTTGGTTTGAAATTGGTTGCATTGGAAAGATACTCCTTGGACAAATATCCCCTAAACACTTTGTGAAAATATATTCATTATTCTATAACCAAGCACTATAAAAGTCCATTGATCTACAAAGTGTACAAAATCTCAAACCCTATGCAACTGAAAGTGAATCAAATTTGGTATGGAAATCCTTTCACACTAAAGTAGAAGCCCTTTGATCTTGTTCTAGATTTTACATTATAGAATTGAAATAAGGTTAATGAAGATTACTCCAAGAAATTACATAAATCTCAACATAAAAATGCATTACAATCGGCTTGCCATTTGGCCCTCATTGATTTTATGCTAAAAGATGTTTATTAAAGACATTTAGAATTGTTAAAAACTTAGCAATACTAAGTTTTTCTTGAATTCATCCTTCTGACCAATATGCGTATTTTATCAAAAATAATAATAATCACCAGCAATTAAATTGATATACAGATTTGCCTTTTTATTTGAATTTTGAGATGAAGCTTTTTTCAAGTGGTTGACTTACGATTTAGATAAGCCCCATGGATTAGTTATAGTTCCTACTTTTTGGTTGTATAAATTACACTTTTCAAGATATTTAACAAATTTAACAACCAAATGAATTGATGACATTTAACAAACTGAATTTCAAACTCAAACACAACTTGTACATACCACAACTCAATTGTATCCATATGTGTGGAAATATGTTACTTTAATCCCACCAATATTTCTTCTAATCAACTAGAAATATGCCATCAATTATTTCGTGTGAGCCCATAAGAATCCCACCAATAAAGATCCTTCTTTGATTTTAAATGTCTCTAGCTAAGCAACAAAAGGTCTTTTAAATTCAAGATTCTATCTTTTGAAGGTGACATCAACAAGAACTCCTTGCATTTCTTCCTCATCCATCTTCCATTTTTGAAATCTATGGGAGCTGGGAAAGCATCCATCCAATTGTTTGCAAGACTTACGGCTTCACTTTGTGGTGCTCCAATTTGCGTCTCTACCTTTTTGTAAATGAAATGCATTTTACCTGAAATAATCTTCATAAACCCTAATTCAATTCTACATCGTAAAATCTAGAACAAGATCAAAGGACTGCCGATTCAATTTTGAAAGATGTGTGCACTAAATTTGATTCATTTTTTTATTGCATTAGGTTTGATATTTTTTGCACTTTACAAATCAATGGAATTTATTGCACGTGGTTTGCAAGCTGTAGGTTGTGTTTTAGTTACTTATATTCTATGCATAAATTGAATTATTATATTGTAAACTAGGAAAACAATATCATTGAAAAAATTACATGTAAGATACACAACATTCAATTTATGTTAGCTTCATATTTTTTGTGGTCTATATCATAGAAGTTATTCAAGTCCTCGGGGAATTAGTTTGTCATTTTACTCTTAATGATCATAACTATTTATTTTAAGATAAGTACTACAATGGGGTGAATTCGGCCCCTCCTTTTACTAATAGGAGGATAAAAACCACAAAAAAAAACTCTTCATTACTAAGGTACTTTTTTCCCATGAAAAGCACAAAATGGTTGATTTTTGGTGGCAATTCCTAGAATTTCAGCCTTGCTGTCTTGTGCTTTATATTAAAATATTAAACTATAGTATGCAACATATACAATATTTTTAATGAGATTTTAACACTTACTGTTATGTTAATATATCCAATGCAAGTGTCGTTTCAATAATATCGAAGTTACTACATGTTTGTATTTTTGAAGAATCTATCTTTCAAATCCAATGCATGAAACATAATGACTATAATTTGAAGTGATATGCAAATACGCAATTTAAGCAGCCTTTTTAATGGTTTTTTTGACAAAATTTATTTAATTTCAATAATATTTAATATAAGAGACATTATACTGATAAAAATTCATTACGTATATTTATTTTTGAATTAACATAACTACATAGAGTTTGAAAAGATGTGGTTAATTTACTCTAAAATACTAGCTTAAAATATTCAACGTAAGTAGCCTTTATCCTTGAACGGCACAAAAATCCTTTGCGGCCGTATGTACAACCATATATACAAACGTATTTGAGTTGTTTTGAGGGCTTTCCAAAATTTTATATGCACCCCCATCGTACAACCCTTCAATATGTATGGTTGTAATACTTAATTCTTAATTGATTCAAACTTCTAAATACTAGTTACAATCATATTTGATACCGTATCTCCAGAGTCCATGTGACGTTCAAGGATTAATAAAATTTCTAACACAAATTATTTTGCCTGGTATACCCGCATAAGTGACATTTTGTTTGTGATAAGATTATCTCATATTATTTTTACTAGATTGACACTTGACTTAAAATTACATGAAAACTTACTCATATTTTTAATATATTACAAGATTTAAAACAATTTAATAAATATATTTTAGTTAAAATTTGATTATTATTTAACGATGAAAAATCACTTTATTACATCTCATAGCTTAGTCTCCTTTCACATAATTTTCTCTACAGCAGCTTTTCGGCTTTTAAACTATTTTTGAAAGCACATAATTGCATGCTTATCTAAAAAACTTATGAGCTTTGGAATCTATTTTACAAAGGCTTTCCGGCACAATTTTTAATTTGTAAAACTTGCTTCTTAATCTTCAAAGTACATTTCTCAATGTTAATCCGTATTTTCAAAAAAATAAAATGCTTTTAGACGTCAATGTAATTTTGACTTTGAAGCCCAAATTTTAATCTCCATAAAAATCTAAGTTGAGATTGTAATAATGAATGTTTTTATATCTAACAATTCATACATTTGTATCAAACATTAAATTTACCATTAAGTTTTTTGCCTATTCAAAATAGGAAATAAGTAGTTTCAAAACCCAATGTTTGAGTAATTGAACTTGTTGTAATTGAAATCACTAATCTTCAAATTTTTAAGATATGAATATATATTATATTTTTATCAATTTATTTCCTATAATATTGCATTAAATATTTAATTTGGTTTTGTAAAAAAATAGGATATTTAGTATTTTATTTTTATTTACAAAATTTATAGGTAGATATAAATAGAATTGTGAAATTCCATTTGAAATATTATCTAGCATTTTTTATTTGTTTCAAATAGAAGATTTTAGCCTAAGGTGCTAAATTGAAAGCTATCTTGATCTCTTTTCATATAATTAATTTTGTAGCAGCTAGATCTTCATATTTGGTAAAGTTTTTATAATATGTAGAAATAAAAATTAAATTAAAATCTCCACCTCAATTTTCTAATTCAAAATTTAATATCTCACCATAATTCACAAACAAAACTTTTTTTTATGCATAGAAAAAAGTACTCTTTAGCAAAAATGTTGTGCCAAGTTGTTGCCACTTGGTCTTGTATGTGGACAATATATTACATATAACTTTGTCCCGGCTAGTTTTCATCTATTTACAATTAACAAAAGAACGTGCTTCACAATTGTGAGGCTAACAAAGCTTGAATACAACATTGCCAACAATGAAGTGTTGTAAAAATGTAACTTTTTGTAAATCCTAATGTTACTTTTGCATATTTTGAAATCTATTAATAATAGATTAGGATTTGTTTATAAAAGAATTAGATTTGTGCTTTGTCTGTCGGTCTCACAGGGTACGTGTCACTCCACCAATGTTTTACATGGCAATTGGATATATATATAACAAAATTCAGTTTTACCATCTTGGAGATCCTTTTATCATGAATTTTTACCACATTGGTAAATAAACCTGCTTGGGTAAAAAACTTACATAAGTAAACACTTGGATGAAAAAAAGAGGTATGGATGAAAAAATGTGTGGATAAGTAAAAATGTAAAAAAATGTGTGGGTAAATGAAAATGTAAAAAAATTGTTTGGGTAAAAAACAAAAATATGTAAAAATGTTGCGTGGAAAATTAATGTGTAGGTTAAACAATTGCATGGCAAAAAACATGTAATATTTTTTTGCACAAAAAAATAGTAGCAATCTTTTCATTGTGCACGTAAAATACTATGTGGGTATAAGACAAAACTGCTTCAATGCAAGGGAATGTTTTGTAAACAAAAACCAATATTTTACTAGCATGTGTAAAGTTGAGATTGGATTATATGAACAAAAAGTAAAAAAAAAAACAAGGAAATTGTTTTGGGTAATTGAGCTTGAAATTATTTTGCATCCCGTCAAACTGGCGGGTGCCCATATAAAAAAATTGCATGAATAATTGCTACATGGGTAAAAAAGTTATGAAGGTAACAAAATAATAATGATAAATTGCGTGAGTGAATAGTGAAGTTCCTTATATTGTTTGGGTAAAAAACTCTATGGGTATAAAACAAAAAATGCTTTATTGCAAGGGAATGTTTTGTAAACAAAAACAAATATTTTGGGTAAAGTTTGATATTGGAATGCAAAAATAAAAAATAAAAATTATTTTCTTGCTTGGGAAATATTTTACATAATTGCCTGATCGGACTTGAAATCATTTTAGGTCATGTCGGTCCGACGGTTGCCTATACTAGTTCAATATATGTCTTGTGGAGCATGATATTTGAGATTGGAGCATGATATTTGAGATTGAAGGTTTATTAATCACATTTCTCAATATTGTGAGCATGGCTCTTTGTCTTAGCGTGGTACGCATAATGCGGATTGTAGACGTTTTAATTTTTTTTGGCAGATTAGTTTTTTCTATAAATATAAATCTTGACACAATAAGTATATGTCTAAATCCAACTATAATTTTTTTTGTGTTCTATATGTTAATTATGGAATTGTAAACCTCCTTTGGGCAAAAAATTGTATGCCGCCATATTTGGATGATGAACAAAAAAACCATGATAATGGCATGTTGTGATGTTGACTATCAATTACAAGAAAACCTGCTTTAAAAAATTCTTTTAAAACTAAAGAAAGAAACAATCTCCACAAGTTTGTAAACATATTGCACGTGAAAGTCAAACATTTTTTAATTAACCCTTAAAGGACCACTTGTCCCTATGAGGGATAAATGGGATTTTGGACATGTACTTGCGACTAAACTACTTTGTGTGATTTTTTGAAACTTTTATGGAAGATGTGGAATTTAAAGATCTGTGCAGGCATTTAATTTTTTCTTCATTCCAAAATTTGTTGAAGAAGTTAAAAATGAATTTATGAGAATTTTTGTTTGGCAGGCAGCCCAATTTTTTTTTTTAAATTTGTATTTTTTAAAAATAAAATTTTGAGGATAGTTCTTTAGACTTATGCATATGTGGGAAGCTTTGAATCATTCAATTCTAATTGATGAGATGAAAGTTATGAGAAGTCTTAGTTTGCATGTAAGCATAGTTTTGAGATTTTTTGCACCTGCCCGCAAACTAAAACTTTTCTTAACTTTCATCTCATCAATTAGAATTGAATGATTCAAAGCTTCCCACATACACATAAGTCTAAAGAACTAACTTCAAATTTTTATTTTTAAAAAATGCAAATTTTAAAGAAGTTTTTGGCTGCCCGCCAAACAAAAATTCTCATAAATTCATTTTTAACTTCTTCAATAAATGTTGGAATGAGGGAAAAATTAGATGCCCACACAGATTTTTGAATTCCCCATCTTCCATAAAAGTTTCAAAAAATTACACAAAGTAGTTTAGCCACAAGTACATGCCCAAAATCCCATTTGTCCCCCGCAGGGACAAGTGGTCCTTTATGGGTTAAGCAGGTATAAGCCAAGCAAAGAATCATGTGTTATGTTCTTAGCAAACCTTATATGTTGTGATCCAGCATCAAAGCTTGTACATCAAATTTCAAATTGTATAAAAATTACATTGCTTCATAACTAAATCAAACGTAGTTATGCTAAATAAATATGATTTTAAAATAAATACATGGTATTACTATTGCAACACCCTAAATTGCTAACAAGACACCTCTTGTGAGCATGAAATGTGATTTTTAATACTGGTCTTTTTATTTGGATCAAAAGATTTTTTTCACCTTTATCATTCTAAGACTATACTCAAAAAAAGTGTGCTATTTGGAACTAAAAATATAGGACTTTTGAGTTACTTAAAGCAAAAAAACATGAAAAAAATAGTATTGGTGCAATAATATTTTCACAAAAATTTGTGTTTGTCATGTTTCTTTCAAGGAGGTGGTAGTGCAATGATTGAGTGAATGATGGACCATTTGAAAAAATAAAAAACAACACTAAATGATCACTAAATGATCATATTTAATACTCACAGGGGGTGTCCTGTTAGCAATTTAAAGTGTCAATGTAGTAATTTCCTAAATATAAAGATAGTGATTTTTAAATGCACTTTGTAAAAGTATATTTTAAAATATAGCGTCTTAATTGTTGTTTTTTATTTTTTGAAGAGGCATAACACTATATGGATAATATGCATCAAGACATGGCTAAATACCATTTTCAGAATAATGTTACCAAAAATTAGCAACAAAAAGTTAACAACTACTTTCATGCTAATTGTGATCTCTTTGCCTTTTGAAGATGGACATGTTTAGTAATTGTTGCAAGTGAAGATGCTATGGGTACATAACATTCAGTAGTAGTCAGCCTCACTGCCCTCCCTCCAATTGAAGAGTGTGGAATATTCCACACCCATCAGTAGCTAAGAGGACACTTGGCTAAATTTGTCAGAGAATTTATGAAAGAGAGGCTCAATTTAGTGCACATGCGTCGATGTGGGAGCCAGCCATGTCAGAAAATTTTTAAAAAATAAAAAATAAAAAAAACTTTTTTTTTGTTTTTTTTTTGTTTTTTGTCATGATGAAATTCGTGGATGATACCTGAAGAGAGGGAAAGGTAGCCTCTCTTCAGGCTACTGAATGTTATGTATGTCAACTTTGTCTTTTTTTGTGAATAATTAAGGACAAAATTTCTGGTGCGTATTTTTATTGACCAAAAAGTCTCTAATTATTTTTATAAATAATGCAAAACAAATTTGTTGCAAAGAGAATTATTATAGAAACAAATATTAGGCTGAGTTCAATTGCTTCTCAATGCATACAACATGACAGTTATTTTTAATTATAATCCAACTACAATTATATCGATAATGTGTTGTCATTGCTTTGTTATTTGCAAATTTTCACCAATAATGCTATACACATAAGTTTTTTTTGAATTATTTTAGTAATATCTAAGCAAAAGGATTTGTAAATATAAACAACTTTGCGCATTTAACATGTCAAATGCAAATGTATAAAATTGTGAAGCGCACTCTTTCAAATGCGCATTTGCTTCTCCTATTGTTATCTCCAATCTCTAGGTCAAAATGAATTGCATATCAACATTTTTAAACAAGTCCAATTCAAATAACAATCCAAGATCAAGAACGTATTGCGTATTGCATTGCCAGTACTTTTATGCTTGCAATTATCACAAATAGCCATAAAAAATATATACATGACAATGTCACTTCGATTGGTTTTAAAGAAGCACAGCCATAAATTTTTATTTTTAATTTTATTGATCAACAATTTCATTTATATAAGTGATCTAGGAAATGAAAGAGTTATTCTCTCATTCAGAAAAACATATTTAATAAATATTTTTATTTAGGATTTTTTTTGTATAGAAATAAAATTTATAAACATTTGAAATTGATAGTACCAAAAATCATTTTATTAATGTTATTTAAAAGGAGACATTTTTATAAATAATGTTATAATTTTGCCACAATGATAGGTAAATAATAATTTAATGGTGTATACTAACATGTAATCAATAAAATTTTCAAATGCATTAATAACTAGTTTGGTTTTTAAAATACTCAGAGTAAACAAACTTTATAGATCTTGAGACTCCTCGAGTGTGACTCTATATGTTGATTTTATTATAAATATTCATTTGCTATTTTTGATGAATTTTTAAATTTCATATGATCAAAAGATTGTATTTAATTTGTTTTGAAGAAGTGTTGTGGTAACAATTTTCTTTTTCTTTTTGTCTAATTGCTTTGTATAAGACAAATAGATTGATTAAAAGGAGTTTAGTTGAGAGCCTAAGTGTTAATGAGAGTCAAATTGTCTTATAATGTGGAAAGGGCAATTTGGTTAACCAGGTATAACTATAAAAGACAAATAGTATTGGTAAATATTAATATATGTTAAAAGGACAAATATGCAAAAGGAGTTATGGTAGTTGAATAACCAACAATGGGAGAGTAGTTCATTTATTTGATCTTCTTCCATTATTCCTTGAGCTTGTAGTGGTTACTTGTCTCCTTGTCAATTTGTATATATGTTTTCAATGAACACATTGCATTGACAATTTAGCTTCTTTGCATATAAGTCCAAGGATTGGCATTGCTTTTTTAGTTTTCTTATACATTTTCTTTTGCTTGTGACAAATTGCTAAAATTTGAAAAAGCATTAAGTTTAATGTGAATGTGTTCGGGTTTTGATAAAGACAATTTGATCTAATGTATGAGTGAGTGTATAAATCCAAGAAGACAATAAGTTTGTGTGTATGTATTTGAGAGAATATAAGTCCAAGAGTGACAATGTTATTGAAGACAAGTAAACTTGCTTAAGTTAAGTTTAGAGTCTAATTGAAAAAGGCCAACAAGAGACAATCTAATTTATGATTGTGAGTCATTGAAATGACAATAATTGCGCTAGGACAAGTAGTCTAAGAGAATGCAATGACTTGAATCTAGTTGTCAATAAAGCCATAGAGATTTATTAATAAAACTAATTAATGACAAGTAGTTAGAGAATTATGATTAATTAACAAGAGAGAGAATATTATTGAGTCCATAAGTCTAGGAAGGCATAGACAATTTGTTATGGTCAGATGTCAGTGAGAGTATTAATAGCATTGTAGGGTCTAATTAATAAAAATGAACTATGTGTATAAGCAAAAGATTGGCATGATAAATAAACAAGTTTAATTGTTAAATGTGAGTTTAGATTGAGTGTACCATATCTTTGAATAATTTAATCAAAGGTTACAGTTAATCTATAAGTTTAGGAATTGGCAAGATTTGTGGGAGATGATTTAATTGTGAAGAAGATTAAGAGTTAATGTGTGAAAGAATATAAAACATAAGGGATGTGTTGTTTAAAATTGACAATTTGATTAAGTAAAGTTGTTGCCGTTCTAAGTGATTGAATTATCTTATTAAATGATAATTTGATATAATTAAGTAAGCCAAAGAATGGCGCATGAGTAATTTAGGACCAATAGTTAAATTGAGTCAAATTGATAATTTAAGACAAGTTAGAGATGAACTAATTTGCCAATGAGAATTTAATTGAATGTTGTGTCTAATTGATATGTATTAACATGTGAGGATTATATGTTAGCAAGATCTGATTGACAAAGAGAAATAGATATAATAAAAAAATGATTTATGTAGAGATTAATTGATAATTGATTTATTGAAAAGAATTAAATATAAAGAGATTCTAAGAGTTTAAACACTTGAGCATGCCTTGGTTGTTTTTATTTGCCAGTGAGAGACTAATTGGTAAAAAAAGAGTATCAACAAATCTAGTAGAAAGAACGGTCTAATGGATATACTGATGTTATATTAGCAGAGACTAATAGTTATGAATAATGTTGAAGTAGAAATTAACCTAGCTAATTAATTAAAGATGATATGACATGACTGCTTGACCACAATAAAGTAGATAGAATGATTTTTATCTTAATCTTGTGGTATGGCCAAATTGATCAGTGACCATTACGTGAGAGCGGAGCTGGAAAAAAGAAGACCAAAGAACGTGATGAAGGAGTTGCACACGAAAGAGGCTCATTGATGTCTCTACCATTCTCCATTGAGGCAATTTGACTTAGATTATGGATGTTAGAAAATGTTTGATGTAAATGATTTATTAGGCTAAGTACCGAGCAATGGAGCCAAATTGACCAAAATTAAAGGAATTAATTACAAGGAAGTACATTTGTGTCTGTATGTGAATGTTGCATTGTATTGTATGAACACAAGCACACACTTGACAAATAGACCATCCAAACAAATTGACATTATGGACCCTGTGGATTCTACATTAAGACATGAACAAAAATCACATCATATGCATACATTAGGATGGATTGATTACAAGGCTAAGCTAATTTGACTCCACACTTTCCATGAAATTTAAAAATTTAACTTTTGTTTCTTAATGTCAAAGTAAAATTCTTTTCTATCATAAAAGTGACCCTAGATACAAAGTAATAGATGATTTGACCTTCCCTAGACAAAGAACATCCACTTAAGGGATTCTTTTAGTTTTCTTCTTAAGCAAATTCCTACACCATATGTGCTAACTCTACAAGGGAGCAGTGTCAATATGGACATTTTTTTGTCAATTCAGACATGTTTTAGTCAAATTTTTGTCAATTTGGACATTTTAGTCAATTTGAACGTGTCATTGCGGACAATTTTTCTTGTAGTGAAAATCAATGATTCTGTTATTAACACATTTCAAAATTTATACGTTGTGAATTGTGATAATGTATTGTTTCTATAACCAGATCTTGACTATTGATAACTTGCAGTGCTCTTATTCTTGGTTTTAATAAACATAATTTACAAATAAGGGTTTGAACAACAATATGCTACCAATTCAAGGATTAGTATTGTAGGGATTTTGAGTATGTTGCATTTGTAATAAAAATAAATAATTGAAAGGAGATTCCAATATGATGTTTTTTTAAACAATTTTTTTTTAAAGTACAATTTATTATTTTTTTTGGAAGAATTATTTTTCAAAAAATATATTTTTTCTAATCCACAATTAAACTTAAAATTTGGATGTTAAATGTGTAAAAAGAAGAGAAATAAATATTTTGAATGTTCAAAAAAATCCATGTAATAATTAGTAATCAGATAAATGAATCTAAAATTTTAAAACTGTCATTATTTATGTTGTTAATATTCATAACTTAGGCAACATTTGTAACCATATAAATTTAAGTTTCTAATGACATGGTTATAAATGCACTCATGGTAATGGAGTATTACCAATTTGTTAACAACTAATTGAATAAAATTTAAACTAATATTAGCATTCTTTAAAATAAATTGTCTAATATTTTGGAAAAGTACTAAATTGTCAATTTAAATTAAAACAAAAATGGCTATATCAAATGTTTTTCTATACTATATAATGTCTATTCAAGATTGGTGTCAAATGTAGAATTAGATCCTTAAAAATTATAGTAAAAACACTATTTATTTTGCAACAAAATTAAGCTCTTCAAAGAACCTGGACATTTATTTAAATTTTCCTTTATGTTAATGTGATTTTGTGGAAACATGGAGATCCAAGAAACTTTGGAAAAGCTGCACATTGGGATGGTTTTCAAACGGCAACAACAAAGTACAAAGATTTTTGAATAGTGGTAACTAAAATATTGAATGGAGGTGTAAATAGCCTCAAGCATCCCGTGCATGTGTTGTTTATCCCTGCATCGTTTGAAGAATTTTTGAATGACGTAAAAGAAGATGTAACTATATTTTTGGAGTTACTTGTAAGAGAGCCTGAGTCCATATTTATCTATGGCTTTGATATTCTTCATAATTTTTCAACACAATTTTTTTTGATATTAATCTTTAAAATGCAATAGAAAATGTAATGGTAAGAACATTGCTCATGTATTGGACCAGTGATAATTTTGCTCAATGAAAAGTTGTAGAAGTTATTTTCAAGATGGCATGCTTATTGCCAGTATTGCATGGTGAAAAAGACATTTAGGTAGCAAATAGTATATCCTAACATTTGAAAGCAAATCCAATTAGATCCGCCTATTTCTTGGAGTATTGAAAATATTTTTAAGAAAGCTTATGAGCATTTGAAAACATCAATCATGCATAGGAGGTTGTGAAGGAATAGTTATGTTACCGCATATTCAAAATTTTGGAGGCTTTATAATGCACATGATTTCAATTTGAGTTAAAATTTGATGTACAATTTTATGCATAAATTGCCAATGAACTTTTTTAAAAGAACTGTGGAGCATTTCATAAGCAAAAAACAAAGCTGAAAAGTCAAAAGTTGCTTTGTATGGAGTTTCAGCACACAAACCTAAAAAACTTAGAGCTTGAAGATCAATTAATTATTCAAGCAGACGTTTATATTGGAAAAAAATGTATTTTTGTACAATAGTGTTTATTTTATTGCATGAAAAATTATATAGATTAAAAATAGACAAGTTGTATGCTACTGGCCAATTATTGTTGGAGATTATTAGAGTATTTTTCACTTACACAAAGAAATATGATTAGATCATAGAGTTTATTTCATTTGCAAAAATCTCTACTTGTGATTTGAAATATTTAATTAAAAATAATAATGTATGTCTAGCGCTTCAATTTTACACTGATACATTTTATCAAACCAATTTTTGCATAATTTTTATTGAACAAATGATATGAAACCATTTCATAAATGATTCAAATTTGAGTCTATTATAATTTAAGAAATTGAATGAAATATAAATACTTGAAAAGGAAAATTTGCAATCAATAAAAGAAATTCAAGTTGAATAATGATTTGTAGAAAAGTTCTTAGTTGTTTTGCTAATTTTATATCTGATAACAAATTTAAGATAATAATCATGTATGTATTTTTATTTGTGTTTTGTTTTTGTGAAAGTCATGTTTATCAATGTAATGAAATGATGGTTGCTTTTAATTTTCTTATAAATTTTCATATTTAAATTGCTTACAAAATATAATGAGCTAATTGAATAATAAGTATTTTACTAATGCATTATTCAATAGGCATTATAACCAAGTGCTACTTGCTTGTTTAAATTTAAAATTGACCATGTTAAATGAGTTATTTAAAATTGATCATGTTAAACGAGAGTATACTACAAGAGAATGCTGTCAATTTGGTCATTTTCAGGAGATTTGTACGTGTCAATTTAGACATTTTTTTGTCAATTCAGGCATGTTTAGTCAATTTGGACTTTTTTTTGTTAATTTGTAATTAAATTTTGATTTTGATAGCTAAACTATAAATTCACGTTCATTCCAAGTGTTGATGGAAAACTAGATACTCATTAAACAAAATTACAATAATTTATTTAATGTTACAATTTGACCCTATGGCATTAAATACTAAAAAACCCAATAAATTTGTGAATTTTTTGTTGTGAGTAATGTTTTGTATACTATAAGATAAAATTCCCAAGAAATAGATAGTTGGATCTTTGTATGCAAGTAGCAGCAAGATGTTAGATGATGTGATTTGTCATCACAACTTGTATTGGTGCTACCATTTTGAATAAAATGTATCATCATATTTTAGCGCAAAGATCAATTAGAAGCAAAGTGAATTGTCATACCTGAAATATGAAAATTGATTTGCATTTAGAACAATGCAAAATGAATATAAAAAGATGCAATAGACAATCTATATCTTTCTCAAAAAGTTATGTTGGAAGTTCACAAGCATTTGTTGACAACATACAATTGATAGTTTCAAAAAAAAACTTATTGCTAACTTTTGGTCATATCAACTTCGGAGATTTATAATTTTTTCAACATTAATAAATATTGGACTAAAGAACTCATAAATGATTATTTAAATAACTTAGCTTCATTTTTTGACATGTTGTTTTATGCTGAATAATTTAAAATATTATATTTATGGTACTAAGAATATATCACTCAAGTATTTAATAATAATAGTTACAATCAATGCAAATAAAAAACATAAATTAAAAAATCAGTAATAAATGTAAATTAATTTGTCTATAAAAACATATGAATATCAAATAATATCTAAAAATAACTAAGATTTAGTTTTACAAAATTTGAGACATCAAATTGATGCAGTTTATAGGAAACATAAGAAAAGACATGATTAAATTTAAAAATAAATAAATAAATATAAACTCACAACAAAATGTACATAATTGGTTTTTTAATTGCAGTAAGTGCAATACATAATTGAAACAAAAAGGGCATAAGATTTTTTTCATTATTTATAGAGGAAAGATTTTCCATAATTTAAATATGAATGAACAAATTAGTTTTGAAACATTAAAAACACATTAAAGATCATAAAAAGTGTTAAATATTTAAAATAAGATACTAATATCCATGTGTTTCAACTGATATTTAATTTTTTCATGAAACTAGATAGTGGAAGATACATGTAAAAGACTAAAAAAATGCAAAAAGACAAAATTTAGAAATGAATGTTAGAAATTTGATTGAATGTTATTGCACATAGTCTCTTGTTTTAGATGTAATCCAAATAACATAATACAATAAAGAATGTTTAGTTTATTTAATACAAAAAACCATTTTTGAAATTAGTGTACTTGAATATGATAAAATCTCCAATAAATAATTTAATCATTAACTATCCAACAAATGAGTAAGCAAATTTTTATAATTATTGTTGTGATTTTAAGCATAGGTAAAATTTTGTTTTGACACATTTATAGAATATTTTAATGTTTTATCAAAAACTATCATAGCCATTACCAGTGCCCAGTAAGACATAAACAAAACAAAACAATGTATTTTACCTTTTTATATGTATTTCTTTATATATGTTTTTTAATAAAACTTTATTGCTATATAATTTTATGCATATACATACAACTCAAGACTTACACATTCATTAGTGCATATGTTTTAACTTTCATTTAAAATTGCATTATTTGTACTATAAATCATTAATCAATGTAAATCAAATTACAAGATGGAATAACTATGTATACAATCAATCTTGTAAAATAGATATTGTTTTGGCATATTCAATAGAGAAAGCTCAAAACTTGAAAAATTGCAAACCAACTACCATAATATACATGTAATGAAGTGATTTAATAAAAACAAATTGAGTGGGACAACATGGAAATATGGAATATATGAATCACAATGTGGTACATTTGGTTAAGTACCAAAAGGGGCTTTAAAAGATAAAGTTGCAATGAATTGAAAAAGTTTCAACATTTATATTCAACAATATTCAATATTGAATTGGTAATCATGTCATTGCAAGAAAAGATGGCCACAAGTTGGAATTACTAAAAGATTGGGATATTCAATATATAAAGCAAAAATTGCAATGCTTTTCATCCACAAATTCATGGGAAAACATGAATTGTTCTTCTTTGCAAAGTTGTTTTTGAAAAGTGGCTTTTTCACTAGTAATATGTTTTGTATTTTTTTTTCAATAGCCAACTATTACATTATGCAAAGTGATATGCAACTTTGTTACCAAAGGCATCTTTTAATATAAAATAACACATTTGTTTATTTTTCTTCTGTGGTTGAATCATTCATTGTGTTCTAAAATGGATATGAGTGCAAGTGCGAGACACTTTCTCCTTGTAAGCACATGCAACTCTCTAGATATTAGTATTTCAGATGATTTATGACCCAGATGCAGCTAATTTTTTTCCCGCAATTTTGTTATTGTTGCCAAGCCCTTGGAAAAAAAACCAAACCATAATATTTGATGAAAAATCACTATAGTACCAGTAAGTATTTATACAATATAAAATGTCAAGATATTAGTATGGGGCAACTGAAACACACTCCCACCCTGGTGCTTGTTGGGCTGTAGAGCCCGGCCTAGCGGCTAGGGAGTGGGCACAGTTGGGAAGTGGGGTATGGTGTACTAAAGAGCTATGAATTGTTGAGTCACCTGCGGTGGAGGCCAGGTCACTTGCGGTCAAGTGAGGCCAGGACACCCATGTTCCAAAACTTTGATTTGCTCATTGAATTTTATCATCCATTTGTTGTTTTTCTTGAACTTGTGTGATTCCCATCTTGCGCGTTGTCAGATAAAACGTCTTTGTATTTGCAAACCGAGGGAAAAGAGGAAAAGCATGAAGAAACAAAGGAGATGAAGAACAGTACCTTGAGTCATTGGACTTGTTGAAGAATCCTTGAATGCTCTGCTGTTAGGAGTGGTATTTCTCTAGCCCTTGAACCTCGGCTAGGTGGCACTGCGTGTCCTCTATAGTGGTATCTAGAGTGTTGTGGCAAGTGCCCACTACTAAAATATTGTTTCTTAAAGTTGCAAAAGTCAATGGTGCATGGTGCAATTGGTGCCTCATGAAAATTGCAAAAAGGGCAGCATGGAACCTAATACTGTGGCTCTAAATCTTCTCACAATTTGGGTTATCAAAAAATATGAGTGCCTTAGCTGAGGTTATTTTTTGCTTTCCATGGTACACCATGTATCTATGGTCATTCCTACAAAAGATTCAGGTAAAAAACTACTTATATGTACAATACATAAGGTAGGAGCACCCATAAGCGTTAGTTTAAGGGTTTTGAACATGATGACTATCAATAAACATCTAGCAAATTATAGGATCCAATTAGCAACAGAAAAATAATGAGTTTGCACTTTGAATGTATTATTTGGATATCACTAGAAGAAAAACAACAATAAATAACTAAGTAATTTAGTTGGTGTGCAGTTATTATGACCATATGTGACCATATAACAACTATGAAATGACTGCATATGGTCACAATAACTGCACAACAACTAAATTACTTGGTTATTTATTGCCATTTTTCTTCTAGTGTATTGTGAGAATAAGTTGTGAATTTTTAAAGAGCAAATTGCCATTGCACCCATAACCAACACTAAGGTTTTATGTTCATTCTTGTAATCACATTTATCCATTTCCACAAATTTTCCAAGATTTCAAAGGTGATAATTATGGGGACACTAATGCTTATAGGTGTTCCTACCTTAGTGTTTTTTGGAGGCGAGAGGATGATTTTTGTCCATGTCATTGTTTAAGGGCTAGAAGAAAGAAAACAAATTGGTATTGTATCTATTTCTCTTGAAAAGAAAAAGGAATAAAAGTTGGGCGGTGCCTTGATTGTACTATGGAATGGTTGTTGGGAGGAGGATTCTTGGATATAATCTACTGGGCTCCAGCGAGCCTCAAGTGGAGCCCGACAAATTATATCTAGGAACCCTCCTCCCAATGACCATTCCATAGTATGTAATCAACTCTTGCTTGGTATTATGAGCTTTTCAAGGAGACTTTTCATAGCTTAAAAGAATCCTCCCAATTTTGCCCTAATTTTTGTTAATTTTTGAAGTTTCTCCTTTTTTTATGTAAGCCATTAAATTTCAATTACCCTTTGAGTTTTTAAAATGGAATTGTAATGTTGTGATTCACAATTTGAACAATTTACATTCAAAATGATACATGTAAGCCATGATGATTCTATCATCTCTTCTTTTGAAGATCCATCGTTCAAATTCAATTTTGATGACCTATTTGCTCTTAATGAAAATTCTAAGGCTTACACTTTTGAGAGCAAAATATTTAGTGACAATTTCTTAAACCTAGATGAAGAATTGGTGGTTGGTAATGTTGTTGAGGTTGCTAGAGAAGTTGGTGTTGTAGATGACTGCTTTGTTGAAATAGACAAAGAGGACTTGAAGGATATTAACAAAGGCGGTGCTAACCATAGTGTTGGTGCTGAGTGTTGGTTCAAATGCCGTTTTAGAAAATGGCAGATAGCTAAAAAGTTCCATGAAGAGGTAGAACCAGAAGAATTGCCTCTTCCTATATTTGCATAAGGGCTCATTCCATTTCTTCTTGGTGTCAGGAAGTTAAATGGTGGATTTTATCCTAGTGGCACTCTTTCATAGCTCTTTTGTGCATGTAGTCAAATGGTGTGGCGGAGGTAGATTCAAAGAGTGCATGAGACTCATCAAGATGAAGCACATGTGTTCCTACAGACTCATGCCTTCTTTGAGAAGCCTTGCCTTGCTTTGATAAAGGCTATGGACCGCTCCATTAAAGCAAGAGCAAACAAAAAGAGGAAGAAAAATCAACCATTAAAATGGCAAGATGAAAAGGCTTGTTTGGAGGATCAGGACATATCTTTGAACCATGCAAGCGGGGTTTAGAAGCGTTGGTGCTACTATTGTCTTAGTAGGTTTACGATATGTGGATGCTCAAAGTTTTGGAAATTACTTGACATTGATTTCACTACTAATGAAGATGAGTATGGAAGTTTGTGATGTATACTGAGCATGGCAGTAAAAATTATAAAACCTCAATGACTCATTTTCAGTAGGAGCACTTTCAAGACTCTGTTACATGCCATGAGCCGGATGTAGTAGCAACCTATGTGCAATTGATGAGGCACATGCCTCCAAAGGTTGACTTTGAAGTTGGTAGACACATCTTCCTCCAAACAATTAGAAGAAATCCAAGGACTACTGTAAGTGTCCTTTCATTTTTTGGTTTATTTTTCACATTTTATTTTTAAAAATTTACATTTTTTGTTGACTTTTTATTTCTTGCATTCTTACTTTAGAATTTGTATTTTGCTCATATTCTATTTCTTGTATTTGTAGGCATGGTTCAATACCAACAATGTTGGAATTAAGGTGCTTACTGCATGGACAAAAAATATGATGGCGTTGACCAATTTACCAGGGTTCGACACTAATAAAAGTCCTACGTACACCATTATCTAATGCATGATCCAAGCAGGAGTTCCTACACAAGTTGGTATGGCAATCACCGGTCATAGGAGTGATGCTTCCTATCAACACTATGACCAATCAATTGATCTCTAGAAGATGGCAGCAATGAAAGTGATTGCTGAGTCATTTAAAGATGGGAAGCATGCAATGTACGAGGATGTATTTAAGGAAGTTTCTGAAAGCTCTTTGAGACAAGAACTTGCTGGCAATTCAGGATAAATCTGAGGGAGATGTTACGGAATTGGAGCCAATAGTTAGTAGTTTCCAAGAGATACCTCCTCCTACCATTCCAACCAGTATTTTTTTTAGGCCTCATGAGGCCACTTTGTCAGAAATTAAGCAAATGAGATGGCCTCCCTCGTAAAACTCTCCATTCTTGGGAGGTCACGTGGACCCTGTCAGAACAAGAAAAAAAACACTGGTTCCAACACTAAAGGAAACCCATGTTTTTTATAACGGATTTTTTTGAACATCCACTTGTTTTTATGTTACAATTGATGCTAGAAATAACATCTTGATGTTAGTTCTAACATCAATTGTAACATAAAAACAAGTGGATGTTCAAAAAAATCTGTTATAAAAAACATGAGTTTCTTCTAGTGCAACCATCTCAAATGTTGATACAATTGTAGTTCCAACGGTTGCAGATGGAGATTCTACATATGTTTTGGCTCCTAGCTCACCTATAGCTCATGATTATGTGATCCAAAATGATATAACTAATATTGTTGAATTAGAGAAGGTCATGCTTTGTGAGTGGTTAGAAGGTGCAAAACATCTCGGCTATAGTGTGGTGAATTCTCAAATCACTACAACAAATGTGGGGACCTCAATTTCTAATTGCATGGGATGCACATTCAACATCAACTGCCAAATGTATAGATTCTTTTGTGTAGATTTAGATGCATAGATTCTTTTGTATAGATTTAGATTTACATTACTATAATTGCAAAACTTTGAAGTGATGTACCATTTGAATAGAAATTGTGCAAATTGTGAACAAAATGCTGCAATTCAATTTTAAACTTCAAAGGGTAATTGAAATTTAATGGCTTACATGTATCATTGTGAATGTAAATTGTTCAAATTGTGAATCAAAACATTAAAATTCCATTTTAAATATTCAAATGGTAATAGAAATTTAATAGCTTACATAAAAAAGGAGAGATTTCAAAAATTAACAAAAATTAGGGCAAAAACTAGGAGGATTATTCTAGACTGTGAATAGTCTCTTTGAAAAGCTCATAATACTGAGCAAGAGCTGATTACGAAGCTTGGCATGCTCACCTGCACTCCCGCGATGCTCCTCCTACAAGAAAGCCAGGCCCGTCAGTTTCATTGACCAAATTATGTGGGAGAACGTTATTTGGTTGTTTGGGGGCATGACCCACATTATGCGCCTAAGCTTATGCCATGCTACATGTACACTGCTGCTCAGCATTGGTATTCTATTAACTTAAGTTTAGAGAATCCACACTCTTGTATGCTAAACAGGCCTTCGATAGCCGTTTGCTTGGCCACTCTACTTGGCGAGCCTCACCGCACGCACGCAACATCCTCATTCTAGCCAGGGCACGCTCAATTGTGTCTCGGAAACTGAAATGTCTAGGGTTTGTATAATCTTCTAGCGCGCCCATATCTAGGAGGTCTTTTAGGTTTTTTTGTTTGTTTGCTTCTTCATTATTTTGTTTGACAAGCATGCACTGTCAGAGCTAGATAGCTGGTTGGCAACAAGGAGTTTGCAAGCACAAGCTAGAGGTGGAGCCTACTTCAGTGAACAAGCAAAGGGTTTTTACTATAATGGAATTTGGAGATGCTACTAGGCTTGCTCGAGTGCAGATTTGTCGAGAAGGCAAAATCTGGTGGTGGGCGTAGTCCAAGTCTTTGAAGCAATCCTTAGAAATTGCCTTGAAGCAATCCTTAGAAATTGCCTTGAAGCAATCCCTAGCAATTACCTTGAAGCACAGACGTAGGCAATTTTAGGCATGGGTTTTGAGTAAATCTCAAACAAGAAAAACTTCTAGATTTTCTTCTCTTGTTTACAAGCTAATAAGAAATGACCATGTTTGTATTGGACTGAATTATCTTTGTATAATTTCTCACAGCCATATTGTTGTTAGGTACAATTATTCATCTCGTAGCTTGTACTTTGTAAAAAATTGTCAATCAACTAATTCATCCAATTTGTGGAAATTCCTATTAAGAAGTAAGAATATAATCTTGTAAACACAACCTAATTTTTGTGTACCTATCTTCTTAGGTTCTCATTTGATGACCTCTTGAAGTGATGCCTTTGTATTAATGATGTTTTTGTTTAATTAATTACTTCATTTAAGATCTGTTTGTGTGTAGCAACATGTGAGTGGAGGGAAGTCAAAAGAAACAAGAAAAGAAGCAAACACTTTTGCAGCTGGAAAGAAGTTGTTTGCATCACTCTTTGTGCACAATCGAACTGGTAAGAGTTTTTTAAATAAATACGTGTTAGAGTGTTGAGTTGGTAGACTTGCACTTCCTCTTTTCATCTCATTAACCCCTGAACACATATAGAAAACTTCGTCCAAAACAACAGAAAACCAACATTTTCTTGTTGTTTTGGGCACTTGCCCACGCTAATTGATTAATTTAACAAAATTTTGTAAAAAACTAAATACATTCTATTGAATTAGACACCACTATCTAAATCAACAGAAATTTTGGAATCTTTGAGAATCTTTTGGAAATCTTTTGTGAACTTTTTGGGAATCTTTAAAAATCTTTAAGAATCTTTTGGGAATCATTGAAAATCTTTTCAGGATTTTAAAGAACATTTAAGAATCTTTTCAAGATTTAGAATCTTTGAGAATCTTCTTGGAATCTTTGAAAATCTATTAGGAATCTTTGAGAATCTTTGAAAATCTTTGGAAATCTTTTCAAGTTTTTTTGGAATCTTTGAGATTGTTTGAAGACAATTGAGAATCTTTAAAAATCTTTGAGAATCTTTTAGGAATCTTTTCAAGTTTTTTTGGAATGTTTGAGGATGTTTGGAAATCTTTGAGAATCTTCTTGGAATCTTTGAGAATCTTTCAGGAATATTTGAGAATCCTTGAGAATCTTTTAGGAATTTTTTTAGAATTCTTGAGAATCTTTGAGGATAGTTTGGAATATTTGAGAATCTTTGGAAATGTTCTAGGAATTTTGAATTTTTTTGAGAATTATTGAAAATCTTTTAGAATCTTCTTGGAAGCTTTGAGAAGCTTTGAGAATTTTTAAGAATCTTTGGGAATCTTTGAAAATCTTTGAGAATCTTTGAGAATTTTCAAGAACCTTTTTGGATTCTTTGAGAATCTTTTTAAAATCTTTATGAAATTTGTTAAAGTACTTCAAATTATTTATAGAAATAAAATCTCTTAGACTGGATTAGAGTCCTTTAGGAATCTTTTTGTAATTCATCAAAATACTTTAAAATATTTTTAATAAAAAAACTATTACAATAGTTTAGGTTTGTTTTTGAAATCTTTCTAGAATCTTTTTGGACCTCATTAAAATGTTTTGAAGTTTTAAAAAATGAAAGAAGTTTTCAAAAAAAATAGAATCTTTTAGAAGTTTGAGTGTACATTGACTGCTTTTATTTTCTTTACTTTTCACAATTCGGTTAGATATAAAATTAGCAGCCTTTAAAGTCAAGTAAAAACATGACCATAATAACAAAAAAATCAACAGTTTTCTATTGATCTAGACACTTTTGGACACAACTTCACTAATTCAACAAAATTTTATATAAAAAGTATAATATTTTCTTGTTTTAAGTACCAAAATTTCTTTACAAACAAATATAAAAGATGCTTCTCAATTCTTTGAAAAAATCATATATGTCCCTCAGGGATTAAAAGTACCAAAATTATCTTTCCTTTTTGTATAAATATCAACAATGCTTCTAATATATTGGGAAAATATTAAAAATGCTCCTCAACTATTTTAAATTATTTATATCTTTGTGTTATATGATAACCAAGTGTATAGTTTAATGCAAATTCTTACAAGAAACCAAAGGTGATTTTTACATTTCAAATAACACAAGGATATATTTAACATTTCAAAATAGAAGAGCTTTTTTATTATTTTTCCAAAATAATAGGAGTATAATTGATATTCCTACAAAAAAGAAGGAAATTTTTTTTGTGTTTCAAATATTTTCGGCGTAAACTTGATATTTTGAAAAACTTAAAGGATATTTTTAGTATTTTTCCTTCTATTACTAACCAAATGAATTTTAAAAAAACAACCTTATAAAATATTTTTATAAGTTTTAAAAGATGGGAATTGATATGTGTACCACATCCTTCCAATTACTATACCACACCACAGGGTAAATTTTAGATTTCTACCATCAAAAAGCTGAATTTGAAAATTTTGAATTTAGATTTGGACTTAGAGACCATGGTATTGTCTAGAACCATAAAAAAAGTTGCAGTTCAACAACACCTAGTGAAAAAGTTTAGTTAGGGAGAAAATTATTAATTTTACTTTTGTTTGTAAAAAATATAAGCTTTTTCATTGGGTGTTGTTGAATTGCAACTTTTTTAAGGTTCTAGACAATACCATGGTCTCTAAATCCAAATTTGAATTCAAAATTCTTAAACTCAAATTTTTGATAGTAGAAATCTAAAATCTACCCCGAGGGTGTGGTATAGTAGTTCAAAGGGTGTGGTTTACATATTAATGCCCTTAAAAAATATCCAAAACTATTCAAAAGTCTACAAAATTTTGATTTTATAATTGCAAGGTTTTAATTTTGTAGCTTTTCTCGATTTCATGTTATTTAAAGCTATCAAACTATGGATGCTATTTTAATAGAATAAGGTTTTTTTTTACAAAAAAACTAGCATTAAATAATAATTATTAATGAATCCAACCTTTGCTTGCAGCAATCCTTTTGAGATTTGTGAATTCCAATAAAAATTTATAAACAAAATCAAAAGGATGGAAATAAACAATTTTAAAAAAAGTTCTAAACACCTTCTCTGATTTTAGCTCATACCTTTTGATAAAAAGATTGAAATCCAAAAAAATTGTTGGAGATGAAAGTAAAATACATTTACCAACTTTTTTTAGTTGTAAGTTTTTCAAAAAAAAATCCTTTAATGGACCAAAATAGCCTCTAAAGTCTATTGGCTTACTGAAAACATGAACATTTAATGTACAAATAGAATCATGATTTTATTGTGCACATGTGTGAGTGCATGTGTGCTAGTGGTTGTGAATGATGTGGTAGTCTTGTGGTTTGTAAACCCAATGGTGGGGGATTTAAACCCCACTGCCGACAACCTTGTTTGACGTTGTGGGCAGCTGCCCGGCTTTATGGGGAGTTGTCTAGCCCCTAAAAAAATTTCACTTTTTTATTAAAAAAAAAGAAATTCTATGAAAAAAAAAATTTAAATTAAAAAAAAAAGAGAATTGAACAACATAAAATACGTGAAAATTAACAGAAAATCAACAGAAAATTAATAGAAAACAACAAATAATCAACAAAAAATCAACATACTCTTGTTGAAAAGTACCAAAATCAACTTGATCAAATTAACAAAAAAAATCAATAGTTTTTGGTTGAAATTCTGTTGATTTTGTGCTAAATTTCCTATTGTTTGAACAGCCCAAAAGCCCTTTGCGGCCGTATGTACGGTTGTATATATAGAATTATTTGATTTGCTTTGAGGGCTTTCCAAAAAAATTATGCATCCACCATCATACAACCCTTCAATATGTATGGTATAAACACTTAATTTCTAGTTGATTCAAACTTTTAAACATTGATTGCAACCATATTTGGTACCGTATCTCTAAAGCCCAAGGGCCCTTCAGGGGTTAACCTTTAAATGACCATAGGGCATAGTATATGCGTTGCTGTATAATTGGCATTTGCTACCAATAAGAAATTTTAACTTGGTATCTCAAGTAGCTCACTAGAATCGCTTTGACCTATTCTCCAATTTCTTTGTTGATCTCAAATGTGTAGAAAAGGTGTGAATCCAATCCAAATACACAAAAAACATCTTGTATTGTACTAGTCGCAACGGCACGCTTACATGTTCAAAGATTAAGGTTTTGATGAAATTACCTAATGTTTTAGTTGATCTTCCCTAGTGAGTTGGGTTGTTCCCTAGAATCCACATTCTAAGTAATTCCATAATGCATGGTTGAATATATTAAGCTCTTTGGCTCTAATTGATGATTAAAAACTTGTTGGTTTACATTTTTTGTTACTTCAAGGGAGTTATAGCGTTAGATTTAGGAGTGGCGTGCTAAGATTTTTGACTTCTTGTTGCTAACTAGTGGAAATTTGATTGGTGGGGTAACAAGCCATTTAGAGGTATTATAGTAGGTCATCAAAGAACTTTCTCTTGTTCAAGTTTTTTTACTTTTTTACCAATCTATCCTTATTCCTCTAACATAAAATAAGAGTTAGTGGATCTAGTAGTATTCTATTGCTTGTTATTCAACAATTACATATGACAATACGAATACCATTGAAAATTTTACTTTGTAATATTGTTGTGACTCTGTAGTCTAGGTACAACAAATCATTTCTTCCTAGAGGTCAAAATGCATTTTTAATCTTTTCAATCACAATACAAAGCCAACCTCATCACAAAACTTGAATGGTCTTGTATTTACCTATTAGATTGAGTTGCAAGGTTTTTTTTAATGGTCTTTCTTCTACAGGTATGTGGCTTGGATGTGTGCTACTAAATCTAAATGGTTTGTTCTTGTATACAATGTGGAGAACACTATTTTTGTGCCGTCATTGCTTAGTGTTTGCAAGATTATTTGATTGTGTACCTTGCTACCATTAGTTTTCTATCTACATGGTCAATGTTCACAATTTCTTTATGTTTGTGTGGAGACAAGGTTAGAGTCTTGAACTCCATTAGGGCAGTAATACCGCTCACCTCTCCAAATGAACTCCACCGGTACATGCCCTTATTCATAGCCTTTTAGAAATGTACAGCAGGCGTACATTTGATGAAGTGATCCATTTTAGAGCCCTATGACTTTTCCACTTCAAAATTTCATAACTAATTCCACATTGCTCTAAAAAATACAAAATAACTTGAGTTAGATGCCAATTCCTCTTTTCTTTCAAAGAAAATTTACTGAAAAATATTTCAAGAAGTTCCACCTCCCCACCTCCCCAAAATTTAGTTTCAGCTCTTAGATGGTCGGTTTATGAGCCTCTTACCTTAGCAATTATAAAGCAAAAACAAAGAGCAAATAAGAAATAAATAAATAAACCATAGCAAACTAGCCCCTAAATGCCCAAGGGGGTAAGGGCAAAACATAAATGTATTCTAAAATAATACTTATATAACTTTGATGAAGTTTGCTTCAAAAGAGAAAATAAGAATCATGATGTTTGGTAATTATCCATGTAGTCAAACATTCAAAAAAAGTTTCAGATTTTTATTTAATGAATTTAGAAGCATTTACCATTTAATATTTGCCAAAATTACAAATTTTATGCATAGATGTTAAAATTTGGTAGGATTGGTTAAAAACAGACATTCTATTGTAAACTTCAAAAATGCAATTTTTTCAAGAGAGAGAACATCATTAGTTTCCCGAAATAGTAAATTTTACAACATTAACAAATATTGAAATGTTTGTTTTTGAAAAGTTCTCCTTGATGGAGTTTAACTTGAATTGACATAATTCAAGTTGGATTGGAAAGCAGACTTGATTTTCTATTACAAAAAAAATATTTCTTAAAAGGTTTTTTTTTCATCACGCGCGACTTGCGAAAAATAGACAGCAACTAAAAAGTGGTCGATTGAGCGCTTTGGGACTAAGGAAGAAAACTTACCTGTACTTCATGCTGAGGCAGCCTGAGCCGCTGGACAACCTCGTTCTCACTCCTCCCGGACTCTCGCTGGCCACCTGGCTTCCTCTCCTCCCGGTCTCCGGCCACCTGTCTTCCAGGAAAACATCTCTTGTTTCATGTCGAGGGCAGCGGTGCGGCTCCTCAGTTTTGAGCGGGCCCTCAACCAGGGTTGCACCCTCGATACCTCCATTTCCCACCTCCAGGTCGCGGGTCTGGGTGCGGATGCTCTTACGCGCCACAAGCGAGTCAGAGCGGAAGCATAGTTGAGTTGAGGCTTCATAAGCTTATCTGTACGAGTACCAGTGAGAGCGCGAGAACGAAACACTGCGGGTTTGGTTTGGTTAGGGTTTAGGTTGTTGGAGTTTCCCGTTGTAACTTAAGTCCAACGCTGGACGTGCGATTCCTGTCGTTGCTTTTTGATTGTTCTTGGGATACCTCAGAATTCCGTTTGTCGGGTTTGCGATTTGTTTCCGAACCAGGTTACCGGATTTCCCCTGCAGTGGGCACTTTGGGAACCCTAAGTTAGATCAGATTAAAAACCTCACTGGTGCCCGCGGAGTGCATGCGAGTCCGGGTCGCGCCGCGGATTACTTAAGCGCCGATACTCGCCGTGGATTGCCTTCGTGCTCTAAGCTAGGATTTAGCTGGAAAACTTCATCCTGGCGCCCTGTGTCCATCTCTTTGTTCGTTGTTGTTGAGTCTCGGTGTTTCTCGCATTGACACTGCGTTTTATTCAATAATTTTGTAAGTTATGGCGGACGAAGATTACAATGACTACGACGGAGGAGATGTAGGGTGAGTGCTTTGCATTTCAAGTCGCTTCTTGCCTGCTTCTTTCTATGGCCTACTTTGTTGACTTTTTGCTCGTGAAAATTGTTTGCTTGGTGGTGTTGGAGTTTATTTCGTACGCCGGAGTAGTTAATTTTGTTGGTATGGTTACTGATCTTGATAAATTTTGTTTCGGCGATTGTAGAGAGTTAGTCAACAAACTGAAGCGAAAACGTACGGATGATCAGGGAAAGGGTGATTCTGTGCGCCATCAGAAGGTGCGGTGGTTTTGCGTGTAGTTTTTCTTCCTTCAAATTGGAAGCGTGTGTGTATATAGAGTATGAGTTTTTTGTATGCGTTGCAGTCATTCACTTGTGCTCTTTGGGAATATGGGCTGTAGCTTTTGTGGGACAGAGCCTTGGAGATGCGAATATCCATGCAGAAGTTGGTATCAGGGGCCAATCAACTGCCAGAGGTACGTCAATTCAGTATATATTAGGGTTTTCCACCACTTTTGCCTGGCACGGAAGGTTTTTGGAATGCTTGCAGGGCACCCTACGTGATGTCTACAATATATATCACTGAGCCCACGTAATTTTTGGCTTATTTTGGCTGCAGATGCAAGCCAAGCTTGCTCTATGTGACAGTGACAGTCAATGCGAGACGGCATTTAATTCTTTAAGCAAGTCTGCTGTAGGTGCTCTTAATTGCTTTTCGGAATTGAAAGAAGTAAGTATCACTGCCCAGCATCCATTACTCAGTATGTGCTTGAACATCGTTGAAATAATTTCCTTTCGTGGAACCGCACTTATATGGCTATGGGCGACAATATAGGACCTTGTTACACTAGGTTTTACCAAATTTCCACACTTGTCTCATTACTCTTTTCAAATTTGTGTTATTGAACTTGTGATAGTTACTCGTTGAGCAAAACAGCGCAATTACAGAGGCTGCTGCTGCGAATGGGAATGGTACGTGTGGCCAGTTACTTGTTATTCTTGTTAGGTTTTTCAATAGGAAAGTGAATGTATTCACGAGGACGTACTTGTCCTTTATTTGACATTCTAAATTTTGATGCGAATGATGTTGCATCTCTTGCAAATCAGCTGAAGAGGCTGAAAAGAAAAGAGCGACCGAAGCGAAAGCTGAGACAGAGAATGGTTCGTCTGACTCTGTTTGGAATCGCATGGATGCCACATATTCAAGGTAAATTATGGGTTTCTAGTTCTTGCTTTTCCTGATTGGTTTGCTAGCACTGAAGGCTTACTTCTCAGTCTTGTGCCATGTGTTCTTATTCTTTCAAGTAGAGACTCCTGCCAACTTTGGTTCTTAGCAAGCCCTTTTGGAAGTTCACGTGCTTCGTAGTTCTGTCTTATCTGATAATTTGGTGGCGTGTGAGCAGAGTAACTCCTTATATGCATTCTTCAGTGGATAGATGGCAACGGAAGACTCAATTGGCAACAGGTGCAGCTGCTGCCAAGGGAAGATTTCAAGCTTTTAACCAGGTAAGTCTCAATGATTTTAGCTTTTACTAATGCCTTCGGCTGTTGTGAAGAACTTTATAATATGAATCAACAATTCTTGTTTTCTGGTTATCCAGAGCATATCTCAGCAGCTTGCTTCAGCGTTGAGAAACCCTACTCAACTAATTGCAAGCATCCGTTCAAGCCAATCAAAGGATCAGGTAGGTACTGACTCTCACAAGATGGATACCATTCTTACCTGTCTTTGTTTTGCGGTATAGTCATGGGCAATGAACTTCAGAAGTTCGTGCTCTGTATTGCTGCAGCAGGCAAAGCTCTATGAGTAGCAGAACTCTATTAATTTTTATTAAACTTCTGGACTCCTATTCTTAAGAGAGGACCGTTTCGTTATCTCTTACTGTCTTGGCAGGCAACTCTTGGTTTGATGGATAGTGGTGGTGCATCTGAGGCTGCATCTGATGTCACGGACGAAGAGGTACGTTCATTTACTTTAAGAAGCAGTCAGATCTACATTCAAATTTGACAGGTGTGTAGCTGACGGGTCCAGATTCAGACTATCGTCATCATTGTTCCTCTACTTCCACGCCAATAATCATATGTTGTATTTTAGGAGGAACGCTTACTCCTTTTCGTGTCTTTTACAGGCAGGTATGTCGAGTGTTGAGGTGGTTGATGATTCTGCATTCTATCAACAGCTACTAGTTGAATTCTTGGAGTCCTCTAATCTAGGTGGACTTGGTAAGTGATATTAATATCTGTATTCTTCATCGTTGCTAAGATTTTTCTCAGAAGGATCGAAGCTCACGTCCTTTTTTGTGACGATTTTGGATTTCCTGGATGTTCGTCAACCCTGCGTTCTGAGGTCCAGCTAGCATTAGAATTGGAATCTTTGAAGCCTTGCACGGGTCTATCGATTTATTCAAGGATATTTTTGGTCTGTTGGGTGTCACATGATGTGACGGTTTGAAGCTTTAGTTCTATGTGTTAGTAATCAGTTGAGTTGTTTATCGAGTGAGTCGTGCTCTAACCTCCGTGTTCCTACGTGCAGGGGGTATCCAACGAAGGCAACATACGAAGAAAAGGAAGGTTGTGGATCGTCGTGCATCTAAAGGAAGGAAGATCCGGTAATATGTCAATCCTCTGCACTTCATTGTCTTACTGTAGATTTATTTATATATTTAATCAATCTAAAAACCTCCCTACACACCGATCTTGTTTTCCGTATGGTAGCTATAGTCTTTAATGCACCTTTGACTAGTTACAGGGTTGGATAAACTAGAAGATCTATCACTCGTGAGCAAGTGCTTTGGCGTTGTTGAAAGACTATCTCTTTCCATATTTAAGTTTGTGCCCTTGTATCTGAAGCAATGCAATCTAAGTGCAGCTGCTAAGTGACCATGAAATTAATGTGTTTGTTAAACTACCGTATTCGTCAAGTGGCAGCTGATGAGTCTTATTGCTGTATGCATATGAGGGGACGACATTCCCTTTTCCTGTGCTTCTGCCAGGTTCCTCAGTTGATAGTTTTACTGTCTCTTTACAGGTACAACGTCCTTGAGCCTTTGGTGAATTTCATGGCTCCTGAACCTATGGAACTGCCCCCAATGACATCCAAACTCTTCTCCAACTTATTTGGGCGGCGGGCAACTCCTGTTTCGTGAGAAAAAGGGGAGGATGTTTAGAAACTAGATTGAGTGTGCTCGGTGAAATTTTTGGAAACATGTGTTTACAATTCTAGCCATACAATTGCAGGTAGCCTGCATGTAGCCAGCTTTCTTAGATAGCCCTGCTTGGAACTCTTTGATCATCTTTCAACCTATTTGGAAATCTTCGTGCTTCAAGAGCTAAAAGACTTCAAGATTGTCTTAGTTAAAGCTCGCAGTTCAATGTTGTTGCATTTTATGCATGCTCTGTAATCTAGTGAACGTTAATGGACTTCAACATCATTATGACCTGCACACTCAATCCTCTCTAATTGCTCATTCTACGATTGCACGTCCCATTCATGTACTAAGCATTTCCTACATCTGATCGAACAACTTCCACGTCAAGCTGTGGAACATGCCAGAAGCCCATTTGTCCCTGAATTAGAGAAGGTTGAGTGTACAAAATGAAAGACTCTTGCACTTTAGCTTTGACACAGTACAATTGGGCAAAATCGTAATTGATCTCAAGTCATGAACCTGTACATAATCAACACAAAATTTATCGTGACCACTCAGGTCATTTCAAACCTTTCGTACGCACGATCTCGTGGAGAACCTGAGCAATACCTATTCCAAAATTTGTTGAGCTGAGGTTTTCTGTTTCTGCTACCAGCCGAGGTAGGGATTATCAGAGTTCATGACGTTACTTTTACCAATCCGGCCCCGAGGTAAATAGTTTGAGCTTCAGGATCTCATCACAAAAACCACTAGCCCCCTCGTAGAGGTTTTTTCAAATCGCGTTTCCCAGAAATTAGCTCCATTCTTGAATTGCAAGCGCTAAACTCTAACAACCCTACTTTTGAATCACCTCCATGTCGATGCACAAAACTAGAAACCGTGGCAACCCCTGCTGCTGCTATGAATGACTAGTTTCGACATTTGGTGACGACACCGGCCTGACATGGGTAGACTTGTACGTGTACCCCCGAGCACACCACACAAAAGCCAGGGTATTAACCAAGCTGAGAATGGTCAGAAGCAAGTAGAAGTAATCCATGTGACTGCGGTTGAGGTTGTTGCCAATCCAACCGCCGTTGGAATCGTACGTGATTTCGGTCACGATCGACACCAAGAGGCTACTCACAAAGCTCCCCACCGCCACCGTGCTGAGATACAAGGCGTTGCCCAGGCTGCGCATGGAGTCCGGGGCCTGGTCCAGAAAAAACTCCATCTGGCCAACACTAATAAAGACTTCGCAGACCCCCGTCAGCACGTACTGCGGCAGCAGCCAGAAGATGGACATGGGCACTTGGCCGGAGTCCAACACGTCATCCTCTTTGGCAATCCTCAAACGCCGCATCTCTACCCCTACCGCCACGGCGATGGACAAGCTGGACAGGATCTGCCCCACCCCGATGCGTTGCAGCAGCGTCAGCCCCCGGATATCCCCCGACATGCCGCGCACGAAGGGCACGAAGTACTTGTCGTAGAGCGGCAGGAAAATGCAAATGGTGGCCGTGATGAAGAGCGGCATGGACGCTGCAGGAATCTCGAAATTGGGGCCCATGTGCCGGTCCATGGTGGTGCCTTGGTTCAGGAACAAGGTGCCCACTTGAGCAAACACGGCCGAGAACATGAGATTCGTCCACCAGATGGGCAGCATTCGCACCAGCAGCTTCACCTCCTCCACTTGCGTCACGGTGCACAGCTCCCATGGGTTCGGTGATCTGCTCCCCTCCCCCGCTTTGGGTCCGCCGCTTGCTTCCTCGGGAGGTCTCACAGCTGCCTTGTCCAGGAACCTGTGACACAGATCATATCCAGATCAAAAATCTGCACTTGCACCAAGGATTTGAGTTCTGTAACACAGGCATTCATTTATACGCTTGAAACTGTTTCAGGAACTTTTAGACATCACAAATAAGAAATAAACTTCGTCGTTGTTCAAGGGTGATCGCTTTATGGTGACAATGATCACCCCAGAGGTTTTCGTTTGGATAAAGGAAAGGATTCCCTTTGTATCAGAAAGAGTCCTCTATATGACCATTGTCACCACAAGGAGACCACCCTTGGAAGTTTTTTTCTTTGAGACGTTTTCTCAAAGTTCATGACACGGTCTAATTTACTGATAACATTGTTGACATTGATGTAGCTTCTATGCTCTGTAATTGTTTCGTTTCAGGAATTTGAGAGAGTTCTGAAAAGCCGCACATCGAACTGCAACGAAACAGTTTACGAGAAGAAGATATGACTCGGGTTTGTTGTTACGATACTCTACCACTCGGTACAGCTCGGATTTATGAAGCAACTGTAACATCGAAAGTCTGTAATGGCACTGAAGGTAACTACACTCAAACCTACTATTTGTTATGACCTTCTTCAAATGACATTCTATTCTAGAACATCCTGCCTGTCATTGAGTTTAGCACGCTTGTCACGCATTCGCAATATAGCATAGTGAACACGAGGTTTGAGAGTAGTTCCGGCCAGAGTGCATGGGGTTTTCTGAAAAGCATCATATCCCGGTAATTAACTATAAAGAAGGAAGAAAAACAGTGAATGGAAAAGGAGAGACATGCCGAAGGCTTTGCTGTCGATCATTACCTAGAATGCATGGAAGAGGAGTAGTACGGTTGTGACATGCGCAGACAGTCAGAGAAGGCATTACGCGTTGATTGATGGGGGTCAAGCCGACGATGACGACGGTCTTGAAGGAGAGTCAAACTGAAAGCAATCAACCACAGAAAGGAGAAATGAGTTCTCAAAGGAGCATGCCAGTTGCACAAACCATATCACTTACTGCAAGCTTGAGGTATGGGGAAGTCTCCTCCAAAAAGCAGAGGAGGCCTCCTTCTCATCCACTTCATACAACAAATTAGGGTTCGAAGGGACGGCAGTGTTCCATTTCCTCACCGCCGAACACACCACTTGCGCCACGCGCGTCAAGGGGCTTCCCGAGGGAATCTGGTGCCGGTACATGGGAGTCCCCAGCAAATACGCCAGCGTGGCCAGCCCGGTGATGGCCGTCGGCACGCCATAGCCCCACGCCCAGCCCACATTGTCCTGCACGTACACCAGAATGCTCACCGACAGCATGGTGCCGAAGCTGATGCTGACAAACCACCAGTTGGGGAACGACATCTTGCGCCGCGCCTCCTGCGCGTCGTTGTGGTCGAACTGGTCCCCGGCGAATGCGGTGACACACGACTTGATCCCGCCCGCGCCCAACGCCATCAGGTACAGCGAGAAGTAGAAGAAGCAGATCTGCGCCCTGCTGGCTTTCTGGCACGAGGAGAGGAGCGTGATGTCGCAGACAGGAGGTTTTAGCGATGGCAGCGACACCGACATTGTGACGCACACCAGCGACTGCACATGCACACCACCAAACGAACCAAACTAATTAGGGTTAGAGAGTTTGCAAGAATCAGTGCCTACAATACTGGGTTTCACAGTAGCCACTTCCATCAGTTAAGGTTCTCATCGTTTGACCAAAACTTGCCATTTGCATTCTTCAAAAATTCTTCCGACCTTGGAAGAATCGTCACCCACCCCACCTACCTCCAGCCCGTGCGTGATGAAATACAAGGTTGACAATACATCTTCATGCAGTCAATGGTAGAGACAGGGGTTTCAAGGTACCCAGCACTTTAGCTTCCTCCTGTTGGTACCGTCATACCAAGTTGAAAGCACATAACGCCTCCTAAACTACTCAAAACCCACTATTTCTCAACAAAAGCCTAATGCAAGTTGTCCCCACTTGAAGGAAATGGGCAATGGTTTTCAACATTGGAAACTGATCTACTTGGATTGGAGATTCATCTTGGCGCTACCAAGCAATGACGATTTATATGCTTTCAACTTACAAATAAGAGAATCTGAGGTTTCAAAGTATCCAGCAATTTTACTCCATCTTACTTACTGATATTCCCATTTTGAAGCACGCAACATCAGATGTTAATATTTGCTACTCTGAAAACACTAAGTTCGTGAGTGGTCTCAAGAGGTTGGAGATTGGAGGTTACCAAGAAGTAGCAGCACGAGAATCCCGTAATGGTCCAGTACCGGCCAAGAAACGCATCAGCAACGAACGCGCCCAGGAGCGGTGTCATGAACGTGGTGCCACCCCAGTTATTCACGTTCTTCGCCGAAGTGGATACGTCTTCATGCAATACTGTGGTGAGGTAGATGACCAGGTTGGAGGAGATGGCGTAGAAGGCCACCCTCTCGCACACCTCGCACCCGAAGATGAGGCAGCAAGCTCTCCAGTTGCCGGACTGCGACTTCACACACGGGTTGCCGTGCACGTCCACCGCTCCGTCACTCACTCTCGCCAATTCCTCCTCAGAGGACTTCGCCTTCCCCACGTAACTGGCCTTCGCTGCTGCCACTCCTTGTGCAGACAGCTCGGCAATCGGAGCACTGAAGTTCTCCAGAAGCATCTCCCTGCCAGGTTGCGAAACACCAACAATGCATGATCCAAACACAGCTCGCTCTCCCATAACCGCCTCTAACCCCAAAACTTGACCAGTTCAATCGACCATATTGTGATGCACAAAATTCATGTTCGGGCAAAGTTTTACATCAGGCAGAGAACATTGCATATGTAGTAGTGCAACGAATAAGAGCATCCGCACCCTTGTACGCTAAACAAGCCCTCAATAGTACTTGGCTTGGCTGCTCCTCACCGTAGACGCGCCAACTTCCTATGCAAGCCAGGGCTTGCTCAATTGTATCTCGAACACTGTAACGTTCAAGGTTTGATGAATTGGAACACTGTAATATTTAGGGTTTGATGAATCCTTAGCGCGCCCAAATCTTGAACAATCGAAGCTTGAGGCCCACAATTGCAGCTCGACACCCGACCTCCGGGATAGGCTCTCAGCTTGTACATTCTTAAAGGCAAAGGTGGGGCATCGGAGATTTGAGCAAGCCCTTGATTGTGGGTGCACCTTGTACACCTGTTTTTGAGAGCTCGAGGTTGCGTGCAAGGGTGCGGATGCTCTAAACACAACTGGACAGAAAGAACATTCCCATGCGACCACAAAGGTTTGAGACGACCCAGCCCTGAGCTTCTTGGTCCTTCGGAGGTTTATGCAACAACTGAAATAACATGTGCAGAAGTGGAGTGACGGTTGAATTGCTTACAGTTTTAGGTCTTGCACTGGCTCTGGCATCATGGCTCAACTTGTGGGAGCTGAATGCCCGCTAGCGGACGGTTGAACACTTCCTTCGTAATCTCTTCTCTTGCAAGAGCTGGTTTCGCTGTGGTCATGAAATTCAGGAGCATAGCCACCGAAGAAGAGCTAATTCTACTCATCACCAGCAAGTGCGTTTTGCGGGTGCGATATGAGGCGCCTTCGCCATCGCTTGCTCACATTCCCAGTTCTGAACACCACAGATCAAGTTGTCTTGAGTGATTAAGCTTTGAACTCGGATTTCAGCGTGATCGACAATACAAACAGATGGCCCACATATGCATGGACGTTCAGTCGATTGATTGCCTCGGTAAGCCTGTTACATGAACGATGCGGAGAATTAAAGCAATGGAATACATTCGAAAACTGAAAGCATGAGAATTGGTGGTGAAGGCGCAGGAATGTGGCTCCGATTTTTACAGAGTGGCTGTCTGAGTTACCTCTGGGAATGCCAAAGGCGATGGACACACCGGCCGGGGCAAAGATTGAAGTGAAGATTTGCAACCGAATGTGCTTGCGACGTGCAGTGCAGCTGGCTCCGGAGGAGTAGCAAGCAAGGCGACGGTTGCCCACCCGGGTGGATGGATGCTCCGATGCCATGGGTGTTTCCCTTTCGCTTGACGACTGTCGAGAAAATCAGCAAAGGCATAGAGAGGCACACCCCTTCATCCTAATCTTACTCTAATCGCATCAATCCCTTCACAGCACTGATCCCCACCAGGGCTTTCTTTTTTTTTTTTGGCTTCCTGGCGCCAGGTTCGATTTTTTAATATTCGATACCACTCAATGCCACTGCCTCCCTCCACAATTCGTCCATTCCTGGACTCACACGGCGGCTTCTCATTGTTCATCTACAGTGCAAAAGAAAAAGCCCTGATCCCCACATGTGATTTCCAGAATGAATGCAGTCCCTAAAAGGATTGCCAAAAGTGTAGTAATTTGGATTCAACCATGTCGTAAGGTAGGAGCACCCATAAGTATCAGTGTCCCCATAACCGTCACCTCTGAAATCTTGGAAAATCTGTGGAAATGAATAGATGTAATTACAAGGATGTATAACATGTGAACATGAAACCTTAGTGTTGGTTATGGGTGCAATGGCAGTTTGCTCTTTAAAAATTCACAACTTATTCTCATAATATCCAAATAATACATTCAAAAGTGCAAACTCATTATTTTTTTGTTCCTAACAAGATCATGTAATTTGCTAGCTGTTTATTAATACTCATCATGTTCAAAACCCTTAAACTGACGCTTATGGGTGCTCCTACCTTATTCAGAACTTCTATTGCTATGTGTTTTTCGGGTGAACAAATTGCAGTTGTTCATGTCAATAAACAATTTAACCCCTAAACCTCTAAGAGGACAAAAAATGTCCTTTGGCTCTGAAAAAAGATCTTGTATTACAAAAAAAGTTGTTTTTCATCTAATTTCTTTTCAAAAGTGATCATGGTCCATCTTGGAAGGCAAAAAGCTTATCTCATCAAAAGTATTCATATTTTTAGGTAACCCAAATAAACATGGTGTTAGGTCCCAAGCTATCCTTCTTGCAATTTTTATGAGGGCACTGCAACTTTAGGAAATCATATCATAATTGCTAGGCATTGTGATGAACATTGTAAAGTACTGACAAGCCCGGCATTTAAGGGTTAAGCATAAATGTATTTTCCAATAAACTATATTGCACTTAGTACTTAGTATTGGTTACAAACTTTGACCTACATTTTTTGAGCTTGTGAAAAAGTCTCATTTAACAATTCTATACTCAAAGGCAAAGTTTTCATGGTTACAAACTTACAATGTGTGTAGAAGAACTTAGATTTCCTTCAACAACTTTAAACAACATGTTGAACACTCTTAATGCCAAGCAGTTTACATATTTTGCATTAGGATTTTTCATCATGCACTTGGTCTTCATTCACCTTGAAAATTTGAAATACTTTTAAATTGCACAATTTTTTGTCAAAAATTTAGTAACACTCACTTGTAACTGCAACAAGGAAGATTGTTAAGTTTGTTTAAAATTTTGAGCTATGTTGTCAAAAACAATAATTCTTGCATATAGTATAAATGGCAAGTTCATAAGTTATGAAACATAACAATGATGATGTTCACAAAAAAACAATTTCTTTGGTTGCAAAAGAAAACAAATGTAAAGGACTTTATTCTCATGATGTGTATGCCTTTCACAAACACATGCATTGTATGGTGTGACATGATTTATATGTTTAAAATCAAATTTCTAATAAATGTAAGGTTCACATACCCATGTAAAAGATGTATATAGAGATAGGGACAAACAGTAGCATTCCTCACTCAAACTCCTCCTACGCAATTAATTCTTCATCAAATCTAAAAGTGATTATACATTTGAAAAGCCTAGAAAGGGGACAACAATGCATGAAATTTTGAAAAGTAAAGTGTTTTTAATCCATGCCAAAAATCCATGCCAAATGCAGTTTTGCACAAATGCGTATGCCATATTCATCACCTTTTACCAACTCACCAATGCCTTTGTGGTTGTTAATTGCTTTTTAGAATTTGAAATTGTATAAACTCATGCAAGCTTTTTGTGAACTAAGAATAGGTTAAGAAAGTATTGGTGGTAAATTGGTGGTGAATTTGTAATGGGTTTCAAGTTCATTTGAATCATGATTTGATGTCTTTTTTCAAATATTTTTTTCTAATGTATTTTCTCGTTGGATTTATGTCAAACTTTAATGTTGTGTGCCCGTCTTTAAAGAATTTCCAAATATTTAGTTAATTTTAGATTTGATAAAGAAATGATTGAGTAGGAGGAATATGTGGGAGTCAGGACTACAAGCTTTTTGTCCCCAACTCTATGTACCTACCTAGTTATAGCTTTAATCTTTAGTTTGCTCTCTACAGTAGAACCTCCCTAAACTAATAGAATCAGATTAGTTTAGGTAAGTTATTAGTTAATTTTGTGTAAGTGTAAATGAAGTAATTTTGAAGTGCCGGGATAGCATTATAGATAGCTTGGATTTTTTGTATTATGACCCTAACATTGAGATTTGTGTTATACATTAGTTTATTAATTATTCCCACTATAATTGCTCATGGATTTGTATTGCAAATGCATTCAAAACAAACAAATGTTGAGAGTCTTCTTAAATCCAAAAATGATCTCTGTAAAAGTAAAAGTAACCATAAACTCTTATTTATATGTATTTAAGGAATTCTTCCAAAATGACTTGTTGTAGTTGCAAATTGAGATAATCCACTAATAAAGAAGTGGAGTTGCTATTCATTAATTATATTTTTTAATTTCAAAAAATTCAACATCAAATATCTTGTCCACTGATTGTTTTTATTAAGAATTGATACTAATTCTCTTAAGAATCATTATTTTCACTGACTTGATAAATTAACAACAAATTACTATGACTTGAAATGACAAACACTCTCAATTTACACAAAAAAAACCATTGAGTTTTGCCGATACAAGATTTTATACCAATGGTGAATTTGTATATCAACAAAGTTATTTTAAGACATTCAAACATGCATGATATGAAATTCTTAGAAACCAACAATCTATTACCTCAAAGATAGACAAATGCCTACAAAATCTGAACATCCTATATCATCTATGATGACTTACTTTTGGGCAAACAAAATATATATATTGTCAAACCAGCTATAACACTACTTTATAATCACAATCCTTCACCCAAAAATCCTTCACCCAAAAATCCTTCAACGGAAAATTGTTGAAAACCTCACAAAAACTCCGCAAACCTGCCACCTCAATTGAAAAAGTCATCCTCACTAGCAATTGCAACGTCCCTCATTCAACAAAAAGGAATTCGAGTACCTTACCCCAGTTTTTAGCTTTTCATTACTAATCCCAGCTTTGCAAGGTCTTATTTTAACGCAATAATACAACAAAAAATAACAATCTCTGTAAAATACAAAATCATCTCTATTCTACAAGCATCATCTACATTCAACACCTTGGGAGTTCCGGAAAAAGTTTCTATGCTGCGATCTTCCAAAAGGTTTCAAACCGTGAATTCCCATGCAAGGTGAAGTCCTTACGAATGATTCCCGCCGAAGAAGAGGTCAAGTCTCAGAAACCTCAATAAAATCCTGAAATCATTTGTGACGCAGGTCCATGGCAGCAACTCGACTGGCCATTTCGTCATCCACAGCAAAATGGGTGTCGAAAGATCTGGATGTCTCCACCATGCTATTATTCGTCGACTCCTCAGCTTTCGCTTTCTTCTTGCCAGGCTTGCTGAGACTATAGTTAAGAATCAACAAACAATCAAATTTAGAAGCTTTCTGTACAATCACAAGACTTGCAACAGACATGACACGTGGCTTCAATTTCATAGATTCTCACCAAGTTTCTGTCACCACTATTCCAGCCACTTACATGGCCATGTTCGTTACACTGGCTTGTTTCAGAGCGCCGAATTTGTACCATTCAAATGCTCAAAGCTCCCAATACTGGTATAGATCTGAGGTTTGGGGATATGTGATTTGGCTACCTCACGAACCAATGGCAGGCTACTTTCTACAGGCAAATGCGAAGAGAAGAACTTCGGTGACTCACTTGCATGCTTCCCCTTTCAGAAGATACATGTGCTTCTTCGGCATGTACAGGGAATAGTTCTTGTGAATAGAGCGCAGCTTCATTAGAAGCCGGTAATTCTGTTTTTCAATCTGCCGAAGCTTATCTGCAGGGAGTGCAATCGATTAGCAGCAAAAGATAGTGCCCCCGCCGCACGTGCGAAAAGTTCAAGACGAGAAAGACAGCTTCAACATTCACAAAATCATATGCCAATACTATCAGTGGCGACACAGAGAATGAGCAGTACAGCATTGATCGTGGCTCCCATTCTATTGAATAGGGCTCAGATACAAGGAAATAGACCATTAATCTTGTTGTCCGCTAACAGCTTGAAGGGAATTTTAAGTTTTTCAATCTTTCTATGTAGACTTGCAGCAGCTACAGAACAGATATTTTCAGAAGAGAAAGGAAAAAAATGTGGTGTAAGGCAATGAAAAACGCATTCAAAAGGATGTGAAGGAGAGAAACAGGAGAAGAACTCGTGACAGGGGCGGTGGGCAAACCTTTGTCCAAGCGGGATCGGACAGGCGGGCGGTTGAGTCGGACGGGGAAGGCGTCGGAGCGGACGAAGTTGGGCTTCGTGTCCACACACGGCTTCATGTTTTGAACGCGCTCCTGGTGCCGCTTCAACTCCCGCTCGCGCTCCCGCTTCATCATCAAGCTCTCCGTCATGAACTTCCGCCGCGTGATCTCCACCACTTGCGCCGCTGCTGCTGCGGCGCCGCGCACGCCCTCCGGCATGATGGATTCTCCTCGATCGCCACCCAGCTACCTTCAATTAACTGACCCCGCCTCGTCTCGAATACGACACCAATCCACGCTTAACCCCTTGAAACATCAAGGATTCATGGTTTCAATATGACCAATTCGGCTGATCATATTGTGAAAATAATGATGTCAAATCTCACCAGAAGAGTAGTACCACATGTGTTGGTCAAAAATATGAAAAAAACTATCAAAGAATAATCTCCCGTGTCACATAAAGGTACAAATAAATGTGAGGTCTAATCTGGCGTTCTTGGTTCTTGAAAGATAAAAAGGTGGGCACACCTTGGGATCCACGTCAACATCGGCCAGTCACACCAATAACAACCTGCTTCGCCAGGTTCAAATGTAATGGATCGGGGACAAGCCTATGGAAGATTGGAGGCAGGCGTTCTTTATTCTTTCCAGCCCGATCGACTCTTGTGTTGTCAGTGCTGCTCTTCTTGCACGAGCTGGCTCGAAGATGGCTGCGCGTGTAAGTTACAACAGTTCAGCCGGCTTGGCTGATGTTGTCGTCGCTTCATCCCCTGGCTGCGACCTTCTGACCCTTGATTGATTGTAGACTGAAAGGAGTTACTTCAGGAGAAATTCACATGGCCTTAACCAACGACCAAGATATCGCCCAATTAGTTGTGAAACCGCCGTTAGCATTTCTCTGTAACGGAACATATTTTCTTTGCCTGGTCATGTGACTGATGTGAGTTGTCTGCAATCCGTTAGTGAAGAGGTTCTCACGAAGCAAACCTGTATCCAGCGCAATGGGAAAACGACCATTTCTAATATGGTTCCATTATTGCCTGCATTCAGGGTTAAGGGTTTCTAAGCATTTTTATTTCCAATGCAGAGGGCAGTACTAGTGACGATCTGGTATTTCGAAGTAGTTGTTGTTTCCGAGATCGAAAATGTTCGAAGCACTTTGTGTCCATGGAATTGAAATTATTGCTTATACAGTGATGTTATATGCTTGACGCTCTGCTATCATTTTCTGTCCTGAGCCTTTGATTGATTTTTCCATGTGCGACAGAGTGAGAAGGACTTGTAAGTGCGTCACAGCCTACTTCGGGCGGTTAGAACTATGGAACATTCGAACAGATGCTGTGGACGCCTATCTGTACGGATCTGACAAGTTTTCAGTTGTTCTGAAGTCTAGGCCGAGCATAAATGTTTCGATCCGTGTTATAACGTTTCAATTTAATCCTTCGAGTATCAAAATCCCCTCAACATCGTTTTGAAATTTCCATGCACACTAGGATTAGGTTGAACCAAGAATCTAGTGCGTTGGTCCAATTACTTTCACGGAGTAAAGCGTAGGGTTCTAGCTTCTAACTCGACCTAGAAATGCTCCTACTGCTTTCAGGCATATCTTGTCAAAATTCAGAGAGGTTGTAGGAGAAACAATCTACGTGTCATTCAATCCACACAACACAGGCATAGATGAAAAACGGTTGGGTCGGAAGACCACAGTCGGTTGCAAGTGCGTGCTTGGAGAGAACTCTACCTTTAATAAAGGAGTGTAAAGTGAAGTCCACAGGGAGTTGCGATCTAAATGCGTGAAGATCTTGAACGCCGATGGTCTTGCAAAGGAAAACACTGGCGTATTCAACGCTGCCTGGGCAACACTCATCACAGGTTTGAATTTCTCCCATTCAGCGTGCAGTTCCCTCTACCAGCAATCCCTCCCTCCGACCATACGGATGAGTGGGGGTGTTTGCCCCATACGTTCTGGCGTTGGTTAAGCCGGAGATTCAGTACAAGGGTGCCGGGGCGAGGGTGGAGAGGCATACCTTTCTCGGCCTTTTGGCTAAGATCAAGTGTAGTATCTGTTCTTATCAGTTTAATATCTGATACGGGGGTCATCGACCCCCATGATATTAATCTAATTTTTCTCGGGTGCGGGGCCACTCGGCAGCTTGCTGCCCGGCCCCGCTCGCGTCGCCTTGGTATTGCACTACCTCCTTGGCTGGCGCAGCCCTCCCCCCCTCCTCATCCGGAGGGGGACTCAATTTAAAACCTAAATAGCAGATCGGGATTCATCTCAAGTGCTTAGCACGGAATTTCGTCTGACAAGCCTGATTGGCAGGGACGATGTTAAACTGGGAATACTTGACAGTTCAGCAATTGCATCCATTTCAAAGTCCGGCACTTCCACCTCAGAATTGGACGTCTGGATGCCTCCTGCTCTCGACTGAAGCATGATAAATGTCTGGGTGCAAGAAGACGATTTCTCGCCCATAACTACTGAGGTTCACCTCCACAGGTCTTCCAATTTGATATTTCGGACAATTGTTCCTGTGCTTCTATCATTCGATCGGGTCTTGTCTACATTCACAGGGGCGTACCATATTGCCTCAGCACTCGGCTCTTTCCAAGAAACGCTAACCGCAAACTGTTGAAATGCTCAGAAAATGACGCCCATAATTACGAGTGAAGTGTCCTGTCACATGCATGCACAGAATGCGCCCGCGGAAAAGTTTACGGTTGGTTATTGCATTACATTGCATTACTCTTCACAGACGCTTGCGCAGACAATCACTCGAGTTCCTAGAGATGGTTACCCAATTGAGAAGTAGCCTTTACGCCTCTCAACGATCACCTCACCGTGTTAACCACTGACTAAACCCTCAACCGCAGTCCGGTTCACGTCCTTGCTTTTACATTGAGCCCCTAAGCGCACTTCCAAACTCATAAACAACAACGAGTTTGCACTAAAAATTTGATTTGTTTTTTCACGGAAGTTGTGGTTATCGTTTGTAAATCTGTGTACTCAAAGGCTCAAGCAAACAGGGATCCGATTATTGCTAAACTATTGAAATCAACTACACGGTTTTCACATCCCAGTCTGCTTTATTGAATGCTGATGACTTCAGACGCGCGGAGCAACTGACAGCAGTCACCGCCTCCCATCGAAGATGATGTCACATTCAAAACTGCACAAGGGCGGTTCTCCAGTTTAGGTTTTAAATTGAGTCCCCCTCCGGATGAGGGGGGGAGGGCTGCGCCAGCCAAGGAGGTAGTGCAAGACCAAGGCGACGCGAGCGGGGCCGGGCAGCAAGCTGCCGAGTGGCCCCGCACCCGAGAAAAATTAGATTAATATCATGGGGGTCGATGACCCCCGTATCAGATATTAAACTGATAAGAACAGATACTACACTTGATCTTAGCCAAAAGGCCGAGAAAGGTATGCCTCTCCACCCTCGCCCCGGCACCCTTGTACTGAATCTCCGGCTTAACCAACGCCAGAACGTATGGGGCAAACACCCCCGCTCACCCACTCTTCCATATGATGAGATACGTCGCAAATACAGCATTCCCCATGGATTGCCCAACTTAACTGGAATGTCCAAATGTATATTGATTCTGTTACAACCAAACAAAAAGGTGCATATGATCGCCAATCAGACGTGCACATCGATAAAGGATTCTCCTTGAAAATGTAAAATACAATAAATATTTGAAACGCCGAAGTGCCAAAAAACAAGCAACGAGTAATGCTTTGGAAAAGTAATTGACTATTTCAGGACATCCAAAATACAAATCAGTAGATCTGGCAGTATGCTCGAGTTCGGTTTCTGAATTCTAGTTTAATCGTAAATTCACAAAAGAGGTGCCTGGACTACTACTAACCTACTATCCCAAGAAAGCTTGTGATTCATGTCCTTACATCACAGCAACAAGAAATCAGTTTCGTACAGGGTCTGTGTTACACCTGATCTAACCGGTAATACTACATTACTTCATGTATTTGTTCAAGAATTTGCGATGGAAATCATTTCGGATGGTGTCATTGATAAAGCGTTTAGCTGGCTTTGGCTCTCCACGAGCTTGATTTTTGAATACAACGTCATCGTCCCACCTGCAGACAATCCAGTTGGTCGTCACGAAAAGTCATATCATTGAAAATAATTCATCTCCATGACGTGCGGTGATCCGCAAGTGCATGCGTTTTTGATTGCTTAACCATCTCATCTACTGCTGAGAACACACAACACTTGTGACCAGAAAAAAACTCACTGGACACATTAAAAGTAGGTGGTAGTTCCTACAAAGAGAGCTAATTCAAACAACACGAGGTTCTGACATGATCACAATACCTGCGTTTGACTGCAAATGAGCCTGTTGGATTGAGCAGAGGATTGCCCCGAATCAGCTCAGATTCTTTCACTTTCAAATCCTCCTCTTGCTGCTGCCGATCCTGCAAACAAACATCAATAGTTGTAAGAGCGAAACAGGTGTGATCATGACCACTAAGTTTCAGACGACACATGAAGCGAACTATATACCCGGAGAGAGGCACATGATTCCAGGTTTGGCTTCTTGCTTTTTCAATAACACCTCGATCAGAATAGAACAACAAATTTGATAAATGAGTCTCACGGGTCTGAAAAGAACCTTTCGCGATTTCTCTTCTGCTCTTTCTTTCTTAATACGTTCTAGCTCCGCGAGAAGTTCGGCTGTATCATCTTCGTCATCGCTGTGGACATCACCCAAACCCAAAAACGACATCAGCAATTACAGTCCACAAGGCTCTCAAATAGGAATCTAAAAGCATTCGGACCCAACAGGAACAGCATTCAAAACAAATGATTTTCAAGTGATTTCAATGAGAAGCTTGCAGCTGGATGCACCTTTCATCACTATCGCTTGGAACCTCTACATCCGAGTCGTCGGCATCTACATTCTTTATAGATGGCCGCTCTGATCTCTCTTCAGTATCTCTCTTTGCTCCATCTAAATATGCGGCACTTGATCCCTTCCTGCGATCTCTATCATCTGCATCTCACAGAGTTGATCATCAAACAGTAAGTTCCCTGGCTCAAAGTTGAACTGTTGACGAATGAACAGCCTCGATGTTCGAACAATAACAACTTAGAGCACTCAACAAATACCATAATTTATTGATGGCAGGCTGAGAGCTTGAATATTTAACTTTTAACTTAATTTATAACACTGCCCCTTTCTTACCACTTCTATCTTACTTATTCCTTTTTTTTAATTACCTCCCCACCAATAAATGGATAACTTTTCGTTTAAAAAAAAGTCTGCTGTAGAAGAAGATCTCACCGTAACTCCTGTCCTTAGAAGAGAAGTGGCGACGCTCACGGTCCTCGAGCTCTTCCCTGAGATCTCTCTTCCTGATTTCGTCGGTGGTGTCTTGCCCATCCTTCCTGCAACAACCTGACATATAAGTCACCCTAAATATAACACCTCAAAACCACCTACATTACTACTGTTCTATACCCTGAGACGTGAAACTAATCCAAGTGCCCTGAGCAGCCAGCCACGACATCTCGTGACGTCATCGCCACATTTGAGGCGACCTAAATCGAGAGCAAATGCCACAGTAGTTCACCCGTGTACTCTCGAATATCAAAGTTTCTCTTCATTGCTTGAGAAGACTTGAGATGCACTATTACTTAAAATATTTACACACACACCCTATGTTCTGTCCTCAAGGAACAAAAGCAACGGAATCACTTTCAAGATGAGAAACCCTAATTCAGCCAAACGAAAAACCTGGCTGCCTAACCTGAACCAAAATCCAGTGTAAGAAAGACTCTAGATGCGCCATAACTTGAATTTTTACTGTACGTATCCAATATTCTATCCTCAAATGAAGAATGGCAACGATAAAAAAACTTCCGCGCACGGAACCCTAATTCGGTAAAATCTCTCCAAATAACCTCGCATCTTGACCTCAACCAGAATCCAACGGAGAAAACTCTTCCTAAGCATACCTGAGCTTGAGTTGCGTGTGAGAAGCGAGATCGCGCGACGAAAACTTTTGAGAGGGGCCAAACATGCGCACTCCGCCCTGCTCCGAACCTCCCTTGGCAGGCGCCCATGTCGGTCGCGCCGCAGTCGTCATGGCTCACGCAGCCCAGCAAAGTGCAATCTGCGAGCAAATTAAGCAGCCGCTGCCCCTGGTCCGGCAAAAACGATGCACACTACAAAATTCCTCGAGCAAAACGATCAAGCGCAATTTCGGGTAGCTTCGTTTTCAAACCCCCGCCCATCGGCTTGTGAAGCAACGTTGGAGAAGTACGCAATATGTCCCATGTCTCATATCGCAAGTCCGAAGTCCGAAGTCCCAAGTCCCAGGTCCCAGATTCCAGGTCCCAAGTCCCAAGTCTCAGGAGTCAGGACCCAAACCCCAAGTGCCATTGGATATTAAAAGATTGGTTGAGAGCCTAAAAGTTTGGACTTGTAGGTTCACAATTCACATTACCGTGGGTCCCAAGTGTAAAGTTGGTTGCTTGAAATTAAGAATGCTTGAAATTAAGAATGCCTATGTGGGAGCATTTTTTGGAATATTTTTGTATCAAGGAAGTGGGGCTTTCCTCCAAAAATTTGGTTCATACCATATCCCACGTTCCAATTTAACCCCTAGAGGATCAACTGTCCCCTCGGGGATAGGTGGTACTTTGGGCATGTACAGCCAGGTACAATAAACATATGAACTGCCATTTTGAGGCTGGCTATTTTTTTGGTGAAATGCCAAGTATAAGCAATATATTTTTTTCAAAAAAATTACCATGGCATCCTTGCACAATATCAATCCAGCATGCCAAATATCAATTTCAGAAAAGAAAAACTTCATTTGTGGTAAATTTTTTAAGTGAATTTTTTTGGTTTTACATGATATTTTATTAAAAATAATTGGTAATGAATTTTTGAGATTTGATTTCATGGGTTCAAAGGAAACATCCATATGCACATCTTCCATGCTAAAAAACACCCCCTTAAGTAACAAAAATTTGATCAATAAAATATTCAATGAAACTTGTGGTAAGCCCAAATTTTGTAATTTTTATTTTATTTTATGAAAATCAAATTTTGTTGTTTGACTCAAATATTGTGACTAAGTTTGTATCTTCAGTCATGATATCTTGTTTACTTGATGAAAAGCTAGTTAAAAAATGAAAGACATGCATTTTACAAAATTTGGACCTATCACAAGTTTCATTGAATCTTTTATTGATCAAATTTTTGTTACTTAAGGGGGTATTTTTTAGTATGGAATATGTGTATGGATGTTTCCTTTGAACCTATGAAATCAAATCTCAAAAATTTATTACCAATTGTTTTTAATAAAATATCATGTAAACCAAAAAAAATCACTAAAAAATTCACCACAAATGAAATTTTTCTTTTTTGAAACTGATATTTGGCATGCTGGATTGATATTGCGCAAGGATGCCATGGTAATTTTTTTGAAAAAAATGTATTACTTATACTTGGTATTTCACCAAAAAATCAGACAGCCTCAAAATGGCAATTCATATGTTTGTTGTACTCGATTGTACCTACAAATTTTCTAGTTTTTATGATTTTTTGAAACTTTTATTGAAGGTGGGGAATTGAGAGACCTACGTGGCCATCCAAATTTTTCTTCATTCCGACATTTGGTGAAGAAGTTATGCAACTATTTTTGAAAAAAAGTGGAGATAGGGCAGCAAGGGCAAGAACTCTCCTTTATATTGGAGAGTTGACTAGCAAAAGGGGCAGCCTTTAGGGGCACCAGAAAAAAGCTTGTTGGGCAGCAATTATAAATGGGTTTTTGTCAGACCCTTGCTGACATGGTTTGACAAGTCGCACCTATGGAGGGGTCCGGCAGGAGTGGCTAGAGGGGATGGGGAGCTAGGGACCACAGACCACTACAAAAATGCAAGTGAGAGGCTGGGAGTGGCTCAATTCCTTTGGAAACAAATGAAAGTGTCCAAGTTTGGAAGTTCGAGGGCAGCTCCCGGCCCTAGAACATGGGGGTTGGCTAGTTGGCCAAAGGCCGGTGGGGTTCGGAGCAGGGGGTGGAGGAAGGGGGGTTGAGAGGGCCAATCCTTTGGGACTCAAAAATCCTAATTCCATCTGCCCCTACATAAATTGTATGTTTTTGTGCATGGAGTCTTATTTAGATATTATTATTATTATTATTTTTATTCAAGTTCAAGTGAACCAAATTCAAGGTTTACACCATTTGGATTTGTGCAATTTGAGTTTTTGAACTCATAATAAATCCTCCAATTTTACCTAGTGTATTTGCAAATTTCATGGCCTCCAGGTATTCAATGATTTTTTGAAGTATGTTGTACACCTCTGATTGATCTGAAAATTCTTGGACACATACCTAACTTGGTCTTGTACATGGGAAAAATAAACTGCACTTTTGCATAGAGCAATTTTTTTGCTACAAGAGTGGTCAAAGGCTTCTGAAATGCTTGGGCAGTAGGGAAAAAAACTTTTTCACTTCACTTTAGACGTTAATATCTCAATCCTTTTTATTTCAAATGAGCTGAGTTTTTTCCCACAAGTACCTCCCATAATCTAGAACAAGATTCAACAATTGGATTTTCCAAAAAAAAAAACCTACCTTTCTACTCATTCTCCCAAAAGTGGCAATTTTTGGTGATTTTCATAGAAAAAAGGGCTTGGTCCTTTAGGGGTTACAAGCCTCACTTCATTGTTAGGCTTCAACTTTGTTGAATAAAGGATTTTTTTTTTTTTTTTTCCTAGGTTTGTGCAATTTTTTTGTTAAAGTTTGACTTCCAATTTGTGTTTTTAAAGCATGTTGAATTCTAGTGCCACAATTTTCTGTTCTCATTACTCATTAATATGTTGTTTTTTGAAGTAATCTAATTCAAAAATGAAAATTGATATTTAGCAGTATGAAAATATATTGAAAGATGATCTAAAATGGAAAACAATATTTCAGAGTTACTTCACCAATTGAATGAAATTTTTGAATTTCTTCTTTTACTGGACGTTAATCCTTAAACTTCCTGGGCAATTTAAAATTTTCTTAAATGTGTGTTTTATAAAAACAAATGTCAAAGCTTTGTTGGTTTTCAATGGGATTTTTTGAACTATAAATACATGACACTTAACTGGATGTATTTTGAATCATAGTGAAAACAAAATAATACAACATCAGAAATTTACGAATTGAAAGAGTCTAGTTGGTGTTTGCTCATGAAGAATTTCAAAATTTGAAAGTGACTTGAAGTTTGTGAAGTTTTTCTTCACATATCAAATTTGATATCTTATTCAAGTGAAATTAAAAAATTAACATTTATACTATAAACTAATGAGCCCGTGTACCCACCGTTCTGGCGGAGGGCCATCACGAGAGGAGGTTCTTGCAAAAAAACATGAAATTTGATTTGCATTCTGAGATTTTGTCCCATGCATTCCATGCCCATGGCCTTCATCCAATGTCGGCTAGTAAGGTAGAAAATTCGGTTATAAAAAATTTAGTCATCAATTAGTTTCTCAACCACCTTATATTCTATTATTTTGACACCCAACTACCCAACTACCCAACTAATAGAACCAAGCTTATTATAGAAATAAGATAGTTTATTCCATTTGGAAATGAATTGTACAAACTTTTGCATGAATTTGCAATGTGGTATCTTCCAAAAATCTTCTCAATTTAAAAGCTATTTCTAAAATCCTTTAATCTCTTATCTTGTGAAGGACCAAGCCCATTCTTTTTCAAAAAGCACTCAAAACTGCCATTTCCAATCATTCAATTCCAAAAACAAAGAAAAGGATTTTGTTCAAATCCAACCGTATGATCTTGCACAAGATTTATATAAGGAGACATTGTCAGAAAGTTCCCTGAGGTTTGACCATATAAAGTGAGAGATATTATCATTTGAAGTTAGTATGAAGGTTTTTTTTCCATTGGTTCAAAATTTTCAAGTCCCTTTGACCGCATGTTGTGGACATTTTTTGCAACATGTGTGTTGTGAAGATTTGTCCAACATGCTTTATATCATGTTAGGCATATTTCCACAAATTTTCAAGGCCAACAAAGACATGGAACACATTCTACATGGCTTTGTATTGCAAACATGTGCTCAAAATTTACACTATGTTGGGGTATTTAATTTGCAAACCAAATTTTTGAGGTCTATTTTCAAAATATAGCAATCTACACAGTAGATTGAAAGATTTTACCTCTATTGTAAAGTACAAAAATAATTAAATAAAGATTAAAACTAAATATGTTGAAGCTACTATACATATCAAGTAGAATAATGTGTATATCTAGTACACTATTGCTTTAGGCATACTCTACACTAAATATTGTGTTTAGGTTGGCCCACACTAATTTCTTGAAATTTTACACTGCATAAATATTTATTAATGCTACAATAAGTTTCATTGATAATTACTACAATAAACAAATTTTAAGGGGCCTAGCAACAACAACAAAGTTGCTGGAAAACAAACTAGCAGCGTCCAAGACTTCAGGTTGAAAACCATGTGAAATTTAAGTATCTAGAGAGTTGCATGTGCCTCCAACTGGCTAAGTGATGAGTCATGAGATAACTTTGTAGGGTAAGGCAACCTATATTGTAAGGCAAGCTAAATGCTATATTTAGTGTAGTGAAGGGTCATGCTTCATTGGTTGCCCTTGAGAAAAGTCAATGAAAAATGGTATGTCCAACTTACCCCAAATTAAAAAAGTCCACAAAACACCAATGAATTTTGAACAATAAACCTAACCTCAATAAAATTTTTACCTTTACATAGCCCTTGCAAAACTCTACCTCAAAAAAAAATCAAAATAATTGATTAGAAATCTCAATAAAATAAGCCTGTCCAAAATTCTTTTGTCTCCCATAAGAACAATGAGCTTGTAGGGGTTAAAACCAAAAACACCCTTCCAATCCCATGTGATTGGTCAAATGAGTTTACAAAAATACTCTTATGTACGTAGCATGGACCTCTCATCTAATATCAACCATGTGTACTTCATGTTACTACAGTCTTATCGTGCCGAAGACAAAGTCAGAAACAAGGTTGGAATTGGTCAAATCATCAACAAACTTCCATGCATTCTCTCTTTAAATCTTAACATACTTAACCCTTAAAGGACCAAGCCCTTTTTTATGTGAAAATCACTAGAAATTGCCATTTTTAGGAGGTTTAGTAAAAATGAATTATTTGTTTTGTTTTTGGGAAATTCAACCATAGGATTTGGCCTTAGACTAGAAGAGGTACTTGAGGGAAAAAAAATCAGCTCATTCTAAATGGAGAGGAGTGAGATATTTACATCTAAAATGAAAAAAAAGTTTTTTTTCATGCTGCCCAAAAAATTCAGAAGCCTTTGACCACTCTTATAACAAAAAAATTGCTCTACCCAAAGTTGCGCTTTATTTTTCCATGTAGGAGATCAAGTTAGGTATGTGTGGGAGAATTTTCAAATCAATTGGAACTATACAACACATGGGAAAAAATAGTAAGTAAAAAGAAATAGACAATGAGTCAAAACACTAAATTGTTAAGAGTTAAATTATTGAAATGAAAAATACAAATCCCAACAGTCATAATGTTGTGATAAACAATCTACTTCCTTTGCTTTAATTTTTTTTTCCAAAATATTGAAAATTGAGTAAAATAAAGGACTTAAAAGTTTATTTTAGAGTAGAGAATCCATAATTGCCTGCAAACAAAAACTCCTCTTAACTTCCATCTCATTAATTGAAATTGAATGATTTAGAGCTTCTCACATACAAAAAAATCTAAAAGACCAATTTCAAAATGATATTTAAAAAAATGTAATTCAAAAAAATGTTTTGGGCTGCCTAGACGTGGAGTCCTCCCCAAATTTTCAGAAAATCATGCATGACTTCTTCATCAAATGTTGGAGTGAAGACAAAATTAGATGCCCACATAGATCTTTGAATTCTCCACCTTCAATAAAAGCTTCAAAAAATCACACAAAGTAGTTTAGCCATAGGTACATGCCCAAAGTCCAACTTGTCTCCTGAAGGGACAATGGTCTTTTAGGGGCTAAAAAAAGAATTGATATATGCACCTCACAAAATAGATATATGCACACCCCCGAGTAAATTATAGATTTCTACCATCAAAAAGCTAAATTTGAGAATTTTGAGTTCAGATATGGACTTAGAGACCATGATTTAGTCTAGAATCATAAAAAGGTTGCAATTGAACAGCACCCATTGAAAAAGCTTAGCTAGGGAAAAAAGTGCTACTTTTACTTTTATTTGTAAAGAAAGATAAGCTTTTTTATTGGGTGTTGTTCAATTGCAACCTTTTCTATAGTTCTAGACTAAATCATGGTCTCTAGGTCCAAATCTGAATTCAAAATTCTCAGATTCATCTTTTTGATGGTAGGAATATATAATTTACCCCTAGGGATGTGCATATATCAAATTCCCTAAAAAAATTTCAAATCCAAATTCAAATAACTCAAAAGAAGTCGTCCATACATCCTTGAAGAAACCACATTCAAATTCCTCAAAACAAAATTCTCTCGAATTCCTTGAAAAAATTCATTCAAATTCCTTGAAAAACCCATTCAAATTCCTCAAAAGAAAGCTCATTCGAATTCCTTGAAAAAAATTCATTCGATTTTCCTTTGAAAAAAGGTCAGGTGACAATATAGAGGTAGTTTCGACGAACTCCAGAATGCACTTCATTCACTCATGCACTCACTCGCATGATCGCATCTTACGTTTGCGAGTGGGCACTTCTCCGGAGATCCTGCTCCGAGCTCCGTTCTCGTGGATTGCTCCACTTAGCGTGGACGGACGACGGACAGAAGAAAAGGGACGGACGAAAGACGGACGGACGACGGACAGAAGAAAAGGGACGGACGAAAGATGGACGGACGACGGACAAAAGAAAAGGGATGGACGAAAGACGGACGGAAGAGGGAGTGCAACAAGGGATTCCACCGACTAAGCTTAGTGGATGCTTTCGCACAATTGAATTGCGAAATCGTATGGCGCCATCGCAAGGTGCGCAATTGGACGCCATGGCTGCCGGAGAGCCAGCTCCGTCATCGTCTTCGTCCTCAGAATTCTCAAGCTCCGAGGTGGAGGTGGACGTGGACTGGAACTGGAAGCAGGAGGCGCTTCTGCTGGCCAAGCTCTGGTGTGTGGGCTTCTTGGACGCGTGTTGCTTGAATCGAGCCTACTCCGCTTGCCGAAGGTGAGAATTGGGTTTAGGTTTTTGGGAAGCCCTTTTTTTTGGGAGAATCGGGGTTTTGGATTTTCTGTTCTGGAGGTTTGTCCAAAGCTGTGGACCTAGTTGTTTGTTGGTGCAAGGGTTTCTCCATCGAGATTTTAGGGCAATCGGCCTTGGCGAGGGGTTACATGATCAGACAGGCGGTGAGATTGACTGTGAGCTGCATTTGTGTAGTACTGCACCTTGAAATTAGGTCTTCCTTGTGCTTGCGATTGGATGGGGTTTATGGCTGATCCTGAAGCACAGGATCAGTGCACCTTTTGCTATTGCTAATGCCTCCGAGAAAATCAGCATACGACATCGATTGGTGCAGGTGAATTTTGAGTGGATTGATGAATTGACATAATGAATTTTCAGGAAAAGCAAGATTTGAAACCCTGATGAATTTCTTTTGCAATTTTGAATTTCAGTTCAACTTAGCCCCCTAAACCACCACGGAGAATCATGTACACATCTAGTACATTTCTAAATCACAGAACCTTCATATTTCTAGATTTCATAGAAAGAGGTAGAAGTTATTGGCTTTCTGCTTTGGAACTGAGATTTGTTGCAATTTTTTGCTTTTTCAGGAAACTTGCTTATAGAAATGTTGAGAAGCGGTGAAAGTCTAGGGTTTTTTTGTTTTCTATTTCTAGACGTGTATGGCTGGGTCCGCAATCTTAGTGAGAGATAGAGGCTTATTGGAGAGTGAACAAAAGTTCTACCTTGTGAAGGAACTTACATTTGAATCATGATCAAAGGGTGTCTACTTCTTTGTTGAGGCATTTGGCAGAGAATACCTGCAGTTGATTGTGGGACAGTCTATCCCTCTGCTTTAACATAAAGGTCTTGGCAATTAGTCCGGAGTATCCTTTAGCTGTTACTGAATCTACCTTGTGTAAAATGTACCAGTTGATGACTTTGGATGTTTGCTGCACGCTAGGAAAATCAAATTTGTGGCTTTTGGATGCAATGAGCTATGGAGACACATTCTTTGATTTGTGATTTACATGAAATGCTGTGTAATAACAAAGGTATTGGAAGCTGTTTATGTGTCCAGGTCAAAACGGGTGTTGAAGAAATCAGGGCAGTGTTTTGTACTCAACGGAGTCGCCTTCCTTGGCAGGTGCTGGCTACGAAACCTGTTGGCTTTTTCGTCCTTTAAGCTTTTCGTTCTATCTCTTATAATTGGTGTTAGAAGCTGGGCATCATCTTCACGTATTTGCTGGATAATTTTGGGTTTTATTATTCTGAGATAATACTTTTTCAGTAGTTTATTGTTTCCGTGGTATGGAGTATATTTTTCTGGTCTTTGTCTCCAATCTCTGGGTTTTTTGGGACGTATGCGGAAAGTTATGATTCTTGATTATGTTGAATGCGGTTCAGTATACGCAAAAGCTCTGGTCATTTTGCAATACTCAGATAAATTTTCATTTCTTTTGAGTGGTTGCCAGCATCTTGATATTACAGAAGGCGGTGTCACCGGCTTTGCGTTGGCTGTTAAATGCCCCTGTGGACCATTCTGAGTCAAACGGATTATTCTCTGGGCTTCTGGCAAATTCCATCATAGGCTGCTGCTATGTAAGTGTCATCTTCAGGCTTTCAGGAGTTCATATTTGCATTTTCTGTTCACTTGCACTGTACCACGATAACTACTATGCAATGACTTTTATACGTCCCTTCTCTTTTGGTGTTTGTCGCTTTCTTACGTTTAAGCACATATGTGTGCAGCTTTTTGTCCTTTTGTTAGACACACAATTGACTATAAAGAGTTTTGCTCAAGTGTATTATATTTTCGATTAGTTCTCTCCTATCTTGAACTGCAGACCACCAATCAACTCCTCGTGAATTAGTGATCTGTCTACATCGTATTTCGTAGCGTGAGCTTACGGAAAAGAGGCAAACTATTGTGTTTTATTGTTCTGAATTGGTTGCTGAGTTCGTCTTGTAGGTGTGAAATGAAGAGTGATTATGTGAGTGAAGGAACTAATTCAAGTGTTTTATGTGACAGTTATTCTGGTTGTATCCTCTCTACATTGCAAGCTTTATCCTGAACTGCTTGTGGTAAGGGATTTTCACCTTCTGGCTGTTCTTGATGTGAGACAAGTTATTGTATGAGGAACATTTGTTTTGCAACCTACTGTTTATTCTCCTGGAGTATGCCATGTTGTGACATAACGTGTATTTCAAGATTTGAATTTGATAAAAGTTGAGGTCTGTCAGCCTCTCACATGTGTTTCTTGCAGGTACAATGAGATTGCTACACATGGTTTTGACGCTCTGAAAAGGCAAGCAAATGGGTCGAATAACGAACCAGGGCCTCCAGGCAAAGGGAAAGGCTCTAGAGTTAGTCGTAAGAAAGGCGACTCGGCAATTGAAAGGTTTGTACTCAAGCTATGGTCTTAGTTGCTGAAGTATGTATCAACCCAATGTGGGGCAATACATGTTTTTTAGGCCATTTACATGAGCATTTTGAATGAGAGACTCGCAGAGTTCCAAAGCATACGGTTAAGTTCTTCAACAAAGAGATCGTGATAATGTCCTAATGTATTTGCTCAGTTCACGTTGCAAAGTCATCCTCCTTTTCCAGTACGGAGGTTGGAGCCACTAATGTCTCTGGCTTTTTTTGCAAATAGGCTTAAAAGTTAGCGTCTACTGAATTTTGGCTTGAAGTTAAGCTTAAAAATAAATATTTCTCTGCTCAACTCTCCTGTACATGTGTAAGCATCAGATATCATGAGGTTTTCAATGTTGTTCCGTGTACGCTGAGAACATCTAACATGGATACTGACTCTCTTAGGGCGGTTGGGTTGTTTTTTCAGTTTGGTGCTGGGAATCGGGGAACAGATCTATTCTATAATCATGCTAACTGTCTTTTTCGCTGAGGTATGGAAATGCTTTCTTTGTGGTCTGAAGCTGTATGTTGTACATGGCTTCCTATTCGCTACTTATTATCCTATTTACAACCTCTTGATTTATCTACAGTATCAAAATAATCCCGAAGGTTTTAGAAAACTTTCTTTTGAACTAAAGAAAGCTTCACATATACGCCACTGATCGCCTTCATCTTGTAGTGACAGAATTTGAAATTGCAGTATTATCTTGTTTTCAGAAAGTTTAGGGGGGGATCGAAGTTATGGTTTTGACTGAAACCTTGCAACTGATCAAATTCGTGGATGGTTGCAGGTGTCTCTATTGAGCTACCTTCCTGTTGTAGGTCAGCTACTGAAGTTTGTAGGCATGTCGTGGCTTTATGCATATTACTGCTTTGAGTAAGCGATTCTCAATTGTGTTCCCATAGGACGAAATTCCTTTTTACATGTCCATCACATTGTCTAATTTGTAAAGCAATATTTTGTATACCCTTTTTTTTGCATAAACACAATATTCTACACTCTTCATCGGATTTGGTCATGTTTTTTTATGAAAGTATTTTACTTTTAAATAATTCTTACGTGAGAGAAAGCTTCACTGAAACCAATTTTTAGGAAATAATGCTATTCGTGACCATTGCTCTTTCTCTCTGATTCTGAATTTACCAGTGATTTGAATTTGGATCGGATTGCCTCGGCTCGGCTATTCTAGCGATTGTGACGATGCATTTTACCGATGCCTGTGCAGTTACAAGTGGGGCCTTTGTGGTTGGAGTCTTGAAAAGCGTCTACTGTTCTTTGAAAGTAACTGGGCTTTCTTTGCAGGCTTTGGTAAGCAAATTAACATAAACGTTGTTATGCTCGATTCAAAGTGCCGTGCATCTTTTATGTTCATAAATTGATGAATAGCAGAGCTGAAAGAGATTTTTCATTCAAGTCGTAGAGTGCTTATGTTATCTGGTTTGTGTTGGATGTTTGCAGGCAGCCCTTGTGTCTTAGCCACGTTCTTTCTCTCTCCTTTGGTTGGTGGTGGGGTTATGGCTGTGGTTTTCCCAATTGTGAGTTTTCGACTTTCTTTGAATTGTAAATCTGGACTTTTGCAACCGCTTGCCTAATGTTTTTGTAAATTATCATGTAGATAGTATCGTTTCAAGCTGGATGGATTGGAGCGGAGATTGTGAATCTTACAAGGATTGTTGCCAGAATCATCACTATTGTAGAAACAGTATGTTAGAGAACATGTATCAGGCAACCGTTTCTACGTTATCACGTTCTTCTTGGGGTGTTGACAAAGTATAATTCTTTTTACAGTTTGTGTTGGTCGCTACTGCATCTGACCCGGAGGCAGCAATCAAATACTGCTTGGGTGGGAAGGAGTTAGGCTTTCCACATCTCTCCCTCTTCTACGTCGCTAATAAAATTTCGTAAGCATCGAACCTTGGGTACACATTTCTAGTTGGAACTATATCTACTTTGTCCACGTCGAGATTGACTATTTTCCTCGTACTTTGATTGGTCTTATTCCACTCAAGTGACTCTGCACTTGCCTGAAATTAGTGAAACTGCTGGTGTCCATATGACGATAGATGTTTGAATCGAAAAATTGATGGTTTCTATAAGCTTTCTAAGATGAAATAATGTAGATTGGACCTAAGGAATTTTGTTTAACACTGCTCTTGTAATCCTCGTATGTATCTGATTTCATGTCAGTCAGCAACCACGAGCTCTGATTTATTCGTGAAAGAACTTACACTGATTCAAGAAGTATGCGTTGCTGATCATTCTTCTGTTTGCAGGGTTCCCTTGGTTCGGTTTCTTCAGACATATTGGTCTTCGTCAGCAATACGAAAAAAGACCCAATAACACAAAAGCTTGCTGCAAGAAGAAATCCCTTTCATAAGGGAAATAAATTATTGTACTTGATCGTGTGCTAGTATTTTGCCAGAGGTAAAGGTTGTATCCATAGAGAAAACTGCGCACTTCCATTTTCAAGTTGATGAGCAGATCACACACAGGTGCGTCTGTCTCGTTTAGTTGAGAACTTGTTAGTTGCGTTTTGTATGTCTGTTAAACCTGTCAAATTAACAGACAATGGTACTGGTATGTTTAGGTGGTTGCTCTAGTGCTTACGACCGTGTATGTAAAAAAGTCTGTCTATTTCTCAGCTGTTGTGCTTCATTTTTCTACATATTTCTACTCTTCTGTCCTCTATGAGCCTGTGCTTTGTATCTGTTGTGAACAGTTTCTGTGCTCTATCAATTTTGACGAGCAAGCTTGCATTGGTGTTTTTACAAGCAATTCCTTCGGAACAGCTTGAAAGTCTTATTTATAAGAATCTGAGGCCTCTATAACTTAGTAAGTGCTGGATGTCTTTAGCAATTATTGGAGCTTAGTTAACTTTCTAAGGATCTAAAGAATATGTTGATTGTCCCTTCCTTTCATATATCTCACTAGCTTGTCTTGTGAAAGATACTGTCTTGGAAGTTGTTGGCAGTGCTTTTTTTGAATAGAATGAAAACTTATTTTGAAATAACAACTTTGAAAGTAACGTGCTTGTTCCTTCTTTTGTATAAGTGATTGCAATTGTCAAATTATTTAGGTAGAGTTTGGTGTTGATGTGTTATAAATTATGGGTGTGAATGTTTTACATTGTGATTTGAACGTTCTATTGTATAGGTAACTACAAGTGTTTTGAACAATATTATGTAGAATACCCTAGAACATGATTTTTTTGTCATGAAATTGATTATAAGATAGCTTCTCAAGCCTCTCAAGAAGCAACAAATAATTTTGCAACCAGCAGAATAGTTTTAGTTTGTGGTGAGATGGAAAAAGATTACCTTTAGGGAAGGACTTATAGTTGGATAACAAAATACATTATTAAATATTATGTTCATTTTAATAACAAGTGGCTAGATGATTGGGTGGATTTGGACCCACTTGACCGAAACTATTTCTTTGAAGATGTACAGTACATAGAATTAAGGAGAACAACATGAACGTGATCTATGGAACAAAATCTAAAGGTTTGTTTGAGAAGTTGCTATTCAACATTCTTCACAAATTGCGCTTTATGAAACAATTTGTTATTGAAAATCTCCCCGAGTGCACCAAAGTTTGATACTACGTCAATGAATGATTTTTATTTCCATTACCGTATTCACAATCAAAAATAATTTCTGGTGTGATAATTTATTTCAGAAGTACCTTGACTAATTAGTTTGCACTATATAACATCGTGATCTAAATTTGCAGAGAATGTGCATTTTAGTAAAATTATGGAAACTAGAGTATGCGAAATAAAATTTGAATTGGCTTTTACCTTAAAAGTGTCCTTGAAAAAATGAGCTTGTAGAATGACGTAACATAAATAACTCAAAAAAATCATACAACGTCATCATTGTATTTCAAGTATATTTCAACAAGTCCCACTCCAAAATTAACCACACTTTGTTTGTAAAAAAAACAAGTTACAAATTTAATACCTCAAGTATCATATTATTATATTTACAATAGTGTTGATAAATCCAACTATATAGATGTATCCTAAACTTCAAAATTGATAACTCTTATTCACACATATCTTCAAAATATTAATTTGTGTCATATTTCTTTTTAGATTTTTAGATTTTTTTAAAGAATTTTACAAATTTTCAAAACAGAAATACCCTATGCGCATTAGGAATTAGGGAGAGTTTGATAGAGTTTGATGGATACCCTTAAAGTTTGGCATATTTGTATAGATGCCATTGATTTTTCAAAAATTGCACAAATACCCTTGGATCATGACTTTTATGCATATACTTTTGTTGTGAACTCCACTTCCTTTATGACCAATGTTGAAGCAAGAAGTGCAATAACAAAAAAAAACAAAAAAAGAGTACACAAAGGGAAAAGGAAGCAACATACACAACAAAACAATTGCATAAAATATGATCTAGGATAATTCTGCAATTTTTGGGCATTTATGCAAATATCCCAAACTTCAGGGGTGTCCATCAAACTTTCCCTACAAATCAAGGGGATATTAAGGCAAGCCTCTCTAATTTGTGCATTCTACAAATGGATGCACAAATTAACAAATTAACTTCCAGGAGTATGCACAAACGCCCACCTTTCCTTTACTAAAAAAAATTGCATCACCATGTGGCACAACATTAACCCCTAACTGTCCAAGAGGACAAAATTTGCCCTTTCAATGCCGAAAACACACCCCAAGGGTGGAAAAATATTTTTTTTCAATTTTTTTTCTTCTTGAAAGTGGTCAGAGAGATGTACCACATCACTGAATGCCAAAAATAGGTGCTTTCAATAACTCCATGTTTTTTTAAACACCAATTTGTAAAGACATGTACAAGGTCCGTGCTGCCCTTTTTGTGAGGGTAGGATACACTATTGACTTTTTCTTCTTTTGAGGAGAATGTTATCTCTCTTGGACACATGCCATAGACTGTTCATTGCCCATGAACAATGCACTCTCCTTGGTTTGAGCCACGGGTTTAGGGTAAGTCCTTTAAGGGTTAAGGTTGCATACTTGAATGAACCGATTTTGATTGTATCATTGAATGGTTGCAACATCATTGCAACTTCGATTCAAGAAGCTTTGAAGATTGTTGAAGGCCGCTTTGAGTCATTGTGCAACTTTTGTGGCGGCATAACCACCATGTTTCCTAACATGGCCACAATTGAATCTAACTTCTTTGTTCTCAAACTTTCAAAGGATGAATATTGTAAATCATTGATTGACCTCTTTCTTGAGGGGGTGTTACACTGCAAACAATTCCATGCCTTGTCACAGTTGATTTGATATCAAATATGTGAAAGCTTAGTTTGATAATTTGTGACAATGCACAAATTAGCTTAATTTGTTAATTTGTGACAAAAGGTAAATTAGAGAGGCCGGTAATAAGCTGCTCCTGTTTATCTACACACATTCATCCGTTTATGCACCGCTCAACGGTTCAACCCACCTCCATTCATCCGTCACGTGGGCGCCCCATCCAAGGCAGGTGACCGTCCTCTCGTCACGTTTGAACATGCGGCGTTTCGCGGCTGTTCGGCGGCTGTTGCGCGGCTGTGCAATGTTGACTCCGACCTAGCATTTCTGCACATGCGCGTGAGTACCCGCCCAATCCCCCCACCAATCCCCGCTTCTACTGCTGACTGGCCCTACGCCAGCCCCGACGTGACAGCTACAGCTCTCGCACATCTTCCCCTCATCATCCGCGATGCACGAAGTTCATCCCACGATCTCTCACAATTCACAAGCCGAGGCTACTCACATTCACAATCACCCCATTTCCTGAGATCTTAATGCAATAAAAAAACTTGTGGCGGTGTCCGTAACTCCTCCAATTCCGAGTTCCGGTCCTCTGAGGCGCTTTGTGACGACTTTCTGGGGAGAATCGTGCCGGAGAGCTCGCGTTTGTTCATGTTGTTTCGTGTCTGTTGACTTTGGATCTGGATCTGGATCTGAAATTTCGTCGTCTTTTCATCCCCTCGATTGTTGCTTGGCTAGACCTCGCTTCGGTTATCTTTGGAGGGGCCTTGCGGTGCACCAGGAGATTATGGCACACAAACCTACAGGTGAGCGGCAACCCCGATTCTTGACATTCCCCAAGGAAACGCTCGCACGTCTCAGGGTTTTAACTTCGGCCTTTGTTCGTTGAAAATAGAGCTGTGAGAGATCTTTATTAATAAGGACTTCAGACCTATTTGGTTGGTTGGTGAGTTGGTTTGCCAAGCGCAGGTGAGTATTTGTGGGTTCAAGTTGATAGCGATGGTTGTGGTGTGTTAGGTGCGTTTAGGAAAGTGGGAATGTCATGGAATTTGTGTGGAGGTTTTGAATTTGGGGGATTTTCATATGTGTGTGTTTTCTGAACCCTGTTGTGAACGTTTCTTTTGCTTTTGTCGTAGTTTTGAAAGATCTGGTAGCTATGGCGCCAGAGGACGCACCGTTGAAGAAGGCGCTCATCACGGGCATCACAGGCCAGGATGGCTCCTACTTGACCGAGTTTCTGCTCAAGAAAGGCTACGAAGTGCACGGCATTATCCGGAGATCGTCCAACTTCAACACGCAGCGCCTGGAACACATTTACATCGACCCTCACAATTCCAGCGCCCGGATGAAGCTACACTACGGCGATCTTTCCGATGCGTCGTCGTTGCGCAAGTGGGTGGACACCATCTGCCCTGACGAGGTCTACAACTTGGGCGCCCAGTCTCACGTCGGTGTCTCCTTTGAGAACCCGGATTACACTGCTGATGTCGTTGGCACTGGAGCTTTGCGGCTTTTGGAGGCCGTGCGTATCCACATTGCCAGCACCGGACGACAAGTAAGCCCCACTCTCCATCTGATATATGGCTTTTCCTCGTCGAACTCTCTAAATCTTGTATCGATAAGCAATACATTTCAACATTCTTTAGCCTTTGTCTCTTTACTTTTAGAATTCCAACTAACACTACATTCTGACATGATTGGCTGGCTTTCTAGTCTTGAATTCTAGTCAGCATTGTTTTCTGCTCCCTTAGATCGAAAAATATATAGTCCATTGTGAAGCTAATTGCCGATCACAGTAAATTTGAAAACATGTTTTCATCATTTGAAAGCATAGGATATCGTTTCTGCTCTCTTCCGGTGTTAGGTTGCAGCGTTTTAAATGATCCATGTCCACTGTCATAATAGAGATGGAAGTGGCCATGTTTGTGTATTTAGGAATTGAGGGATTAACGGCAAGACAGCAAGCTAGTTACAATTGTGGCCAAACATTTGATGGAAGCAGGCTGATGGATATGGCATGGTATGTAAAAATGCACATGTGGTGTATGGTTTTTTATTGTTTTTGGTGTTGTGTTGGGCTCTTTGCAGGTGAGGTATTACCAAGCTGGATCATCAGAGATGTATGGGGCGACTCCTCCTCCTCAGGATGAGACAACTGTGTTTCACCCTCGCAGTCCTTACGCAGTTGCCAAGGTGGCTGCCCATTTCTACACAGTGAACTACCGAGAGGCATACGGTCTGTTTGCATGCAATGGGATTCTCTTCAACCATGAATCTCCACGCAGGGGTGAAAACTTCGTCACGAGGAAGATTACCCGAGCCATTGGTCGGATCAAGATTGGTCTCCAGAAGAAGCTTTTCCTTGGCAACCTCAAGGCTTCTCGTGATTGGGGATTTGCTGGAGACTACGTGGAGGGCATGTGGCTCATGTTGCAGCAGGACAAGCCTGATGACTACGTCCTCGCCACCGAGGATTCCCACACGGTCGAAGAGTTTCTGGAAGAGTCCTTCAGCTACGTTGGGCTCAACTGGAAGGATCACGTGGAGATCGATCCCAGGTCAGTTGCTTTGCAAGCTCTTCACATTCTGCTGGCAATTTATAAATCTCAGTACTTTCAGTGTTTTTATTTCGGTTTGGTCAGAGTAGAGCGACCCGCACCTCAGAATGCACGCAAGTAGGGACAATTTGGCTTAACATTGGAAAGAATGAATGATAAGCAAAAGTTCATTAAAAACTACTAATATGAGCTACTTTCATCCAAAATTTGGCGAACTGGGTTTTTATTCAAGGAGGGATATGGCGATTTCACCCACTTTTCCACCCGAAATATATAGTGTAATGGTAGCCAGAGGCCGTCCGAGGTAAGATTTAGGCGAAAATTCGCCAGGACAAAGAACCCTGCCGCTGAAAGTAGTTCGCAGGAATATTTGTCAGAATGTTGCTTTTTGTGAAAGTTTCTGTGGTTCCTGCAGTTTACCCACACCCGGAGCTCTTTAATCTGGTTTCCTGGGTTCCGAGAAAGGGGAGGCATAAGTATGAATGTGTGACAAGTTTGCTCCAGTGGGATATTTGAAAAATGTTTGTTTGGAGTTCACAATATAGTGGTCTGAGTGCATTGGCTATAGGTCAGCAAAAATCATTTTTTGTGTCTAACTTATCTCTGGTTCTAAATTCCAGATACTTCCGTCCCTCAGAGGTGGACAACCTCAGAGGCTCAGCGCAGAAGGCGAAGAAGATCCTGGGGTGGGAGCCAAAGGTGAATTTCAAGCAGTTGGTAGCCATGATGGTGGAGGGTGACCTAGAGAGAGCCAAACGTGAGAAGGTGCTGGTGGACAATGGCTACATCGATTCACACCAACAACCTTGAAGCCTTGTCACATTCAATCCAAATATAATAACAGAATTAGAATGGTTTAAAAACTAGAAAATAAATATTTAGGCTTTTGATTTCTTTAGTTTAGCATGTGGATGCAAAACATGAGCACGTTGTGCACTTTCATTTGATTAGTTTCGGAGGGATACCGGTAGTCTGCAAGGAGCAAGAATAGTGATAGGGCAATCTTTACATTCATCAGTGAGCTGGAGCTTACGTGACAGTGGACTGAACTGTCTACGAGGCCTAGTGCTGACAGATGTGATACCATTCTTTCTTAGCTCCCTTCGTACCAATCTTTGATAAAACCGTGAAACACATGTAAATTCGTTCAGTTCGGTTCTGGGAATATTTTTCTCCATTTGACCTAATTGTAGAAAGTCCTCCGATTTCCAGCGATATGAAGCTATTCCTTTCCTTCATTTGCATGTTGGGAGCGTATTTGAGTTTTATGAGTCAGTGAAGGTTCATCCTGTAATCATACCTAGCTTGTCAACTAACTGCATATATTAAAATCAACTAGAAATTTAGAAGATTTAAAGCTGAAGATATTAGTGGGTTCCATAAGTTGTTGATGAGGTGAGAACACTCACCCATAGCTCGTCTTGTAGTTTTGTTGATGAATTATCCACATTCCGCGAAGAGTGTTGATAAACAGTGTTAAAAGAACCTTTTTTCGTTAGGAAGTGTTTCGCATTAACAAAATCCCAGCTAATGTACTAAAGATGGCTTAACTAGTGGTGTGTAAAACGAACTATTTGGTGTTTGCTAGTATCATCCAAATGCGTGGAACCGTTCGTCTTTACAGTCTCAAAGGTTGGGATGCACTTCAGCTTGTGACCCCATAAAGTGGTTTTTTTTGCTGTCTGCCAACGAATCGTCAAGCGTTCTTTTACTTCTAATTTCCAAAGGTAAGCAACTCTTCAAGCTTGAAGTTTTAACCCTTACAGAAGCAACCAAGGTGACCAATTCTGGTCACAAAAATGCATTGAAATGCAGAAACCTGGTCTTGGAAGTGTTGACCCGTCTTCTTCAGATTGCCGAATGCAGGTTTTTCCTCACAAAGCGTGATCTCCAAGACCAGTGAAATCATGTATCAAGTATCCCGGGTTGTATCGTTGCATGTTGTTTCTCAAGAGCTGGCTTGTCAAGGCAGGAAGTTCAGAGAACTGCATTCGTGGGTGACACTCGTGGAGCATTAAAAGTGGCCAAAGCTGGGATCAAATTCTCCTTGTCAGCAAAAATTTGCTCCGACTCATTAAGTATGGCTGAGTGCATAAGACAGCAAGCGTGGTGAATCAGAAGCCAAAGAGAATTAAGAGTTGGATACCATTGCAAAACTCTGTTATTCAGTCATTGGTCGGCAAATTTTCAAAAATGTGGCTAAACTTAGCAAAGCCTTCACCATTTTATTTCTTCCGGTAGTAAACATGCAGACACCAGAGAAGTTTTAGCACATTTACCAGTGTTTTTGAGCAAGTTAGAGCATCCGCACCCTTGCATGCGACCGGAGCTCTTGAAAGCAAGTGTTCAAGGTGCATTCACCAAATCACGAGCTCGCTCAAATCCCCGATGCTCCACCCATGCACTCATCCATCAACCACGTACAAGCAAGCATTGAACGCATATGATAGGTGTCAAGCTTCAATTGTGAGCCTCTTGTGTTTTAACCAGTTTCTATTGTCCTTCAATTGTGAGCCTCTTGTGTTTTAACCAGTTTCTATTGTCCTAGATTTGAGTGCGCTAACAATTTCATCAACCCCTAAACATTTCAGGGCAAGCATAAGGCAGTTGCACGTCTACGATGAGGTGCGCCAAGCAAAGCTGCCACCCTTATTGAGGACGTGTTTAGCGTACAAGGGTGCTGAGGGGTATGCTCTTATGAAGAGCATACCCGGGATCGCTGGTGCAGCATTTCAGAAACCCTAAACGTTGACCACACAGTCAAGGGTTTGAGAAGATTCGCAAGAAAAAAACACAGCTTAAGTTACGCTCGCCGGCCGAAGTTCAAAGTCTTGTTTGAATCTTTGCTCCTTGAAGAACTGACTGGAGGGCAATGGGAAAGGAAAGGCCCCGTTCAGCGGACGGCGAAAAGCCGACATCAAGCAAGTTTGAGAGGCCGTGTAAGAAGGATCCACCATCGGCACCGCCGACGCCGAAGCCGACTTCCTTGGAAAAGCTCATTCCTGTGGCGCTCAAGTACGACCGGCCCTGTTATCCGGTGTCCGAAAAGGCCAGGCCGTTGTACGATTATGGTCCGACGAAGTTCACGAGACCAGCGACGTCATTCGAGGGGTTGTCGAAGTCCGGGGGTTCGAAGAGCAAGCCCGGCTCTCAACCTGCTGCGAAGTTTGCTCCGGGTTTGCCACGACAGAAGTCCGCCCCGAAGTACGCCTCCGGGTTGTTCAAGCGCTGGAGCTCCCCTTTTCCGGAAACGTGCAGAAAATCTGGGCGGGCGTGTTCTCCGGACCTCACGAATCTGGGGTCGCACTCTGGCTCTGCCTTGGCTACTGCCACCAAAAGCGCTCCCACATGGCGCAACTCTACTGCTGACATGCAAAGTGAGTCCTCCACTCCCTCTCTGCTCCGTCAAGCAAACCCTAAACTCTAAAACCCTAACACCCTTCTTCCTTGCTATGCTGGGGTAGTCACACCTTCTCCAAGAATGGAATTTCTATGGAGTATGAGAAGTTGTGAAGTTGAAATAAGGTAGTAACACCCATAAGCATTAGTTTAAGGGATTTGAACATGATGACTATTAATAAACATCTAGCAAATTATAGGATCCTATTAGTAACAAAAAAATAATGGGTTTGCACTTTTGAATGTATTATTTGGATACTATGAAAATAAGTTGTGAATTTTTAAAGAGCAAACTGCCATTGGACCCATAACCAACACTAAGGTTTCATGTTCACATGTTGTATATCCTTGTAATTACATTTATTACTTTCACAGATTTTTCAAGATTTTAGAGGTGACGGTTATGGGGACACTAACGCTTATGGGTGTTCCTACCTTAGGAGTCAATTAGGAGTAAGGTGGAAGCACCCATATCCGATAACTTAAGCAATTATGCAAAAAACTACAAAGAGTTAGAGGCAACAAATATTTTTCCCATGTAGGAAGATAAGAAATATTGGGATTGTAATTTTTCATAATTTTATTTGCAAAATTGAAATTACCATGAATTTTGGGGGTCAAAAAGTGTTCCGGACCCATTGCCAATGTCCAGATGTATGCAATTCCGATTCTAGTTGAACTACTTTTAGCTCATTACTTCCTACCTCACTTTGAGACATGTGGCATGACTTACGTGGCTCCAACCTTGAAAAAGACAGAAAAACGCATTCCAAAGTACCTATCCTTGCTCATGGTGGAAACAACACACCCCACTAGTTGGTTATGGAGCGTTGGTAGAAATGGGTGCTTCCACCTTAGTCACACCTTCTCCTAGACATAAACTTTCTTGAAAAATGAGAAGTTTAGGATTGAAAATAGGAGTCAATGGGAGCACTTCTTTGCAAAGAAGGTGTGACTCCCTTTGTGTGGGTGGTGAAGAATATAGAATGATGAAAGTAGGAGGACTACCTTGAAAGCAAGAAGGAAAGAGTGCCTCGTCCCCATTCCTTTACGATTGACAATGGGGTGAAGAAGGTGTGACTATCCCTAATATTTTGCATGTAAACCCTAAAACTTTCCCACCTTCAACACTTGCTATAATGGGAGGGAGACGGCCTTATTATCATATGTTCCAAGTCCCACTTGATTCTCAAAACCTAGATTGGCCTAGAGCTTCAAAACTGGGACTTATGGCCGTCCCAAGTCTTGTTGATGAAAAATGCACATATGGTAGCATTTTTGGAAGTTTTTGTATCAAAGTGGGACTTCATGCAAAGAATTAGATTTAGCAAAGAAGAAATATTGAACTCAAGCCAAGATTTAACAAAAAAAATTGAATAACACATGTAAATGTATTTCAATGCTTATTTTTGCCCATTTACAACTCAACATAGTTGGGATAATGGAATTGAACTAGGAGCTGTAGAGTTGAGGCATGAGGTATAGTGTAGATTATTGCTGGGAGCAATTTTGCATTACAAGTCAAGGTTGGTTTCCATTATTTAACACTCCCAATGCTAGGTTCTTATTGATTGATTCTTTGAAAACAACCACATAACCTTTACACTAGGAGTCAAGGTCAAGTTTTCAAAACGTGTTTCAGTATTTATATGACAAGGTCTTATATGGCCCTAATCCCAAAAATTGGATATTCCAAAAATGAGAAGCCCATTCTTGGCCTTGGGGCCATTGTCATATTTTATTAAAATATGATTAAAGATTAATTTGATTGATCATATTGTCAAAGAAATAACTCAAAAATGGAACTAAATGATACCTAAATTTGATGCATTCATCAGTCAAAAAGTAGATTTAGTTGGATTAAACATTCTCAAGTGACTTACTTCAATTCCTGTAATAATAACCATCATAGAACACAAGGCCTAATTTGGACTTTTGGAACTTTTTGAGGTTATGAAACATCACTAAAGTTATCACTTTTAGTGTTTATCTCATTAGTTTTTACTTGGTAGAAATGCAGAGTTTCAATTTTCTTGGAGGTAAAAAGAAAGAGCTTGGTCGAAATTTAATCATAGGATGTATAGTAGGGATTATTAAAACTTGGAGCCCAAGTTGTAATTTGGGTCTACTAATTACCTTGGTTTTGATGCAGAGTTTTTTAATGGTTCAAGCTTAGTTTCACAACGTATGATGCAAATGATAGCATGTGCTGCAAGTGCTAGAGAGCCGTTTCCCATGTCAAAAGCACGCAAGCTAGTGTTCTATCAAAGGGTGGATAAAGAAACCTTTGTAGAAGAACTAGAAGCCTTGAAACATGCAATTGTTGATCAGGGTTATCACTTTCTGCTTCATAGAGTTCATATCCGCAATCTCCAAGCCAAACATCAGTTAGTCTCTTTACCTCTAAATTTCAATCTAAAAATATTTCCAAAGGACCACATTTATATGGTTTAAAAATGATTTATATATTTTGTTGCATTAAAACAGACCATAATTCAAATAAGACCATAACGTACTATTCTATCAATAGTAACATATATGGCATGTATGAGTAAACTCTAAATAATTTGTTTAAATGAGATATTCTATATGTTCCACTTAGAAATGCCAAATAAAATTATGAGACTCAATTTGGTTCTATTCATCATTTAAGCATTATCACTACAAGAAAAAAGTGTCCAAAACAACTAGTTCACAATGATTACAAATGTCCTAAATAATTATAATTAAGTCATTATTTTGTCATTTAGGACATTTGCAATTCTTGTGAATCAATCATTTGCAACACAATTTTCTTCTAGTGTGTAGTACTGTGTAGTACCATGATTGAAGTAATTGTATAGCAATTACAAAGTAGATTCTCACAATTCTAGCTATTATAAAAAATCACTTGTTATTTACAAAGCTAAATAACATTTATTCCAGTATGTTATGTTTGCAGCCGATTAGAGGAAAAAGTTACAGCAATTGAAAGTATTGATGGAAGCAATGCCCCACGAACAGGAGGTGTAAGTCGCTTGAGTTCCAAGGTAGCAGGTTTGTTCATTCTTCTCCAATCCAATTGGGAGGGAATTCTCTTTGGTAACCCTAAATTCCACGTAAAAATGAAAATTCCAAAGTTTGACATTTGTTGTCAAAGGTGTAGTAATTGGTCAGTACTTGTCTTTTTTTTATTTTTTTGTTTTAGGTATTTTTTACTAGATGTGATCTCAAACTTGTGCACAACAAACTTTGGGTTCTCTTTCAGGGGCAAATCTCAAAAATATTATCTTGTTGGTCAACATTTGTGAAGTACTTGTTTTTTTACAGCAGAATTGATGTATTGTGTAGGTATGCAAATGAAAATTACTTGTTTGGGAAATGAAATCACAAATCATTGTGTAAATATTCAAAACCTCAAATATAGATACCAAGTGTGTCTCACACGGGTAAGCTTATTAAAAATTATATTACATTTCTTTATAAAATGATAAAAGATAAAAGCAATTGATATTCACTATTCAACTGAAAATTGCTCTTAACCGCAGCTTTAAATAAAAGAAAGCTCAACCTAAATTTTATTTGTTAATAACATTCAAATTAGAAATAAATCTTGACACCTTTTGCATCTTTGTATTGTAAGAGTTCTCCAATGACGGAGCATTCAAAGTAGCCCAATTTCATGTTTAATCAATTTACTCAATCAACAATAATTGTCCAAACTACTGTAGGTTGAGAGCAGATTCGGCAAGTCTCTGTTGAATTTAATTATTTTTTGAGAAAATTTCAATTTAGTATCAAGTTTCATTATTGAATAAGATGAGGCACTTTCAAAAAAAATTGCTATTATTTGGCATTCAATCAAAAAAATTAGTAGAATTAAGCCTTTTTTTAAGCATCTTTCACTTTCTAAAATTAGCTCTTGGTGTAAATTTTGTAGTAGATTGAGCCCTCTTGGAATCAACATTGAACTTCCATTGTTAGTTAAGCTTCATGACCTTTATAATATTTGGCATTTTAATTTTTTGATTTGTTCAACATTGGGCTATTTGAAGCATAATTTGTAGAATAATTAGGCAAAATTTTAGGGAATTATTTTATGCCAAATCTGCTCTCAACCTACTGTAAATGAAGCATGAAGATTGTAACGTAGTAAATCATTTTTTTATATAGTTGTGAATGGGCCATAAACAAGGCAAGCATCATTGCCAAACACATATTTGAAATCTAGTGAACGGATATTTGTACAAGAGTCAAAACTTGCTTATGAACAAGTTGTAGAAATCCACAACTCATTGACCCAATACTCAAATAACATGTATGTTAGAATGTTAGAATATTTTCCAAAATAAGATGAAAACCGTATTAAATGTCATAAATGCAAAATAAGAGCTAAGTGAATGTTGTACTTGAATATAGGAAGCTAGTGTACAAAGAGACGTGACTGCACGACATGCTCAAAGAATTCAAAAAGAGCATCGAGTTTTGACTAAATTTCTTAAGGCACTAACAACACATAATAAAAGGTTTTTAGTACTTAGAGATACAATTTTGCCAGAACAAAAGGCTTGGAAGATACAAAAAGAAAAGAACATTGAAGTAATTTCCTATCTACTAAATATTTAGCAACTTGTACTAGACTTAATTCAAGTATCCCAGATTGGTTTTTAGCCCATCTTATTTTACAACAAGCCTTTTGAATGCCTAACAAACAAATATCTGCAACAATATGTGCAGGAAATCAAACAAAAAATAAAAGAAAATAATAGTACATCAAAACAACTATCAAATGAGGCCTACACTAATAAGATGCAAGTATACAAAGATGATTGTTGGGCTAGTAATCTCATACAAGAGGGAAAATCATTGAGAGCCAAGCTAAAATATGAGCAAGAAAAGAAACGAGCAACACAAGAGGAGGTTTGGGCAAAAGCCTATGACACGTGTTTGTTAGGTAAAGACAATAGAAAAAAAGAAAAGCTCAAGAGAGCAAAAGCAGGGAAAGAACACACATAACACATTGGTAGATTACAATTTTGTTTCCCTATTTGAATTATTTTGAAAATTTGGAAGAGATACCTAGTCATTTTAAGTTTTCACCTCAACATAGTATACATTCAAAGAGAAAGAACATCACTCAAAGGACATCCAAGCATAGAAAATTTGGACAAAGGTGTGAAGTACCTTAGTTGAAAGATCATTTTGATAATTTTGTATCAAGATGGTTGAAGAAATTTAGGTAAATCTTTGCACAATTATGAGGCTTCATTTGTTTGTTAGAATAGTTAGAATTAAGTGGATTTGTAACACTAGACTAGGCGTTGCAATAATGAACATTTTAGACAATAACTAAATTTGAATCTTGAGCTTTCTATTGATATAACTCTCAAGCTTTTGTTCAATTTTGATAATGTTTAAAACCATCAAAAAATGCAATATGGCTTGTAAATCTTAGAGTTACTTTTTTTCATACATATTTTCATTACAAACAAATTTCATTTTTTTATTGAAAAGTACAAAAGATTTTAATTCATAGAAGTTTGTGACAAAACTTTATATATATATATATATATATATATATATATATATACGGAATTACTATAGCGACACCCTAAATTGCTAACGGGGCACCCCCTTAGAGCATGAAAACGTGATTTTTGATGTTGATTTTGTTGATTTTTTAATTTGGATCAAAAGATTTGTTTCTCCTTTATCATTCTAAGGTTATACTTAAAAAAAAGGTGTGCTTAAATTTCAAACTAAAAATATAGGACTTTTGAGTTACCTAAAGCAAAAATATATAAAAAAAAATAGCATTGGTGCAATAATATTTCAATTTTATTTTTTGTGTTTGTCATGTTTTCTTTCAAGGAGGTGATAACGTTGTGATTGAATGAATGATGGACCACTTAATAAATCAAAAATAGCACTAAATTATCAATTTTCATGCTCAAAGGGGGTGTCCCGTTAGCAATTTAGGGTGTCAATTTAGTAATTCCCTCTCTCTATATATATATAAAAGAGCAATTTGCATTATATGTAAGGATGAATGAAAAGTTCTTCAATACTTTGTTAGAAGATGCTAAATTCTTAAGTGCAATTACAATTAAATAAAATGTTTGCTATCTCAATATGCATGAATAAGCAAAACAAGTAAGCAATGGATGACAATCCATCAACTCTTGATTATTTCTTGATAATAGCAAAAAAAAGAGCAAAAAAGACTCAAATATGTAGAAGCATCAAGTACAAGTAATAACACAAAAACATACTTTCAAAATTGTAAGCCATCGATAGCAAATGTAGCTACTATTTCAACTACTTTTTTCCTTTTCCTTTTGGTGGAGGAGCTTTAGGTTTAGGTTCTACTTCTTCAACCTCACCAAGCACCTCAACATTGATATATGTTTGAATGTCTGCCTCAATTTTGGAAGGGGCAATAGTGCAAGCGTAGCGACCAACAACATTTCCAAGCTTGTCCACCAAAAACTTTGTGAAGTTCCACTTGACATTATCTCCCAAAATACCACAGCTTTTTTGTAATTTCAAATACTTCCAAAGTGGTGACTCAAGGGAACCATTGACGTTTACCTTATCAAAAATAGGAAACTCTGCATTGAACTTTGTGGTGGCAAATTCTTGGATAGTCTCTAGGTCCTCACTCTCCATTGCTCCAAACTGGTTGCATGGAAATGCCAAAACCTCAAACTGTTGATTTCTATATTTTGTGTGAAGAGTTGTGAGTTCTATATAATTTTGATTTGTTAATGTGCCAATAGATGCAACGTTGACAATTAGTAGTACTTTACCTTTATAATTGCTTATTGGTACATCTTCACCCCATTGATCCTTCACAATGAAATCGAAGATTGGGCTTGTAGTAAGGACTTCTTCTACATGAGCTTCTACAACTTCATTGTTTTCATCCATAGGTGGTTTTGACTATATTGTTTTTTATGTGATTTTGAAAGCATAAATGCGGCAATCAAAATGTCTTATACGTTGCAAAAATGTCTCAATGGTGAGAGAATTTTTGTTAATATATAATCTCTCTATTAGTAGGGACATCCAAAATTTTAGGGTTGAAACACATTATCAAAGTCATCTACACAGAACTGCAAAGATTTTCTTGGTAATTAGATTTTGTGCAATTAAATAAGACATTTTTGTTGTAGATCCATTAAAATAGTTGAAATAACTAAAATTAGTGGAATTCTCCATGTATATAATTTGCATGCCATTAATTTTTGTCTAAGCCTTGTGTCACCAAAAAAATGCAACAACTTTCAAAAATTCAAAGTTCAAATGCATTGAGAAGATTTTCAAAGAAGTGAAGAAACTCTTTTAACTATTTAGGGCTTGAGCAAAAAAATGACATACAAGTTACAAAGTAGGACAAATTATTACGTGGTTCAAAGTACTAATGAACACATTATGTAGTATATAATTAATTTTAGAGGGAGATTTGGAATTTCTACAGCCATGGCAATCTATCTCTACTTCTATGAACATCTTTTAAAACTAAACTCTCCAAGCATGAATTAGCTTACAAAGTAGAACTATGTGTTGCTATTCATTATCCAAATTGTACGTAGTTATTCAAATTGTATGTAGTCAAAAATACTACCCTAAACACAAACTTCCGTGTCCAATTAAATTGGCAAAGGTTCAAGAAATTTACTAGAGTTGGTACCAATGATCGGAGAAGACCAATTGTTAGTGTATTGTCAGCCGGTTGAAATTGCAAAAAAATTGGTTGACAATGAAACTACTGGATAAAAAATCGGACAATTTTTCCAAAAATCTAATTATAGAATATTAGAGTATATTTTTAGAATTTTCACAAAAAATAACCGGTCCATGCTTGTGAAGATCTGGTTGAAATTGGGAAATGCTAGATTTTAGCCAATTTAAATATCACTTCACTTTGAGTAGGGAAAAAACAAATGAAAGAACATGATTACCATATTGTCAAAAAAAATCTCTAACATGGTGTTTAGAGCATGATATCATCAATGCTATAGAAAATTGCAATGAATTTTTTTGCCCAAATTGCATGCATGATATACAATTGGAAAGTTTTCAACAATACCTTTTGAATAGTATAAATAAATGCCCCATTTGAAGCATAACTACAATTTCCAATATGAGTGATAGTAAGTTGCAAACTAATAATGACAAGGTTACAAAATGACCATGACTTATTGTTGCAAGACAAATTCAAAGCTGCCAATGAACATCAACTCAATAAAAACTCGTTAAAATGCAAATTTTTTCCTAAATCATGGCAAGCAAGCTTGCCAATTCTTCTATTGCCAATGAGTTGCACTTCCATGCATACATTGTTCAACACTTTAATTTTTGCAATTTACAAAAATTTATCAAAATTTTACCATTAAAAACTTAGAATTGAAAAATCCAAAAAGAAAAAAGAAAATTACATTCTAAAAGTGTTCGTTGTTTTTGCATTTCCAATTCCAAGTCAACATGGAAGTTTGTCCTTGAGGAGACCAAAACAAAAGTTTGGCAAACTTTAGGTGTAAGCAATGAGAGTCAATATGCATATATAGAAATTTGCTCAAAAGCATAATAATTCACACAAGTGGATGCATTTGGTAATAGGGCATGTCCCTACACTGGCCAAAGATCAATGCTGCCCAAAAGCATTTGCAAAAGTTTGGTGCATCTCCACCCATACTATAAAACATTGGACTAAGTAGACTTTGGGATGAAAAGGGAGTATTTAATGCATGGGCCCTTCAAAATGTTAATGTGTTTTTTCAAAGTTTTTTTTTGTGCTTCTAATGATAATAATCACAAGATCCAACTTTAGATAGTAATATGATTTTTGAGCCGCTTAGAGTGTTGCACTGATGATGCTTTTACATGCTAAGCATATGATACTGCCAAAAATAAATAATAAGTGCTCTAGGCCCCTCATTATATACCTATGTCACTTAGTCTTGATGTGTGAAGCAGTGACCCTTGAAATCATTATTCATTTTTTAGTGAGTTTTATCCAAAATTCCACTTGGTGATTGATCCATTGACTATTTATAGGGTACATTTGATGAGCAAGGGTGGGAGACAAGAATTTTGAGGTCTCTTAAAAAATAGATGTAAGCTTTAGCAAGTCAACTTAAAGAACCAAGGGTGCAAATGCCCATAGTGCAAAACCTCCCAAATTCAAAGGTTTTATAATTCTCAAACAAACATTGACACTACTGTCCACAAATACTATAGATGAAAGGATAAGGTTGAGTGTCTAGAAATCACTTACAGATGAAGGTATTGGAGCCCAATTATTGGCTTGATTTAAAAATCACCAATATGAACCAATACAATTGTTTAAAGTCTAGAATTATGTCAACCAATAGATCCCAAGGCTTTATCGAGGGCTTTATATAAAGAGTCTGCCCAATTTATTTTGTTGATGACATAGCTGCTTTTGCAGCAATTTTTGACACCAAAATCAAATATAAACCAAAAAAATAGAATCACCACAGTTGAAAACTCAAGTCAAAGATTAAGGCCCAATTTGTAATCTTCAAATTGAGACATCAATTGGACACAAGGGCTTTATATTGACTCCCACTGTAAATCCGTGACAAATATTTGGCTTAATTGATGACATGATTATTGACCCAATGGATTGTGAATTGGGCCATTTTCAAACTAGGCTTGGGCCTTGGCCTTAATTTCTTATAGACCATGAGTACAAAATTTTGCATGATTATTTGAATTGGAAAAATTAGTTTTAATTGAATGAAAATCTATTTTTTGAATCGTATAAAATTGCAATAGATTCCATGGTTCATGGCCTAATCGAATATCGAACCACTTCATATACCAGTCTAAGGTCGTGCCTTGTTTTTTCTCTGAAATGGGTTTTTTTTTAAAGGAAATTGAAAATCAATACAAAAGCATGGCTAACAAAATCAACACAAATATCAGTAACATGTGGAATTGCAGACGGATGAAATATAAAATTCACGCAAGCAAGGTAATTTATTTACATTCTGCTAATTGTTGAGAACATGCACTATTGGTCAGTAGGAGGTTGAGAATGAATACAATTCTCCACATCTTAACCCTTAAAGGATTGTGACCTTTATTTTGTCAAAAGACACTCAAAATTGTCATTTTTATGGCAAAGAGTAAAAAAGATTAAAAGTTGGTCTTTCTGTATATCTAACCATAGGATCTTGTACTAGACTAGTGTAAAAATGTGTAAAAAAAAATCAAAAAATTTGATTGCATAAATTGCAAGATATTTTTGTTTGAAGTGTAAAAAACAAACTTTTTTGCACCTTCCATGATTAGATTATTTGACTTTGAGCTTTTTTGACTTAAAATTTTTGCACCACAGAGTTTGGAAGTTTAAATCTTTATGGTGGGAAATTGAGTTGAGAGTTTTTAGAAAAAATCAAAACAAAAAATATTGGATTTTCATTCTTAAGAAAATAACATTAGGTCAAAGAAGGTATGAGATTGAACAAAAACTTAAATTGTTAATAACCCTACAATGGAATTGAAACACAATAATCCCAATGGTGAGATTGTTCTAGCAAGCAAACTTCACATTTTTCAACAATTTTTTTTGATAAAGTGTTAAATATGCATTCAAAAATGAACTTTATAAGTTATTTTTTCAAGAAGGTGCTTAAACTACCCAAAAACCAAGATTGTCCATAACTTTCTCATAACTAGTCCAAATGGAATGAATCAAAGCTTCAGATGTAAACAAAGATATAATCTATGAGAGAGAGAAAAAACTATATAAAAAAATTAGTTGCCCAAACTCACCAAATTTGTGCTTATTTGGGCATAACAGTTGCTCATGTGCATAGATTGGAATAAAAGTTGTATTTCCAAAAGCTAATGTCTTTTCTATCTTTTGAAAAAAAAATCAAAAAATTAAGATAAAAATTCAGGTCATAGGTACCTGCCCAAAACCCCATTTGCTTGAGCCTATTTGTCCCCCTACACATTACTTAGATACTTTTCTTAGTAAAAGATTTATACTGGATAAAAAATCATTGAAGCTTACAAAATTGTGTTAAAAAAAGTAAAATACTTACCAAACATGAATAGTTTCTCTTATTGTAACCATAGTGGTTGTTTTAAGGGGAAATTACAAATAGGGGCATGAAAACATAAAATATTACAGATAGGGGCGCAGTTTCAAAATTATTACAAATAGGGGCACTATTTCAAAAAAATTGTGATTTTTTTGTAATTTTTTTTGGTTTGGACATTGGTTGATTTAGAAATGTCACATAAAATGTTAGCTAACTTCCAAAAAATTCATAATTTTCCAAAAATTGCCATCTCTTTTTACATAAATTCTTTTTTAGGCTTTATTTTGGAGAGACCTTTAAGTTTTTTAGAAATTAGTTAACATTTAATGTGATGTGTCTAAATCAACCAATGCCCAAAGCAAAAAAATTACAAAAAATTATGTTTTTTTTGAAATTGCGCCCCTATTTATAATTATTTTGAAACTGTGCCCCTATTTGTAATATTTTACGTTTCCATGCCCCTATTTGTAATTTCCCCTTGTTTTAATGTATCTTAATAGTATATGGATGCATGGCTTGTGATTTGAGGTTAGATGTTGGTGTTTCTTAAATTTTAATCAGCTTGTTAAAATAAAATAAAAAATATTTGTTCATGTTGACTTGGGGAGAGTAGTTGTTGGATTGGACTCCAATTTAACTTAATTGAGTTTTTGTGAGCATAATTTAGAAGATTTTAAGACATCCTGCACCTCAACACAAGCGCCCCTTACCTTCGTTGTGATAGATAAAACCAAACCTTATACAACTTATGGTATGTTCACACTTGGTGTTAGGAGGGATATTAACAATATGAATGTAGTCTAAAGATGTGTCCAAATACATCTAATTTTCTCTTGCTACTACCCTTTTAACACCAAGTGTGAACATACCTTTAACTCCTAAGGTTCTAATTATCACCAACTACAGTCAAATTTGTCCACTAGAAAAGGAATCAAAATTCAACTTACTTTATTTAGCATTGAAAATTTTACTATAAAAAATGATACCTCACGAGAAAATCATCTAATCACAACTACTCTTACAAAATAGCCATCATCTTACCAATATCATCCAAGCAAAATTCTGATTGAACACTCAACTTATGTAACTTGTACGTGGGGGTTTCAAAATATTACCATTGGATAATAAACGCATTTACTATATGAGTTTTTAAGATAATACATTATAACAAAAAACTTTGTTATCCCTATCGGTAAATTTTTTAATCCTTTTAATATAACTTAATTGTAGTATATTGTTAATTTAATAGAATTATAAAACGCGTTCTTCTAGTTAAGGTGGATTTTCTTTTTTATAGTTAATTTTAATATTCTGTAAAGCAATGTGATGTTGACTTTTGGGCTACTTAGGTTTATCCTATTAGTGAAGTGAAAAACTTATATCATAATCTATGGATTTCTTTTTGTTAAAAAAGTCAGCTAAAACATAATAATACTTCAACATTTATTAATTGAAAGGCTAGACAAGTAGTCTCAATTTGCACAAATAAGAAAATCAAGGTCAATTCATACTATGTTTCACATTCCACATTTTTGTGGAAACCCAAGATTTTATTGGTTGATAATTGAAAGTCAAGACTTCACAATTGACACTAACTTATGTCCCAAATCTCACATCCCAATTCATTACATTTTATTTACACATCAACACTCTTTGAAAGTTTTGACTAGTGCCAAGAAGGCAAGACTTTGCACAAGGTTTGGATCAATTGTTTTGTTTGACCCAACATATAGACCAAGTCCTATTTTTGGATTATAAGTTCATGAATTTCTTTAGTAACCATTTTATTCTTAACCCCTAAAAGCCCATTGTTCCTATTGGAGACAAATTGCATTTTTGGGAGTTAATAACCCAACAAAGCTGGGATTTGGCCTTCAAGTGGGACTTGCAGAGATGAGTAGGGGACGTAAGTTTAGTCTAAAGTCTAAACCACCCCTCAGAGTACCTCATGGAAGGGACTTGGTGTACATATATATTGTTACTGCAAGGATATTTTTATTGCCTCCGTTGGTACAACGGGTACGTAAACTAGCTCAAGTAATTGGTCCTACACTTTGGCATAGAACACACAACACAGTAAATCCTGCTCCACCAATGGCAGGACTATATGTGACAACACAAACAACAATTCTGTACACTCTTGTACAATGTACACTTGTGAATGGCCAATGAACCATTTCCACACAACACTTTGAAGCCATACAGTAGGAGAAACTTATGGGCAGTTTGCACTATGTTCAAGTTCCAAGGTGTTCCAAGTTCCAAGATTTGTGTTCCAAGTTCCAAATTTTGAGTTCCAAGTTCCCAAGTTCCAAGTCAATTTTCAAAATTGTATAGCTTCATATCGTATCCCAAGTTACAAGTCTTGGGTCACTTGGAAATGTTTACATAGAAACATCTTTTGAAAATCTTGGAGCTAAGATTGTGGAAATTTTTTGAAAATCTTGGAGCTAAGATTGTGGAAATTTTCACTCAGCAAGAAAACAAACTCAATTTGGGAGTCAAGTCTCAACAATTTGTTCATACATAAAAAATCCATGCATTTTTTGAAAATTTGAGTTTTGTTCTTGACTACCCAACATTTTAGTTGGGGTATGTTGTTGAATTTAGAACTTGTAGATTTTGGGATTGGTACATAGTGTGAATGGCCCTTTGTTGGTGTAAGATGCGGCAAGTATTGGAAATAATAAGAATATACATTATATCACAAGGATGTGTGGTTTATTATAGTTGGTCATCTTTGGGACAACTATGATAAGTAATTAATGTATAAAAAAGGTGATTTATAATCAAGGGTATGAAATTACAAAGTAATTACAAAGAGTCATCCATGTTCAATCACGTACACATATTTTAACAGCCAAGTGACTTCTTTAGAATTGGGCAGCACCATCTAGATGCCTTGATTTCAAGATTCTTTAACTCTAATTTTATTTCATTGTACAACTACAATTCAAAAACTTCCAAATTGCCTTCTTTAAAACAAGAAAAGTAGCCTTGGACACTATGGGGTTAACCCTTGAGCGCCCAAGGGACGAAAATATGGCCTCTCGGTTTTGAAAAATTTCCTTTTTTGACCATTATAATCTTTTCAATGGTATGGTGAAAGGATGTGTTTTTTTCCTTGGAGCTCCGGGCCTATGTTCACTACCAATTGGTACGGTCAATTTTTGTGAATCTCTTTTGGGTAACAGTTTCATTGGAATGAGTTCCAAAGGGTTTTAATTTGAATGAACTTGTGTTGGGCGCTCGGGTGTTAAAAGTTATCAACTTCCTCCCTCAAAAATAAAACAAAATACTTCACACAAAATTAGAATACAAAATGAATCGTGCATGTGGAAAGATTTTAAAGTTTGACCATATGGTCATAGGCTCCGTCCGTCATCAATTGCACGTGAGCAGGGTATAATGTGAGCGACGGACACGTGGTTCCTGTGGGATCGAATTCTCCGATTTTGTAGCCCACGCTTCTTTGCAACGCCCCGGGTGACCAGGTATTCCACCGTGATCGCGTTTGCCCGTCTCGCCCTCGGAGCCTTCGGAGGATTTGGAGGTATCTTTCTCCCTCATTCAATCCATGTAAGCTCTCTTGCAGATTCTGTTGCGCTCTTTAGGGTTTTAGTGCAGGGGCGTTCACGGTCCTTTCATCTGCCATTTCCAGATCACTATGATCCTCCACCAGCCGGATCTCTTTGCATCGCTTCCCGTTTGCCTGCGATACGGCTTTGAGCAATTGTTCGATCGCAGTTTCTTTTTTTGAAATTGCCCCGCTCTTCTGGTCCAGTGTGGTAAGGAGCTAAACCTTGTAGCTCCCTGTTTACGTCTCTTAAATCTCGAATTTGAATTTGTTTGAGATGTTTTGTATGTCGTGTGTTGTTGAAAGAGTGCTTGTTAGGGTTGTTTTGCATGACGCGATCTGTGCATAGAAAGTGTTGTTTTTTATCTTTGACTCTTTCTTTGTCGATGTCGCCTTGCTGTGAACGGGCGTCGGATTTGAGGTCCAGATCGTGATGTGGTTTTGGATTTCGCATTCAGCAACAGCTGTAGATGTATATCGCAGGAAGGGCGAATATTAGGGTTTCGATGCTAGAGAGAATGTGTTGTGATTTTAACAATTGGTATGGCGTTTGCGTGTCTGATGACCGCCCGGTGTTGTGCTTTGTAGGTTATCTATCTCGAAATCTTTAATAGCACAAAGAAAAGGCGTCTTTTTGGAGGGAGGGAAGGAGGGAGGGAGCCATGGGGAAGAGCTAGCATCAACACGGAGACGCAAGTAGAAGAGGGGGTGGAGCTAGGGTTACGCTCTGCTGCTCTCCCATGCGGCGTACACAGGCGCATATTCTCAATGGGGGACTCTCCTCTGACACTGCGGGAGGTAAGGTCCGAGTCACCCTCGACTCCCAAGCTGATGATCAGTGACCCGCATGGGAAGAAGAATGGGCCGAAGCTGGGATTGCTGCCTCTGGTAGCACTCATTTTTTACGAAGTTTCCGGTGGTCCCTTCGGGGTGGAAGATTCAGTTCAAGCAGGAGGACCTCTGCTCGCCATCCTCGGCTTTTTGGTGTTCCCCTTCATTTGGAGCATTCCGGAGGCTCTGATAACTGCGGAGCTCGCCACGGCGTTTCCAGAGAACGGAGGATACGTGTTGTGGATCAGCGCCGCATTCGGAGACTTTTGGGGCTTTCAAGAGGGGTGGTGCAAGTGGATCAGCGGCGTTGCAGACAATGCGCTGTACCCTGTGCTGTTTCTGGACTATTTCAAGCGTGCCGTGCCTATATTTTCTGATGGACCGACACGTATGGTCGCCCTGCTAGTGATCACATTTTTGCTGACGTATCTCAATTACAGAGGATTGACGATTGTCGGCATCACGGCGGTGGTTCTTACAGGGTTCTCTCTTTTGCCATTTCTCGTGTTGACCCTGATGTCAATACCTAAGATCCGGCCACGGAGATGGACGGTTGTAAACTTCAGCAAGGTAAACTGGCGGACGTATTTCAACACTCTGTTTTGGAACTTGAATTATTGGGATTCCGCAAGCACATTGGCAGGCGAAGTGGACAAGCCGCAGGAGACTTTTCCAAAGGCTCTGATGTGGGCAGTTTTGTTAGTGATTGTGAGTTATGTGGTGCCTTTGCTGGCTGGCACTGGAGCTACGAAGGGAGACGACTCCAAGTGGGAGGATGGATACTTTGCAGATGTTGCGCTAGCGATTGGGGGGTCGTTCCTTAAGTGGTGGATTGAAGCTGCGGCTCTGTTGTCAAACATGGGCTTGTTTGAAGCTGAAATGAGTAGCGACTCGTTTCAGCTTTTGGGAATGGGAGAGATGGGAATGCTGCCCAAGGTGTTCGCCAAGCGGTCCAAGTATGGGACGCCAATCCTGGGAATCCTCTGTTCAGCTTCGGGAGTGATTTTCCTCTCCTGGATGAGCTTTCAAGAGATTGTGGAGTTCCTTAACTTTTTGTATTGCATCGGCATGCTTCTTGAGTTTGCTGCGTTTGTGTGGTTGCGGTGGTCGCAACCCGAGTTAGTGCGGCCCTACCGTGTACCGCTCGGCACTGTCGGTGTCACTGTGATGTCAGTACCAGCGACAGGGCTTTTAATTCTAGTGATGTGTTATGCATCGTGGAAAACCGTCGTCGTAAGCGTTGGGCTTTTGATTCTTGGTTTCCTGACCTATCCGTTTCTCAAGTACGTCAAGGCCAACGGATGGGTGGACTTTATGGATGCTCCTTCAAAAGCAGATATCTTGCCAGTGGCTGATGATTCTGGTTCCACATCGCCCGTGGAGACTGACGACTCAGAGGCAAGGCTCCTCTCTCGGCATTGAAAGATTCCTGTATTCTTGCATTGAAGGAGATTGAAAGACGGGAGGCATGTGATTCAACTTGTTGCATGGCTTTTTTCAGAGCCCTAGCTTGGACAGATGAGCCCCAACGTCCCATGGTTGAGAATGCTGCATTTTATCGCGTTTTAGTGCATTTCTCTCTGGAATCAGCATCACTTTTATCACTGGCATATGCAGATCTTGTGGTCATATCAGCATGTGAGTGAGCATGTAACTATTCTCTACTTTTTTTCTTACATTTTTTTAGCTTGATTACCTTTGCATATCCATCACGATAGGTTGTCAAGATGACACATAAGGTTTTTTACATTGAGCAGGACCTATAGGAACCCGTAGTCACAGAATGTCTTTTAGCATCTGATGAACGACGGCATTCATATTCTTTCGAAGATTATACATCTGATCAGTTGTCATTGAATCGCTGTGCATGGGCTTTGCCTGGTAACTAGTTTCTACAGTCACAGGTGCAGTTTAACGAAAGACCTTTTTCCTGTGTTTGTGCCGCAGCAAGGTGTCACCACTGGATGTGATTCCGTGCTTATCCCGGCCGGTTGCGAAGATAAATAACGGACAGCTCTTCGTACTTGGAGGCTGCTGTAATTCATTCCCTGATCTGCACTGCTTGTTTCCGTGTTCAAACGGACATCTCTTGCTCAGCGTGATGGAGCTCGGAAGAACGGTGCTGGATCAAATTGACAACGCTCGTCTAATTTTATAATATTTGAGTAAACACTTGGAATAACAACCAGGGATGCGGATTGAACAACACTTCGTAGTATCCGATCTCAGAAAAACGTGGAATTCACTGAACTTCGATGGAGGAGAAAATCCATTACCGGTACAGATTCTGGGAAGGACGAAATCTTCTTGGTGAACTACGAGGTGGTCCAATGAGTTCAATTTTAAGAATGGGAACAGGTTGGTGGCATTTTGTAAGTAAATCCATGAAAGTAACCACTATGGATACAAACCTTAGAACTACTAAAACCGGGTACATTTGCTGCTGTGATGACCAGCATGACTTTCTGAGGGAGACCTTGTAACCAAGTTGGAATTGACTATGGATCGTTGATCCTGCCATCATGCCTCGAGTCTTAGATTTTCACAAGCATCATCCTCGTATTTCTACTATGTAAAATAGATGTTGAGTTGTAAAACAGGGAGCTGATGCAAGTATAATTGCACATGTGGCTGTAGAATTTGGCAGGAATAGTCGCATCTGTAAATAGCAGGGATTGCTACGATGATTATTGTACTTCTAGTGAGGGGAGTAGTGGGATTCATCACACCCTTCTACTCGATCTCTTGATAGGAGAAGGTGATGGGTGTCAGGAATTGCTTAGTGTTTTTTCCAAGAAGACCACAGGGGGGATTGTACTCCCTGCATATATGTTGTAAAACTGATGTACCGGGTGTCGAATCTCAATACTTCTGTGTGCAGGTGCATGGAGTATTGGCAGATATTGGCTGCTCGTGCACCAGAGTCTGGAATGAGCGATACCCTAGTTCAGGTAACGCAAATGCAGAGGTCGTCTTGCTGATGTAACATTTGTCCTCGTGCCAACTTATGCGGTCTTTGTTCTGTGCAAGTTCACTTGATGAGTATTGTTACTTGGGCAGCTACTTCGCGGCTGGATTCCGGAGCCCTGCACAATTTGAACTTTGACCTTCGAGGACTATGAGAAGTATCGTGAGAATCTTTGTTTGAGATAAACTTTTCTACATGGTATTTCTTTCCATGTGGCTTTGCTATTGGAAGTAAGAGCAAAATAGGTAGTAACTTAGAGCTGTGTTTTGTGTGAATATATACAAAAGTCCTCATTTTTGCATACGTGAAGATCAAAAAGTTCTTTTTATTAACAAAAGCTACATGTGAGGAAGCTTAAGTATAACCTTGCTCAAAAAAATTTAAGCTGTTGCTACAAAAACATACACTCTTTTAGTATACAGTAGTGCCTGGCTGGTTAAGATGAAGGTATCCGGAGGAAATGTTCATTTCATCTTAACCCTTTAGAGACCACCGAACCATATTTTGGTTCAGGAGAGTAGTTTTTGGCCTATACAGTAAAATCGCTCAACAATTTGGAAAATGATCTTGAAGAATGCTTGTGATCACAAGAATTTTGCATTTAATCCAAAAAACAACAATAGAATCAAATATGGGAGTTGAGAAATAATGGTGTTTATACATCATGGCCTCAAAATATGTATCCATATTTGGTCAAAGATGGATCAAAGCAACAACATAATACATCAAACATCCAAGAAGAATGTCACATTTCAATTGTGCAATCTTAAAAATGTTCAAATTGCTCAAGAAATATGCTTGTATTGTTTCTCTATATGGTAGTAGTACAATTGTACTATTTGAGAATCCATTGAAATGATGCTATCAATTTATTTAAAAAAATTCATCCTACATCTAAGGCCAAATCATTTATTGTTTTCACCAATCAAATTTTTTGTAACAATTATCAAATTTCTTGTAGAACCGTTTTAGGGTAGCAAAGAAAATGGGAGTTTTGACCCTTTTTGTCCACTTAGCTACACTTTGTGATTGCTATTTTTGTCTATTTTGAGTGAAACTAGTCTTGTTGGAAAGTTGGGAAACCCCGCTTTCTAAAAATGTAAGGCTCTTCTCAATCAAAGCTTGCATGAAGCACTACCATTCAAAACCACACAAGCATGAAAAAACTAGAGATTTTCCATATATGGCCCACTCAATCATTATAATATTTCACCTCCAATGGTAGATCTAGCTAGAATTTTGATATATTGCAACAAACAAGGTGTCCTTCACATTTGTACAATTGGATTATTCAAATTGGGTTCATGTTTGATTCAAGTGCACATCTAATCTTATTGCCCCGCTTTCTAGTGGATTTTGGGAAAATGTGTGTGGTCTTTAAAGGGTTAAGAGAGTATTCATTATAGCCAAACACCCTTTACAGCTCCCCAATGTTGTACCTGCTAGGCTACTTCCATGTCAGGGATAGTGATCTTATCCTAACATTTTTCTTATACAGGTTCATCTTAGCCAGGTACTACTATAGTTACTTGGTAAGCATTCTCCTACTTGCATTCAACTTCTATTAGCTCTTTGCAAGCTATTAACGGTACTGTAACTCATCTTTGTATTTTCTTTCCCTCTGTTCTTTATATAGTATTTTCATTCACATAAATGAAAAGTGATTCCATTGCAGAGAAGACACAATATAGGGCACCTCAGCCGCAGGAAATACTGGTTTTACGCAGAAGAAAAAGAGCCAAGAAAAAACCGAAACTCGCTGAAAATGCGGTGGATCAAGGACCCTTCTTGGTTGAAATCTCTGTTGCAATAACCAGGTTCAAGAGGTAGTGTACAACTATCCTACTGTATACACAAGGTCTGTTTAGAGGTATAAACATAGGAAAAAATCTCTATTAACCCCTAAATGCCCAAGCCCTATCTGAGCTTCTTGGACTTTTCATGAAACTGATCAATCAATCAACCTCTTCATGAATTCCATCAAGTTTTTTTCAATTGTAACTGTACAATTTAAGCTAAACATATTAGAGATTACATGGAAAAAGAAAACACAACAATATCACTTATAGTTTGAAAGATTATAATGTTTGAACATGAGGGTGTTAAAATTGCAAAAGTGACTTAAAGTCTTCCAATCCTTGTTTCACATGTCAAATCTAAAAAGTTGGTCACCATAAAAATATGAGGTTTAAGGTCATTACATGTCTAACTCAAATCAATTTACAGTTTTGAAAATCTACTCCTACATCATTTTTAAATGGATTTTTAATAAGGATTTTTCTCCAAGCTCTAGTGTATTTGAGGCTCATTTTCAAGATCTTCTAACACTAGAAAACTCAAGATTGCAGTGGACACCCTTGTACAAAATCTCAAGTAGAAAAATCATCAACTTTTATTTTCAAAATCAGATTTTTGATGTTGAAAGTAGACTTCAAAACAAACTTATATTGAAGTAGAATACTAAAATAATGACTTGATAAGGTTTTATTCATCTTCAAAGTATACTCACAACCCAAATCTGGTCGCTTGGGCATTTAGGGGTTAAGAAATAATACAAAAAGTGAATGATTACTGTAAATGTTTTTATGTTCAAATCCATGACATGCAAAAAGCGCAAACTTACGTTCAATTACGATTTTAGCGAGTATAAATCATTTTATGATAGAAAGTGAATACAACACTAGTATAATTATTCTCATGTGTTTTATTTTCTCTTAATCCTTAATCCTTGAACGCCCAAGAGGACTAAAAGTGTCCTTGATTCAGTGCATTTTTTAAAACCTTGGGCATTCAAGGGTTAAAGGACAATAGGGCATCGTATATACACTACCCTATAATTTGCATTTGCTACTATGAAGTTTTAATTTGGGATCTCAAGTAGCTCATTAGAACCGCTTTGATCTATTTTCCAACTTCTTTGTTGATCTCAAATGCAATAAAGGTGTGAATCTATTCCAAATACAAGAAAAACACCTTGTATTCTATTGGTTGCAGCAGCATGCTCTGTCCTTTAGGGGTTGTTAGTGGCAATTTCTATGAACTATACATGTTCCTCATTTTCAACTGGTTTTTTGAATGCATGCACCAAAGATTGCCTAGTAAGATTTTTTTTTAAAGATCTTGACTAGTTTATATCAATTTCAACCAATTTTGTTGCCTTTCTGTGTAGCTAGCTTTCTAATGTTTTTTGGATCTCCTTGCACATTGGATGAACCGTTAATGCAAGAAATATTGTTGATATTTCAAAAGGAATCTGTGTATCTACATAGTTAAGGTTCTTCATTGTTGACTTTACACGGTCAGTTTCTTGCAAGGGGTTTTTCTACAAGAGTAATTGCTTTATCCCATGAGCCATGTCATAGTTGCCACCATATCTAAACACAACTCACACAATGAGCATTATGTAAGGGCACCCTTAAAGAGAGCTTGGGAACAAAATTGTTAGGGTAGGTTTGCAATGATGAATTTGTAATTGGCTCCAACACAACTCTTTGTTAACTCTTAATTTCCTATGCAACTTTGTTAAGTCGCCACTAGGTCTGAATATTGACACTTACACAAGTTCTAGAGAGCCCTAGAAATTTTCTCCTCCCATGTAATAGAACCAAGGTGACTTGTTTGTGCATCTATTGTCAAAAGCAAAAGGGATTTATTCTACCATTTTGTGTTATTTTTAAACAGCAAAATCTGCAACTATGACCAATTTTGGATCAATTTTACAACAACCAATTATTGCATGGCAAAATAATCACATTTCATTTTAACATTTCAAAACATGCAAAAAATCCCTTGTGCTGCCCTGTTTGCTGCTAAGGTCGGAGACTCTAATTCACACCGGGACTCTAATTCAGATCACATGAGTTAGGTGGGCTTAGCAAGTTAAATTAATTTGCTAAGCCCACCTAACTCAGCAATGACAGTAATAGATGTAAAATGTTAGCCCTTCCTAAACCCTTCCTAAAGCGGATCCAAATTAGAACCCTGGTCCAAATTAGAGCCTCCTACCTTACAAGTCTTTCCCTGGCAGACCCAACCTGCAGCCGTGTGGCAGAATAAATAGGCTGCTCTCTGCATGCTCATGCTCTGTAAGTTAGTACAGATCTCCAGCATTGGGGAAATACTTTGGCATTTTCAGATCATGACTCTGATCTACAGGAATGAAACAAGGTCTTCTTGTACCCCAGAGATTTGGAGAAACACACAGGCATCACGCCCATGCATACATGCATGCATGCAGTCTACTCACTTGAGGCGTCAAATTTCCATGCAACGGTAACTCAGTGTCGGTCGGAATTTGGAAATCCCAAACTAATGAACTGTCTTCTACTCCGGAGCCCCGACTTCGCATCACTCTTAGAAAATTCCAACCCACGGTACAAAAAAACAGAAGCAAAAAGAATTAGAAACCATTACAGGAAGAGAGATCGGTATCGGATTAGGATAAGTTCGCTTCGTAGCTTCACTGAAACATTGCAAACAACTTCGCAAAGAGTAAAATTTTACCTCGCAAAATAGTTCATTGTTCAATTGAGCATGTCTCATTGGAAGCTTGTCCAGATTGATATCCTCAAATTTTGACGAAACCGCAACCTCGAGAAACGCGCGATTGCAATTGCGATTAGGAGAGAGCTAGGCGGCAATCGGAGATGGTGAAGCGCAGCCATAGCCCTAATATTCAAATGCAACCAAGGTGGCTAGAGAGCTGCAATGCAATGCACTGCTGCGAGAGTAGTAGTAGTAAGCTTAGTAGTAATACTAAACCCTAAAGTTCATTTTGTGATGGAGGGCTGGCTACATGACCAAGTTCGCTGTGTTGGGAACGACGACTCCGCTCCTTTTGATGACAGGATGCCACTTGTTTCGACAGGAGACCGAAGTTTGGGAGTCGATGACTCGGTTTTTGACTCTCTGGTTGTGAAAATGGAAAAGGAGAACAGCACTGGATCAAGTGACACCACGTCATGTTCTCTCGCACCGACAAAGTTGGAGAGTGCCGCTCACACTTTGCTGCGGAGCTAATTGATGTGAGCATATACACACGCGTGTGGAAGCTGAAGAGCTGCTGCATCCTTGTGCTTCGCGAATCTTCGTAGAATTGAAGGTGAGGCTCTTTTGTTGTTCTCTTGAATTCCGTGCTTATGGATTTGCAGTATCTTGTAATAGCGAGCGTTGCAAAGGTTTCAATTTTCACGCGGTGGTTGTGGTCGCCGCTAACAACTGTTTCGCAGTCTCGTGTTTTGTATTGAAATTTAGGGTTGCACTGGGAAATGTCTACATTTCTGTATCTGGCTAATTTGTGGAAACGTATTACCTGGATTGAATTATGCCAGTGAGCGCCGCACCCAATTCAATCAGTTGAAGTGGAAATGGCGACGATGCCGTGTGTGGCGGCAGTTGCAAGTGTTGCCGGCCTGCCACCTTGCGGCACCGCCAAACCGAGCTCTCAGGGGAAGCGCATGCAAGTGTTGATGAGGAGCAGCAGCAGCAGCACCGCCAGCAGCAACCGTCTGTCGTTGCTGCAGGCCCTTTCGCAACAAGCTGGCGCACAATTCCAACGCTGTAAGCACATGGACCCTTGCAAATACTTACTATTCTTGCTAAACCCTAATCACGTTAAACCTCGCCAATCGTAAAGCCATTTACCGCAATTCTAACGCAACCCCGCCAATTGTATGTCAACGTGTCTCGGTTTTCCAGAACTCCTCTAAAGGGTGTATTTTCTACAGATTTTGAGTTGCGGAATTGAAGTGTTGTTTGGTGCAGCTTTTCAGGATTTGGTTACCGAAGTGGCCAAGTATGTAAATCCTCCGAGGTCTGATGCAAGAAACCTGGAGGAGGCTCTGATGAGTGGTGAGTTCCTACCTCCTACTAATTCAGTGTTTTAGTGCTCCGGCCTCTGTTTGTGCTACAAAGGAACGGCTGCAAGTGCTAGTGACTAGCATAATTCATTAAATTGGGAAAAACACTTTCCGAAACGTATTTTGGGAATATCAAATTTTGCATTTGTGAGAATATTTGGTGATTTGAAGTTAGTTATTTTGATAAATCCTGTGAAGGTATTTCATCATTAATGTAATGTTTTGAAGAAATCATCATAACATTCACTCTAAATCACCTAAAAACTCTTAAAAATGAAAAATTCAAAAGTCTCAATGTGTAAGCTTATTCCCAATTTAATGAATAAGGCGTTTAATACTTTATCTCTCGATCGCAGTTTTTGCGAGACTGTAAGAATTTTTTTGCTGTAATCTATGGCGTTCTTAGCTTGTAAATTGAAGCACTTGGTGGGGGTATGTGTCAGTGCCTGATCTAGAGAGTATACCGTATGATCTTGTTCGGCGTGTAGCAGACTACGAAATCCGGGAGGTCAAGGTAAGCCATCACAGCAGTTGTGACCCAGGTTGGTGATGGAGCAAGTTCATAGGAACAGTCTTTTATAAGCTGCTGTGAAGAAAGTATGTAAACTTCATTTTAGGTTTGGCTTATAATTTTTGCGAATTCAGTTCCCTTTGCTCTCAAGTGACAATCGGATATAGTTTATATTGACAAGCTCCTGCGTTGGGTGGTTTTCCATCAGTCGTATGTGGTCGCGGAGACAACAATGTCCGGGCGTAGCGGCTTTGATTTCTCCAGCTCTGGTCAAGCCTTCAACACTCTCGCGGCATATCTCTTTGGCAAGGTACAAGGGAAAAACCAAACCATACACTTTCGCTTTGCAGGTACTTTTTAGGTGTGCTCCCTGTTGGTATACAGAAGTCCCACAAAGGGCAGTTTAATGATATTTTTAGCAAAAGTACAACACTCTAGTTTTGTGAAGCCAAGCGCAGAGAGGTAGACCCGAAGTTTTAAGCAGAATGCCAACCCATGGACACGTCTGAGCAGTATTGTTGTTGTTGTTGAAGCAGAATTCAAAGCGGTCTGAGATGGCAATGACAACACCTGTGGTAACGAACAGAGGTCAATCAGGAGGGGAGAAAATGGACATGACCACCCCTGTCATCCAGCAGGTACACAATGTTTTGAAAATTTTCATCAACAACTCAAATAGCGTCGAAAGTGGATTTTCTATCTTGGCACTTACGGGTCATTGCTAGCTAGATATCAAGCATGCTGTGTACTTACTTTCCCTTGCATGAGTTGCCGGAGCTTGTAAGAATGTTTATGCGGGGCTTTGTACAGTGGTGCTTGAATAAAGTCAACACTTTGGTTTAGAAAGAAGTATTGACCTTATCCAAGCATTGATCATAAACAAACACTTCATTTGCATTATTTTCCCTATTTCTGGTGGTTGCAATTTTGGAGGTGCTTTCCCGCCCACGTTTTTGGTACACTAACCAAATGCCTTTCTAACTGATGAGTTAGGGCGTCCTTCCATGTGAGATTGGCAGCTGGTGGAAGTCACTCTAGCTCACCAGTAATTGGTCAGATGGGAGTTCTTCTTTTTCTGGAATCCCATCCGACCGATTATCAGTGAGCTTCACCGGCCATTGGTCTCACATTGAAGGACGCCCTTAGAATGGGCATTGATGAAAAGCAAACGTTGACCATATGCAAGCACTTGACCTTAACCAAGCTCATAATACATGCTGTGGGCAAAAGGGGAGTGGGGCTGTGATCTTATCCAATCGTTCTGTTACAATGGTTGATGTTAACCAAGCACCACTGTAGTAAGTTGACGAGGAAGGGTGGGGTGGTGCAGAGGGAGGCAGGGGGAGAGCAATGGCGAATGTCATTTGTGTTGCCAGCCAAGTACAGCGACGATGCTCCGGAGCCTGTGGATCCGGCAGTGCGCATCCGGAGAGTGCCTGGGAAGAAAGTGGCGGTGGCGGTGTTCTCCGGTTTCGTGACGGACGACGAAGTGACACGGCGCGAGCAAGCCCTACGTAGAGCTCTACTCAAGGACCCTGTGGTGCGTGTCAAGCTGGATGCGCAGCCTGACGTGGCACAGGTACCCCATTTGTCTTCAACACTTCTCCTTCCTTCCTGTTCCCTCGTGTTGCAAATATAGCGCACACTCCTGTATATAGATATATGCTTCGTCACCTACTCGCTTTTTCATTAGTCTTTCATTTGTTAGCCTCTAGTTAGTGTTTTCATTCATCATGCGCATGTCACCCTGTGTACGTGTATGTTTCTCTCGAAACATGTATTTAGTTGTTTCAATACAATTCTATCTGTGGGATACACACTCAGTACATGACGGAGTATTTTTCCCAACACCTTGCACTCCATCCTTTTCTCCAAGCTCAAAACTTGGAGAGTTCTCGTGCAAATATTTTCTTCGTCTTTTTGTATGTTGGTTGCTGTTTGTGGAGGCTGATGAGCTAAGCGTATTAACTGGTGGGCTGGTGGCAGTACAATCCTCCTTTTACGCTGCCATTCATGAGGCGGAACGAATTGTCTCTGGAGATTGAAGATATTCTGAAGTCCTGAGCAAAGACTGGCTATGGCGTCTTGCAAAGCTGTCAACTTCCCTAGGTAGCTCCATTGTACGTGACTCAGGTTGAGATTGCACCTACTGTTAATTCTTCTTAATTTTGTTTGTAGTGTAATTCCGGGCACATTGAATATACCGGCCTGGTGCCATGTGATGGTTTTCAACACACTTGTATCATGACATCTACTTTTTAAGTTTATGTCATATCCTGTACTATTTATTGTGTAGATGTATCCCTTTTTCTGTTACGGAATTTCTCATAAATTTTCTTTGCTTTTTTTCTGTAATATCCAGTCTGTGAGACTTGCTAATTTGGGATTCCATGTGTAATTCAAGGATGGTTCGCTGTAAGCTTATTTATGTTTTTCAGTATACGATCTTCTGTGAAGTTGTATATCTGTGCCTAACAGACTGGGTTTTAACTGAATGTAAAAACACTAGGGGAAATGTTTTTCTCCTCAGAGCTTTCATACCGAGGGCGGACTTCCATGCATTGGTGGTGGATTATGGGTGGTGTTCTAAGAGGTTTTTAGTGTTGGAAATTCACATTTTTTGTTTATTTTGGTGTATTAAAGTTTGCTAGTCGTTTTATTTGATAATATCTAGAACTTGCTGCTATCCATTCTTTAGTGGAGTCTCGCAGACAAGAGGGTTTTCTTAGTCAAATTGTGTAATATACTATTGGAGAATTTTTAATGAGATATTTCTGTTGGTCTGGTATTGTAGCCTGCTCTATGGTTCGGCAATTGAGTGCTGGATTTTTTAGTCTTTACTAAAAAGTAATTTTTAGCAGGCCCTTTGAAGATTTGTTGTATATTGGTACAACTTGTTAGTAGGTGTTAAGTTTTAACATGCCAAATATTTAGAATCGCTTACATGGTTTCAAAAATGTATTGACCTTAGTCAACCCATACATTTGTGGCGTTTCAAAGTTTCAATCCATGCATCTACCATGTTTCAGAAAATGATCATGTGGACACCAAATGCATTGCTCGAAGGAAGAGTAGGTGGGTCACAACCCAAAGGCAAGCAGAGATGTGTAGTTTGGAAAGGAAAAAAAACGAAAAGTAAACACAAATATGGCGTGTAAGCTTTTTCTATTTGGGTTGTGGTGTTAGGATGGGTGAGGCTCCAAACTGTATAGATAGTTTGGTGGGCAAAGTAGTTAATTCTGTGGATGGATCACATGAGGAGATTTAAATAAATTGTTCAGAAAATTAAATGATATCATATAAACATTTACATGGCCATGGTGTGATATAAGCATTGATACAAGTAGGATTTGTATCCAACATACATGCAAGCCTTAAGTCTTGTTTTTTGTATTCTTGCTTATGAACATCCAAAGTATAATACTATTGTGGTTAAGTGCTACTCTTTGTTACAAGTAGTTTAAGTCTAAATGTCCCTTATCGAATTTACAAAATCTTTAAAGTTTTGACAAGGTTTTCTAAAACATTTTCTTTTTGTTTAAGAGTGGAGTTTTGTGTATAAATATTTTGAAGCTGTATTGTAGGTTGGATTGTTAACAACAAGAGTTGTAAGTAATAACAAACTTTTATCACAAGGTTAACCACTAGAAACCGGGGCTATAAAATTAGATGTGCATTTGAATCAAATGTGGACCCAATTTGAATAATCCAACCGTACAAATGTGAAGGACACCTTGTTTGTTGTAATGTATCAAAATTTCAGTTAGATTTACCGTTGGAGGTGAAATATTATAATGATTCAATGAGCTGTATATGGAAAATCTCTAGTTTTTTATGCTTGTGTGGTTTTGAATTTTAACGCTTCATGCAAGCTTTGATTGAGAAGGGCCTTACATTTCTAGAAAGTTAGGTTTCTTACCTTTCCAATAAGTAATTTCACACAAAATAGATAAAAATAGCAATTACAAGGTGTAGCTAAGTGAACAAAAAGGGTCAAAAATCCCACTTTCTTTGCTACCCTAAAATAATTCTACAAGAAATTTGATAATTTTTATGGAAAATTTGATTGGTGAAAGCAATCAAGAATTGACCTTAAATATAGGATGGATTTTTTTTATAAAATAAATTGATAACATCATTTCAATGGATTCTCAAATACTACAATTATACTACTATCATATAGAGAAACAATACAAGTGTATTCCTTAAGCAATTTGAATTTTTTAAAGATTGCACAATTCAAATTTGGCATTCTTCTTGAATGTTTGATGTATTGTGTTGTTGCTTTGATCTATCCTTAACCAAATATGGATATGTACTTTGAGGCCATGATGTGTAAACACCATTATTTATCAACTCCCATATCTGATTCCATTGTTGTTTTTTGGGTTGGATGCAAAATTCTTGTGATCACAAGCGTTCTTCAAGATCATTTTCCAAATTGTTGAGCAATTTTATTGTATAGACCAAAAACTACTTTCCCGAACCAAAATATGGTTTGGTGGTCTCTAAAGGGTTAAGTCAAATTCTTGCTTCAATAAAGAATTAAAACTAAACATAATTCCTTCAAAAAATTCCTTCTTTCATTTAAATGGCAAAGCTTTCTAGATTTTATTTGGCCATTCTATCACACTTCTGTATAAAGTCACTTTTTAAATAAGCACTCAACAATTTTTTTGTTGATTTGGCAAAATTTGCAACCAAGATAATTACTCCTGCAATTGTTTAAATAAGCACTTTAACATACCCCTTAGTATTTCCATATCTCAATTTTGTGAACGTTATTGGCAATTGAAAGTATACTTCAAATTATATATAAAAACATATGAACAAACTATAGAGTGCAAGGGAAGCAAAGCATATTATTTGAAAACTCTTTGGCAAGAAGAAAAAATAAGAAAACTACTTTCATCTTTCATTTATTGTGCAAACCTTCCAAGCTGCTTTTTTTAGGCTCCTCCTTTGCAAAATAACTATTCTATTATTTTTGGACATACACTATATAGGAGCAAACCCTCATTGCATAAGTACATCTAGAATCAATCTTTCAAATCTCGTTTTATGCGTGTGTGTTGTAAACAAGAATCTGCACGGGCCAATTCTGCAAACATGATGCAACTAGAGTTACTTTTCTTTGTTTTTTATAATTATGTGTTTATATATGTATATATACACACACATGCATACAAAAGTTCTTTTCTTTGCACAAAAAAAACCATATTAAATCTTCTCAACGGCACATGCTTGAAAACCTTTGGACTTCATAAACAAAGTTTTTCTCAAACAAAACAACCCCATTTTCCGAAGAACACGTTTTTCCCTTCTTTTATAATATAATTATTGAAAAAAAAAAAAAAAAAAAAAAACCTGTGTTTCATATGAAAGCTTTTTCAACAATAATTCCACATAAATGACCTGTGACACATGAAAAGTTTTAGTATCACAGCAAGTCCGAATTGGGGGTGGTTGGGCATCTCTTCTGCAAGTTTGCAGCGGAGATTCCAAGGACGAAGGGATCGGAGGGGTGAGTGAGATCTCATTGCTGATCCTCTCATTCTTCACTCGATGCTTTCGAAGTCCTCTTCTTCTTGGGGTTGGTTGTAAGTTAAGTTAGAACGTTTTTTCTGGGAGTGGCGCCATATTTGCTTCTCTAGAAGTGACAATCAATGCAAAAGCATCTCTCTTTTTCTAAATCCCTTTTGCTGTGCTCTTTTGATAAATTTGAGGGTGCAGCTCACTCTAGTACTGAGGATCTGATGGATGGGAGCAAATGCGTTTGAGAGCTGAAGAACTGTATTGTGCGTTGTGGGTCTGGGTCCTTTTCGTATCGTTGAAGGTGAGGCTCCATTTTAGCAGTTTTCGAATTGAGATTTTTGTGATTTTGTGCGTTTTTGGATAATCTCTCTAAGGGTTTAGGGCAGCCTTTGCAGAAGAAGCCAATCTTGTGTGTGTCACTCACTACGTTCAATTCGCGAAGCTCTTCGAAGCCTCGGGTTTCCAAATTTAGGGTTTAACGAAATGTTTGATCTTGCCCTTGCAGCTTTGTGCTTGCCTTTTTCTTAGAGTTGTAAAAACGTTAATTTCACGCAGAAAACACCTTGGTAATCAGAGATGATGAAATCTGTACTTGCACTTGAAATCTCAAAGTGAGATATTATCATCAATTCTCAAGAGACATGTTATTGGAAAACTACCAAAAATGCGCTTCTAAGGAGGTGTAACATGTTTCTTGGACTCAAAATTGTTAGAGATGGTAGCAAGCAAATCTGATAGCAGATCAAACAAAGTAAGCAGTTTTCTTTCCTTGAGATTTCTTGCGCATTTCTGGGCCAAATCATGCGAGTAATAGCTGGTTGAAGAGCTACGAATGGCAGGCTTCTAAGAAACCATGTATCATGTTCTGGATTTTCAATATGAGTTGCAAGACTTTTGTACACAGATGTCCAGTTTCAGGACATGATTCTGAAGTGTGTAACACCATATTAGGTATATTGCGAAAAAATAGTACATTCTGGGACTTTTCACCTTTTTGCCATTATGTACATGTCAGCATATTACAAAAAAACAAGCGTGCACTTTCTTGTACAATAGTGAGGTCTCAATGATTGCCTCCAAGAATTTCAAATAATTACAACTTTGAGCTGTAGCTATGCCTACATTTATTGTATGTAAGATTAAGTTGGAGTACAAAATGATCCCTCCGTTTTTCCCAATTTACCTAATATGGTGTTACTGTGTGTGTGTTTGTTTACGAATGTGTGAAGCATCCAGTATTCGTTAAGCTCATCGGAGGCATATTAGCCATGGGTAACGTATCAGAGGAAACGCCTGCTCTTGCTCCTGCTGTCAAACCAAATGAGGAGAGCGAGACCGAGGTGCTACCGGGGCTGAGAATCAAAACTGACGGAACAGTAGTGCGAAATTCTGACCGCACTCTACCAACCACGGATCCCAGAGAATCACATTCTCCTGTTTTCGTTTCCAACGTGGCATCCAAGGATGTCGTGTTTGATTCCGAAACCGGCATTTGGGGCCGAGTCTTCCTTCCTGAATCCGTCACTGGAGGTTTCAGTAAAAAGCTCCCACTTGTGGTTTACTTTCACGGTGGTGGCTTTTGCATGGGAAATGCAGGTACTGGAATCGTTTCATGGATTCATTATGCACCCTTGTGTTCTTTCTAGGGAAAATTTCATGGATACCCCTGAAGTTTGCAATATTTACATAGATACCCCTGCTTTTTCAGAAATTACACAAATACCCTTGGACCATAATTTTTAGCATTTATTTGTTGTGCTCGTACTTCCTCCATGACCAATGTTGAAGAAGGGAATGTAATGAAACAAAAAAGAAGCAACTTTTGCACAAAGGAAGAAGGGAAGTGACATGCACTACAAAACAAACGCCTGAAAATTTTGGTCCAAGGGTATTTGTGAAATTTCTGAAAAAGCAGGGGTGTCTATGAAAATATTGCAAACTTCAGGGGTATCCATGAAATTTTCCCTTTTTTTATTACATAGTGGCACAGAAAGGGTACTTTTTTCCTTGTCTTCATGCTAAATATCGTAATTTTTTTTTTGGCAATATTAAATTGTGTCATGAACTTTTTGACATCATCTATTGTTTGTTTGCAGGTGGGGAGAGTCCCACTTATCAAGCCACCAGGCTGTGCAAGACGGCCAACGTCGCTGTAATATCTGCAAGTTACAGACTCGCCCCTGAAAGTCGACTTCCTGTTGCTTTCAACGATGCATTCACGACCATGTCATGGCTGCAAAAACAGGTGAATCAATTCTGACAATCGAATTTCTCGTGTGTTTTTACTAAAATCAACAAGAATTTCCTTTTGACAAAATCAAGTAATACTCATCTTGTGTTTTCAGTTTGACCCCGTAGAAACAAGTGCATGTTGCAAGTCAATGCTACATACACTAGCTTTGTAGACTAACTGAATGCCTAGCTACTCAATCATGCACTGAATTCAAACATTCAAAGGAGGTTAGAATCTGATGGTAAGTTCATGTAGCTTTCAAAACTTGTTTAAAAAGAAGAAAACGCAATATATTCTAATAAAAAGTAATTGTAAGATTTACAATCCAAATGCAAACTTTTCCAAAGTTCTTCAAACCACATTATGATCCAAGAAGTGAAAGATGGAAGTGTGAAATTGACGTAAGTTGCGCTTCGTTGTTTAGGGTTTTAAAATTGTACAGAGAGTGGTTTTAAAAGCTTGTGAATTTTGTGCAGTGCAAGTATCAAGCAAGCGGAGACGACGAGGCAGGAGATGCATGGCTGATGAACAACGTGGACTTTGCAAGGGTGTTTGTCATGGGGCAAAGTGCAGGAGGCAACATTGCACACCACGTGGTGGTTTCCAAGCCGGTGGAGGAGTTGCACCCTCTCACAATCGACGGTGTGATTCTAGTGGTGCCGTTCTTCAGTGCCGAAGAGCTGAGCGAGTCTGAGAAGCTGTTTCCTGAGGATGAGGTTCTTCCGCTGGGGAAGCACCACACGTTTTGGAGGTTGGCTCTTCCGGAGGGTGCCAACCGAGACCACCCCTTTTGCAACCCTGTCTCTGCCGATGCAGCACGTCAACTGGCAGCTGTGAAAGTTCCAAGGATGTTGTTGATTGTTGCTGGCCAGGATCCTTTGAACACAAGACAACTCCAGTACTACCACGCTCTCAAGCAAGCTAACAAGGACGTCCTGTTGGTGGAGGTACCGGATGGCACCCATGTTTTCCGCAAAGTTGTTGCTTTAGAAGCAGAGAATGTGAGAGTTGATAAGGCCACTTCTGACTTCATTCATAAACCCTCTTACCTTCACTAAGATTCTACTAATCTTTCAATAATGCGAGGGAGGTAACACTATGTACAAAATTCCATACACATTGTATGGATGATGGCTTTCTACAGCAGTTTGCTGTTCCAAGTTGCTGTTTCAAGTTGCTTTTTGAAGTTGCTTTCTGAAGTTGCTTTTTGAAGTTGCTTTCTGAAGTTGCTTTTTGAAGTTGCTGTTTCAAGTTTCTGTTTCAAGAGTTAAGAAACGCCTTATACTGTACAAGTTCATGGAGTGTTTTCTTATTTTCAACAAAATTTTGGTTTTTGTAATAGTTGAGGAAACAAGATTGATAGCAACAAAAAAAATTTATGTATGGTATGTCGGTAACGTCTTACACGATGGTTTGATGAGAGTAGATGATGCATTTAATTTGGTTGTGAGAATTGAAGAGGCCCAGCTTGTTGAATTACAAAAACAACATGCTCATCTTGTAATTTTGAAGAGATTGATTTTATCTGAGCATGTGTGATTTCGTGAACGGACCTTCTTTGTCATTGCACTACATACAATTCTAATAACAAGAGTTGTTTGAAATGAAATTGGTTTGGATTCTGGTTGGTTAATAATTTCCCATCTCTTTACTTGAGCTATCCATAAGGACACATTTGCAAAAGTACATATCTTGTTTTGAGACAATTGTTTTGGAACACACTTGTTTTGGAGAAATTGTTTTCAAGAGTAGATATTATTTTAAAAACGTTGTTTTGTTGCCAACTTGTATAATTTTTTTATCTATGCAGTAGGTGCATATGTTTGTTATCATTGCAAAGTTTTGTTTACAAGCCCTTATAATGATAGAAAGCTCACTAATACTCATAGCTATTTTTTACATATTTTATGAGGATGTATTCTATGCAAAAAACGTCACTTCTTTATTTCTATTTCTAGTCATTTATTGGATGGTATACTATTCAAAATAATATTCAATTGCTACTAGTCAATGATAATTTCAAGTTTGCATGTTGGGCAAACTTTGTTTTGGTGCAACCATTGAAGAATGCACTCAACATGGTATACATATTTGCAAGGCAATCTTGATATGCTATCCTTTTTTTTGTATTCAAGTGGACAAACTACACATTGATCTTGATTGAAGATGTTGTCTTTGAAGTTGAGTCCATATATGAATTGTGGAAGTACAGCAAAAGGTTGTAAATCAAGGTCTCTCCTTTCCCTTGTTGATTCTTCAAGTTCGGTTGGTTCAATTGAAAACAAATGCTCTTCTTCTAAAACGGAATCATGTCTTTTGATTATCATTGCCACTTCTTTCACTTTGGACGCAAGCATTGCTATTGCCATGAGAAAAAACCTCATAATCTCCTTCATAAAAAACCCTACTTCTATGATTGAAAACAATTGTGCTAGAAAGCATAGTTGGTTGCGGGCATTGGATTTGAAGAAAGAGAGGAAAATTAGTAAGATATGGTAGGGTAATTCTAAAACTATTTTCATTCCTCTCCATATTTTGAAATCTTTTGAGTTTTTTTTTACAATAGCTTATATAACTACAACCAATTTTTCTTTGACTTTCAAATTGATACCACTAAATTTTTGCAGCACATCAAAAAATTCAAATTTGTTGCAACATGATTTTATGCTAAAAATCAATAGAAGTTACAATGAAGTAGGAATACACACGAACTTGAGATTTATATATTGGATAAATTTTTAAAAAAGTAAAAATGAAACTACATTAAAGTAAAAGAGAAATGCTATTGACTTGAATTATAAATAGTGTGAAGTTGCACTTGGTAAAAGTGAAACATAATTAAAATAAAATTATTACAAAGTGTAATTATATTAAAATAAAAATTAGATATAGTCAAACTAGAGTAAAAGAAATTTTCTAGCCAATCTATATTACTGTACCTTACTAGCAGCTTTGGCAAAAATTAATTCTTGAAATATTTGCCTAATTTTTTTCATAATTATGGACAATGATTGCCTAAATTTTGGAAAATTTAGTGCTGAAAAAAAAATTATACAAAAGGTGCTAAAATAAGAATACTACCAAATAAGTTTTGTAATTACATTAACTTACACATAGATCACAATATAAAATTTGAACTCAAAGTTGCAAAATCAAACAACACACGTACTTTCAACTCATTTTTGTCAACTTCTCGAAATGTTAATTGTAAAATTATTTGTAGAATAATTTTCATTTTATTGAAACACAACCTCACATAAAAAAAAGAATTTTCATACAAAAATACAAGCAAAAGTTAGTTCATAAATACAATAAGCATTAAGGCAACATGAGAAATTAGCAACTACCATTCTTTTCATGAATGCCATCTTATCAATGAATACTAAAATGAAGATCAGCCTCAAATTGTGAATCACATCAATTCAATACAATAGCTAACTACCTCATTTATAATATTTGACTTGAATGAATGCCTAAATGTATATATATATTTTTTGAAAGTGACTAATTTTTTTTTAACTTTTTTTTGAGTTGCCTAATCAATTTTTTGCACTTTAATTAATTATTGGGCAGGAAAGTGCCAAACCTGCTAGTAAGATACAATATTAAAAAATACCTTTAAATATTTTCAACATTTTTGTTATTTTGTGTAAGATCACTTAGATCTCTATAAACTTATTTTTCAAAAGTTTGCAAAATTTGTATTGTTGTATTCAAATGTTAACCTCTAAAAGCTAAATGGTATTTTGGAAGACAGAAAGTTCAAAATTGCCACCTTTTGATGATTTATTTAAAGTCCAAAATCAAATTTCTTTTTGAATTCCAATGTTGGAAGAAAAACTGTGTTTGAAATGACAAAAAATGTCCAATCAACACGTCCAAATGACAAAAGGGTCCAAATTGACATTGTTCCCTTGTAGTGAACCCTCTAAAAGTGTAATGATCAAGTAAGAAAATGTGTGGAAAACGTTTCAACCCATTTGACCATGTGGATTAAAAGATCATAACTGAGATCATAATGTTCATAGTTCCAAAAAAAAAAAATTAAACCCTATCCAAAGGGGACATCAGACTTTGAGCCAAAAATTTCTATTCCACACAAACTTAAGGATCTGGGACATTCATAAGTACAGTGACTACCAAAATTGTCTCAATGTTTGCTTAGACGCTAGGTTTTTTTCAATATCTCCACTATATATAAGTAGCATTTTATCCTCAGATTTTTTGGGTGTGATCCTTGTGCAATCATGATCAAGCATATCAAATTTTGGTTACTAAAAACCAAGATCCTATTTTTGGTAAACGGTTTTGTGTCAAAATCAAGAAAGTTGATTTAAAAACATTGGTGATGAATTTTTGAGATTTGATTGCACGGGTATGTTTGAGACATCCATACGCACATCTTTGCTTCAAACAAGTATTTCCAAAACAATTCTACAAATTTCTAAAATTATTTTAAATTTAGGCCAAATTTAGTAAACTTGATCATCCTTCATGGAATATATTGTTTGGCAAAATAACTCATATGTTGTGATTGAGTTTGTACCTTTAAACATGATGATATATTTATTTTGCCAAAACAATAGATTCCATGAAGGATGATCAAGTTTATTAAATTTGGCCTCTTTTTTTTTTGAATTAGAATTTTTTAGAATTTTTTTGGAAATATTTGTGTGAAGCAAAGATGTGCGTATGGATGTCTCCAACATACCCATACAACCAAATCTCAAAAATTCATCATCAATGTTTTTTAATCAACTTTCTTGATTTTGACACAAAACCATTTACCAAAAATAGGATTTTGGTTTTTAGTAACTGAAAATTGGCATGCTTGATCATGATTGCACGAGGATCACACACACAAAATCTGAGAATAAAATGCCACTTATATAGTGGAGATATTGAAAAAAACTTGGTGTCTAAGCAAACATTGAGACAATTTTGGTAGTCAGTGTATATGATGTGAAGTTCAATCATGCAAAGTTTTAGACTCAATTAAGATGTCTAACTTACTCTAAACAAGCCTACATTACAAAATGGTCAAAAAAACAACTATTCACTAGCCAATCTTTAGAAATTTCCTCCATAATCATTTTTTTTTCTTTTACAAATTCAGATAGCAAAATGATGAAACCCTAGATTTTTTGTAAGTTGAATTTTTTCAAAGAAAACCACAAAAACTTGCAATGATATGCTAATTTAAGCTTTACAACTATCCATAGTCTTCAAATCTCCTTCATGAATTAAGCAAGATAGAAATGAAGGTTGACTCCATGAATGCCATCTTTTTCAAAACAAAGAAAAGAACCCTAATTTGTATTGGTTTCATGCTTCAACAATGAACAACCAAACTTCTTTGATTTAGTAGTCTAAACAAATTGCTAGTTGCTGAAAAAATTCATTACAAATGGTTAATATTGGCTTCCAAAGAATGCTAAGTACAAAAACTAAAAATCAAAAAATAGCTTAAACTTTCTTCCCATTATGGGAGAAGATTGTCATGATATTTTTCAAGTCATCCCTTATAATCACACATATATTTGCCCTTATGACTCCGGCAAAATGTGTGAGTTGTGTCTTGCCATCATTGCAAACCACACAATCTCCTCTCAAACTAGAGGTTGAGGGATAGCAATATCCATTATAACTTCTTGGTTCCTTGCAATTAGTCCTTTTTAGTCATGTAACAGAATTTTGCATAATTTTGAATAGAATTGGCAATGCATCAGTGGCCTTTGGTGCTCTTCACCATTCTTACACATGAACATGCATTCTTACACATGAACATACATGACAAAAAAATTCACCATTGTCATGTTTCGTAGAAGAAAAATAACACTTTGTCAAGTTCCTTGCCAAGTTTCTTGCTAGGACCTTAGCTAAGGTCTTCTACCAAAACCCTCACCTATACCCCCATCAAGATTAGGGAATTACTACAGCTACACCCTAAATTGCTAATGGGACATGCCCTTTGAGCATGAAAATTGATAATTTAGTGCTATTTTTTATTTATTACGTGGTCCATCATACATTCAATCACAACATTATCACCTCCTTGAAAGAAAAGATGACAAATACAATTATTTTTTGAAATATTATTGCACCAATACTATTTTTTTGATATATTTTTGCTTTAAGTAACTCAAAAGTCCTATATTTTTAGTTTGAAATTTAAGCACACCTTTTTTTAGTTTAGCCTTAGAATGATAAAGGGGAAACAAATATTTTGATTCAAATCCTCAAGGAGTGCACTCCACATTTTCTTTTGGTACACAAGCAATCAAATGAAGGGTTGTTTTAATTACTTGGGTCCTAAATTTTTGACATGGCTTGGAAATAAAGAAGCTACACTTTAATAGGCTTTGGGTCTTTATAAGTAATGAAGGGTAGTGTTTATTAATTAGTATTACATATTTTTTAGTTCTACATAAGGGTTGTTAAAATAAGAAATAAAAAACCAATACTTTTCTTAGCTATAGGTCTAGATTTTTTTCATGGTTATTACTCTTGCAAGTATCTGAAGCATGATCCAATGCCATGTGTTAAGCAACTTCTTCATGGTTATTTATGGGCAATCAAGACAAGCCATGTGTTGTTCAAGCATGTGGTTTAGAGATACAATATTGGGGTAAGATGAGAATTAATTGATGCAAGCTTTATTGTTCAAGGGTTAAGGTAGGAGGCTCTAATTTGGTCCAGGGCTCTAATTTGGTTTAGCTCTGAGAAGGGCTGACATGTTACTTCAAATGTCTATTACTGCTATTGATGAGTTAGGTGGGCTTAGCAAGTTAACCTAATTTGCTAAGCCCAGCTAACTCATTAATGACAAGAATAGATGTTTGAAGTAACATGTCAGCCCTTCCTAGAGCTGAATCAAATTAGAGCTTGGGACCAAATTAGAATCTCCTACCTTAGTTGACGTTATCTTCCTATGTGAGCACAATTAGTACGTTTAGGTTACTTTTTAGCCACATTGCTCAATGGCTAATTGACAAGTGTTGTAAATGAGTTCATGATTAATCAAGGAAACTTTGTGTTTACAAGTGCAAGTCATAAGCCACTCTAAGTGCAAGGTTCAATTTTTATGTCTAAACCCTAACAATGAATGTCACTGATTTTACAACTAGTGGATGAATTTCTTCAAATGTCATTATGAATTTATAATGAACATAGGGTACAAAAAAAGATGAATTTTAAAAAAAAAATGAAGTATAGGGTATATGAAATGCCTTCAATTTAGAAATTTAGGTAAATATAGCCCTATGAAAATCCAAATAATTTACCTACATAGCCCCCCTCTTATAGGACCTTGCACGCACGTTACCCACAAAGACCCTATACAGTGCACTTCGTGAGTCCAAATATTAAAAAAAAAAAAAAAAAAAAAAAAAACATTAAAAATCACTTTTTCATGCTTAGAGGGGGTGTCCCGTTAGCAATTTAGTGTGTCGCTATAGTAACTCCCCAAGATTATTGGTAGAAGCTAATTTTGAGTAGATTTTTTCTTCACTGCCCTTTGTTTGCTCCATGTTGCCCAAGCAATTGGTATTGTTTGAACATGGTAGCTTTTACTTGGGCATTTGATTGAAGGTTTACTCTTCTTTCACACAAAGTTGTTCATTTTATGCACTTTGTCTGCAAATTTTTACAAAAAAATTGTCTAAAATTGACTTCATAAGAACCTACACAAGTTTTCAATTTTTTGTTAAATGGACAATTGTTAGTTAGGAGTTAACAAGCTAAAAAATCCAACATGTTTTTATAAAACAAATGGTTAAACATTCCCTTACAAATTTTTCAACAATTGTGATTTCATTTCATTTGCACAACCAGCACACTCACATGAACCCCTAAAGGACCAAACTGCATTTTTTGGCAACATATCCATTTAATACCATATTAGGTAAATTGGGGAAAAGATCTAGTACATTCATGGACTTTCACTATTTTTGTCATTATGTAAAATTCAGCATATTACAAAAAAAAAAACATGTAATTTCTTCTATAATATTGAAGTCTCAGTGATTATTTGCAAGAATTTTGAATAATTTTCAATTTTGAGCTATAGCTATGCATACATTTATTGTACGTAAGATCAAGGTGGAGTACAAATTGGTACCTCCATTTTTCCCAATTTACCTAATATGGTGTTATTTAGGCAAGCTATTGCTAAGATAATGAATGTATTTTCACTAAAATTCAAAAGATTTGTGCCCATGGAGCATCTTCCCAATGCAACAATTCTTGAACCATTTCAATTTGTAAGAAAACAGTTATGATGAAATATGTAATTTTACTTACTTGAAGAGCTCAATAAGCACAACTATTTACAATGCATCTAAAGCTTTGGGATCTGTCCACAAGTTGAGGGACAAAGTTATTTCTTGTCAAACATTAACACAACCTCATTCCATGAAGGCAATTGTTTTTGCTTATTGCTTTTTATTTCACCTTAAGTGGATGTGGCCCTATGTTGATCAAGCTTGTCAAAGTCACAATTATTGACTGATGTTCTTTCATATGTTTCCTTTCTTTAAGGGCCAAAGAATACATTTTTTGTCCCTTGGATAACAAAATAAACTTCTTTATGATGGAAAAAAACTATTTCTTATCTGAAGTTTTTTCATATTTGATCATAAACACATGATCCATCACAAAAGGCAAAAAGCAACCTCATCAAATGCACTAATATTTTTAGGTAACCCAAATTGTGAGAACATTCACATACATGGTGTTAGGTTCCAAGTTGCCATTTTTGCAATTTTCATGAGGGCAACATGCATTATTGATTTTTGCCACTTTTTTGAAAATAACATTCTAATAAGTGGGACTTGCCACCACTATAGAGCTATCGTAGAGGGGCAATCACAATGACTAGCCTAGTATTTAGGGGTGAAATGTCAAAACTACCTTTGCAACCAATACAACACAAGGTGTTCTTTTAATATTTGGAATGGATCCACACCCCATTTCAATTGAGATCAACAAAAGAGTTGGAATATAGATTAATGTGGTTCTCGTGAGCTACTTAAGATCATAAATTAAAACTTTTTGTTGGTAGCAAATACCAATTATGCGATAACATATATACTATCCCCATAGGACATTTAGAACAAAAAATCCAAATACCAATATTAACACATTTGGAATTATTTTCAGTCAACAAGGATTGCTAGCAATAAGCTGGTACTTAGAACATCTATACCCACACACGTCCAAAGTTTGACACACACAATACTTGAATGATAAGTGCTCAAGGCCTCTCAAATTTTTCTCTTTAACACTCAAACCAAGTGCATCAAGTGTTGGCACTCAAAAGCACTATTCATTGTGAGTTTAATGAACTTTATCCTATACTCCACTTGATGACTGGTCAATTGTCTATTTATGAAGCATGCTTGAAGAGCAAGGGTGGGGAACAAAAAATTGAAGGATTTTCGACAAAAGTTGATGTAAAAACTTGCCACGTTAGTGAGACTGTAAGGAGTGCAAGGGTGCGGATACTCTTACCTTCCACAGTCACCTAGTCATCAAGTTCGCACTATACAGAACAGTACAGGACTAGCCACAACTGAGTCAGAAAAGCAAATTTGCAGTCCAACATGGAGAGAGTCATACTCCAGAGACTTCAATACTGTCAGCACAGACTCCACCGCAAATGACAAGAAAATGCCACGTTGAAGGGAAAAAAACGCCTACTTTACGCTACCAACGACAGAGATCGACCCCTGCATCCTTGTCAATGACTTCCTGGTAGTACGATGTGCACCAAATTCAGCACTCCAATAAATCCAGGGACTGCTGTACGGTGGTTCCTTGATGAACCTGGTCACCACTAGAAGTTCCTCAAAAGGTGGCACAGCCATAGTAGACACGGGGGGGAACCAAAGAGATAATATAGTAGACCACATGAGAAGCGTGCCGGATCCAAAGTTCATGCAAAAGGACTCCAGTCTAGCAACAACGTGCCACGAATCCTGGACAACCAGACTTGGAGAGAAATACGAGATTTACTCTTAGTCTACACCCACCGTTACCTTCCAGTACTGCTAGCTTTCAGACAATGACAGTCTCAATGCTATCACACCATGTAACATTTCACTGCTGTAAGTGATCTAATCAGCAGCAGAGGAAAATCCTGCACAAATAGAGGAAACAAGCAAGGCTCTACAGCATCACGTCACTACAAAAGCTGTCGAAACATGAGGAACCGCACCAGCAGGGTTGATAGAAAGCAAGACTTAAGCATAAAAGATCAACTCACTCACGTGCATGCAAAATCATCGCAACAACAGCAAGACATGCGTGCAGGGCAGAGAAACATTTATATATTACAGAAGCCATCGTCGTTGTCATGACATCATGAATGGAATATACAGTTATTAATCCTAGGCAATAGATCGACACACTGTCTGTTCAAATAGAGATAGGTCGATCAGTCATCTGACTAGACACACACACTCGCCTTGAGTGAGAGTGAGAGAGAAAAAGGTCTAAACTTGGGTCCAAGACCTCGCGGTATTTCATAACGTCAGAATAGGTTTCTCGGCCGTGGGCATGTACAGCAAAAATAAAAAAATAAAGGGTGTATCCACATGCATGCTCCCCCTCCGTGTGTACCACTACAATCCTGCTCTTGATAAATCAACAAAAGCCTGGTTAGCTAACATTCACAAATTGAGTGAAAAATCCAAAAAATGAGTTGAGAGAGAGGCCCCGGTTCGTTGTCTTCTCCCAGATTCCTTTCGGGGCGCGGCCAAAACCGAGCAGAATAATAATTGTCGCTACCCTATCCCTACCTCCACACTGCCCGCTCCTCAGCAGTGCGCACCCCAATATATCGAAATATGTGGTAAAATATCATACTGTTAGTTTTTTTATAAACTACTATGCACTGGCTCAGATGGTCATTTACCACCGTCTCCCAGCAGCAGCTCCAACCCTAGTACCGTACTCCAACAATCCCAGGTTCCCCAAAACCCCCAAATCTACTACCAAATTCCTCCAAATGCTCAGGGGCGACCAGCAACGGTGAGGGACCGCAACCTCCTTCTCAAATTGCTTCGGCTACAGCCAGAACGTTTGCTGGAGCAAAGATACCACCTGCTCTTCCAGAGTTCCTGCATACAGGCCATATTACTACTTGATACCAAGGCCAATTGGTCACTCACTCACTCACTCACACACATCAGCCTCCTGTACTCTCCCCAATACTCTCATGTAATGAAGAAATATCAATATCCCTAATCCCAGATGTTTTCTCGACGTCTCGGTTTCTCCGCCTCTGACGACAAACTTGACACACCAGCTACTCAGCAACAGGAAGTAGTGGCTCGGCACAACATCGCCTGCAATGGCAACTGCTGTACACTACAAAAAATTAAAAAAAGAGGCAATTTTATGCTGATGTTGCTTCTGCCTTTCACCATGCTGTTGAGTGGTCTGGCTCTTCCTTGACTAGATCGTTCACCCAGTCGAGATCTGGAGAATCTCCAATGGTCGGCCCAACATCGTTCAGTGAATTTCGGCTTAAACGGCCATAAATCTTGGCTCGCAGGTCCCGCCCGGATTCTACACGCTGTACAGTGGGCTCACCGTTACCATCCTCGTCTACCTCCCACCGCTCCTTATGCTCCCACCGTGCAGATGATTTGGTGGGCGTGCCAGGAACGCTCTGGGAGCATCGACGAAGTGGAGAAGGTCCGGTTGTGTATTGCTGCTGGAGCCACTGAGCTGCAGATGCAGGAGGTGAGCCACGAACTTCCAACTGCTGTAGCGTGGCGATCAGCTCCATCATGGACTTCTGCGGTACTCCGGAAGGCGACGATGGTGCCGAACCCGGGTGCATGCTGGAGTGTCCACTGTGCAGGCTGCGATGATCGCTGGAACACGGAATGGACAGCGTGGGCATGGAGTTCAGCCGGTCCAAATGCCGACGATGAGCAGGTACTGGGGATGTCTGCGCATGAGCGCTCAGCGACCGCGCTTGGGCGGCTTGCTGCAGAGTGGCCTGCATGGACATCGCCTGAGACATGGCAGATTGGCCTCCGGACATGGACAGGCTAGCGAAGGTGCTCGCATTCGCCCATTCATCGGCAGACGACGGGGACAGAGGAGGAGACCCCGTGGGCGAGAGGGGCGGAGATATGGGCGGTGCGTAATGGGCGTGCCCGACAAGGGTCGACCTGGGCGATGACGTCTGGGATGGGATGCATCCCGGGCCTGAGTGCGCCGCACTTGAGTAGTTGGAAAAGTGGCTCAACGGGGAGCCCACGTTACCAAGCGAAGAGCCGTCGTAAGATGATAGCGCTTCGTAGGCGAAAGCTCCGTCGTAGCTGGCTGCAGCAGCTGCTCGGGGCGAGCCATCATATGACCCGCCATTACGAGCGGCCGTGGTGGCTGCGTTGGCCGCATTAGGGAGCAATCGTAACTGCTCGGGCGTGTGAGCGAAGAAACACACGCGACGCCGGCAGTTCCGACCATCCTTGCACGGCTGAGTGCGGTACCGCGCAGGGTGCAGCCAGCACTCGAACACTCCATGGGCGAACTCGCAAGCATCGCCTCGGCGACAGCTCCCCTTCCGGAAGTCGGGACAGGCGGTGCCTGAGTAATGGAACCGACGAGGATCGCGCCGACGGGCTTTCTCACCCGGGTGTGCGAATGGGCACTCCGTCCAATCGTGGCTCCTCCCTCTCATGCACCGCCGCACCTTGAATTCGAACATCCGGAACTGATCGCACCCGTACATGTCCACCGCTGGCCAGGCCTCTTCGTCTTCATTGTTCGAAGGAAGGTACTTGTTGAAGAGAGCATCGGAAAATGTCGGTGACCCCATAGACGATCCAGCGCCTCCCAATGGCGACCCGGGAGGCAGAGTGAGGCCCCGCAAATCCGGCCTACCCGCGCCCTTCCCGGCCTCGTCGAAAAACCCCCCCTTTCCTGATGGCGCTTCAATTAGGCAGTCGTCATCGAGCATGGACAATCCCGAGAAGTCCGATTTTGATACTGGCGAGCTCGGGGGGCTGCCAAAGAAGTTGCCGAAGGCATGCAAGCTTGCGCTCCCACCACCGCCGCCGCCGAAACTCTGACTCCTTTGGTACACATGGGGCGAGGAGCCACCATTGAGAGACGTTTCGGCATCCCTCGACACTGCAGGCGAGAAAGAGTTCAAGCGCCGCATTGCATGCTGAGGTGAAGAAGAAGAGTGCTGCTGCATGTGCTGCTGCGAGGTCGGCACGTAGTCTACCATCGACTCATACAACGACGACCCTCCGCCTTCCAATGACGACGACAATCCTGACGCTCCCCCGCTCATAAACAACGACTCCCCTCCAAACAGCTGTCGCTCCTGCTGCCTTTGCAACACTGCCAACATTCTCTCTGTCTCACTCGTCCCCCTCCAAGGACTGGACTGGACTGGACTCCAACACCACCGTCGTCACCCGACGCTCGTTCGTCCTCCTCTCCTACACCTCAAGCTCATCTCCTCACGCACGTCCTCTCCAACACCTACCAGACTCAAGAAGCAGAAACCTAACCACTCAAGAAAACTCGCACTCCACCGAACCCCAAGTCCAAAATCAATACAAAAAAGTCCCCGACTTCTCACTAGGACTGTCCAACGCGGTCTCCACAGAATCCAGCAGCCAACGTCTCCCAAATCGCGCCTGCGGAGTCTCAAATTGCACCGGCCCGCTTGCACAAAGTGATCGCCGAACGTCGCTCCAAGGCGCAAGAAGCGCAGGTCAAGCCGCGCGCCCGTGGAAGAGGGAGGACAAGCCACCGCCGTCCAGCGGACGCGCACGCTGCCCAATGGACGGCGTTCCAACGCGCCATTTTCGGGATCCAGGCACGGGTGCCCGTTGGGAAGCTGCAAGGAGTCCCGTCGCCTCGAAATACCGGAGGCGCGTTTCCGGACTCTACCAAACAGCCAGATCTACCGAATTTCGTCATCTAGCTACGGTCAAGATCTTTGCAAAGGTTTCGCGAATCTCCACTCTCGGGGAATTTGGGACAGCGCAGAGGGGCGCCATTTTCGGGGGGGGACTCGATTTCCGGGGGGACTCGATTTTCCGGGGGTCGATTTTTCGAGGGGGTCAATTTTTTAGGGGGTCAATTTTCTAGGGGGTCAATGTTTCGAGGGGATCAATTTTCGGGGGTTGATTTTTTGGGGGTGAATTTTTCGGGGGTTAATTTTTCGGGGGTCAATTTTTTGGGGGGTCAATTTTTCAGGGGAGTCAATTTTTCGAAGAGAGTCGATTTTTCAGGGGGTGATTTTCCAGGGGGGGTTGATTTTCTGAGGGGTTGATTTTCTAAGGGGGGTTGATTTTCTAAGGGGGGTTGATTTTCTAGGGGGGTTGATTTTCTAAGGGGGGTTGATTTTCTAAGGGGGGTTGATTTTCTAGGGGGGGTTGATTTTCTAGGGGGGTTGATTTTCTAAGGGGGGTTGATTTTCTAGGGGGGGTTGATTTTCTAGGGGGGGTTGATTTTCTAGGGGGGGTTGATTTTCTAGGGGGGGTTGATTTTCTAAGGGGGGTTGATTTTCTAAGGGGGGTTGATTTTCTAGGGGGGGTTGATTTTCTAAGGAGGGTTGATTTCCGAGGGGGAGTCAATTTTCCGGGGGGAGTCGATTTTCCAAGGGGGAGTCAATTTTCCGGAGGGGTGTCCAAGTGGACCCGGAAGCCGTGCAGTCACCTTACTAGAAATATCTCTGAATCCATGTGATTGACATTTTATAAGATCGTTTTGCTGACGTTGTGACTGTACCGATATCCGCTCTTGACAGAGAGGACAAAAAAAACCCAAGAAAACCTAGCAAAACCCAGTTATTCCTAAAGAAACCCAACAAAACCCCTCAAAACCCAAAAATAACCTCTCCAAAAAAAAACCCCAAAACCTCTCTAGACCCCTCAACACCCCCCCAAAACCCCCAATATCTTTGAAAGACATAGTTGAATGATGGCCTTCACACTAAAGTTGTTAACCCCTCACCGCCCATGGTATTTTTGAGTATCTCAAAATTTGCTTGAAAGTGTATAAAGTTTTGGCATTTTGATCAATCTTATCAATTTTCTTTTAAGCGCAACCGTACAATTTCAAAGTAGACATGTTATAGATCACATAGGAAATAAAATCACAACAATATCATTTATGGATTGAAAGATTATAATGTTTGATCATGAGGGTGTTAAAATTGCAAAAGTGATTTGAAGTCTTTCAATCCTCTTTTTGCATCTCAAACCTAAAGTTGAGGGTACCAAAAAAATATGAGTATGTAAAGTATATCATGCATAACCCCAATCAATTTACGACTTCTCAAAATCTATTCTACAATTTTTTTAAATGAATTTTTAATGTGATTTTTTGTCCAAGTTCTAGTGTACTTGAGGCTCATTTCCAAGATCCTTCAACACTAGAAAGTGAAGATTTGCAATGGATACCCTTGCACAAAATCTTGAATAGACAAATCACTTCAATTCATTTTCAAAATCAGACTCTTGATGCTAAAACTAGACTTCAATAAGAATTTAAAAATAATAATAATCACTAAAAAAATCTTGAAAAAATGTTACAAATCTCTGAATAAAATTCAGTTGGGCCCTTGGGCAGTGAGGGGCTAATTGCACAACCAATAACTGTTTTCATATTGTGGATTTACCATTGTATTAACTAATGATTCTCAATTGGTTGTGAAACCCAATTTTTAGATTTTATTATGAAACTATTATTTAATATAAAGTGGTCATATTTGTACAAGAACTCTTTTGCTAAGAATTTTAAATATTATATTTGATGTATGGTGATCTTTAAAACCTAATCACATGGTAAAGTTGTACTTTGAAGTGCTGTGTTTTGTATTAGATATTTCCAGCAAGTTCTGAAGTGACTCACGTTAGAGCTCATTGTGTGGTAAAATCTTTACAAACAATAGTCTATAAACCTATTTTTGTATAATGGAAAATCTTAAGTAGAGAATCTCAATAAGTCGGACAAACCAAATTGATGAGCTCTTTGCATACAAATTAATAGATTTTCTTTTCAACATTCTATAAAAATATTGGGTTTACACCATTTTAAATTTTCTCTCAATACCATTTGCCTTCCTTTGGAATTTATTTTTTGAAAAACACATTCAATGATGAGATCCCTTGTTTTTTGTTGTATATAATGTTTGTAGGCCAAACCATTGTTTGGCTAATGTAATATTCTTAATTGTTTTCATTTGTGAATTTCAGTTTCTTCACCTTGTTACTTAGAAGAAAATTTTCAAGAATTATTCTTCTTTCCTTTTTTTATATGCTTTAATCCTTAAACAATAGGTTGGTCACCGCAACTAGCCCGGCTACAATGTTCTATAGTATTCTCCAATGGTGTCACTATTGTGGCAAGTGCCCAAAAGTCAATAGTACATGCTGACCTCATGAAAATTGCAAGAAGGGTAGTATGGAACTTAAGACTGTGTTTGTGAATCTTCTCACAATATAGGTTACCTAAAAATATGATTGTATTTGATGAGGTTGTTTTTTGCCTTCCAGTATGGACTATATGTTTATGATTACTTCTAGAAAGATATCAGATGAAAAACAACTTTTTTTGGCCAAACAAATTGTTTTCTTAGAACCAAAGTACAATATATGTCCTCCTCAACCTTTAGGGGTCAAGGAATTCCAACCCTATTGATTAGCATAATGAAAGGGATGATTTGAGCTTTCAAAAGGTGTATATAAATACTCAAGGAAATGACAAGTCAACGGTTCTTGGCATGATTCATGGAACTCAAAAGACTAGGGCAAAGAACATCTGAACAAATCCACCAAAAGTCACAATTTTACAGGCAATAATAAAAACTACAATCAAGCATTAGAAAAAGTATGAACCCCCAACAAGGCCCTTATGAAGTTTCAAGAGGATAAAAAGGGACCTCAAGACATGGACTTATTGCAATAAACAAATCATTAATCCACTATTTTTGACCATCCTTTGAGTTCAATGAGTGAAGTACTTTACTTGGATAGTGACTAGTGAGTGCATCTACATATTTTATCAATGCAATGTCTTTTTGTATTGTTTTAGATTGTGCATGTGGATAAAGTCCTTCATACAAGGACTAAATTACCATTTTATATTCATGGTTTTTGTAATGTACAATAGGAAAGTTGTATGAGGTAGAGCCACTTCTCACACTTACTAATGTACCTAGCCTAGGCTCAATAAATGTTATGAGTGTCAAATCTTAAGGGCCTTGTTGGGCATTCATAAATTTGGCAAAGTTTGCTAACTACTTAGAGCATCTCCACCAATGGCTCTAGCTCGGTCAAAGTGGATGAAAAGTAGCCAAGCCCCTCTCAAAACCCTGTCAAACTCTCTTATTTGGCAAGTCTAGCAAGCCACTCTCCAAGCCACTATTCATGCACTATTCATCCTAAGTTTAGTGAGTTTTATTCTCTACTTCCCTAGATAAGTGGTCAATTGCTTATGTATGGGGTGTGTTGGAGTGTAAGGCCACCTTTTCAAAGAGCATGGGTGGAGATTGAGAGCCTTCATGCCTTGCCAAACCAGATGGAAAACTTTGAGCCAATCTGGAGAGGTGGAGATGCTCTTCTAGGGGCGTCCCAAGTCCCATTTTTGCAAGTCCCACCTCAACTCAACATGAATCTGACCTTTGTTGGGTTTCTAATGACAGGAAGGAGTACTAAAAAAAACCACAAGTATTTTATGCAAATACCTTGGTGAGAATTCGGTTGAAAATTGGATTTATCAAAAAGGTTAACCTAAACCTTCGGTGAAGTCATGTTCTCTTTGGTGTTGAATCCTTAAAACAATGATGTCATGTAGACAAAATGCAAGGAACCAAAACGTGGAACTTGGGACATGGTGTGAAGCACCAAGTCCCAACTTTTATCTTTATACCAATTAAATTCTCTCATTAGAAGAAGCTTGTGTTTTTCTACTAATTCTTTTGGACATCCATTAATTTTTATGTTTATAACAACTTCAAACATAACATTAAAATATTAGTTTTAACCTCAATTATAACATATAAAAATAAGTGAACGTCCAAAAAAACTGGTAAAAAAACCACAGATTTCTTCTAATGTCTATAGAGCGTAGACATGGGACTTAGTGGGAATCACCCTTTATACTCACAAGTGTGGACCCACAAGAAGGGTGCTTTGTATTGACAAATGCAACTAAGGGCTACTTTACAATAGGGCTTGAAAGTTAGAAAGATCATCAACCACGACATGTAGAGGGTAAAGTTTTTCAAAATATTTTTGAAGCTCAAAAATTAAGATTTGATCAGAGCTTAAGATCAATAACTCTATTTTCATAAAATGGGAAGGCTGGTTCATGAGCGATCATTGCCAAAAATCAACAAAACAATATTTAACTATATGTTTAGACAAAAGATAGTCAACATTTTAGAATCCGGTATAAATCCTAGTGGTTCTATATGGTTTCTTCATTCATTTCCTTTTAAAAAGTTTCAATACTTGTAGGTATAGCTTCAAAAAAATCATTAGACACAAGTAAAAAATATCCTATTGTACTCATATTTTAATAGATGCTTAAGATCATTTTTGAGGCCAAATGTGTTAAAATATTGATCCTATTCTAATACATGCTTAAGATCATTCTTGAGGCCAAAAGTGTTAAAATATTGATCCAAAGTGCCCAAAGTTTTGATAACTTCAACTTCTAGTCTAAATTAGCCCACATCAGCTATTTTGTATTTGATTTTGAACATTTTGACAATTTTTTTCTTAAACCATTTGAATAACATACACAAGCAAACTTGTTTTTAACATAAATTTGGAGACAAATTAGAGCACCCTCGATGGTCATGCCATGTAGGACTTGTAATGGTGAGATGGAGTTGACAAAAAAATAAGGGACCCAATGAGGATAGTAACCACCACTAGTAATTAGGGTGCATGGCAATGGAGGGCCTTGAAGCGACATTTTGCATGTCGTTGCTGCACACCCCAAGTGAAGCAAAAAAAAATGTGGTTAACAATATCATGGCAACAACTAAGCGTCTTTGAGAAAGAAAAGAATGAACTGGGAATCTCATCCAAAATTCCCTAAAATCTCACGCTCTCACTTTAGATGGCCTCACCCTCATGTGAGGGACCAAGTCAACCTTCTGTGTCAATATAGAGTGTCAACATAGCGTGCCAACTTATTGTGTCAATCCCCACGACAATATGTTCATGTGTTAGCAAATGGGTTGTTGGGTCCCTTCACCTCAAATCTAACACTCTATCCACAAGATTGTACTAACCCAAATTCCAAATCTTTTTGTTGTTCTCATATGCAATCTTATCATTGAGACTACTCTTACACCAAAAAATTAGATAATGATTTAATGTTTAATTATGAATTATGAATTTTGAATATATTAGTGTAAATAAATGAAGGTAGCCATCGCACAATCTACAGTAATAATTGCTACATTATGACCTCATGATCACTTCTCCATGATTTCTTGTTACAAATTTGTTTACAAGTAGGTGTCTACACTACACATATAACCCCTAGAGGACTAGACCCCCTTTTTTAGAAACATAGCAATTTTGGACAGGTACTTGTGATTGGAGCTTTTCATATTTTGGGCTAAAATTTTAATAGAATGTAGGGACAAGGTTTATCTTTCATATGCACTAAATTTCATGACATTTGAAATTATGACTAAAAAGTTATGGCCTAATTTGTTGTTTTTTACGTTTGTTGGGCAGCCTAGAAGGATTTTTAAAAATCACTTTTTTCAAAAACATTAAATGTAAATGGCTTTAGGAGATTTATGTGAATGTAGGAAGCTTTTAATCATTCCATTTGCATCAACGAGATGAAAGTTATGAGGATTCTTTGTTTGCAAGCAGTTATGGACTCTCTACTCCAAAAATAAACTTTGAAGTCCTTTATTTTACTCAATTTTCAACATTTTGGAAAAAGAACAAAACCAAAGGAGGAATTTTGTTTATGACAACATTATGACCATTGAGATTGGCATTCTTCATTTCCATAATTAAATTCTTAACAATTTAGTGTTTTGAATCATTCTCTACTTCTTTTTACTTACTAATTTTTTTCTATATGTTATACAACTCCAAATGATTTGAAACTTTTTTGACATGTACTTTACTTAGGTGGAATAAGGAATTTAGAGAAGCACCACCCGCATGGCCTTTTTCCCTTAGGAATTTCATATTTTGAAGGGTAGCTGCCCGATTTTTTACAAGACATTTTTGAATGTTGAAACCATTCTAACTTCCAATCCATGTGATGGAAAACTCTGAAATTTTTTCCACATCTTCCAAAACCATTTTTCTACAAGATCCGATGGTCACATATGTATAAAAATGTTTTTGTTTTCAAATTTGGTTGATGCTCAAAAATGGCAGTTTTAAAGAGTTTTTGGTGAAAACTTTGCTTGGTCCTTTCGGGGTTAATGAGCCCTTCGCATTTTTTGATATCTCAATTCTGAAAAAGAGCTGATGATTCTTATGCTGAAGAGATAAAGGTCGAGAATAATTCAATAGCACCTCGCTAAGTTGACCCCTTATAACTCAATATTTGTTTGGTAATTTGAGTTATTTTTCATCCACTAACTTGATCATATGGCTATAAGTCAATCCTCCCCTTTTCTAAGACTCAATATGCAATACATAAATTATTGTGTTACAAAATTAGTATTCTAAAACGAGGAAGTTAGATACTGGCTAATAATGATTCTGAAAGTAAATGACAAATTTTGGAACCTGAAGTGTAGGTCATCTTGTTAAGGAAAATTAGTTAATTCGCATGGAATTAGTTTTATTAGCCTCTTGTCAAACTACATATTTCTAAAAGAAATATATATTTGGCATGGATTTACCAACTTTGCACTTCACTTGCAATACTTACTTTTAGTTCAATGTAGCAAGTTGTTGTATCTGTAATTTTCTTAGCGTAATTTCAAAGTCCATCAATTTAAGTTTAGCAAGACATCCTAGTGATTGTTTATTTTCTACATTAACCAAAATGGTCTTTCAATCTAAGCAATTTTTTTGGTTGGTTTATTTTTCTTCTACTTAGCACTTGTATATGAACTAAAAGTTCAATGGTAAGATCGTGGATATTGTAAAACAAAATTTGAGATTTTTAACAACAACAAAGCTGACAGATGTTAAATTGATTTTCAACAAAAAGGCCTTGAGAAAGTGGTTCTTACGTTTATGTATAATCTGGCATTAAGTGTTTCATATGCTCAAAAGCTACCTCCATTTTTTTTTATGAATCCCCACATCAAAAAGAAAGTATTTGAGCATTAATTTTTCAACGATGCCCATATTAATCACACGGGATTAATCATGAACTTTGAGTGCTAAATTGCAATGGGTACGTGTACCATAAGGAGGAAATTAAGGTGTTGGGGGAAGCAGTAAGGGGTTTGTAGATTTCTTAGCAAAATTTGACTTTCCCTCCCACCCTTTTAGGAAACGAAAAGCTTTGTTTCTCAAAATGGTCTCAAGACTAATTCTTGCTTTTTTGCTAATTTCTCAAGCAATCGAGCTATGCTTGCACCTTCTTACACTTAGCTGGACACTCAAAAAACATTTTGGTATACAAAGAAAAACAAATGCATGAAAATTTTAGTGTTTTCTCTTGTGGAAAACTTCTGTAAAATATTCTTTCTTTTGAAGTTTGAAACCCCCTAGTGACTATGGAATCACGACGAGGAAGTTTAATGTTGAGTAGCAACTAGGGGGTTTCAAACCCGAGTACATTCCACAATTAAACAAGTTTTCCCCTTCACACATTTTTTTGCAATTGGGATTAAATGGCATGCCGTTTTTTGGGGGCCAAGGTGGTAAACCTCAGCTCATTCACCTACCAAAAAGTGTAAGACTTAATTACAAAATTTAGATTCACATTTCAATTCAAAAACCTTGATTTAGTCTTGAATCGCAGAGGATGTCAAAATTGACCAACTTCAATATAGGGAGCACAGGGAGCACATTGTTAGAATCACCCTTGTTTGTAACAAAAGTTGAGAAATTTTCCACTATGGCCCCACAAAATAGCATGCCATGTAACCCTAGCCCTTTTTTTGCCAAGGGAAAATAACTTGATTCCCCATTTACAATGGCCTCAAAGTTGCCATTTTTTTTCTTGATCACACTTCAAAGACCCTATGCTTGCACTTCTCCTCACCTTGCTAGGTGCGCAAAACTATAAAACTTTTTAGTACAAAATTTTTTGACATAAGATTTTTTTGGCTTCTCACATGAAAAACAATTTTGAGAGAGAGCGTTATGGTAGCCAATCACAAATTGAGGTAAGATTTTGACAAAAATTTGCTGAAGAATTAAACGCTAAGGGGAACACCCTCCCAAAGAGCAGCCCCTTGTTACAAATATCTCTCTTGTCCCTATGAAGTTTTACCAATTTTTATGAAACCGCCAATGGCAGGTCTGGGAACGTAATCCCACCATGCCCGAAAAGACATTTCAACCCTAGGAAGTCGAGCATGGGGTGGGAGAGTTGGGCATGGGCCCCCTCCCCCCCAAGGCCGTGCAACCGCGGGCCCATACATGACCGCTCCAAATTCTGTCCACCCCCCTCCCCCCCAGCAGCATGGCAGGACACTCGAGTAATCACCCACCTTGGGAGCCGAGTTGCTTCTGCTTTGCCAAAAGAGGCTGTCTGTAAATTGGAACAAAGGTACAGTAAGCTTAACCCCTGAGCGCCCAGGGGCAATATTATCGCCTCTAGTTTTTGAAAAATGTCCACATTTGGCTCTTATCCTCTTCTTAATGGTACACTCAAATGGTACACTCAAAGGACTTGTACTTTTTTGTGTACCTCCATGCATGTGTTTACTACCACTCAAAAAAAATTCAAGCTATTTGACTATACTTAAATAATACTTTTATTGGACTAAGTACACAAGGGTATGGATTTGAGTGAATTTGGCTTGGGCGCTCAAGGGTTAAGTTACAAACTAAATTTCTGGTAGTGAAATTTAGTGTTTACAATACTCAATACTAACTTAACCCTTGAGCGCCCTAGCAACCCGATTTGGGTCGCTCCAAATTTTAAAACCTTGTTTTGAGGCACTGGATCTAACTTTTTGGTCTTGTTATAAACTACAATTATGAAAGCATTCAAGTTGTCTATGTCAATGGAGTAATGGCAAGGAAAGTCAAATTGTTGTATAAGCGCTGCAAGAGATTTGATTTGGTGAAACACCGTACGGGGCAACGGGGGCGGTTTAGCAAGCAACGTTTTACATGCTGCAACCGGTCAATATCCCATGCACTCTTCCTTGTGTAAGCTTTGTGGTAGCAAGAAAGTTGTTGGCAAGGGTTCAAGCATGTTCTAGATCCTTATTATGGCAGCTGTCACCGATTGTGCCGGTCATTGTTTTCCGTGCAATAGCAATTTGAAGCCCTAAAACTTGACATGAAAAGAAGTGCAATCTTCAATAATTTATAAGTGTGTGCATTCACATTTGATCTTGCTACTCACAAAATTTGAGATGAATCTAGGGCTTATAGAATTTTGTAAAAATCATCAAATAGCAACTACCTACCAAAAAATGAAATTTTGACATCACAAGTTGTTTGATCAAATGTTATAATCTCCCATCTCCCGCGGTGAATTGTTCCCAAAATCTGCAAGCCATTTTCTAAGTAGGTGTTCCACTATTTTCAAAGGTTATTTTTTGTGGATCATCCGATTGACCAAGATATGATGCATCAAAGTTGTCGATCTCCAAATACCCTGATTTTGGTGGATACAGCCTGGGCGCTCAGAGGTTAACCCTTAAAGGTCACAAAGGACGATTATTATCCTTTCAATGCAAAAAAAATAGTATGGGGGTTGGAAAAAAAGCTTTTTTTATTCAATTTTTTTTCAAAATCTGTCATTGCAAGGTTCTTCATCACGAAGTGCCAAAATTGGATTGATTGAAAGTCCTCATGTTTTTAAAAGTGAAATTTGTGAGAACATTCACAACCATGGTTGATAAGTCCCCTCCTGCCCTTCTTACAAATTTCATGTGGGCAGCATGCACTATTGACTTTTCCCACTTTTTGAAACAATACTATAGGTTGGCACAGCCTTAGCATTGTAGATGTATAATGCAGGGGCAGGCCACAGCTATGGACTCCGGCATTTAAGGGTTAACTCCAATTTTAAATGTTGTCAATAATGTTGTTGCTGGATTCCTCTAAAACAAACCTTGGACAAAATGACTCTATCAACTTGTCTTTGGGGCCATGATATATGTGGCCATGGTAAAATAGATTCATTGTTGTATGACAAGAGCAAAAGTAATTATCTGCCCTTATTTGGAGTTGATCATTTCATTCCTTTTTGTTGTTCCTTAACCCCTGAGCGCCTAGCACAAGTTTGCTTAAAACTGAACCCTTTGGAATTCATTCCTATCAAACTTCACTTAAAAAAGATTCACATAAATTGACCTTATCGATTGATAGGAAACATATGCTTGGAGTTTCATAGAAAGAGACACATCCTTACACCGTACCATTGAAATGATTATAATGGTCAAACCTTGAAATGTTTCAAAACCAGATGCCATATTCTCGCCCCTTGAGCACTCAGGGATTAAAAAAAATTAGGGTCTTTGAACTTCTATGTAGATTCTATATTCCCAGATTTCAATCTTTTGGTAATAAAAATTTGAAATCCGACTTGCAATTTTTGACATGAGAAAAAGCAGAGTTTTTTATCTTGACCTAGACAAGCACGGTGTGAAAGTCATTAAGTCTTACATGAGTTTTAGTATGCTCCATTGTTGATGTTACCAACACTAAATGTCAATTGTGAACACTAAGGAGTTGTTCACATTATGTCCCACATCCATCTTTACAAGTTCCACCTCAACTAGAGATCTCTAATTTATGTAATTTTTGAGGATAAAAAAGAACTCTAATGATAGCTATAAATATTATTATGCAAAAAGAATGGTGGGGCTTGGGCTAAAATTTGGGTCAAGTAAGATGGTCAACATAAACTTTTGGTAAAGTTCCACCATTTTTGGCATCAATACCTTCAAAATGAACAACCATGCAAGCAAAACAGTGAATCAAAACTTGGGACTTTGAACATAATGTGAATTGCTAAGTCCCAACTCTTAACTCTCAACCAATCGGATTTTGCAATTTTAGTGGGATATGGTATATGAGATGTAGTGTGAAAAGCTCCTAATTATCAAATGTTTGATAATTCAAAAGTTGTTTTCTTTGGCTTTGGCAATTTTAGAGGGTTAAGTTAACCCTTAAACAACCAAGGAGCCCATTGTGGCCAATATAGTATTTTGTATTTTCTTGTATTTGGAATGCATCCACACCTTTACTACATTTGAGATTAACAAAGAAATTAGAATATAGATCAATGCGGTTCTAGTGAGCAAGTCAAGATCTCAAATCAAAACTTTTTATTGGTAGCAAATGCCAGTTATACGGCAGAGTATTTACTATGCAATACATAGAACAATCCTTCAAGGGTTAAATACATCCTAGTATACAAAAGCCAGGATGAAAATTCATATTTTCAGTATCTTTTCCCTATTCTCATGAAATTGAAACTGAAGGCTTTATTTTTTAAATTAAAATCATCTTTTATATAAATAGGTTTTTGCATTCGAATGCCCACCATAAACAATATGAAGTCAAGGGAGGGTGCTTCCTTGGTACACTTCATTTTCCATAATTCCTATATTCTTTACATTCCTCAGTTCTAAAAACAACCCTTCTTCGACATTCCTAAAATTCTATGCATCAGATTCAATATCTTTGTGCTTCTTAAAGAAATGGGCATATTATTAGAGGGCAACTTCAAGAGCTTTCCAATTTTAAAGCATACATTCAACTCAATCTGTGCTTTTTTCTTACATTTTCTATTTGAGGTTTATTATTGGAGCTTGAGAGCTTGTGAAATTATTAACAAGCTTAGCACTTATAAGTCATCTACTTTATGAGAGTTGTATGTATACTTAAATAGAATTTCAGAGTCCTGTTACAAACATATAGATCTTGGACAACGTCATTTGGTGAGCATAAAATGGTGAGCCATGAGCGGGGATTCAAGATTCTGTGAGTGGGAATGGAGTCTCAACTCAAAATCAATGGAATAATTAAAAACACAACAAGTTTTTGAAGAGATAGTAGTTTAAAATGCACAATAATAGGGTCCTATATACACATTTATAGGTAAATTTTATTATTTTGACAAAAAATCCCTGCTCACGGCTCACGGCTCACGGCTCACGGATCCCTGCTCATGAAATAGCATTCCCCTATAGATCCTTAAACGACCCTTAATACATCTTAGAAACCAAACATGTGAAAGCACATTCCTAATGAATGCAAAATTTAATCAACCTCACAAATATAACATACAAACTGTTTAAGCACCATAAAACAACCCCATTGTTGTGTTGTTAAAGTACAAAAATGTGTTATATTGACATCCTATCATATTGAGAATTGATAAAATAGTCTCAAGGAGAACACTCACATAAAAAGTAGAAACTACGAGCAATAAAACATAGGGTCTATTATATTAATTTGAGGTAAATTTTGTAAAAAAATTACATGTAATATAGGGTAGTGTAGTAGTGGAAAACATGATTAAATATATTGTAGGGTAGATAGAAAATGATAGAATTATGTAAGCCGTAGATGTAAATAGCATGCCAAAAAATGGTTAGCAGTGACTAGTGAGTATTTAGGGAATAGGGTTCATTTAATACAAACAAAAAGTATATTTCAGTGTTCAAAATATGTTGATGGATGGGTGTCACTAGCGGCTTTGTCATCACTGGATGAAAGTGTCTCCAATGGTTTAGGTTTATTTATAGGGTATTGGTTATGGACTTGCTTTCATTGCTATGGGTAGCAAATGGAAGTTTGCATTTTTTTTAAAATTCCCACTTCTTTGCTGCGTATTGGGGTTTGGATTTGCCCTTCATGGTTTGCTAGGGTTGGATTTCCCACATACATGCTGATGTGCATGCTGCTGTTTGATTTTCATTTGCCTTAATTTGGGGTTTGATTCCCCAACTATCTGCTACCGCATATGCAAGGGTTGAAATTTTGATTTTGGGTACACTGGCATTTGATTTCCCGCATGTCTGCTGATGCATGTGCAAGAATTCAGATTTGCAACTGGGTGGCAATTTCTCTAGGGCGTTTAGGCTTCTTTGTTGTTGTTGTTGTTGTTGTTGTTGTTGTTGTTGGATTTAGCTATTCGTGACTAGAGTTGGACGCTATTGACGCTGAGATTGTGTACACTTCATTTCAAAGTAAGGGTTTGGTTTATAATTCAATAAGTGTGGAGAAATGAATACATTTTTGTTGTTTAAGTTTTGAAGAATAGGTTGGTTTAATGGGGAACTCAAGCTAAAAACTTGATATATCAAAAGGAATGGGTTACAAAGAAAATTTGGGATTTATAAAAAAAATGGAGTGTAAGTAATATAGGGTACCTGAAAATACCCCCCTCCAAACAACATTATAAGTACCAATATGGTGCCCTAAAACACTAACATTTACCTTTATTTAAAAAATATCATGTCTTATAATCCATTTTAGAAGGTAAATACTAAATAGCCCACATTAAATAGGTCATTATTGCAGGTGTATGCAAAATTTAAGGAGTATTCTCTCCAAGAAATGTATCTCATCATTTTTCCCTTTTAATCAAGTTATCCATTATAATATTAAAATATAGAATAAATAAATAAATTTTCATATTATTACTAGGAACAATAGTTAAAAATAGATTCCTAATTGTTACAAAGCACAATTATATAAGTTTGTGTCAAACATTAAAAGTGCCTTTTGAATCTTTCCAACCAAAAAAGGAAACGAGATTGTTTAATCCAGAGCCTTAAATGACAAGATCTTCTTGAAGCGCTATAATGCCAATGCTTTTCATACCAATGTTAACAAGTCAATTTTGTGAATAAAAGAAAGAATTGAGCAAACTACTTCAAAATCCCCATTCACATTGATAATGGCTACCTTAACTAGACATATTGCCAAATCACAAAACACTGGAGGTTCTAAAATGGTGCATGCTCTAAATGGTGCACCTCCTCAAATGTACTTAATTTGTACATGGTAATTTTCATAATCCTTCAACAATGTACATGTGATGTACATTTAAGGAGGTGCACCACTTTAGAGACATATAATATGATCTTTCCACTTCATAACTTCATAACTAATTTCACAAAATTTCAAAAAATATGAAACATTTTGAGTTAAATGTCAGTTTCTCTTGCCTTACAAGGAAAATTTACTGAAAATTATTTCAAGAAGTTTCACCTCCCCAAAAGTCAGTTTTAGCCCTTAACCCCTAAAGGACCAAGCCCTTTTTCTGTAAAAATCAATAAAAATTGCCACTTCTAGGAGGTTTAGTAAAAAGGGATTTTGTGTTTTGTTTTTGGGAAATCCAACTGTAAGATCTTGCCCCATACTAGAAGAGGAACTTGTGGGCAAAAAATCAACTCATTCCAGATGGAGAGGAGAGAGAGATATTTACATCTAAAGTGAAAAGAAAAGTTTTTTCCCATGCTGCCCAAAAATTTTAGAAGCCTTTGACCACTCTTATAACACAAAAATTGCTCTACCCAAAGTTGCACTTTATTTTTTCCATGTAGGGGATCAAGTTAGGTATGTGTGGGAGAATTTTCAAATCAATTGGAACTATACAACACATGGGAAAAAATAGTAAGTAAAAAGAATTAGAGAATGAGCCAAAACACTAAATTGTTAAGAATTTAATTATTGAAATGAAAAATACAATTCCCAGCACTTCTAATGTTGTGATGAACAATTTACTTTGTTTGGTTTAATGTTTTTTCCAAAATATTGAAAATTGAGTAAAATAAAGGACTTCAAAGTTTATTTTAGAGTAAAGATTCCATAATTGCCTGCAAACAAAATCTCCTCATAACTTTCATGTCATTGATTGAAATTGATTGATTCAAAGCTTCTCACATACAAAAAAAGTCTAAAGAACCAATTTCAAATGTTTATTTTAAAAATATGTAATTTTTAAAGAATTTTTTTGGGTTGCCCGGATGGGCATTCCTTGCCAAATTTTCATAAATTTATGCATGACTTCTTCATCAAATGTCAGAATGAAGAAAAAATTAGATGCCCACATACATCTTTGAATTCCTCACCTTCAATAAAAGTTTCAGAAAATCACACAAAGTAATTTAACCATTGGTACATGCTTGAAGTCCAACCTATGACTTGAAGGGACAATGGTCCTTTAGGAATTTAACTCTCCATTTTAGAACCTCCTAGCTTACCAAAACTTGGATGGGAGTTATCAATATTAGCTAATTAAATGGATACACATGCACTGATTGTATCCATTTTCTCCTTACTTGCATACATTCAAAGGTGCCTATCACTCATACCATTTGGGGGAAAAAATAAAAATAAATAAATAACTGGTCACGGACATGGGCAGCAATTTTAGGAAAGACCACCGGCAATCTTTTGTGAAAATGCAAAAACATTGGTTGAGTTTCGGAAACACATCATAGAAACCGGCCAAATTTTCTAATAAATGTATCTAATTGTGGTATAAATGTAAGGAAAAATTGGTGCACTTCAATGAAAAATTGAGTTGAAAATGGGAAATGCCAAATTTTAGCCAGTGAGACTAAAATATCTTTTCTAATGCTGCTATTATACTATTATGGTATGATAAACTACGTTCTTTCATTCTTTGGATTAAAAGGTACTAAAAATGGATGTAAGTTATACTAAGGATAGCCGAATTTTGTGAACAGTACGGGAAGTCACCTTCTTCACTTCATTTTCAACCTTCAGAGAATGGCGAGGTGGCATTTTTTCCTTGTTTTGCAAAGGCCTTATTCTCTAAAGACTGAGAAATTTTCTTCTTCACCTTCAAAGGAAAAGAATGGGCGTGCAAGAATGGGCGTGCAAGAATGGGCGTGCAGAAGTTTTTGCACGCAAAGTTTTCACTAATGTGTGTCTCTTTTTCATCTTGTGTTTTTTGCTTTCATCCTCCTTGTAGTTGGGTGTGTTCACATTTTAGTGTGAATGCAGTTCCGCTTTTGTAGCACATCGATCATCATTTTCTAGGCAAACTTGTTCTCTATTCTCCACTGCTTAGGCATCCGCAAAAGGAGAGTCACACCTTCTTCATGGAGAAGTGCTCCTAAGGAAACCTTCCCCATACTTGAGTGGTCCCCAATGCCGCACTCTACATTCAGGGTGTTCTTCACACACCATTGAACCCAAAGTGGAGTAGTGAATGCCACTAACACGAGCAAGTCTTGTCACATGTTAGCTTAGGAACTAGTTTGAGAGAGTTGGGATTGGGACAGCCAAGTACATGTATGAACACATCCAAGCATTTTCAAGGGTAGTTTAGAGTTGCTAATAGGGACCCTATGAGATGCAACTTTGCCCTTTAATTTAAAATAATCTACAATACATTTTTCCACAAAAATTACGTTTCATGATAACTTGTTGAAAAGCTAACCCTATAGATTTTTTTCTTGAATCTTCCAAGACCTTGAAGTATCCTAAACCCTTGAACGCTTAGGTAGGGTAAGGTGACCTTAGTGGCTCCTAATTCCACTCCACAATTTCTCATTCTTCATAAAGACTATTTTTTGGAGAACGTGTGACTACCCCTATTGGAGCTCAAGAACTGGGGCTTGGGAGTTCACAAATAGTGCTAAATTTGTGAAAAAGGAGAATACGAATTTTTCTTTTTCTTTTTTTCTTTTTTTATTCCAGTTTTGACAACATATTTATCAGGCCAGTAGCCTGCACCACCTTATCTTTGGAGATTCTCCCCCACTGGATGCCCCTGATTCTCTTCCAGCGACGCATTGGAACAACGGGTCTCGTCCACGTGGTCTGCATGACTCTCCTACACTGAATATTGCGTTTAGGTTGTCCCACATTAATTTCTTGACATTTTACACTGTCTCAATATTTATTGTTGCTACGATAAATTTCATCAGTATTGTAATAAATTCTTTTTGAAGACCTAACTACATCAATGAAATTGTAGAAAAACAAATTAGTGTCGTTCAAGTTGTAAATCATGTGAAATTCAAGTATTTAGAGAGTTGTATGCGCCTCCAAGTGACTAAGTGATGAATCATGAGATAACTTTTTAGGATAAGGCAACCTAATTGTCAAGACAACCTAAATGAAATATTCATTGTAGACAACTTGAAAGACTTTAAAACTTAGAAAGCAATTGTTACTAGAATGATGATTAACTACTACACAAGTTTTTTCAATTATTATGCCCAGCACTAATACCACTAACTAGCACTAATTCAAGAATTAAGCAAAGTTGCGACACGAACTAACCAAATAGTTAGGTATCATCGCATGTTAATTTAATGTAATGTGCCTTACAATATGTAAATATTATCTCAAAAAGTGTGACTCAAGTGGTGAAAATTCTAGATAGATTTTGCAAGCATAAGGTAGGAGCACCCCTCCGGCCATGGGTGTTCCCATCCTAGAGACCTATTATGACAGACTTTTCAATGACCGACATATATTGGTTATGGGTGACAAAGTGATGGGTATGAATTACAAAGTGATGGTTATGAGTGCTCCATCTCACTATTTAACCCCTGAGCGCCCGCAGTGAAATCAAAAAAACAAGGCCAAGAGGGACCATGCTTGAAAACATTGTATGCCCTGAGTTGGGAACTTAGATTGGGGAGGATTCACCACTAAAATAACACAAAGGGTGCTTGATGCACCCGACCAAAAATTTGCAAAACTTTTGACCGAACTGCTTTGTAGAATATAATAGTCAAAGTATAGTTGACTATGTGGCAACATGCCAATTTTGGGGGATCTATGGCTATAGGCACAAAAATTCATGCCTTAGAGGAGGCTACTTCTAATGAAATTTTGGCAAGGGGGTGCAATTTATTGATATCTTGCTTGCTGCCAAATATGGTGATATGTTGACATTTGCAAGGTGCATTTTTAGAGGCCCAAAGTTGCAAGGTTCATATGACACAGTGGACAATAGACAAGGTACAAGTACAACTTTGACCTCCACAAGGGCATGACTCTCGATGGTACAGTTGCAGAACCCTTCCCCATTTTGAGGCATGTGTGCCAAAACACCCCTAATTATATGGAACTGGCCATAATCAATGGTCTCTATCCTAGCACCAAAACCCTAAACCACATGAAATGAAGTTCTAGCATACTATTGTCATACTTGACTTGCACAATCCATGCTTGTACAAGTGGTGAAACCCCCATCGCCCACTATGTGGCATGAGAGTAGTATTGTATCCTTGATCAAGTGCAATTTTTTGAACACGATAGTTTTGATTTGGACTAGGATTGAGGAAAGTTTCATTTTGAGGGGCGATATTATCGCCCGTAGGGCTCTCAGGGGTTAAGAGCTCCTCAAGGTAATATTATGAATGTATGAGCACACTAAAGACATCTCTTACACACAACTATACATTTTTAGTGATTTTGGACTTTGAATTTTTTTTGTGAACAAATGCTTGCAATTGGAAGTCTAGAACTTTCAAATTGATGCCAATATTTTTAAAGGAAAATATCAAAAAATAATCTTGACAATTAGCCATATTTTGAAAGTAACCTTGACAATTAAAATATATCAAAAATAGGCCTCATCATATATCAAAAGCAGGTCTTGCAACTAAGGTGACCAAAATTTTGTGCATGTTTATTTTTGGAAATTGATATGCACAAGGGGGGTTAAAATTAGATACAAACCATCCAAAAGCTAAATTTTGAAATTTTGAATTCAAATTTGAATTTAGAGACCTAGATTTAGCCTAGAACCACAAAGGAGGTTACAATTGAACAATGCCCAATGGAAAAGCTTAGCTAGGGGTCAAATTATTACTTTTACCCTTGTTTGTAAGAAATGCTAAACTTTTTCATAGGGCGTTGTTCAATTGTAACATCCTTTGTGGTTCTAGGCTAAATCTAGGCCTCTAAATCCAAATTTGAATTCAAATTTTCCAAATTTAGCTTTCAGATGGTTTACACCTAAAATTTACCCCCCTTTGTGCATATATCAATTTCCAAAAATAAACATGCACAAAATTTTGTCACCTTAGTTGCAAGGCCTACTTTTTATATATGATGAGGCCTATTTTTTGTATTTTTAAATTGTCAAGGTTACTTTTGAAATATGGCCAATTATCATGGTTGTTTTCAATATTTTCCCTATTTTTAATTTCCTCACTTAACGCTATTTTATTTTTTTCAAAGTTCATCAACTAGTTTTCCTACCCCAAAACCCTTAATTTCATGCTTATGGGTGCTCCTACTTTATAGATTGGTTAAACAGTGTATGAAGAATATGACATTGCAAAAGCTCCACTGTCAAATTGTTACTTGAAGGGTGGTAAACAATTGTGCCCAAAACCCTACTTGAAAAACAAGAGCAAACTTTGTTTTTTGGGCAGTAATTGCACTATCCCCCTCCAAGGGGTTTTTCTTTATATAAGGTAAGTTAATTAGTATATTTTGTGTTAGACTTCGATGATACCATGTTCTTGAGAAATATTTCACAAGGATTGTTCTCTCTTTTTTGAAATTCCAAGTATGATTGTTTAAAAACTTGAAAAATGTAAGAGGGTGATTAATTGATGAGGTCAATTGGGCTAAAATACTCTGGAGATTAATAAATCATTAAAATGCAATGAGTGGTATTTTTCATCAATGTCCACCCAAATCACCCTTTTGTTGCACTAAAGTTGGCATCCATTTGGCTTATTGAGAAAGAGTTGTTTTTTTGTTGTTGTATGTACTCAAGCGGAGTGTTTTCAAATCTGAGGCCATTTGTCGTCCTTTGTTATACGGTATATTGCCAAAATTAATAAACGGGGTTCACATTAATCGGTAATTAACTCACAAATTCATTTCTGAACTCAGAACATCACAAAACTTGGATCACAGAAAAAAGATTTTAGAAAATTGAAGCATACTTGGTTTTGGTTCAAATTAGTAGTGAGGATTGAGGAGGAGGAGTTTGGAGCTCCTATATCATTAAGAATACCGGACTAGCCACACCCACAAAACAATAACTACAAATAAGCACCCTTTCTAGAATGTGGAGACTGTTGATTTTTTCCAACCCAAAGTTAGGGCCACTTCACACTAAGGCCAAAAGTCAAGGCTGTCAATTTCCACGAATAAAATTGCAAGAAATCAAGACTTTGGCCTCTTAACTCTTCACATTAGATGTTAAAGTCAAAAATCCATTTCCTCTAAATTGTCTACATGACATTTATTTTCTAGCCAAAACAATAGCCTCTCAAAAGAAGTTTGGGTTGAGCAAAAATGGAAACCCAAACTATGGTCAAGAGGCAATCAAATTATTTTCATTAATATTAAAAAATCAACAAGACCTTGGTCATTAAATTGGAAACTTTAATAAATTTTATGGATTTGGATTTTGGGCTTGGCCTTTGGAGGCTTCACACTATTGCCATTCAAGTCAAGAGGCAGTGGAAAACCATTGCCAAAATTTTGGATTTTAAAATTAACCTTTAAAATTTTCACACTAAAGTCAATAAAAGGTTTCAAAAAAAATATTTTATTGCCTATTTTCAACCCATTTCTTTGTCCTCTAACCAAAGTTTGACTACTTAATCCCATGATGGTATCTTCACTTGATCGACATAATGTGAAAGCCGCCCTTAGATAGGATCCTCATAGTCTATGAAAACTTTGACAACAAAAAAAAAGGGATATGAACCAGGGCATTTTTTTCTGGCAAAAGGAAGCCAGTTTGGCAACACTTCTGACAAGCAGTGGCGAATGCGAGCTGGTCTCTCCAATTATAATCGAATGACAAGGAGACATCGGTGATCTGGCAAAAACTTTGACGCCTTAAAAAAATGCTTTGATATGAACCCTTTGTCACAAGTCCAAACAACAACCACAAAGCTAGAGGCCCTCCACCAATATAGAGTCTTGGACATTAAGTTGTAGTTCTTTTTAAAACCCCTCCCACACATTCAATCCTTTATCAAATTAAAAGGTGATTATATATTTGGAAAGCTAGCTCAAGAGGACAAGATGTATTAGAATTTGAAAAGTAGAATATTCTTATTGCATACTTTTAATCCATGTCAAATGCAATTTTACACAAATGAGGATGCCATATATATCCACTTTTATCAACGTCATCAACATCTTTGTGGCTTTTAACCGCTTTTTTGAACTTGAAATTGTCTCAACTCAAGCAAGCTTGTTGTACAGTACCCGGACCAAAATTGTTGCCGCCCCCCTTTGGCAGTTTTACCATTGATGGAAATTAGCAATTTTGAGAATGTAACTAGCATTTTTTTTTGTTTTTCATTATATATGTATATATATGATTATACCTAGCAATCCTGATCAAGCATCCCAAAAATCAACTTCAAAAAATCCAAACCCCACTTTTTGTAATTTTTTTTGTACAATGACCATGGGTTTTACAAAAGAATTGATTGAAAAAAATTGGTGATGAATTTTTGAGATTTGATTGTATGAATATGTAGGAAACTTCCATATGCACATTTTTCATGCTAAAAAAGAACCCCTTAAGTAACAAAATTTTGATCCACAAAAAATCCTATGCAACCTTTTATATGCCCAAAGTTTGTAAAGTAGAGATTTCTTTATAATAAACAAATTTTGCCATTTGACTTGAACATTGTGACTAAGTTTGTACTTTTTAATATGATGTTTTGTTTACTTAGTGAAAAACTAGTTGAAGCAAAAATATATGTATTTCACAAAATTTGGGCATATAAAAGGTTACATTGAAATTTTTGTTACTTAAGGGGTTCTTTTTAGCATGAAAAATGTGCATATGGATGTTTCCTACATATTCATACAATCAAATTTCAAAAATTCATCACCAACTTTTTTCAATCAATTCTTTTGTAAAACTCATGGTTATTGAACAAAAAAATTACAAAAAATGGGGTTTGGATTTTTTGAAGTTGATTTTTGGGATGCTTGATTGGGATAGCTAGTTATAATCTTTTATATATATATATATATATATATATATATATATATATATATATATATATATATATATATATATATATATATATATAATGAAAAACAAAAAAAACGCCAATCACGTTCTCTAAATTGCTAAATGCCATCAATGGTAAAATTGCCAATGGGGGGCAGCAACAATTTTGGTTCAAGTACTCCACATTGAGAATAAATTGAGAATATTCTAGTGGTAAAGTGCTAATAAACTTGCAGTGATTTTAAAAGCATTTAAATCACAATCGGACTTTTGTTTCAAATGTTTTTTTCTAACACTTCCCTTTATTAGATTTATATCAAACTTTAACAAAATTTACTTCTTTTTCTAAGCTTTTCATGTATGTAATTAGTTTTAAATTTGGTAAAATTTTGATTGCGAGAGAAAATTATTAAAAAAGAACTACGACTTACTGTCCAGGACTCAACATACAAACTTTTAGGGTATTTGTGGCACAAAGTAAAATCTCAGTCTAAATTTTCAGGAAAGACCAATAATAATAATAATAATAATAATAAATATAAATATAAAATAAATGGATACTTCATAAGGAAGTCTAATCAGCACTACTTGATTAGTCACGGTGTCTGGTATTATAGGAAGGTGGACTTCTTTTTAGAAGGCACGGGAAAAAAGGTTGTGTTCCCATAAGTTGAGCACGCCACCCGAGTCTGAGCACGAGGAAGACACGTCGAAGTGGTAGATGATGATACTCGAATCAACATTTATATGGAAGAATTCAAAGACTTCGCAACCGGATAAACGAGGACAAGCCGGTGCGGTCAACACGTGGAGGCTAGAGGAACAAATCACATTCCATTTCGTTGAAAGGTTCAAAATTAGAAGACGTGAAGAACCAACTAGCCCTCAAATTGCCAAAATCTCGGGCCACCTGTACCCCATCCGCTATCTACATGAGCGTCCATAGGGCCCCGTACTGATGCTCCCATGCAAATAATGTTTATTTTTTTATAATTCTGGGCGAATCCTACTACATTTTGACACTGGCTACGTCTAATACTAGAGTGAAATATTAAAAAAAAATATCTCTGTTAAAGTAACGTTGGAAAGAAACATTGGGGTTGCCAAACTCTAGATGAACTTACTATATACTACTGATTTAATCCCTGAGCGCCTGGTCGACAATATTGTCAAGGGGCCCACAAACTTTATCTCACATCTTCTCTCAATTTGTACGGTGAAAACAATCATGGTTGGTCCCCATTAGCAAAGAAGGTAGCCCTTTTTCAAATCTTGCAATTACCTTTTCTGAATGTAATTTTCCAAGCTGTGGTGGCCATTAAACCCCCGTTTTCTCCTAAATCCTAAAATAACTCTGGACCCTCAAGGGTTAAGGATGAACAGCAAGTGGAAATGGATGATTTTTATTTTTTGTTGTTTCAAATTCTGCGTGTCTTCGAGGGTTCTCGTAAGGGAAACAATAAAATATCCGTGCTCGAGTGTCCCCGTCCCGGTTCCTTTAGCCATCCATAATTAGGGCCAATTGACTACTTTTTTTGAGGGAATTCCTTTGTCCAAACGGTGCAAACTGAGCCTAACTGGAGGTAGTCGCTATCCACAATTATTTGATGGCGTGGTAAATTTAGGGAGTTGGCTTCGTTTTAGTTCTTATTTTTTAAATATAGTGCTGTTGGGAGACGTTGAGGCTCTTATTATTGAGCAATTGAGACTGAGAGAGTCTCGTTACAGTAACTGAGACAGGAAAAATGATCATGAATGGGACAGTTAGCCAGTCGCCATTGCAACAGTAACATGGAATTTAACCCTTTAACGACGTACTCAGCCCCAGAGGCCTGGGCTCGTCCTACTGCACACACGTCGATGTGGGCCATTTTCACCTGCCAGAAAATTTAAGAGTTTAGATATTTAGTATTAGGAGAGTGAATTCGGGAATCTTGAATAAATATTTGGATTCAGAGACCCAGCTTCAGTCTAGAATCCTGCAGAAAGATACCACTAAACGATGTCGAAATAGGGGTAAATTATTAAGTTACTTTTAATTTTGTCTTTAATCCCTAAATGCCCAAGGTCTTTCTGAGCTTCTTGGAATTTTCATGAAACTGTGCAATTAACCAATTTTTTCATAAATTTTATCAAGTTTTTTTCAATTGTAACCGTACAAATTTAAATTAAGCATGTTAGATATTACATGGGAAACAAAAACACATCAATATCACTTACATTTTCAAAGATTATAATGTTTGAACATGAGGGTGTTAAAATTGTAAAAGTGACTTGAAGTCTCCCAATCCTCATTTCACATTTCCAATCTAAAAAGTTGATCACCAAAAAAATACAAGGTTTAAGGTCATTACATGTCTAACTGTAATCAATTTACGACTTTCAAAATCTACTCTAGTATGTTTTTTTTAAATGGATTTCTAATGTGGATTTTTCTCCAAGCTGTAGTGTATTTGAGGCTCATTTTCAAGATCTTCCAACACTAGAAAACTCAAGATTGCAGTGGACACCCTTGTACAAAATCTTGAGTAGAAAAATCATTAATTTTCATTTTCAAAATCAAAATTTTTATGTTGACAATAGACTTCAAAACAAACTTATATTGATTAAAAAATAATAAAAATAGTGACTTTTTTAAGGTTTCATTCATCTTCAAAGCTTTGAAAAGACCTAAATCTGGCTGCTTGGGCATTTAGGGGTTAAGAAAAGCTGAAATTTTTCATCTTGGCTCCATGCTTGGCTCCACATTGACGTATGTGCAACAAATCGAGTCAAGGGCCCCATGTTTGAAGACCTTCTTTTTGGGAGAGTATCACTTAGTTGTGATAGCCTTTGCAAGAGTTTTTCAATTCAACTCAATGTGCATCATTCATTGTACCTGTTTGCAACCTCAAAAAAATTCATATTTACTTGCAATGTGCACATGCAAGATTTGAAGAATTGTTTGGTTCTTGCTCAAGTCTCCAATTGGTTCCTCACGTGGTTGTTTCTTTATTGTGATTGGTCATACATGCATGTCCAACCTCTATGTTTGCTTCTTTATCTTCCATGGATTCTTGGATTGCCCCGCTAGAACCTAAATTGTCCTCTAAGGGTTAAAAGAAGGTTCAATTTTTTTGTTTGCCTAGGTCTCTTTGCTAAAGGACAATTAGTACTATTCATGTCCAACCTCCCATTTCAACAAGTCTTATACGGCCACTACACACCTTAGAGCACCTCAAGTGGAACAGGGTTTGAAAGGCACCAAGTAGATTCTCCCGCAAGCTAGTAGTTTCCCAAAGCATTATTTATCTACAATTGTCCTTAAGGTGCAAAAGGTATTGTAATTGGAATCAAATGAAAGTACAACATTGGTGCAATTGTTGAACATTGTTCATCAAAGTTTAACAAGTTGCTGAAAGTTGTCCAAAAAACAAGGGAGGCTTGGTAGTACCTTGGCAAAAACTTAATATTTGACAATCTTGAAAATCACTAAAGTGGTCCTAAGATTGTAATGAATGATGCAACACTCTTGCAAGACTCTTTTTACCATTCATTGGCACTCTAGAAGCTTTAGGATAAATTTGACATTGCATTGTAAATGCTCTTCACTTTGTTGAATTATGAAAAAAGCTAAAATTAAAACAAAACATAAAATTTGCTAATTTGTTAGAAATGCACTGTTGGAATTTGGCGTCCAAGCTAAGATTTTTTTTTTGACTCAAAAATAGTGGAGCAAAACGCTACGTCTTTAACGCAAAATCCTCCAGAAACATACGCCATGTAAGCATTTCCAAGTGAATTGGAACTGAGCACATAGGAAGATGTTGTAAGTCTCAATTATCAACCTCTTAACCAATCCTACTTTGGGAATTTTATAGGACTAGAAACTTGGGATGTAATGTGATGAGCTTTAAGACTTAACCCCTCAACGCCCCTAGTATTTGTGAGTATCTCAGAATTTGCTTGAAAGTGAACAAAATGTTGGCATTTTAATCAATTTAATCATTTTTTTTGAAGGGCAATTGTTCAAATTCAAGGTAGACATGTTATAGATTACATAGGAAAAGAAATCACAACAATATCACTTATGAATTGAAAGATTATAATGTTTGTTTATGAGGGTGTTATTTGAAGTCTTTCAATCCTCTTTTTGCATCTCAAACTTAAAATTGATGATACCAAAAATATGAGTATGTAAAGTATAACATGCATTACCCCAATCAATTTACGGCTTCTCAAAACCTATTCTACAAATTTTTAAATTGAATTTTTAGTGTGATTTTTTCTCCAAGTAGAGTGTACTTGAGGCTCATTTCCAAGAGCTTTCAAAACTAGAAAGTGAATATTTGTAATGGACACCCTTGCACAAAATCTTGAATAGACAAATCACTTTAACTCATTTTCAAAATCAAACTCTTGATGTTGAAACAAGACTTCAATAAGAATTTAAAAATAAAAAGAAACACTACAAAAAACTTGAAGAAACTTTGGACATCTCTGGAAACAATTCTGAGGGGTGCATTTTGAGCCCCTCAGGCGTTGAGCATTTGCACTCTTACACATTGAAATCGATTCACCCAAAATTCACATCTTTTGTTCGAAGAGCCCTGCAAGGCTGCAACTCAAAATACTCAACTTTACACGTCTGCCATATCTTACATATAGTTAATGGATACATGACATATAACTGTAGTGTACAAAATAGTTGACCAACGTTATATTTGAAGGAATCTTGCTTGATATAAAGAATCAATACCTTAGAGGCTTTTGAAAGGGTCAATAACGTACCGCATTTATTTAGAGCTAAGGGCATCCCCAATGCAGCCGTAATAGAGGCACGTAAAAGTTTGTGGAGTGGTTTAAATCGGACTTGAGCAAAAATATGGGCTCCAATGCAGCAAGTAAACCATACTGCATTTTTTAGGGCTCCCCACATAAGAGCCCCTCCCCTGCAAATTTTCACTATTTGGAGAGTCCTGCATACCACTCCAGCTCTGACACTGACGCAATTTAGAGAATTTCAAATACTTCTAACATGAATCAGCCACACATAAGCACTTAAAAAAAACATATATTATTAAAAACTCATGTTTAGTGTGTGTTAGAGCTTGTGTGCATTGGGGCTACTGCATTGGGGAAATGCCCCTGCTCTGTACCTGACTCTAAGTCAAGCACAGGCTGACACACTTTCCAAAGCTCAAATGCCGGCTGGATTGGGGATGCCCTAAGTATCCATAATTTGACTATTTATGAGCTCTTGTAAGAAGGATGTATTTCATTTTGAGGGGCATTTCACACTTTGTTCCACATCTCAAGTCCCATTGAAATCCAACAATTTGATTGGTGAAAAGTTAAGAGTTGGGACTTGGTGCTTCATGCTTCATGCTACATTGCAAGTCCCACGCCTTCATTGTTTACATGACAACATTTTTTGGAAGTTTTAGCACCAAAAAGGATGGGATTTTAACTCAAGATTTGGATCAATCATTTTGCTAAACCCAACTTTCACTCCTAATCCCATCAATTTTTTTGCATATTCATAACTTTCTTTACAATTCATTTTTGCCCTTAATAACCCAACTAAACTGAAACTTGATTTTGTGGTGGAAATTGCAAAGATGGGTTGTGAGACGTATTTTGAGCTGCCCACGACAAGAAAATGGTGTTAATTTTGGTCATTTTTGTGAATTCAGACTATCAATTCGGACGATTTTTTTTTGTCAATTTGGACAGGTTTTGGTCAATTTTGATGTGTCAATACGGACATTGTTTTCTTGTAGTGGCCCATGAGAAAGTTTTGACTAAAATGATAATTTTCAAATAAAATATGTTTTACAAATTAACCCCTAAAAGACCAAGCCCTTTTTTCAATGAAAGTTATTGAAAACTGCCACTTTTGGGGGAATGAGCAGAAAGGTAGGAAAAACAATTATTTTTGGAAATCCAATCGTAAGATGTTGCCCTAGACTATGGGAGGTACTTGTGGGAAAAAAATCAGCTCATTCTAGATGTAGAGGAGTGAGATATTGACATTTGAAGTGAAAAAAAAAGTTTTTTTCCCTATTGCCCAAAAATTTCAGAAGCCTTTGATTGCCCCTACATCAAAAAGATTGTTCTACGCAAAGTTGAGGTTTATTTTTTCCATGTAGAAGACCAAGTTAGGTAAGTGTGGGAGAATTTACAAATGAATTGGAGGTGTGAATCATACTTTGTAAAATCTTGCAATGCCGTAAGGTCATGAAATTTGCATATACACTAGGCAAAATTGGAGGATTTATGTAAAATTGAGAAATATGAATAATGTTGATCCAAATGGTGAAAAACAAGGAATCTTAGTCTACTACAATTTGGAAAAAAAAGAAGTAAAAAAAAAAATACAAAAAGAGCTCAAAAAAGTAAAGTACCAATGGCAAAAGACAGAAATTATGGGAATCTTGTACCTGCCCGCAAACTAAAACTTTTCACTCATAAATCCAAATTGAATGATTCAAAGCTGCCCACATATATATAAATCTAAAGAACCAATTTCAGATTTTTATTTTGAAAAAAAAATAAAAATAAAAGTTTTTGGCTGCCGGATCTTGTATGTTTTCAGAAATTCATGCATAACTTCTTCAATAATTGTTGAAATGAAGAAAAAATTAGATACCCACGCAGATTTTTGAATTCCCCATCTTCAATAAAAGTTTCAAAAAATCACACAAAGTAGTTTAACCATAGGTACATGCCCAAAATCCCATTTGTCTCTGGTAGGGACACTGATCCTTCAGGGGTTGAAGCGCCCAGGTTAATGCAGATGTCAATATCTAGTATGGATATTATACACTACCACATGAATGATTCAATAAACAAGTAAATAAATAAAGAAAAAATTTGTGAAGCCTTTTTTGTTGACTTGGGTGCGGTGGAATCTTTGTCCAATTTTTATCGTATAAATGTCAAAGGGTGGGAGAGATGCCTTAGAGTTGCATATCCAACAGCCACGTGGCCTGGAGTTGATTTGCAAGTCCATTAAAATGCCCGGTTAACGTGGTATTTTAAAACGCCTTGGTACCATTTTCTCCTGGATTTATTTCTGGTGAAAGCTGTAGCAAAAATAATTGTTCTGGAGGAACCTAAGGTATGTACACCCGTAAGCATCAAACTAAGGGTTTTGAACATGATGAGTATCAATAAACTGCTAGCAAATTATAGGATCCTATTACGAACAGAAAAATAATGAGTTTGCATTTTTGAATGTATTATTTGGATACTGTGAGAATAAGTGGTGAATTTTTAAGGAGCAATTTGCCATTGCACCCATAACCACTTTCAAGATTTCATGTTCATATGTTGTACATTCTTGTTATTACATCTATCCACTTCCACAAATTTTTCAAAATTTTCAAAAGTGACGGTTATGGGGACATTGACGCTTATGGTGTACATACCTTAAGCTTACATTTAATAAACAGTCAGGGCAACCTTCCACGGTTCCAAAAATGTCAAACATATAAAAAGCAAATAAGTTTGTAACTTAATGTTACATTGTTTGTCATACTTGTGTTTTCCAATTTAGGGACTAGCATTAAAGTTTGCTCTTAAATTTGAATTGTTAAGTAACTGAAATGGATTTACAATCAACGGATTTGGTATTGACAAGGAATTAGTTGAACTAGAAATTGATTGGGGTGAAAAAAAAAAATGTAGAAAGAAAAAAATGCTATAGAATTTAGAGCCCTTCAAATTCCGCACACAATAGTAGAATTTAGAGCCCTTCATTTCCGCACACAATAGAATTTAGCATACCCATCCTTCAAGGAAGTACAATGTTAATTGATTACTGTAACACAATGACAAACACCTAGATTCTTGAAGGAAAAATAGTAGCCGTTGAGGAACAAATCAATTTCCAAGCCCTTTAGAGTCCCTATGTATATTTGATGAAAATTACATGAAAAAAAAAGACAAAAGGTTGAAATCACATTTGTGTGGATTTTTTTTTCCTATCCACAACGAGCTTGGAAATTTGATAGAGGCTTTAAATGTTTCAATCCTTCAGTAACCCCTAAAGCACTGAACACCTTTTTTTTTTGGCAACATAGTAATTTTGGGCAGCTCACTATCAATGGAGTTTTCATTGTTCTTCTTTGAAATTTTCATATATTATGTGTCCAAGGAGTAACTTTAAGGCCTAACATATCTCATAACTTTTGACTTCATGATTCAAAAGTTATTGCACAATATGTAGTTTTCTTTGCTCAATGGGCAACCAAAAAACTTCTTTAAAAACTACATTTTTTGAATTTTGTTTTTTGAAATTGATTCAAAAAGTTTATATGTATTTGGGAAGCTTTGAGTCATTCCATTTTGATCAATGAGATGAAAGTTATGAGGAAATTTTGTTTGCAGGCAGTTATGGATTCTGTACTTTAAAATAAACTTCAAAGTCCATTAACCCCTAAAGGACCAAAGTCCCCTTGGGGGACTTTCGGGATTTTGGGCAGGTACCTATGGCTAAACTACTTTGCAAGATTTTTTGAAACTTTTATTGAAGGTGAGGAATTCAAAGATCTACGTGGGAATGTAATTTATTCTTGATTTCAACATTTATTGAAGAAGTTAAAAATGAATAACTGAAAAAAGCTGTTCGAGGGGCAGCCCAAAAACTTTTACAAAAATTGCATTTTTTTCAAATAAAAATCTGAAATAGGTTCTTTAGACTTATGTAGATGTGGGGAGCTTTGAATCATTCAATTCTGATAGATGAGATGAAAGTCATGAGAACTTTTAGTTTGCGGGTAGGAGTGGTTTTGCTCAAAACCACTCCTACCCGCAAACTAAAAGTTCTCATGACTTTCATCTCATCTATCAGAATTGAATGATTCAAAGCTCCCCACGTCTACATAAGTCTAAAGAACCTATTTCAGATTTTTATTTGAAAAAAATGCAATTTTTGTAAAAGTTTTTGGGCTGCCCCTCGAACAGCTTTTTTCAGTTATTCATTTTTAACTCCTTCAATAAATATTGGAATGAAGAACAAATTACATTCCCATGTAGATCTTTGAATTCCTCACCTTCAATAAACATTTCAAAAAATCTCGCAAAGTAGTTTAGCAATAGGTACCTGCCCAAAATCCCAATAGTCCCCCAAAAGGGCCCTTGGTCCTTTAGGGGTTAATTTACTCAATTTTCAAAATTTTAGAAAAAAAACAAAACCAAAAGATGTGGATTGTTTATCACAACATTCCAACCATTGGGATTGGAATTTTTCATTTCCTTAATTAAGTTCTTAATAGTTTAGTGGTTTGAATCATTCTCTACTTCTTTTTACTTACTATTTTTTTCCATATGTTTTGCAGTTCCAAATGATTTGAATTTTTTTGAGTGTGTACCCAACTTGCTTTGAAGAACAAATCCAAAAAATACGACCATTTTGGAGTGTTTTTCATACAAATATAACCTTATGAAGTGCAGTTGCCCAAATTTTTGTAGAGACAAAAAGTGACTTTTTGTCAATTTAAACTCAAATATCTAACAATCTACATGGTGAAAACTCCTAATTTTTTTCACATCTTTAAGTACTAATGTAGTACAAGATCTTACAGCCACATTTGTCAAAAAAAGTATATTTTCTAAAATTTAATACTTGTACTAGAAATGACAATTTTAGAGCAGTTTTGGTGAAAATTTGAACTTAGAGCTTTAGGGGTTAAAATTTATGGTAATATCTATTTTATGAAGTATTATAATGATGTGTACTACCATAAATAGTTCTCTTTCATCTGTGAGTCTACTCTAAGATTCTATGAACGAGTTTGGAACTTGGATGTTTAAACTATTTTTAGTCAATTATGTGCACAAAAACGCAAACATCAAATTAAAATTTAAAAAAAAAAATCATTTTTATTAAGGCAAAATTTCAAAATTTGCTTAACATCAGATTTTGAAAGTTCAATGGATCCGGACTCGGGACAAATTTTGAAGTGCCCGTGATTGCTGTGCATGGTTGACTACCAAATCCACGCTAAATTTGTTTAGACCTACAGCAAATACACCCTCCGTGACTCCGTCCCAAAATGATCTTTGTGTTGACCTTTATTTAGTGTCCCAAAACGATCTTCATGTTAGAAGAGGAAAGGAGCTAGTGACACTTGTACATAGTCCAAAAGCATGGGCATGTTAACCAATCTCATGTCATCAAGTGAGTGGCCACTGGTGCTCTTCAAAAATGTCTCAAAAATTCAATTGTCAACCACTTTGAAATCACACTTTGAAACTCAAAATTTCAGAACAATAGGAGGATATCAAACTCTATTCATAGGTTTTTTTTTTTTTGAAAAATGGTTCTTTTCATGCTTAATCTATAACATTTTATCTAATAGGAAGATCATTTTGGGATGGAGAGAGTAGTATATTTCAGTTTAGTCCATTGGTGCAGAGCTTTGCAACTTATTTAGAAAGATCTGCAACTTTGCACCAGTGTGCAAGGAGATTTTGAGCTTTTTTTGCTAAAAGCCTACATTTCTCATTTCCATCCAGTTTTTTTAGTGGATGCATCAGATATTCTCCATATACCTGCACTATAATTGGAAATTTGCCAAAAACTTAGTCAAATTTTAGCCAATTTGTTTAGATTTCAATTGATTTTTTGCACATTTCATTTGGCTGACTTTCTTTTGTTTTTTGGCTCTCCCCGTTCGTTGCTCTACACCATTGACAAAGTACTTCTTTTGTTTTTTTCATTTAGTTTAATTTAGGTGGTGCTAAAGGCTATCTGTGACAAAGCTATCTACTTTCATGGACAAGGATGCCTCATGCCAAAATATGGTTGAAAACTCATCTCTTTGTCAATAATAATAATTCATGGTTTTGTCAAAAATGCAATATTAATTCAAGATTGTGGAGCATTTCAACTATTCCATCCACTCAATTAGGGCTAGGGGAATTGACCCCCTCATTGCCCCCTACATGGATGAATGGGATTGGGAGTTTGGTCAATTTCCTCATTACAAGGGATTTGGACCCAAGAATGGACCCCTTCCCCAAAATCATGGGAACTTTGGGCCCATTCCCCCAAAATATGAGAAGACTTCCACATGGCAACCTGACTTGGTTGAAGCTCGACCATGTCAAATGATATGATTAAAAAAAAACTACTCTTTTCTGACGATCAGCACGGGCTGGTTCTCAGCATTGGAAATAACCAACTTGCAGCCCCTTGGAGGGCTCAAATTCTTCCTAATGTTTGAGTGTGTGGGGCTAGAGAGTGAAAGCTCAAAAACTTTATATTTCAATAATTACAAGAGTTTAAAAATTTACCATTAGGAGATTGAATTTGAAAATTTTGAATTCTCCTTTGAATTCAAAGACAATAGTTTAGACAAAAACCATGAAGGAGAATACCATTAAACAATGCCAAAAAAGGAGGCAAATCATTACTTTTACCCTTGTTTGTAAATCTATGGAGTTTTTTTGTCTTGGGCCAAAAACATGAATGTGCAATAGACAGAGCCCCAAAGCTCCATCCATCCTTGTGCCTAACCTTCAAAAAGCTACGCATTGCCCAAAAACCTCTTGAAGTAAACGTTTTGGCAAAGTTGAAATTTTGGGGTAAGCTCTAGATAAGAGCGTCTACATCTTTACTTGCCAAACTTGACTTGCTAGAAGTTTAAGCTTGTTCTTGAAGAGCCCTTGAATTTCTTGTCCCCCACCCTTGCTCCCCAAATGTGCCCCCTAAATAATCAATTGATCAATCACAAAATTAAATATAAGATAAAGCTCACTTAATTTAGAATGAATAATATTTACAAGGTTTGTTGTTTAATACATTAAGAATGAATGCCATGAGAGTATTTTGAGGGGCATGTAGCACTTATCATCCAAATTTAGTAAATGTTTAATCCATAAAGTATTGTATGTTGAGAGCAGATTCAACATGTATGTGCCGAATCAATTATTTTTTGAGAAAACCAATTTGGCATTCAATTTTGTAATTAAACAAGATTAGGCGCCTTTAGAAAAAGTTGCTATTATTTGGTATTCAACCAAATGTTTTAGTAGAATTAAGCATTTTTCTAAGCATCTTCCACTTTTTAAAATTAGCCTTTGGTATAAAATTTGCAGTAGATTGAGCCCTCTTGGAATCAACCTTGACCTTCCATTGATAGTTAAGCTTAATGTCTTTTATAATATTTGGCATTTCAATTTTTTGATCTGTTTGACATTGGGCATTTTTCAAAAATAATTTATGAAATAATTGGGCAAAATTTTGAGGAATCATTTTGTGCCAAATCTGCTCTCAACCTACAGTATAATGATGTGGGTGGTCTAATTGCTTACATTTTTTTTTAGTATCAAGTGATGATTTATTGAGCACAAGCAAACATGGATACTTGGGTTGTTGTTCACTTTCCTTAGCGTAACATGCACATGATAGCAATTACCACCAATGGTTTGTGCTACAAAGATAACCCTTTCTCCTCACAAAAGAGTTTAAAACATTGGAGAAAATAGAATATTTTTGAGGTGTTTTCAGAAGAGGAAATGGTGATCTCTTCATGCAAAATTCAAGTATTTTTTATGAGAAATCAATTTTTTTTGCACCTTGCTAGATGTAAAAAAGTGCAAACATGGGTTTCTCTTGTGTGAGTAGACAAGGAAATAATTGTGAAAATTATAGTTTATTCTCTTACAAATAGGCTTGGAGTAAAGAACAAATATATTTGCAAATTGTACTAAGTTTTGAACACCTTAGATAGATTGTAATCTTAGACTCTTGTTCTCCCACCTTTGCTTTCATCCCTTGCACCATTCTCACACTCTTGAACAAATTGATCAAACATTGCTCTTCATTTTTCAACCTATTCAACGACATTGTTCTTGTTTTTGAACTACTGTTCAATAGTGGATGTCAAGATTGGAACGAATTGCACAACTCTTTGGTAGCATATGTGGCACTCTTAGAGAATAAGGGTAAAAAGTATTGACTTGCATCTTGTAACGACATGCAAACTAGATTATTTGGTGGCCAAATGTAGAAATATAACATAAAGAGATTTTAAACATTCAAAGGATATCCAAAACTCATTCCCTTTCCAAGTCACCTCCTTCTACTCTCCAATAATTTTTTCATTGACATTGAATACAATTTGCCAATCATGTTCTTATTACTAATAGTCATAACAATATAAACTTAACTTTTTACAACAATACAAATCTTGGAATCATGTTATTGTAAACTTTGCATTAAGATGTTTTTACTTTTGAAATGTTTGATCATTTGGTCTTTTTTTCATCAAGCTTGGAAGTTCATGTTTATTGGTCTACAAACAACAAAATTTTAGAGCATCTACACTATTACACACTCAAGGTTTGACACATGCAATACTTGGATGGTAAGTGCAAAGGCCTCTTAAAATGTTTTCTTGGCACTCAAACTAAGCGTGTCAAGAAATGATCCTTGAAATCACTACAGTATTCATCCTAAATTTTGTGAGTTTCATTCTACACTCCACTTGATGATTGGTCAGCCGACTACTTGTGGTGCACATTTGGAGAGCAAGGGTGGAGGACAAATTTTTTGAGGACTCTTTCAAAAGTAGATGTAAACAGTTGATGTAATAGTGATTGTGTGTACGGATGTAAATGCTCTTATACTCCACTTCTTATGTCATGGCTTTAACTTTTAATTTGCAATTTTGATGTCATGGCTATAAAATTTTTAAAACTCTAACAATTCATCTTCTGAACTTGCATTACTTTTTTGTAACAAAGCTTTCAAACCCCTTATTGATTACTCTTACCTTGACCATTTGCTTTTCTTTGAAATTGATAATATTGATACTCCTTTTGTCTCAAAATGACTGTTCAAATTCATTCTCCAACTTTTTCATTAGTTTTCAGTATGGTCGTTTCGAATCTTTCTTATATGTATTTCAAAAATAAAACTGGGCAAAAAACTCATGCAATTATCTAGCTAATTCTTGTAACATAGAATTTGGATTCACATGAATTATGTTGTTTTTAATATAACAAATGAATGTAGTGTCAAAATGTTGCAATAAACAACAAGGACAATTATTTATTTAGAGATGGAGTGAGTAGTATGAACATTGAAGAAAAATAAAATAAAAAGTGCTTAGGCTTTTCAAAATTCCAAAGGGAAAGAGGTCGGTAAAGTTGGGAGAGATCATGGCGAAAAGATGGGCAAATTTTATGGATACCTCTAAAGTTTGTACCTTATCTTAACCCCCAAAGGCTCATGGGTGATTTTCTTGTGTTTGGAAGGTAGTTCTGAAGTTTTTGAATTGTCCTTGTAACATCAGTATTAAACATCAAAATAAAATTGTAATTGTTGAATCTTGAACTTCAAGACTTTTAGATGGCGTTACCCAATAAAAACCCAAAATGGCCACGCAAATTTTAATATATATGTAATTGAATGATGATGATTATAGAATTTTTTGTTTTTTTTGGAGTTGCCTGGAACTTCTAATGCTAATTGGTAACTTCTGGATACAAAATTGTAAAGTAGCCATTTAGGATGCTTTAGTGTTTGTTGTTGTTATTTCAAAACTAATGTCCCCCCCTTCCAAATCCATGACCATAGTTTCACAAATGAGCTTGCAAGTAATGCAACTATCAAAGTGCAAACACCCAATACAAAGAATTTTTTTAGCTTCAATTATTGACCAAAAAGCAATTTGAATGAAAAAAAATTCAATGGTGAAAGAATCCTAATTTCTGTAACAAAGATGTTCCAATTGAAATTAGTCCAAAAACACTTTTAAATTTTGTTAAATGTCAGAATTTGAGTCAAAGGGCTCTTACTGTCCAAGGGAGTGCCCAAAGGAAATCTTCTCCTTTTGCTCAACTTGATGCCCGTCTTTTCAATGTGGCAAGTTCTCATAGGCTCTCGACACTATTCATGACATTTTTCATGGCACTATTCGTGACACAAAATGTATGCTTGCGGTTAACCTTCCACCAAAAACACTTGGAATAAGATATGGAGGAAGTTGAATTTGAACGGTGAAGCTAACTTCAACACGCAACTTCTCCAAAAAAAAAAACCCAAAAACAATAAAATCTGTGTCCACAATAGGATTTCAAAATTTCTTCAATTTTTTGGACACCAAAATCTGGTGCCTTGGGCATTTAGGGATTAATAGCACACAATCTCTATTAGTTGGGTAATTGTGAGCAAAGTATGATTTGAAAATTTGTGATTGGTTGAGGGCCAAGAGGCAAAGTGAAAAATTTGTGATTGGCTTAGGGCCAAGGGGCAAAGTGATGAACATGGGCGTTGTGTGTGAAAGGACATCTTTGGTGGAACCCATTGAATCTTTTTCCAACTTGAATTTGGAATTCTCACATAAAGGGGTGGGAGGGAGATGAAGACGCAAATTGATTTGAATCTAAAATTAAATTTGAGTTTATATTATCCCATGAAATGTTTTTTGTGAACATGGAGTGGCATGGGGATAGCACGGGCATGATAGCTTTCCGCCAAAACGGCAAGTGCACAAGTCCACTAATATTTGTATAAATAACCCTCATTTTTCAGAAATTGCACAAATATCCTTGGTCCATAATTTTCAAGCATTCATTCTATAATTACGCATGCCACTTCCTTATTCTTTTGTGCGCACATTGCTTCTTTTTTGTCCTGTAGCACTCCTTGTTTTGACATTGGTCTTGAAAGAAGTAGCATGCACAACAAACAGACTGCTTGAAAATTATGGTCCACAATATTATCCGTGCAATTTCTGAAAAATCAAGGGTATCATACAAATATTCCAAACTTTAGGGGTACTGTACCCATAAAAATTTCCCTAAAAAGGAAAGGGTAAAAAAAATAAAATAGCGGTAGGAGTAATAATTCCAATATGAAGATGATGAAAGGGTGTACATAAGTATGGTTGAGCCTTGAGTGCTTTTTTTTTCATCGTCCCTTTGAAAAAGACGGTCTCCGAAAGGAACGACGTTGTTTTTCAATCATCACCGTCGCCGTCGTTGCAAGGGTTTGATGGCTATGGCGGCGGAGAGCAATGGAGAGAGTTTGGAGACCACCCCGCCCGACCAACCGTCGATGCGACGAATCGTCCTGCTGTTTACCAGTCGCCGCAAGAATGTCAGCAGCAACACAACTTAGTCAAGTCCCGAGTAAATTAGTCAAGTCTCTGCAACAGCATCACTGTCCATGATTGCTGGAGGCGGACTTGCAGACGGCACAGTCAAGACGGACAGGCAGAGACGATAGAAAAAAAACAACTCTTCATCGTTTGGAGACCGCACCTACGATCCATTACGGTAGGCCACTAAACAATCAGAGCTCAGAGCAGTCGAGCACCGAGGCGAGGGCAAAGGCATGGAGATTTGGAGGGAAGGGCAGTCGTGCTGAATGATGTCGCCGTGTCAGTCCGGCAGATTTCGGGAAATTTCTGACCGCGATTGATAATTGAATGATGCCGCATGCATCACGGCGCTTGTCAGAGAGTCTGTGTGTCAGACACCCGGACTTTGCGTACACGGGACAAATGCCCGAGGCGACATCAGTCAATCGACGATGCCACGTGTCTCCCTCCGGTTCTCCGCTCTGTCATGTGCATGATGCTCCCTCATCCCCATGGCGGCGTATGGCATTCTTTCTTTCCCTTCCGTGACGAGCCCGGTAGGTCGTCCTCGCTATTTCTAGTTTTATCCGATTTGCATTTTCTCCGAAAGTTTAATTCATCTAAAATTTTGGACTGCCAGATGACTTAGGTCAAGCCGTCTCACACTTCGTTCGGCTTCTGGAAATGAATGAACTGATGAAGGATTTTAGGTAGTTTTCGTATGAATAGCATACCCGTTTTCATAGGAGAATCTACTGGAGCCGTATATGTTCCAAAATCGATAAATTTCCATTTGACCTAATTTTCATAGACCTAGGGTTACGTCATTTTCTCGACTATTGTCGTTGAATGGCAACTTAGGTTTAAATTGGAATGCAATTGGAACTGCGAAGGTTTTCTTTGTGTCGTCAAATTGGATGCGATGTATGATCGGTACAGTTGAATCCGCTCTAAAAAATACATATCGTAATTGGCGAAAATGTTGATTTTAATCTGACCTGGACAGGTTATTTTGCAAATGCTTGGTAATTATAGGTTTTGGAGGTTTCAACCAATTTTCACTGCATTAGCATCTTCAAGGGGAATATGCTTCGCCACGGAGGATCGACCGTTTGAGATGGTGTGTAAGTGGCCAAGAAAGTGCATTAGTGGTAGCAAGTGGAATTTGAAGCTTGGAGTAGAGAGATTGTTCAGCTGCTATTAGAACGAGAATACGGTTTTGTAGATTTAGGTCAAAGTAGAGGAAGAAGGTGGACTTGGTATTCAAGAGGACCTGATTGGAATGGCGCCGAAAGAGGAGAAGAGAAAGAGTGAGAAGAAGAGGACGAGTGAGAGGAGGGGCAGTGGAGAAGAGGAGGAAAAGGAGGAGCCCCCTCCGCCTCCCCCACCACCACCTCCACCTCCACCTCCTACAGGATTTTATTCGGTGTGGGCTGAACCAGCAGACTATGATCCATCTTTGCATTTAATAATGACGCAGCTGAAGGAGCAGCATGAAGGTCCCATGTTCTCGCCTCACGTGACTATTCTGGGCAACCATTACAGCGAGTGGCCAGATGCTGAAATGAATCTCAAGGCACTCTGTGAATCCACTTTGCCTTTCACTCTCAAAGTAAAGATGGTTGCGAGTGGCGAAGTTTATCATCAGTGCGTCTACCTCCTCATGGAGAAAACTGATGAGGTATGCCTTTCTGTCCATGTCATTTGATTGACATAGCCCTAATAATGCTGATTGAGTTTTGTTGTAATCACAAATTATGTATCATTGTAAAAGCAGAAGAACTGGCATCCAATGGAACCTTGAACCATCAGTGTATTTTGTTTCAAATTAATGTAACGAAACAGATGCATCATTGATGCTTTGGCTAAACCAAAATGAGACTTTGCTCACTGCATACAATGTTGGACTTCTGCTTTGAGGGACTTGTGTTTTTTTAAATCATTGTGTTGAGTTGTTTTTTGGGCAGGTCGTTGGTGCACATGTACAAGCTCTGGGCTGTTTCAATCAGCTGAAGGAGGACAGCAACCTCGAAGAGATCAGAGAAAGTGAGCTTTTCAATATTTCCAATCTCAAAATTATCTTTTAGAGGTTCTCTGTATCTCTGTGCTGCTGTCATGTATTTTTTGTGTTGAGTCCTAAACCTTGAGTGTCATGGTTTCGCCATTCTCTCATCTTCGTCAGTGGATCTAGAGGTATTTTACTGCTGGTTATTCAGTAGTTATATACAACAATATGAATACCACAGAAAACTTTACTTTGTAATATTGTTATGACTTTATAGTACAGGTAGGGCAAAGCATGTCTTCCCGGAGGTCAAAATGCATTTTTAATCTTTTCAACTGTGGTACAAAAGCCAACCTCATCAATGAACCTGAATGTTCATGTTCTTATCTAGTACCCTGAATTGCAGCGCCTTTTTTTTTATCGTTCTTTCTTCTACAGGTCTGTGGCCTGTACTTGTGCTACTAAATGCAAGTTCTTGTACACGGAGTGGAGAATACTATTTCTGTGCCATCATTGCTAATTTTTTGCAAGGCTATCTGATTGGTTGTTTCTTATCTACATGGTCAATATTCACAGTTTCTTAATGTTTGTGTGGATGTCTTTCGAAATTGAGAAGAAATCTGCTTTGATAGATGGGAGGTAATTTACCAGCCTTATCAATACATGATTTAGGAACAGGATATCCGAGAAGGTTACCAAACACAAGGACTACCATTATTAGCTTGACTTTGGGGTCAGTGTGGACTGATTACAGCTGAATTTCTGTTGGTTTAAGCTGATAATTTTATACAATCTTGGCGGCTGTTTTTTTTAATGTGGCAGAGTACATGCCGCATATGAGTCTGCTGTATTGCCACATGACAGACGAAGAGTTGGATTTGGCGAAGGCAAAGGTGGAAGCAGAGCATGGTAAAATACTATTCGAAAGGGAATATTTTATATCCCACTTGTCTCTTTGGCTAACGGATGCAGCTGACGAATCCTGTGCCTCGTGGAGAAGGTGTGCCGAGTTTCCATTGAAAGAGTTTGATAAACCAAAATGGGCTCAAGGTCAAGAGAAGCCGCCACCTCCTCCAGAACCAGAGCCAGAGCCAGAGCCGTCAGATGAGCCCGCAGAAAAAAAGAAAAGCGTGAAAGCGTGAGAGATAAGTATTTGGACGACTGAAGCTCTCTGTACAATTCGATCACATTGCTGCGGGTAGTAAATCATCAGCTCAGTATGACAGTTTTATTCCCCTTTTATTTTAATAAACTGTAAGATATAAGTGGTTTCTTAGTTTCAAAGAGAAGAAGATAAGTTTCTGAGTCCCACTTGCGGACTAAGCTCAAAACCAGCTAGCACTACGTGAGCTTAATGGCATATTATCATTGATTTATTGACCGCTTTGAGTCATATGATCATAGCGCTTGTGCACCAGTTTAATGGTCTGACAGTGGTGTATCAAAATTAGGGCCATCGAGAGTAATTGGCGATTTTTCTTATTGATTGTGGACTTCATAGTTGCATCTTAATGTAGGGTTTAATCCATTGTACTTATTTGCAACATTAGTTTTTTTTTTCGTTTGCTTGCAGCGTTGTGATTGGTGTGCAAATGAAAAATTTGGGTGTTTTGAGAGCATATTTCATAAATTTTAGAAGTTCTTATTCTTTCTGTGATTCTTGGGGGCTGGCCCCACCAGGATCTAAAATGTCCTTTACTAATTATGATTGGTTTGGACGATGGCCCGTTGGTGGCCTTTCCAAATCTGTTTTAGTTGAAAATCTTTGGACAAATTTGTTCAAATTAATCCGTATGATGACAATCCTAAACCTGTGTAACGATGAGGTGAAATTAGTTATGAATTGAAATCTAATATTAAAATGTTTTAAAATTTAGTTTTGCTAAGATCTCATGAAATGTGTTTCCTAGTTTCGAAGGAACTAAGAAACATACAAGAATACTAAAAGCAAGCATACTACTTGCAATTGGTTTAAAAATTCCTATTCATGTATGTTGATGAATTTGAGATGCATTCTTTTTTATTAAAAAATTCATTATGCACTATTTTTTAATAAAAACTTGCTATCAAAGCATTCTTGAAGGCCTAGTCCCATAATTAGTGTTTGAAAAAGAGTTCTTTTCACTTTCTAGTCCACTTCACCAATAATTTTATTTAGTACTGGCAGCACTAATTACAAATTGTAGTAGTAAATGTTAGCAACACTACGAGTCAACACCAAATGTCACTACAATTTAAAAAAATAAAGTATTGTAGTAGTTTAGCTTGCACTAAAATAGTATTCAACATGAACTAAATGAGAGTTAAATAGAGTAGAATAATAAGGTAAATAACACTATAAGTATCATAACAATAAATATCATTGTGAGTGTACAATGCAATACATAAGGAGGAGAATAAACCATTGCATATGCACATGCAGAAGAAAATTTCATATATACTAAAAACCTTTGTGTTGGATTTAAAAGTTGAGACAATTTATTATACCACTGGTGCAACTTCCTATGTTAACATTCCAAATGGAGACCATAAAATCTACAAGTAAGGTAGGAGGCTCGAAAATGGAGCAGCTAAGGGAAAGAGCACTTCTGTGGGAAAATTAGGGTAACTTGGTAAAATGGAAATATTTTTGGTAGAAAGCCAAAGAAGAGACAGTTCTATTGCCATTTAATTTGAATTTTCTTGAGTTAGTATGAATTAACTACAATTTATCAAAGCAAAAGGTGAATAGGTAGTTATTCTTAATCATAGGTGGTAGCATTCATGATGCAAAGGTGGCTTGTAAATGGAGCACATGTCAAGTCCTAAATACAACCACAACAAAGTCAAGAATGTTCCAATAAGGCTCTTAAAGTGTGGAAGTACCCATTCCATATTCTAATACTCAAATCATAATAGAGAACACATCTTCATTTATTTTAGTATGACAAATATCTATATCATACTGGAAGGCAAATATGAACACAATTATGACCAATAAGCACACTCAATAGTAGCTCATGTCACTCTCTTAAGTTCCTAAAATAGTGCATACACAAATACAATTTCTGAACATAGGAGATGTGACCCATTTAAGAACCTCTGCACTGTTTTTGTGAACCTTTCATGATCCATTCAAAATGCCCACTCTAAATTAGAGCCTCCTGCCTTATATACCAAAATTTCAGCAGTTATAGCCTCAAGAATGGTCTCAAGGTCTCCTTAAAATAAGAGTATAATTGATCTTTGCTCTTGTGCTTGAAGACTTTGAGACATAATTCAAAGCCTTGAAAATCTGAGAAGGAAGAAAGGAGACCAAGTAGAGTTGAGTTTCATTATATATTCTCATACAATATTGCTTATTCCATTCTATTTATATAGATGATTGAGTTGCAATAAAAATCTATCAATAGTGCTAACGCCATAAATTGACCTTCCATTTTTGGGTAGATAAAATTCTTTGCCTTAAAATTGTTGAACCTTGCTTGCTTAGTATTAAACAATCTTCAAAATTTTGATATAAACTCCTAAGAATAATAACAATGCCTTGTGGCAAGTCACAAAAACCAAATCAATGAGAGATGACTATATGAGAGGTTTGGACTGGAACTTGAGTAAGCTTCAAAACACTACCTCCAAAACATACATTCCAAAACAACCTTCATTTGTAGTGTAAAGTGGTAAGGTAGCGACGCTCATAAGCATGACTGTCTCCATGGGCGTGACCTACGCATGTGGCAAGCTATCAGAGATTCACAATTATTAAAAAAATTGGTTGTAGGTACTTAAGTCATGGTTTTGGGTGACAAATTGATGGTTATGGGTACTTAAGTGATGATTATGGGCAACAAAGTGATGGGTGTAAGTGACTTATATGACAGTTTTGAGTGGCCCATCTTGTTGTTTTTAGCATCTCCTACTCACTACTATATTTTCAGTGATTCTAGACATTGGAAAATCTTTGTGAACAAATGCTTGCAATTGGAACTTTGAAATTAATGTCAATGTTTGTTCCAAAAAGCTTAGTTTCACTTAGCTACCTTATGTACATGCGTTGCCATCTCTTGCTAATTAAAGGGACAAGACAATTTGAAAGTGGTATGATGTAAACATGTAATGACAATTTGAATACTTGTCAAGCGAAAATATACTATCCTATTTTTTTTGGAAATTTGCCTACTTGTAATGTTGGGTGCCATACCTATCGAATAGCGAGAAAAAATCAATGAATTTTATTTTCTAGCTATTTTTCATCAAAAAGTACGGCTTCAACCAAAATAAATAGGCCCTAAAGATCTCAAGAAGTGGGTGGACATGACGGTTATGGGTGAACATACAGGGCATGAGAATGGGAAACCCTGGAATATCTGGATTCATTAAAAGAATCCAAAACCATGTGGTCTCCAACACAACATTATGTCCTAGTGTTAACAAAGTCCCCAGAATGGAAAAGTAAGAATCGCAGAGCCAATTATATGAGCTGCAAATGGCTTGCCCGAATATCTTGTGCAAAGATACACTCTATCTTCTTTTCTTCCCTCAGAAAAGACCAAAAAAGAAGTACCAATTATTTGTTTCTCACCTGTTGCAGAACCTCTGACGAAATTTTGGATTTACCTGAGGACAAATACTACATGACAAAAATCTTGATTAACCTGAGATTGTTTGACACACATAAATGGTAACTTACTTGGGGGAACTGAAAAGAACTCAACAACCAAAATCTGCAAAGGCAGCTTCAACTCCCAAGAGGCTCAAAAAGGATAAAAAGGATGAATATTGTCACGAAATGCTTTGACACAATAACAGTGGTTGACCTTATAAAAAAGGTAAAAATATATAATTGAGCTCCACAACCCTCATCCCCCCCGGGAATTGCGGCCACAAATTCAGAGAAAATACCTTTTTTTCTATCAAATGTGGTACCTAGTAAAAACATTCCAAGTGAAATCTTGGCTACCTAGCTGTTCGCTTTGCCTTATCTTTGCCTTTGCGAGTAGCCAGAGTTTTCGCCTCTTCCGCCTCTAGTGCTTTCTGCTCAGCCTCCAGTTTCTCCAACTGCACAAACACAGATTGTTTAAATGACAAGGATGTGTACCATACACTAAATAGAATGAACAATGTAATCAAAACTTCTGAAACTCATACATAAACTTCATAGAAATGTTACAATAAAACCTCCATAGAGATGGACAATATTTCATAGGTGTGCTATTTGTTCAACTTAGGATCTCATCTTGACTATTCGTTGATTTGCCAGGACTTGTTTAATTGAATATTCAATCAAAACTTCTTGAGGGTGGTACCAAGCTACGTGATTTAACAAAAAGAATCCATATCCTCTACCATACTATTTTGCATGAAATCATAGGTGACACCAGATAGAATCTGCAGTGTGGTAGGCATTCCAAACGATGAAGATTCAAGTACTACATTAGAATAGACTAGTCTTTTCAAGAGTTAAGAATAAAGTCGATGTCCACCATTGCAAAACAAGGTGGAACTACCTTGTACTATGCATCCAAGCAGACTTGCTTATATAAAGTCAATGTTGTAATTAACCCCTAAATGCCCAAGACCTTTTTTGAGTTTTTAGGAATTTGCTCTAAACTGAACAAAAAGCTAACATTTTGATAAGTTGTATCAGTTTCTTTTAAATTGTAACTGTACAAATTCATATGTTAGACATCACATAGGAAAAGGAAACACAAATATATCACTTATGAATTGAAAGATTATAATGTTTGATCAAGAGGGTGTTAAAACTGCAAATGACTTCAAGTCTTTCAATCCTCTTTTCACATGTCAAATCTAAAATGTTGGTCACCAAAGAATATGAGGTTAAAGGGCATTACATATATAACTCCAATCCATTTACGGCTTTTCAAAATCTCTTCTAAATTTTTTTTAAATGAATTTCTAGTGTGAAATTTTCTCCAAGATTTAGTGTATTTGAGGCTCATTTTCATGAGCTCTCAACACTAAAAAAGTCAAGATTGCAATGGACACCCTTGCACAAAATCTTCAATAGAAAATTCACAATCAATAATTCTCAAAATCGGGTTTTTGATGCTAAAAATAGACTTCAAAGAGAATAATCTTAAAATGATCAAATATTAAAAATAGTAGCTTGGTTAGGTTTTATTGAACTTCAAAATATTGTTGGCACCAAAATGTGGTGCCTTGGGCATTTAGGGGTTAAAGGTTGATTTTGATTTATAGCCAATTAGGGACTTAAAGAACAAAAAACAAAAAACAAAATGAATTTTATTTTGGTTGGTTTTGAAGGTGTCCTATAGGTGCACCTTTCAATTAGCTTCAAGAAAGAAAGCTTATCCGTGAGGGACTCTCTATTACTTTACAACAACTACAACCTTGCACCGTGGTGGAGCTTTTTGATCATGATCGTAACAATGCTTCAAAAGAAAGGCACCCTCTGGACGGAAACTAAGGGTTGTGCAAACGAAATAGGGTAGTTCTATCTTAATGTTAGCATGAAGTACAAGAAAAAATGATAATAAAAGAAATAAAAGAAGTATGTACCTCGTCAAGTACAGGCCGGAGCTCTCTGTAACGGCCATCTGCCAAATCAAACCCATCTTTCCGTAGCTCTTTACCCGTGTGCTGGGTATGCTCATATGCTGCCATCTGCCAATACATATTTGTTCGTGCAAAGAAATCCTTCAAGCTTTCTCCAGGCTGCATGTCATTATTGCATTCTCATGTCAGCCAGTCTCGCTCAAACAACAAAAAAGCTCACTTCAAAATTGCACAATTTTTTTATAAAGAGTGATAAAAACACATACTTGCAAAGAAAACCAAGGAAATGATTCCCATAGAAACCAAATAAAAATGACACAAATTTTCAAGTGATAAGAGCACATACTGCAGGAGTTCGAGCAGCATCTGCCAATCCGAGCTCCGCACGAAGTCTGGCTATCTCGGCTTTCCTGTCCTTGCGCTGGAGTTTCTTCCCTTCACCTCTGAGAAGAGCCGCTGCAGCTTCTGCTGGCGTCAGTGTCGAACTTCCAGCCTGCAAGTTGAAACCAATTAAAATAAATGCTTCAAGATCAGATTCAGGTCCAGTCAAATGCGCAGTCAAAATTTATGTAATCTAGATACTTATTAGATTTTTCAATGCTGAGAGTGAGGATTGAATAAAGAAAAAACAAATTACTTTCTGATCTTCATCGTCTTCATCGTCTTCATTGTCTTCGTCATCCTCGTCATCATCCTCGTCTTCATCCTCGTCGTCGTCATCATCGTCCTCATCATCCTCAACTTCAACCCAGTCCGTCTCTGTGGCCTGCAAACCAAACCGGTATACAGCGTGTTAGAAGATGCCGCTTCACAATAAAGTTTCTAGAATGCAGCACCACTACAACCTTTATTCTATTTTATGTAGGGTATACTATTTTATACCTTTAATGCAAATTTGCATAAAACTGGAATACCAGTTTGCAAAAAAAAGGTATTATGTCCCAAGCAGCTTGTTGACGGACTGTTCACTTAAAAGCTTCTCTTTTCTCTCTTTTGGTAAGAGCCTCAAGGTTAACCAAGTGTAGTATGCAACAAAAAAGTTTATCATCTGTATAGAGCGCGCCTTTCTGTGAATGAATTATATCGTGGATGCCAATTAATAGAATGAACATCCACAAGAACAGAATTAGAAGCAGATCTACAGGAACTACCTCAATGACAAGATTCCAAGCATCTAGCTTGTTCAAATCCATTGTGTACAAGTCATCCAGTGTCACTTCCCGTTCTCCAACCTCCATCATGCCTCCATACAAGTAAAGCGTGTCACGACCTACAATCATTAAGCTGTTGATGCGGCCACAAGGTTTCACAATCTGCAAGAATCAAAGCACGAACTTTCAAGTGTGAGTACCACTGATGTAATTGCACATTTCACTTTAAATGTTTAAACACTAAGAAGTGTGAAGGCGAAGGCACCCATGAAATGGGAAACATCGCTAGAAAAAACACCAGGTAAGAAGAGATGGTCATGAAACCTGAGGTTCAAGTTCAGCAGTTGCACTCAGAGGATCCACGCTCCCACTCTCAGTTTCATCGATCACAACAGTGTCTTCGATGCGCTTTGCCAATCCTTCAGTCTCACGAATGTTCACCTCATCACTCTCAATGTTCATCCCAACACCATCCTCACTTGCTGGTAAAGCTTCTTCTTCAACACTTATCGCACCTCCATTGCCTTTTTGCTTTTTACTTCTTGCTGGTCCAGGCTGACCTTTAGCCTGCTCAAACAATAACACTGTCAAATCCCACACTGAGATTGGACTTCGCACTACTAGTTGTAACTCCCCTCTAGTGTTTAATACCGGAAGCTTACAACCCTAACGAATGTCATACAACACACGCACTCGGAGTTCATCAAAACTTGAATGTAATTCAAAAGTCCAGTCTCTTCTTGGTGGTGGGACTCAGAACCTTCAAACTACGTCAATGGAACTCAAGGAATAGTTGTGTTAGAAAGGATAAGGTAGATTACTTTGCCTTTAGGTACTTTAGGTCTTCGCAGCTCCAAAGGAAACCTGGTCAGCAAGAGAAGAACAATGAAAATTCGTCAATGTGAAAGTTGCAAAGTAGAAAGTACTCTTCAAATAGATATTGATATTTGGACAAGAGAATGCTTATCTACCTCTCCAAGTAATAATCAGAGCATGAGTTGTACGAATGCTTACCACCGCCGGTTGTCCATTTGAAAAGCATACATTTCGTTCATGAAAGTACTTCGTATAATATCTGCTAAAATGCACACCAAAGGATTGTCAGACCAAACAAACTTTTGTAACTAGCATTAGCCACCAGTAATTGGACGGAAACTTAGCAAAAGTTTCTCATACTAATAAGATTGAAGAATTCGATCTAAACCATTCAATGACAAAAGGAGGCTCCATGAGTTACAGATCACATGAAGACTATAAATCAGTAGACTATTGTTTACATTCAGAAAAAAAATCAATAGTAGACTGAATATTCTGTAGAGATGATACATTGAGAAGCAGATGCATAATTAATTACCTTTTTCTTCAGTGTCAACTACCCCACCAAATAAAATAGCTCGCTTCTTGTGAATGCACATCGAAAACCCTGCTCTTGGCCCAGGAGGCATTCCCAGCTTTTTAACCTGATTAGTTGAAAGAAATGTTTTATCTCAAGTAGATACCAATGCGAACTCTCAAAACAAAAAAAGTAAGCTACATACAAGCGCAGTACAAAATGAATCCAGAACAGCAGATATGCTGAATTGGTCACGTTCAAAATCCATTAGATCACCTTATTCCAATCCATTGCGCGAGGATCTAACACCCACATATCTGCGTGTACCACGCCTTTCTCAGTTCCGTCCTTCTCACTCATGGCATCCTTGTAATACCCTCCATACAAAAAGATCTGCAATTTACAAATGTTCACATTTGAGATCCATGCCTTGAAGCAACAACCATGAATTTCTCCAACATGCTGCACCACTTGAAGAATCATTTATCTCATCGAAGGTTTGAAAAGAGGATAGAAAAAAAGACCTCATCTTGGTAGCATGAAAATTGGAATGCACTCCTTGGGCTGGGCCAAGCAGCTCCTGGTTTTGGTTTGATCTCTTGCCACTGCAAACGATTTTTCTTTTGCATAATAAGCATCTCTCATAACACTATAGCGTTTCAACAGAACAAAAGCTCAAGGGCTGGTTCTCACCTTAAAGACCTATTGAAATAAAAGTCTAACTGGGAATCCGAGCTTAAATGCGCTTACACTCCCATCAATAGAGATTGGTATATCTCAAGGAATTGCCAATATATCATACAAATCATACCTTGTAGTCATCTAAATCCAGCACGTGAAGATCGTGGTAGTACCTGCACCATATCAGCAAGGAAAAACATATGATACAACTATTGAGATTTCTAAGCTTCCGCTAACCAAGCCTAACTACTGGAAACTGAAAAAGTTAAAAATAAGAGCATCACGTAACTCCTGCGCACTCTAACAAGACTTCCAGGATGCATAAATCATACCTGACTTCTCTAAGAGTGTCATAAAAGCCTCCAAAGATAATGAGTTTGTGCTTGTAAAGCGCCTGTAGATTCCACAAACTTTGAAAATTATAAAACACCTACAGAAGCTATTTGATTTCCCCGGAAAATCCACTCCAAAAATCTAGCAAGGACTATAGCCACTTTCAACTTCGTAAGTTCTCTTTCAGAGGGGGTGTAGGGTTGAGATACTGCTTCGGTCACACAAATAGCTACTATCACAAAGCTCTAACTTCGAACACATACCATTCGGTGTCCAGATCGAGGGCTTGGAGCACCTTTGAGATTCAACTGTTCCCATACGTTTGTATTGAGATCTAATCTCCACAAATCCTGCTCACAATAAATCATTCATGAAGAATCACTAACGACATAAGAATAAATAATCGATCTGTTTCCTTTGTGCTTTAACAACAGAAATAAAACGTTCATATCAAATATCGGATTGATGAAAATTTCTACGAAAGAGAAACTGCTTTCTGAAGAAACAATGCATATTTTGGTACCTTGTAGTGGTGGAATTTTTCCTGATTTACAGAGGTGTATTCTCCGCCTGCAGACACAACATGAAGGATCATTATCAGGCACACACAGAGAATGATAGTGCATCCAAAAAAAGGGCTGTGAAAATTTGCTTATTAGATTTCAAAGACATCAAAGTTTTATCACCTCGTCAAGAAATTAGAGACGCAATAATATATAAGACAAACCTAAAGCATCACCTAGTAAAAACTAACTTGCATTCCAACGAGAGGGCAGTAGCAGTCAGCATACCAAAAATAAAGAGAGAGTTCTTCCAGGCAACAGCTTGGTGAGCACTGCGAGGAGGAGGACTGTTGGGACTCGACACCAGCTTCCAGTCACCCTTTTCCACGTTGTACCTGTACAAATCACCATACACGAAAGTCTGACAAAGAGAAAATTTGAACAAAAGTGTACAAAAAGGAAAGACAAAAACCCAGCTCCTTCCTTTGCGTGCTTACTTTATCACCGTTGTAGTACTCCCCTCCGTAAAAGATCAGCTCAGAGTCCTTCGAGGGATTCACTGTCATCTGCAGAAACCATCTGCAATGTTAGTAATCCTACCGAGAAACACAACACTTCTGATAAAACACAAAAAAGAAGCAGAGCATCATCAAAACTGAAAGAAAAAGGTAAACATTCCATACAACCTTTGCCTCACTGGTAGATTGATTTTTAGGTCAATTTTTATTAGAGCTTTCATGAGAGCTTCCTTACCGATCCGTTGCAGCGGGGCGAGGGAGCTGGCACATTCTCATCTACTTGTACTGCCACTTTCTTAGCCTCTTCTTTCTGAAGCTTAGCCTAATAACACCACCACAGAGCCAGCAACACTCATGTGAATTCAACATAGCATCCAGAGTCCAACAAATTAATGAAAACTGCAAGCTTTACAATTCTAGAGCTAAGAACAAGAATAAAAAGAGGATCCCTCAAATAGAGCCTACGTCACTGTTTGCCAATTCCTGAAAAACCCTAAACCTCTGCTCACAATTCCAAGCCCAAAAATATGGAGGTCAGGGGGAAGATTCATAGAGTTATGAAAGAACAGAGAAGTAATGAAAACTGATAGAGCAGAGCAGTACTAGGTTGAATTAGGGTTGATGACAAGATGAGGCTGTTAGAATTGTACCAGAATGGCGTCAATGTCGTCTTCCTCGGAAACGAGTTTGTCCTCGCGTCGAGTTCGCTTCTCCGAGGACTTGGCGGTCTTGCGCTCGGTCTTCTCCTTGCCCTTGCCGGGCTTCTTTTGCTTCTTGCCCATTGCGACGGTGATGGCGATTGCGACGTGGCTCCTCCGTTGGTCTTGTTGGATTAGTAAGCGCAGCCTGTCCGTGAAGGTTTCAAGGTTTCTCAAGTGTTTTCAACGTTCTTAGGGGTTTAGAGTTTAGGGTTTAACGGTTGAAAACGATGGAACTAATGAATGACTAAAAATCGGATGAGATATATCCACTCTTATAACTCATTAATGTCACCTTCTGTATTATCACATCCATTACTATAGGGCCGGCTAGGATCTAATTCTCCAATTTGGTTGATCACTGTTTGAATAGATTAGGCAAGTTGGCCTTTAACCCCTAAATGCTCAAGGTATCACATTTTGGTGCCGACAATATCTTGAAGTTTAATAAAACCTAACTAAGCTCTGATTGGGAATTGATATGTGTATCACACCTTTTCAATTACTGTATCACACTTTTTCAATTATTGTATCATACCCCAAGAGTAAAATTTAGGTTTCTACCATCAAAAAGCTGAATTTGAGATTTTGGAATTCAGTTTTGGACTTAGAAACCATGATTTAGTCTAAAACCACAAAAAAATTGCAATTTAACAACACCCAATGAAAAAGCTTATCTTTTTTTACAAACAAAAGTAAAAGTAACACTTTTCTCTCTAGCTAAACTTTTTCATTGGGTGTTGTTGAATTGCAACTTTTTTTTACTGTTTTAGACTAAATGATGGTCTCTAAGTCCAAATCTAAATTCCAAATTCTCAAATTCAGCTTTTTGATGGTAGAAATCTAAATTTTACTCTGGGGGTGTGGTATAGTAATTGAAAGGGTGTGGTACACATATCAATTCCCCTGCTGATTTTAGTATTTAGTAATTTAGAATTATTCTTTTTGAAATTTAGTTTTAGCATTAAAAATCTGATTTTGAAAATTATTGATTGTGAATTTTCTATTCAAGATTTTTGGCAAGAGTGTTCATTGCAATCTTGGCTTTTTAAGTGTTCAGAGCTCATGAAGATGAGCCTCAAATACACTAGGTCTTAGAGGAAAATTCACACTATAAATTCATTTTAAAAACTTGTAAAAGAGATTTTGAAAAGCTGTAAATGGATTGGAGTTATGTATATTATGTCCTTTAACCTCATCTTTTTTTGGTGACCAAAATTTTAGATTTGACATGTGAAAAGAGGATTGAAAGACTTAAAGTCATTTTTGCAATTTTAACACCATCTTCATCAAACGTTATAATCTTTCAATCCATAAGTAGTATTGTTATGTTTTTTTTTCCTATGTTATATCTAGCATATCTAGTTTGAATTTATATGGTTACAATTTAAAAAATAAATTGATACAACTTATCAAAATATTGGCTTTTTGTTCAATTTAGAGAAAATTTCTAGAAGCTCAAAAAAGGCCTTAGGCATTTACGGGTTAACCCCTAAATGCCAAAGAGGATATTTTTGTTCTTTGGCTTTGAAAAAGCACATGGTCCATTGTAGAAGGCAAAAAAACTTCTAATTAATTGCACTCACATGTTTAGGTAACCCAAATTGTGAGAAATTTCAGAATCATGGTGTTAGGTCCAAAGCTATCCTTATTGTAATCTTTATTAGGGCACCATGCATGATTGACTTTTGCAACTTTTAAAAATAATATTTTAGTGTGTGGGCAACATTGCAAAGATCACTGTTCACTACCATCATTGTACACGGGGCAGGCACGATGACCACCCCCGGTGTTTAAAGGTTAACCTTTGAATGCGCGGCTGATCATTGTGATTGCCCCTTGATAGTACTTTTATAATGGTGTGACAAGTGTTTGCTCATTATAATGTTGTTTCTAAAAGTTGTGAAAATCAATAATGTATATTGACCTCATGAAAATTGTAAGAAAGGCAACATGGGATCCAACACAATGTTTTCGGATTTTCTCACTTTGGGTTACTTAAAAAAATGAGTGCATTTGATGGGGTTGTTTTATGCCTTCCATGAAGCACTATGTACTGTATCTATGATCACTTTAAAAAAAATTCAAATGAAAAAAAGATTTTTTGTCATGAAGTGTTTGTTTTGATAACCAAGGGACAAAAAATGTCTCCTTCTACAATTAACTCCTAAAAGCTCATGGAACAAAATGGGTTTTAGGCATGCTTGTTCTATTGAGATTTTGGATCAATTTCCTTTAATTTTATTTTAAAAATAGAGTTTGTAAAGCTTACATGGGAGTACAATTTAATTGAAATTAATTTCATGGTTTAAAGTTATTGGTGTTTTAGATACTTTTTTTGTTCAAGGGCAAATCGAGCATGCCAAATTTTGTTGACTTCTCTCAAGGGCTACCTATGAAGGTATGACCTTTTAGTGGAATATACCAAAAGCAATAGTGTACTAGATGAATTCATTTTTGTATTTAAAGTTCACTAACTTTGAATTGCAATATACATTAGAGATTTGATTTTTTTTTAATCTTTTAGTGTGGTTGTCAATAAAGTCAAAACCTTCCAACCCACTATTGAGATTTTCAATGTTCAAAAATCATCAATGGAAATTTGGTTTGTAAAAATCCTAGTGTGGTGAGATTATCAAGTACATATAGAAGAAAAATGTGTCCTAAACAATTGGTTCACAAGGACTGCAAATGTCCTAAATGATTGTAATTGAATCATTGTATAGTTGTTTAGGACATTTGCAGTTGTTGTGAACCAGTTGTTTAGGACATGTTTTTCAAACATGTAAGGTAGGCGCACCCATAAGCGTGGAAATAAGGGTTTTGGAGTAGGTAAAACAATCGACTAACTTTGAAAAAAATACTATAAGTTAGGAAATGGAAACCAAAAATATTGGCATCAATTTCAAGGTTCCAATTGCAAGCATTTGTTCACAAAGATTTTTCAAAGTCCAAAATCACTGATATTGTAAGAACCATGTGTAAGAGATGCTAATCACAAGGCTTGTTGGTTCTTCAATTGTGAGATGGGTACTCAAAACCTCATACTAGTCACCCACAACCATCACTTCATCACCCATAACCATCACTTAGTTACCCACAACCATTTATTTTTTTATTGATTAACCTTGCCACTGTTAGGTGACGGGCATGGGGACGCAACGCTTATGGATGTTGCCACCTTATACATGTTTGCAATACATGCCCAAGAAGGGAGTGTCCCAAGTCTTTGTTGGCCATGAAAACTTGTGAAAATATATCTAACATAATTTAGAACATGTTGGACAAATCTCTCTAGCATCCATAATGCAAAAACTGTTCACCATATGTGGTCAAAGGGACTTGAAAATTTGGGGTAAATGTCAAAACAAACTTTTTGTACTAGCTTCAAATGCTCATATCTCTTAATCAATCTGCACAATCAAACTTCACAAAAATTTCACCATAACTTCCTGCATAGGTCTAATGCAAGATCCTACAATTAGGTATGTAGAATTAACAAAAATATTGTTCTTGTAATCAAATAACTAAATACGGCAATTTTTAGAGTTTTTTCATGAAAAATGGGCTTGGGCGTTTAGGAGTTAACCCTTGAATGACCAAGCAGCCCTTTGTAACCAGTACAGCACGCGGTATTTTTCTTGTATTTGGAGCGCATCCACACCTTTGTTACATTTGAGATAAACAAAGAAGTTAGAACGTAGATCAATGTCGTTCTAGTGAGGTAGTCAAGATCCCAAATTAAAACTTTTTGTCGATAGCAAATGCCGGTTATACAGCAACGTACACACTATGTATTATAGTAGCTCTCTTGTTCAAGGCTTAACCCTTAAACAACCGAAAGGTTCTTTGCGACTAGTACAATATGGGGTATTTTTTTGGTATTTGGAATGGATCCACACCTCTACTACATTTGAGACCAACAAAAAAGTTGGAGAATAGATAAGTGCAATTCTAGTGAGCTACTTGAGATCCCAAATTAAAATTTCTTATTGGTAGGAAATGACAATTATATGTAAGTATATATATGGTTCCCTATGGTCAATTAAGGGTTAAGGGTTAAGCGTCTCATAGAAAATACAACAAACGTGTTTTGTTTTTTTTTAACCCCTAAAGGACCACGTGGCTGTTCAACAGCCACTTGAGAATCCGGGTAGGGTCTTATGGAGTTAATTTTTATTGGATGTTCTCAAAATTGTTACACAAGGTGCGGATAAGTATTCCCTAAGTGGAAATGTAGTTTTTTTGCCAATCGGATGCCTGGTTCAAAAGTGATGTTGCCCAAAAGAAATTGGGTAGTTTGGGCATCTTTGGAGAATCTTATGGTAAAACTTTCATCAACTTTTGAAATTTGGTAAGTATGTTACTAATAAAACATGGTGTACAATTGTAAAAAAAATTTAAAAAAAGAGCTCTCACATCACATTTTGAAGGGAGTCAAACTTTGTTAACTATGTTTGGGTAGTTTCAAGAAGAAAAAAAAATCCTCTAACTTCAAGCCCTGTTATCTTTCAATTTACAAATCCAAAGCTCTTCAAACTTTTTTTCATATGTTTCAAATGTTTGTCTCTAATTTTTTACCGTTCAAATTTCAAATAAAAGACTTCCTCATTGCACAAGAAATCATGAAAGAATGACTAATGTATTGCCAATTCACTAAACCTCCTTGCATTGGAGGATGATTTTGATCAAGCTAGATTGTATTTTTGCATCTGAATTTTTTTGTGAGTGAACCTAACATCATATGCTTGTAAATGGTCAAAAAGCTCAAATTTGTATATAGCAAAAAATTCAATCTAGGAAGGGTCAGAGTCTGCTGACCTTGTTTTGCAAGAATAAAGAAAAGTAATTTTTCTCACTTCAAACATTATAATCTTACAATCCACACGGTCAAATGGGCTGAATTTTTTGTACACATTAATTTATATGTTTTACACACTTCTCTACGGTTGAAATTGAGAAAAAAGGCTCTTAATTTCAATTTTGAACAATGCACTAAAAGTTGGCAGTTTCTGAGATCTTTTCTCAAAAAACACCATTGGTCCTTTAGGGGTTAACATCGTAACACCAAATAAGTACCGAAGAGTGGCATCCAAAAGTTAAGGGGTGGCGTCGAATCTCAAACCTATGGGATTCTGCGAAATATCAATACAAAATTCGCCCCCCTGCTATAGCAAGTTCACCCCCCGTAGCCTGCCTGTAGTAAGCTTACAGAGCCGTATTTGGGCAGTTTTCGGCTGATATTTGCCATTTCCCGAATTGAACAGCTTTTTCATAAATCAATTCCGGATGTTCTCTGCTATTTGTATTATATTTTTTATTTTACTAAAACGTGGATGGACTTTTTTCTCTGATTTCGGTTTCTTTTCTCATTTCCACCGGCTGAGATTACACTTAAGCTTAAGTTACAGACTGTTGTTCCAAAACATTGGTACAGACTACAAACTGCCCAATGATCTTCTTGCTTACCTTGCCCCTCCTTGCTGCCCCTCCTTGCTGCCCCCCCTTGCTGCCCCCCTTGCTGCCCCCCTTGCTGCCCCCCTTCCTCCCCCCTTGCTCGGTACTAGTTAAGGCACGGCATGGACACTATCCGTGTCCTCTTTTGTAGAATTGTGTCGTGTCGTAAAGATGCCCGCAATTTGCCGATGCATCGTCTTCGTTGCTCTTGAAGCGTTTCCGTCCGAGCCAAACTAAATCCGACTTAAGTTAGTAGTGTGTTGTCCCCTCTGCTCTTTCCTTGCCTTCCATGGCCCTTTCTTAACGAACATACTTGCTTCGTCAGAGGCCCATAAACTTCTCATCTGGAATTAGGTGTCCGCAATTTTGGGATCACTTTGCCGCAACATAGTCCACTGCTAGCAACATAGTCCACTGCTAGCAACATAGTCCACTGCTAGCATCAGCAGCGGATGCGCCTTGACCCCTGCCATCTCTGTATTTCCTGCCATGGCTCTCACCATCGACTCCACTCATCTGGCCGAATCATATCTGCCTGCGGTACAGGCCTGTTTCTACGACCTCCGACTACCTGCGAGACTGAGTCAAATCTACAGGGTGTGTGCTCACGCCATGGTCATACGTGGTGCTTCAATGCCCATTGATGATGACCGTATGCAACTGACCACAGCTGAAGGACTAAGATGGCAACCTGTCCAGGATGATGATCTCGAAAACACGGAGGTGATTCACCATCTCAATCGACAGGCAGCAACGTCGCCATGGCTTGAAGAATTGCTCGCTCAACCTAATCATGGAATCACCAGCACCACTCTGGTTACAAGCCTTACGGTCCAGTCCCCATTTCTCACTGCCAGTGCGCTAGGAAGGCTCAGTTCTTCCTTCCATCGCTATTCAGTTAGACTTTGCCTTCTGGAAGTCATCTCCGGCGGGAATGTGTGGATCTTGCAGTCTCGCAACCGGCGAGAAGTCATTCCCCGTGCATCTATAGATTCCTCGTTATATCGTTTCTATCCAAAGCTCAGCAGTGCTGGGGCAAGTTCTAGAATAATGAATCCCAAGTTCTCTGGCACCTGCAATTTGACTACGTGGATCTTCTCAGTCGGAGGAGCCACTCCGCTTGGCGCCCCACAAAGCGAACTCGAACCGCGCTGAATGCCTTTCAACAAATGTCCTCCGCCCTCCCCGTGCACAATTCGTCGCAACAACAGCATCGTCCCGAGGCCAAGCGATTCAATGGAGTCCGCTACCGCCATGACCGCAAGACCTGGTCAGCCGAGATGAAGCCCCCCAAGCACAAGAACAAGGTCTACTTCGGCGAGTCCCGGTCCCAAACACAAGCTGCCCGCATCGTCGATGCAGCTTTCCACTACTACGGCAAGCCGCGCTTTCTCAATTTTCCAGACACCCCTCGGGTGCTGTCGTTGAAGGTCATACCAGCAGGACTTGACGAGGAATGCAAGCTGAAATTCGTGAAGGAGCAAGCAAGGTGGCTGGCATCGCTAGCATCCGCACTGCCCCCCTCTCCCGCTTCGGTGCACTCCGAAATTCTCGTGTCATCGTTTGGAGGTTGCACTGCAAACACTTCACGGTTGCCCTCGTTCTCCGAGTTGGCATTGATTCTAAGCTTAGATGGCGATGGCGACGAAGCAGACGATGGCATCTCCCAACCTCAACCATCGTTGCTCCCGTACGCAGAAGCTGGGTCAGGCGGCAGTGATTGGATGGAGATGCAAAATGGTACTGGCGCATATGCTGTGGATGCTGTTGTGGATACATCAGAAGAGAGGCGGGGCGAGCTTGAATGGAACGTAGAGGATGCCCTTGTGGATCCGGGCTTGTCACCTCAATGGGGGCCCAGCAGCTTTGCGCGCATTACAGAAGGATGGGATGGTGTAGAGCATTGTAGCACCCTCGCCTCGGCAAACATTGGGAATTCGTCACCGCTTTCTGTCGAGAGCCAAGAATGGTGGCTGACCTATCTTGCTATGTCTCCACCGGCGGCCATGAGTCCAGTGCCATGTAGTCCAGGCCATTTTCAAGACGACGTTGCGCGTGCTGTGTTGGAGCAGCAGAGCTTGGGAGTGGAATGGTTGTCGTGACGGGGGTAGTGGGTAGTGCGATTGACCTTGCAAGGACGTCAAATTTGTGATGTGCTGGTCGATATCCCGTGGTCTTTGTGCACAACGGATTCTTGTCGTGACAGAGAATTGCTGTGTTTTGGAGGGCACGTGGGTGAAGATGCGGGGACTCTGTTTCACGAAGCGAGAGGCACTGTCCATGGCATTTCCAGCAAGGCTATAGATCCGAAGGGAGGTTTTCGGAGGTGGTATAAGCCGGGGTGAAGTGAGTAAAGTGCTGCGTTTTGGGGTTTAGCATTTAGGGTTTAGGGTTTAGGGCTTAGGGTTTAGGGCTTAGGATTTAGGGTTTAGGGCTTAGGATTTAGGGTTTAGGGTATATATAAAGATGGTGGTGCCGTCCTGTTCCATTCTACAAACGCTGGTTGGAATACCGCCAGTTCAAATGTACATACATCCAATCTTTCTGAGTTTAATTGTTTTGTTGAAAATTGCAGCATCTTAACCCTTGAGCGCCCAGAGTTGAAACGAAAGAAGCATGACTTGAGTGCAATCAAAGTGCTCTTGTGGACTGAAGAATACGATTTACAAGATCTGACCATATGAATTGTTAGTGGAAAGAGTCTCCATCATGCTGGGCTTGATTGGAAGTCGGTTCACCAAACGTGCAATGAGATTATAATAGTCGAAATTGAGTTGACTTAGCTTTTTGAGCGATAGTATATTGTTGCCTGGGTGCTCAGGGGTTAAGATGCTTTGAATGTAGTTTAACCCTTGAATGTCTGGCTGGTCACATTGACTATTCCTTTCTATCACCACTATAGTGATTTACGGTGGTGGGGCAAGTGCCCATTACTTATAATATTGTTTTTAAAAATTGCAGAATTCCAAAATGCATGGTGACTTCATGAAACTTGCAGGAAGGGTAGCATGGGATTTTATATTATGTCTTTGAATCTTCTCACAATTTGAGTTACCTAAAAATACAAGTGCATTTAGTAAGATTGTTTTTTCCTTTCCATGATGCACCATGTATTTATGATCACTTCTTAAAAAAAATTAGATAAAAATTTCATATTTCATCCTTTAAAGCATTTTTTGGTCATCTATTAGACAAAATGCATCTCCATCTGCATTAAGGATTAAATCTCCTATAAAACACTCATCAAGTTAACTTTTGAAATCACAGCGATTCTAACGATCCTTTGCACCCCAGGACAATAAGGAGAAAACTTGTAACATTCTTCCATGTTGTTTGTGTCTATATCCTTATTCAAATAACCAAGTGCTCATACTTCATTGCCTAAGCAAATGTCCTTCCTACCGAGAAACAAATGTTGTCAATGTTTCAGTTGAATTACTGTTAATCGAGATCACCTTAGAAGGTACTAATATACAAGTGCAAGCACAAGTTGGTTGTGCATGGGTGTTGCAATAGTCCGTGTAGTATACACCCACTTTAGTATCTAAGTATTTTGTTGATTTTCTTGCACATAAGGACACTTGGTGTTCTACATCTGAGGCGTCCTTTATTGCTTCAACTTACACCAAAACGTTCTAAAAGGGCACAGAGTGAGGGAAATCCTCCCACTTAGTAATATATATACAGATGTATACTCAAAAACCAAACACTATGTCCATTTACCGTATATTAAAGTCCCAAAATGTACATACGGGAGGATATGGGAGGACGAGGCCTTTTCAAAGTCCTTGGGGTACCACTTGCAATGAACTAAGCTTAGCATAAATCCAGTGCACGCAAGCAATGGAGAAAACCAAAGGGACACAAAGGCGGAGAAGCTGAACATGCGCTAGTTAGATTTTGCAGCGTAACAGTCGACCAAGTGCAAGACACCAGAGAGACGAACAGCGTGGAATTCAGCAAGTGCGCTACTGAAATCCACTGTCACTCTCGCGACGCCCACAGTGCACAAGGGCCAAGGCATAGCAGACCCACAATGGTATGGTAGAACACGTTTGTTGTCAGCTCTGCTACGTGTTGCAAAGACTCAGCTTCACATCGCCTGCTGGGCCAGTAAGTTTCGCAAACTGAGGCTCATGTTCGTCGCCCGAAATATGTCATAAGCAGGAAAGCTTTGCTCTCTGCAGCAGCTTTGAATCAGGGGATTCGTCGGCAACGCACTCACAGCGCCGCTCTTCAACTCACACGAGATCAGCTTCCCGGACAACGACGACATCAACACAACCGAGGTGCACAAGCCATTCAAGTCCATGCAAGGAACTGCATAGGCGATGTCGAACTCTGGGTCCTGTTCGTCGAAGAAGTCGCGGAGCTGCGCTATGGTGAACTGCGCCACCGTCTGGCAGCTGGCGTTGATTTCCAGGACCTCAAACGATGACAGGGTTGTGAGGGTTGTTCCGTCCGACCATGCGTTCATGAACAAACGGCTTCCCCGCGTCACCAGTTGCGGATGGCGGAGCTTTCTCGGGAAGCACATGCGCCGCAGTTCGGTCCATGTGTCGTGATGAAGATCGTAACGGAGAAGAGCAAACTGCCGCCTCTGAAGTTCTCGGAAGATAATGTACAAGACCTGGTTCAACATCACGGCTGAGCCTGCAATGGCCTCCTCGAACTCCTTGGGTGGGTTCCGCAGCGCCCGCCATTCGTTGCGTGAAGCGTCGAGGACGTGCACACGGGTGAGGATTAGGGTGCCGAAGTCCCGGGGGTTGTTGATGAGGAAGACTTTGAAGCTGCGCACGGGAGTGTCGATGGCCGGGAGGAGGATGGGGAGGTACGTGCCCAGGCAGAAGATCTCCGGTGGAGCGGGCAATGTGATCCTGGTCCTCGCTACTGGGTCGGCGATGGTGAGCGCCAGGTCGTCGTCGCTGCCGCGCAGTGTGCTCAGCTCGCAGATGAGCCCGTCGTCCATCGCGGAGAGCTGCGTTTCGAAGTCCTCCTCGTTGAGCGACGACTCGCCGGCGTCGATGGAATGCCACCGCTGCATCTCCAGGTCCAGAAAGCTGACGGTGCGGCGGAACATGGGATCCACGACGCTCCATCCATCGCAGTCCAAGTCGCGCGTGACGAACAAGAAAGCGTCCGCTTTTTGGTTCGGGTTGCGTTGGTGTAGGTCGTGGAAGCTCGGTTTCGAGAGAATCTCCTTCCAGCTCTTGCAAACAAGCCGCAATCTGCAGAGCTCCGGCACCGACAGGAACGACAGCACGCGCTCTATAATCTCCTCGGGGAGCTCCTCGCCACATTCTTCCTCCGCCTCTTCCTGTTGCTGCCAACCTCACAATATGAGAGCACCGAAAACCGACACACTTGCCACCAAGCACAACAGCTCAAACATGAACCGATCCTGCCAAATTTTGATTCTTGTTAAGCGTTCAAATCCCACACACCGAAGTGTACATTGCCACATTATGCAAAAAGTTCTGAAAGTACAAATTCACCTTTTTACTCCTTCCTGAATCCGCGTTGAGAAGTATTAGATCTTCACTGTGGAGGATTATGTGGTGCGATATTCAAATTGGACTCAAAACCCTAAACCCTCGATATATGCAAGGCTATTGCGAACAAGCGGAAACCCTAAGAGCCAGACAATAGCAACACAGAGATTTGTAGCATTCATTAGGAAAGTTGGAACCGGAACTTACAGATGAAGCCATGAGGCGCCGAGGTCTTCTCCCGCGCCGATCCGAATGTGTAACCGATGATATAATTTGGATTAGTTGTTATGAACAGAAACAGGGTGCATGAGTGCTACACTTCTCTTCCACCTCGGAATGCACGCCCCACACTAGAGACTGATCGCCAAAAGGATCACACACGCTGAAATGGTTTGATTCCCTAGGACAGCAGCAGCGGCGGCGGCGATGAACTACTGATGCTCTCTGTTGAAAGATGCTATTGTATCAATCACGTCAGTCTGGTAGTACTTCTGTCACTCTGTCTGTAGGCTTCGTAGATTGCCAGCGAACAGTTCCTACGTATGTAACAACAATTTTTTTTCCTTCTGACTCCAAACTTGTCTGTTGACAAAACCTCAAAAAATCCTCAAGCAGTTCACAAAAGTACGGTACTTCTGTGAGTTCATGCAGTAGTACAATTTTACTGTAGCAATGTTCTGTTCCATGTCATCAAGACGTCGTGAAACTCAAGTCCATGCGTAATTCTTTTAAGCTTTTTGGAGTGACTAGATTTCCCGTGACTTTGAACGTTGCCAGTTTCTGGAATCTGGCTCCCTTTCACTGATCACCTTCACTTCAATGCCTCTCTTGATAAATCTGTTAACTCTAAAAGGAACACGAGCTTACTACCAGCAACACGGCTACCCCGTTACAAGCTGTGCGTAATGAGTTTACGTTCACCGAACCCCACGTCATCCACCGTTTACGCCTACTGTTCCCAATTTAAAATGCTGATTTAACATTAACGTGTATCAATAACTGAATAAGACAAAAACGCAAAAACTTGTATCGAATTGATGGTGTAACACTGCACACAAGTATTGCACTATCTCCTTTGCAACAGAAACATGAAGGTAGCCATAAAAAGGTGTAGCTAGTCGGTCCAAGTCATGCTACAATACTGCTACTGGGCCATTGTCCGGACAACAATACTCCTCCGATCTCGTTACTTTAGAGTCTGCTGACCCTCCTTGCCCGCTTCCATCTCAAACTGCTCCAATATTGCTTACAGTTCAATTGTTTCATGTTGTGTTGGTCTTTCTAAACTCTGGGCAATACTTTCTGCTAAATGAAATCCTCCATGCTAATTGCATAACTAGTCAGAAATTCTTGCCGACAAAGTTTCTTCCTCTTACTCGCTACCATTTAGAATTAGTGTAGAACGTGCTTGGATCATTTACAGAATTGCCAGAACCATCCACAACCAGCGTTACTTGGTGTTGGTGAGGACATTCGCAACGAACGTACTGATTTGACCAAGGGCTGCAAGGTCAGAATCAACTTGGCTCAGTCCACTGGCACGCTTGCTTGTCTTTAGAGAGTGGTCTCCACCCTCGACCACATGCACTTCATTCATCACGGTCATTTTTTTCCGCACTTTCTCAAGCTCGGTTAAAGGGCACATTGTGTCTTTACTTCCCTGAAATACAATACACCCGTCAAAAACACGCTTGTGAAAAAAAAAAAAGCTCACTTCGCTGAAACCTAGCTTTTCGAAACCACTAAACAATGCAGTAGGCTGTATGTACCTGGACAAACAAAACCGGGGCTTGAAGATCCAGCAACGTTTGATCACGAAGAGCGCCCTTAGCTCCCTGCAGGCAACACAAACCAATTATAATTCTTGTGAAAAGGGAAAAAAAAACACACAATCACCTCAAAGAAAATATAATAGCTCGGTACCTTGAGAGGATAACCCAGGCAAACCACAGCAGCCACGTCAGTGTCTTCATGACCTGCTACCATGCAGCTCACCCTATCCACAGTAGCAATAGAGGTTAGCAAACTCGCACCACATCTCAAAATGTAACAGCAAAACCAGGAGGATATTCAAGGTTGAACACTAAACCTAAACCCCGCAGCTCGATGAAAAACTCAACCACTGAAACTCATAACACACATGCAGTTTTTAGATAAACAATAGCACACTTCGCAAGTACCTTGAGCCCATTGACTTCCCAACAAGTACCAGAGGATGCCCGGAATGTCGTGACATGGCTTTTTCAATCTCTACTGTGTGACTCCCCACTAGCCTCTCGGCCTTCGGTGGAGCACCCTTCTTACCATTCGCACAATCTGCACAATACAACGTTTTCAGTCTCGCTCATCCCGCCTGCTTGTGCGGAACCTCCACCAGTTGCACAATATACACCACAATACAATTCAGTGCACCGCTCCAGGATCACCTTTCACATCAGCTGCCACTTGCGACCGATCATCTTACTCTCGCCAACATATAATATACCATTCAGAATTTACTAACATACTCAAGTTCAGCTCAAACAATGTGCACGGGACGGAACACCCTCAAACAAACAAATAACGAGGTCTCATCAGGGGATCGACTGGGCATTCGGCGTACAAGAGCTCGCAAGGGCTGTCCAAGCAGGAGCATCTTACAGGGATAATCAAAGGTGACAACCTCTACCGCATTCGTTGCCTCGCCTAAGAGCTTCTTCCACCTGCCATCCATTCAACACACTGATTATTATGTAAAACCCTAGCTTCTGTCCTCGCACAAATGAGAGTGTACGTCCCAACATCTGACAAGTAGCTAAACCCCAAACCAAGCTCCAAGACGGTTGATCGGGTCTTGAATCCTTGGTACGTTGCATTCCAGTCAGGGACTCACTTCTGAAGCACTTGTTCTGGTAACCACAAACACATTACCCTGACTACACCGCAGTACATGTAAAGCTCTCCAACAGCTAAAAACTGTACAAACGAACCCCTTTCTTCGTTGCAGAAAGAGCAGAACGGTTGCCAGGCTTCACGCACCAAACTTCACAATGATAGGAACTGCGGCATAAGGTTCTGCTCCTACCACTCGTTAGCAGACTCCATCTACATCAAATGCTGCAAGATGTGGAGAAACAAAAGACATAATCTGAATGACGCATTGACACATACCTGACCATCCATTCGTGAGAAGAATTGGCCCCGGCACCGTGCGCAAAGACCAGAAGAGGAGAATCTGATGTTGTGGGATTGCTGAGCTTCGACTTTGTGATCTGAGGTGCAGGCTTGTCTTCCTCCACCGTCGGCTCCTCTGGCTCCGTTTTGCTGTTCCTGCTCTTCTTAGGTGGCGGTGGATCATCATCCTTCCTGTCTGCCTCCTTATTCTTTCTGCTCTCCTTCGGTGGTGGTGGTGATGGTGGTGCCACTGCTGCTCGCCTCGTCCGTGTCATTGCGCTCGCTGCCTCCCTTGAATGAACGAGTAGCTCGAACCAAAAAGACGAGTTGCAAGAAGCAAATTCGGGTTACTCCAGTTTAACAATCCTTGTTCATCGTCTGCGAAGAAGGGGAACGAAAACTCCGAGAATCAATGCGCCTTCGTGACTTCCCCAGTGACAACGTACCAAGCCAGCATCGACAGAAGTTCGGCGAGTCTCCCAAAACAACGTCAGTCTCGCTCTCAAAAAAACTAGCCAAAACCTTGTCTTGTTCCAAACCCTCGGTAGTCGGTACGGACGGAGCCTATGACCATGCAGCCCAACTTCAAAATTCTTCACTGTATGCTCCCCCCATTTTGCCCTTAAGCTTATGAGTTTATGACTGAAAGGCCTAATTAGCCGCATAGGGTCACGTCTCTGGACTTGTCAAAGGTGGTTTAATAACAAAGATTAACCCTTAACCCATTAGAGACCACCGAACCATATTTTGGTCTGGGAAAGTAGTTTTTGGTCTATACAGTAAAATCGCTCAACAATTTGGAAAATGATCTTGAAGAACGCTTGTGATCACAAGAATTTTGCATCCAACCCAAAAAATGATAATGGAATCAAATATGGGAGTTGATAAATAATGGTGTTTATACATCATGGCCTCAAAATACGTATCCATATTTGGTCAAAGATGGATCAAAGCAACAATACAATACATCAAGCATCTAAGAAGAATGCCACATTTCAATTGTGCAATCTTAAAAAAGTTCAAATTGCTTAAAGAATACGCTTGTATTGTTTCTCTATATGGTAGTAGTACAATTGTAGTATTTGAGAATCCATTGAAATGATGCTATCATTTTATTTTATAAAAACTTCATCCTACACTCAAGGCCAATTCTTGATTGTTTTCACTAATCGGATTTTCCATAACAACTATCAAATTTCTTGTAGAACCGTTTTAGGGTAGCAAAGAAAATGGGATTTTTGACCCTTTTTGTCCACTTAGCTACACCTTGTGATTGCTATTTTTGTTTATTTTGTGTGAAACTAGTCTTGTTGGAAAGGTGGGTAACCCTGCTTTCTAGAAATGTAAGGCTCTTCTCAATCGAAGCTTGCATGAAGCATTAACATTCAAAACCACACAAGCATGAAAACTAAAGATTTTCCATATACGGTGCACTCAATCATTATAATATTTCACCTCCAACAGTAGATCTAGCTGAAATTTTGATACATTACAGAAAACAAGGTGTCCTTCACATTTTTACGGTTGGATTACTCAAATTAGGTCCATATTTGATTCAAATGCACATCTAATTTTATTGCCCCGGATTCTAGTGGATTTTGGGAAAATGTGTGTGGTCTTTAAAGGGTTAACCCTTAAACAACCAAAAGGCCCTTTGCCACCAGTACAATACGGGGTATTTTTTTGGTATTTGGAATGGATCCACACCTCTACTACATTTGAGATCACCAAAGAAGTTGGAGAATAGATCAATGCAGTTCTAGTGAGCTACTTGAGATCCCAAATTAAAATTTCTTATTGGTAGCAAATGACAAGTATACGTCAACATATATACTATGCCCTATGGTCATTTAAGGGTTAAAGGACCATAGGGCATAGTATATATGTTGTTATATAATTGGTATTTGCTACCAGTAAGAAGTTTTAATTTGGAATCTCAAGTAACTCACTAGAACCGCTTTGATCTATTCTCCAACTTCTTTGTTGATCTCAAATGTAGTAGAGGGGTGGATCCATTCCAAATACAAGAAAAATAACCTGTAATGTATTGGTCATAGTGGCACGCTCAGTCCTTTACGGGTTAAGGTAGAAGCACCTTGTATGGACACAAGTTGTTTTCAGACACCTAGAATTCCCCTCAGAGCAAACCCTTGTTACACCCAAATCAAACCCTTGTTGCACGCAAATGTAACAAGTGTTGTTCCATATTCAAGTCGCAGTGACCATTTTCAAACATTAAAATGATTTATTCTCATACTCATGTGTTCATTCATTTGGTCTTCTCCTTGTTTGATTTCCCAAGGTTCATGACCTATTTATTGTGGGTCTAGGGGCCACAATAGGTGTATCTAAGACCTCGTCTTCAAAATTTCATGTTTTATTCATAAAATTGCAAATAATATGAGGGCAATTTTCTTCCATATGCATTCATTTGCTAATCAATATTTAATTTCAAAATCTCAATTTACCTTCCTCCCAAATTGATTTCGCAAAAGTGTCCATATAAGATGCTTCTACCTTAGCAAAAAGAGGATGTGTGCTATAGTGATACTCCCTCTATTCCTTTAAAAAGTTCCAAATCTAACACATTTTTTGTTCCACTAAGAAACTCCCTTTTGATGATTTTAATGGTTGAGAAAGCATTTTCCATGTTAAATGATCTCATGGGGGCAAGCTAAGCAATCAGAGAGCATTCCTCTCCTAGCAAGCTTAGCCTTGCCCATATGAGGAACCATTGTTGCTACTAATCTTTAAATCATTGATAATGAGGAGCTATCAATATGCACAAATATGGTACTTTTTGCATGAAATTTGGGTGCCCATATGGCAATATCAAAGCTAGAAATTTAGCATACATTTGGTATATGATATATTGATTATAGAATACAAGTGTCGCTAGCACAAAAACTAAAAACGTAGTAAATACTTGGCAAGGAAGCCTTTTGGAAGTTTTTAGAGGGACCGAGGGAGTACATTCACCTCCTTGTGTACAAAAATGGGGAGACTTTGCCATTATGCTTGGATGGATTTTATTTATTTATCTTCTTCCTTATTTTTTAAAAGGACCCTACTACATGTCTCATTTAAAGCGGTTAAATTTATTAGATTTTGATAAAGGGTTGAAAATGATCACATTTGTGACGAAGATGTGAAACAATGCATATCAAATACAAAGTATGCTTCAAGGACCTAATTGTCTTGTCGCTTGTGTATGTTACTCCTTTACTTGTACTAATCTACAAACATCCATGTCTACCAATTAAAATTTGGGACACTTCAATCCTAAGCTTTGGGCTTCACTAGATCTCCTTCACATATTGGAGGATTTACATATGGTTTTTAATGCAAAACCTCCCAAATCCAAGAGCCGAATAGTTCTCAAAAGCATACAACAAATGATGTGCAAAAATCAATTATACATGAGGGAATGAGGTTAAGTGTCTACAAACCAATTGTCTTGCTAATTGTAGATGAAGGGATAGTGTAGAACAACATGGTGTAAACCAAACTACAAATGTCATTCTATCTTCCAAATCATGGTTGTAGGCTCTCAACTTTCAAATTGCAATAAAAGCATTCATTATTTTTAGCATCTAGATTTTAGAACTTTTTATTTATCAAATTTTCTCAAAGGTAGAAAGGAATTGTTTTGAGGCTGAAAAGTAAGTATTTTAGGGAAAACAAGAACCGTTGTAAAACACGTTGATTGCATTGATTTCATGGTTTTTTCGAGGTTTTTTCTTATGTAGAATCCTATGAGGAAAATAAATAATATGAATTGGAATTAATTTGGTGATGTAGGTACATCAACAGTAAGGATATACAATTTTTTTTTAAATGAGACCTCATTTTTTGTTTGTAATTAGTAAAAATTGTTTAGAAATTCTTCAGAAGCCATTTTTTTGACTTTGGCAAAGTTACAAGGAAAGTTTGTTCTTTATTGACAGTCTTAGTAAGCCACTTGTGACCTTGGGAAAATTATTGAGTTAAAGGGACTTTTGTACTTATGGACGTTGGCCGAGACGTTGGCCTAGCATTTTTCCATCAAAGTTTTCATTTATGGTTTCTCATCACAACAGGGGGTTTCAAATATGTCCTTCACTACCAATTTTGTCCACGTGCATAAGATTTGTGAAAAACATGGCCAAGTCGCTCCGTGAACAAGTCATGACAACCTCTTGAGATCTTGATGACATGTTCACCGTGGTGAATGAAACTCGTTCACAAGCATTTGTTCATCATTTTCTCAAGATATTTGAAACCCCTAATGATGGAGAGTACTAAGTGAATTGTATAAAAAACACCATATTTGTTAATTTGGGAAAAATAGGTGTCCCACTTTGTACTCCACCTTAAACTCAAAAAGTTACCTTAAACTAGATTCAAAGGTATATGATTCAATCTGAACCACTAAGATTTTTTCCCTTGCAAATTCCTCCTCTCAGGTGAGGACATGTGTACAAAAAAAAGGTTGAGAAATTTTTTAGGTGATCACCTAAAACCTTCACTTCAAAATTTGAAAGTCCCAAAATGTACCGTTTTTCCTAAATTATCGAATATGGTGTTAGAGGTGCTCATCAAACATGTTAAATTAAATCAAAGATGTTCATGGTTTTAAATTATTCAAGGGCTCTCCGAACTTACATTCAAGAGGAAGGAAGACAAAAATTTGTACCCTAAAATACTTTAGTAAGAGGATCCATTTGCTTTTTGATATTCATCAATCCTTCAACATAAACTCAAGTGTTTTGAAAAACTTTACAAATTTTTAAAAAAATGGGGGAATTTTTTCGTGGGTCTCCTCTAAAACGCCAAAAAATAAAACTTTTTAAATTGAAGCCTTAACCTTGTCAAATTGTTGAAGCCATTTTTGTGGTTCATAAGTATATTAAAACCGAGAAGCTACTCCTTATTATGTAACTCTTTTGGTACAGCTTTATTAGCGGTATATACATACCATTGAATTGATTTCAAGCCACATGTTTAATTAATTGATTATTTTACACTATGTTTTTTTTAGGAAAATAATATCTTACACCGAAGCATTTGCCTTTTGTTGTAAAAAACTTATACGTTGACCATCAAAAAAACTCTGACATTATTCCTAAGCAACACTACTACTAAAACAAAATTTATTAGGCATGGTTTCGGCCCAGCATTTGTGTTGCAATTTTCCCAATCTAAGACTATTGACTATGAATTCAAATGTAGGAAATTTTTAATAAATACCCCTGTATCTTGAGATGTTTTGATGAATATTTTTGTTTTTTGGAAAATGCAAAGATACCCTTGTAGGGGTTTTAAAGATGGGGAAATCACTAACAGTCTTATTTGTCACAAATTAGTTGCTGTGGCCATGGCAAGGACATGACACACACTCGATGTGGTAAAAATTACTCCCCAAGTTTATTATTTGCAATGTAATAAGCAACACTTAAGGTAGCAGCATCCATAAGTGTTGAGTCCCCATGGCCGTCACCTAACAGTGGCAAGGGCTAATTAATTAAAAAAACAAATGGTTGTGGGTAACCAAGTGATGGTTATGGGTGATGAAATGATGGTTGTGGGTGACTAGCATGAGGTTTTGAGTACCCATCTCACTATTTAAGAATCAACAAGCCTTGTTTTTAGCATCCTTACACATGGTTCTTACAATTTTAGTGATTTTGGACTTTGAAAAATCTTTGTGAACAAATGCTTGTATTGGGAACCTTGAAATTGATGTTAATATTTTTAATTTCCACTTTCTAACTTACAGTATTTTTTTCAAAGTTAGTCAATTGGTTTACCTACTCCAAAACCCTTATTTCCACGCTTATGGATGCGCCTGCCTTAAGTTAATGCTCGTTTGTGCAATAAACACAACTTCGACACAATAACGCACGCATGCCAAATCTACTTAATGCCAATTAAGAAAGAGTTTGACAACACTATGGCTAAGGGCGTACCTACCAAAACTCACGAGCATAACATTTGGAAGACTCTATGCAACCCCTACATTCTTAAGAGTATCCCAACAAATTTCAAAATATCAAAGGTATCCATCAAAGTATTGCAGCTCACAAAAAGATTGATCAAATTGTCTCTAAAATATAATGCCATATTTTTGAAAACGTGATCTCCATACCCAGCATTAACTAACTTTCAAATTTTGCATTTCCACCTCCCCACCACTTCCAACTTCCACCTCCTAACCAATGCAACCCACCTTGAAAAAGAGTCCTAAAAGCCTAAAAGCATTTGCAAAATCCCCATTCCCACAAATTTAATGAATCAAAGAAATTTAAACGATGGGATAATATACCAAAATTCCCGCGTGATGGTGGTCATGGTCGCCCCTAAGAGGAATGAGTCATAAAAAATATGCCACTTTCCAAAACATGAGTATAATAAATTAGATTACATTAGAATATCAATGCAAAAATAAACCATTTTCCACATAATTAGCAGCAGTCTCCCAGTTTAGGAAGGATGTCGTGGACGACGCACTCGAGTCGCCCGCGACAAATTGGACGACCCGAAATTTGAATTTGCCACAAAGAGGAAAAAGGCTACCCCGTCAAATAAATAGCCGGTCCAGAAACGGACACGTGCCAGTTGAACCAACGACGCAACCGGACGAATCCACAAAGACTGCAACCGGGAACCGGCCGCGGCGGGAAGCAGCCGGGAACTGTTGGCAAGCACCATTCAAATCCTCGGCGCCACAACCGAGGAGGTTTTGCCCAGCCTTGTCCTGCGTGGGATCTTCGTCCCTCCAAAGCGCGGCACAAATTGAACTGACGATGATAGACGGCGACGTTTTGAGGATTTTGAATCGCGCGGTTCGGGACCTCCCTCCCTCGCTGACGGATGTGGATGGCCTGCGATGAAATTCAAATATTTGCGAGGGGGGGGGGGGGGGGGGGGGGGGGTGGCGGGTGGGGTGTCATATGGTGGAGGGTCGTCTCCCAGCTTTTCCCCTGCCCTTCCTCTGTTGTCTCTGTTGTCTCAGACACGTTCTGTCTTAAGCTTCCATCCCTAATTTACCACTTAAGCTTACCAGTCACGAGATCCTGTTTTCTGTGAGATCAACCCCCTGCTTGCAGCTTTCGCACTTTCGTGTTGATGGTCCATTGGTCCCTTTGAAGAGTTTGGGATGATTCGGAGTCTATAGAGACTAGCTTTGCAGAATTCGGGCGGTGCCGTGGCTTCGAAGGGTTTGTGAATGCAGGTTTTCGTTCGGGGAGAAGGGCAAGCAGAATGCGGTTATTGGTGAGTAGAGAAGAGCCTCTTTGCGTTGGAATGGGTTGAAATTTCGGAAGCGTTGCAGTCGAGTTGTAGAGAGGTGCTTTTGGTTCGGTGTTTAGAGAGTGTGTTTGAGAAGCTGATAGTCTGTTGAATTCTATTACATTGGGAGTTGGTTCTTGACAGCACTCGTGCGAGAGTTTTGTGGTTTGCATTTAAGTTTCTAGGGTAAAACGGAGTTGGCTAGTTAAGGGAGGGAGGGGAAGAGGGAGAGAGAGAGAGGGAGAGAGAAAGAGAGAGTCTGCTGCTGAGAATCTTGTCTCTTGGAAAGCATCTTTGGTTTTTCTCTTTGTTTGAATTTTCAAGAATCTTGTAGTATGCAATCTAAACTGGTGCTCTTGGTCAAGATTCACGTTGTTTTTAAATCTTCTAGGTTTATTTGCGTACTCGCTGCTTCTCTCTCCCACGTCCACGTGTTTTCTTGCTCGGTGGTTTTGACGTTTTATTCCTCTTACGTCGAGACTTGTCTATGAAATGCCGGTGTTTTCAGGGTTATTTTCGAACCAATTGTTCGTCCCGTTCCTCATTTACGAAGAGCTAGGATCGTGTACGCTCTCTCGATGCTGCTATAGTCGATATATTTCTCTCTTGGGGGTTCGGTTTTGGCGCGTTTCTGTTCGAAGCTCTTGATCAAGCGAGGCTTTCCATCTCATAAGTCGCTGTGGATAGCAGGCTGCTGTAATTATTCTGATGCAGCCGACTGAGACGGTTGCTGCTAGTATGGGCGCCTATTTTCACCATTCCGAGCTCACCTGTGCCAGTTGATCCTGTGAAACTGTATTTCCCTCCTCTATTCTTGCGCACGGTGCTGGGGCCAGTTCCTCTTTCGAATGGATCGTCAGGTATGCGTGGCTAAAAATTTCATTGAGTCAGATTATGATATCCATCATCGGCACTCTCCATAGTTTGGTCACTTGATGCGCTTTACTTAGCAGATGGATTTGCCATAGTTGAAATGGTCAGGGGCAGAAGCTTAGCTGTAACCAATGTCGCAGTAATTAGAGTTCCCAGCATTGTAAAATTTTAATAAATAAAGCCTGACAACCATTCTACTCTTGTTGCAACGGAGAGAGGAGCTCGTTCATGCAGTTTGATTGTGGGAGAGAACATGATCGCCTTGGAGCTTGGTTTGTGGTTTAGCTACAGGTTAATTTATGGTAATAACGTAATGACGCACTCACCCGTTTGCGCGAGAACAGACACTTGGGTTTTGTACGTGATTAGTGTGTTGAATGGATGGCAGGTGGAAGAAGCTCTTAGGCGAGGCAACGAGTTCGGTAGAGGTTGTCACCTTTGATTATCCCTGTAAGATGCTCCTGCTTGGACAGCCCTTGCAAGCTCTTGTATGCCGAATGCCCAGTCGATTTGGGTCCCCTGATGAGACCTCATTATTTGTTTGTTTGAGGGTGTTCCGTCCCGTGCACATTGTTTGAGCTGAACTTGAGCATGCTAGTATATTCTGATTGGTATGTTGGCGAGAGTAAGACTATTGGTCGCAAGTGGCAGCTCATGTGAATGGTGATCCTGGAGCGGTGTGCTTAGAGCAGTGAGTTCTATTGTAGTGTATCTTGTGCAACTGCTGGAGGTTCTGCAGAAGCAGGTGGGATGAGCGAGACTGAAAACGTTGGACTGTGCAGATTGTGCGAATGGTAAGAAGGATGCGCCTCCGAAGGCCGAGAAGCTAGTGGGTAGTCACACAGAAGCGATTGGAAAGGCTATGTCACGACATTCCGGGCATCCTCTGGTACTTGTTGGGAAGTCAAAGAGCTCAAGGTACCTTCTCAAGTATTTTCTACTATTACACTTTACTTAAAAGCCTATGCGTGACATTGTGTTTTATTTTTGAGATGTCGTCACGTAAGAAACTCAACTTTTTTGTCTGATCCACAGGGAGCTAATGGCGCTCTCCGTGACCAAACTTTGCTGGAGGTTGAAGCCTCGGTTTTGTTTGTTAAGGTACAGCATAGGTTATTGATATCGGTATCGTCAGTCAAAACGAATCGTGCTTCTGAAACAGCTGCTCCGTTCGTCCTCTCGTCAAGATGGGCGCCTACTCCAGTTGATGTCGGCATTGTTTTGTGCTCGAATGATGGAGCATCGTCAATGCGTTCTATTCGCCTGCATGAGAGATAGGTTTAGCAGGGTAAGGTTGTAGATGTGTAAGATCTTGGACATGGCTCCTGGGTCCAGTCGTCAGCCGCACAACGTCATGAAGGATAAGGATGGAGGTCGGAGAGAAAATAACTCCCAAGAAGCTGGAGCTTCTGGTTTTTCGAACATGCTGACAAATGTGGACGTGAACCGAATGCACGTTGATTCGAACCAGCAATCATGGCCTGCCCTGAGCAAGAGCATTTTACCCCCTCCGAAGAAACGCCATCATCCTCCCAATCAAACCTTAACAGGACAACCGGCATCCAAAGTCATATACATAGACTGCAAGGAGAATAAGAGCGAGAGAGGTGGGAGTCTCACCTCAAGGATATCGTCCCTGAGCCCCGGTACCAAGCGCAAGATGCTTGGCTATGCTGCTGACGGTGAGGTCTGCCTGGCCATGTATCTCTTTCATCTTCTCTGCACAGTCATAGTGTCTTCGCGAAATGCTAGGTAGTACATTGTCGGCTTTCGTGGTAGTCCTAGTTGTCAGATTGTTCACGTTAGCTTCAAGATCCGAGGCCTGTCAAGCACTCCTTGATTCCTTCCGGTTGACTGCAGTGAAACATAGGATCTCGATTACACGTCTACAGGGACCAACCTTTGGACTATTGACACTGATATGAGAGCGCCGTTGTTTATATTATGGTCACTAACGAGAAAGTTTTAATGTCCCCTGTTCTGCAGGCTCTATTCCACCTCTTCCACCACGGCAGAAACGTGTCAAGAAAACTCTAAAACTTACTGGTGGAGACGGTAAGTTGTGCACAAAGCTTGCACGCTCAGCAGAGCCCAGTGGGCTTCTTGGGGATCTGAAGCCAGGTATTATGAGACAACAAACACGAACACGGACAGAGATTCAAGCTGTACTAAGCGCTGTTGTTGGTGACCTCCTACAGAGGGACACGCTACCAGTGGCCGATGGTCTTCGCTACGAACTTCAAGTGAATGATAGGCTCGCAGTCCAACTAGAAGAGCTTCCAACGGAATCCAGTGATTTGAACAGGTGGGCTGAAGAGACTTCAGACCAGCCCACAGGGACATCTTTGCAGGATTCGCTGGATGACACCACTGATTCCCCTAAAATGAGCGGCCAAAGCAACTTCAGGTTTGCAGCTGCAGCTGATGGCCACTTTGATGTGGGGCTGCGAAAATGCAAAGGTGTGATAAATACTAGTGAAAGAACCTCAGGATTTGTACCGTTTCAAAGGAATGGATTGCATGCCTGCAATCGGAATGTACCTGTCCTGCCCGCAGACTCGCGGTCTCTCATGCCTGCTGTTGCCCAAAGAGATGCGACAAGCCACAGTCAGCAAGCCCAGTTGCCTGTGACCATGAAGCAAGAGCGTGATATCATTCTCTTCCAGTCTAGAGAAGATCGTCTAAGCGAGGCTTTCCAATGTAAGCAGGAGGATCTTGAAGAGGACCTGTGGGATTATCCTATCGACCTCTCCATACTTAGTGAAGATACCGGGTCTCTGAGGCATGAAGACGCTCAGCGGCAGGAGTCTCAGTTGCTGATGCCTGTTTCAGGTACTTGAAAGCTCATTCTTGATCTCTTACTGCTGATACTGTTGGACAACGAGCTCACCTTTTATTGGTTTTTGCATGAATGTTAGATACAACCTTCCTCCAGCTAACAATGTGATAAATATTATGCCTTCTTTTTCTGCTCATCTTTAAAAGACTAGTTACATTTTTGAAGCACTTGGATGTCCTCTTTGGGGGTCAAATACTGCCCTTAAATGATGTTATTCACCTGCACAATGCAGTGTTTACCATTAAATTGAAGACCGACGTGAGTTGCAAGATAGAAGTACTCTCGGTGTACTTGTGCATCCGTCAACTACTTGGCGGCTCGCATTATTCTATCTTTTTGTTCTAGAAAGATCGCCGTGGAGGCTTAATCTCTAATAATCCAAGTACTGGAGTAAGGTCGTGGAAACTTTTGTAATTGTATTTCTGGATTTACGCAGGGGCTAATGTTGCAACATACTGGCTGGAGCTTCTTAGCTTGGATGTCAAAGGTCGTCTTGCTGGTGAGTACTAAAACTTAATTTTTTTCTAATTTTGTTCTCGTTGCTTGCTCGTCGTATCATGTCATTGATACTCAAATGCGTGACATTTCTCTGAGGGGCGAGGAAGCGGGAATTCCTTGCTGACCAGGACGTGGTTTGAATGACAGCACTGAAACGAAGCAAGAGAAGGGTTGAAACTGTCATGGAATCGGGCGAACTGGACCTAGATGCACCTCTGCTCCCGGGATGCGCGACGTCGCTTCCAACCCTCAACCACCACGCAGATGGGCAGCTCCCAGTGGATGGCTGGAGAAAGGTTTTCGAATCTATGAACAGGGCTCTTACTCTAGAAGGACAGAAACTGGTGAGCCTCTCTCTTCTACTGAAATACATCTTGAGCTCGTTGTATCTTTCCATTTCCAAGCTTGGATTTTTTTAGCTCTCGTATCAATTATGTCAGTTTTCCAGTACTATATCTACCAATATACATCTGCTAGCCGGGAAGATCTTAACTGTCTAGCTGTATAGCCATTTTTGGAGAGTCATAGACCGGAGAATCTCTTTGCCTGAATCAGACATGCTTTGAATTATCATTTCACGGTGCCGTTTTTTTCAACTGGCACCATACGTCGACATGTGGCGACTAATTAGCACATTTTCTTCAGGATTTATGTGCTGTTCCTTGATTAATTTTCGGCATGTACTCAATGACGCCATTGTATTTCTGTAGAAGAGCTGGCTCCAACAGATTCACGTGATGCAAAGCGAGTGCCAAAGGGACACGACTCTATCTTCGAGCATCAGACCAGCATCGTTGAGGTCAGTGGCAACATGATTGTTAGTGTTTCCTTTTCTATCTTTGTGCCAGACTGAAATGCAAAGTATCCAGTGACATACCTTGGGATGCAAGGAGATGACAGAGTTGCATTTAAATTGTATGTACTTCTGGTGTCGTCAGTCGAGAATTAATAGTAAGGTGTTGTATGTGCAGTGAACCGCCTCCACCAAGGGCTCAAGATGTTCAGCACGTGGCCGTTCCCTTACCTTCAGCTTCCAAGGTTTCTGCTGCGAGCTTTACCTCACAGTTTGCTGAGTTTAGTAAGGACCTGATCATTTAGTAAACCAACCGTATCTTCGACTTTTATCATCATCTTCACTAACTTTATCATGCAACTTCGTCCTATCCACCCGTTGATTCGAGAACAAGCTTTAGTTGCTGTTCCTGCATACTGTATACGGACTTGCTGTTCAAACTTTCCATCTGGAAATCGTTGCGGCAACCAATTCACCACTCTGGTGAAAGCTTCAACTAACTACCAAGTAAGACTGTGGGGTCTTTTTCGAGCTCACGGAAGCTCCAACATCTGTGGTCTCACCTGTAGGCCCGAGTTGAGGAATTTATTGAATGTACTCAGTTTACTACAGTAATCTTGTTGCTGAATCTCAGTCTGAGGATACCAAGTTCACTGGAGGTCTCCCGTTCATTCATGGTATAGCTACTTTGCTCATTGTCCTGTGTGCACACCGGGAGTTGCAGTACGGAACATGTGTCTCTTGAAACGCAGGGGTTTTGTTTCCAGACCTCATGTTTGACTTCAGCCCGGGCACCATGTGAGCGGGAGTTGAAGTAGAAGATTGTAAGAGCATCACCACCCGTCCTAAAATATGCAAGCCGATTTGCAAGACTGTCAATCCAGTTTGCAAGCCAGGGAAGAAGGGTCGCCCCGCCCACAGCCTCTTAACCCTTTAACGTGTGTGGTCAATTTTGGGGTGGGCAATCCTTTGTATGGCCATTTGGGGCAAATTTTAAAATTATTGAATATAAATGTCTATCACAAATCTAATATAGATGGAAGTATCTTGAAATACATCATGAATTATGCTCATTCTTTAGTTGTTATGGTCATCTTTTTGCATTTATTGGTGTATATTCAACTGGTACTCTTTTAGTTTTTTCAACCCTCTAGCCACATGCCACCTTAGATTGACCTGGTTATTGTCCTAGACTCTTCACTTTCCAATTCCCTAGACTTGTCCTCTTTGTCACGTCATCAAATTCCTTGACATGCTCTCTCTACAAATTGAAAAGAGTCAAGATTGATCAGGAAATCGTTGACCAAACATTAATGGGTTAACCCTTGAGCTCCTGGAGTTGTTTTAGGGTTTAGGAGAAAATGGGGGGTTTACTGGCCACCAGAGCTTGGAAAATTACATTTAGAAATAGTGACCATAGGATTTGAAAAATGACTACCTTCTTTGTTGATGGGGACCAGCCACAATTGTTTTCACCGTACGAATCAAGAGAAAAAGTGAGATCAAGTTGTGATCCCCAACAACAGGATCTTGTCATTAGGGCATTCAAGGGTTAAGAGGCCATCTCCACCCAATCAATTACATCCACATTCATGTATTAGGTCCTTGTTTGTTGGAAAAGTACAAAAGGTGCTTGTCTTATGCAATTTGCAAGCTGCCCTTTGGCTTGTGAAAGAGCTTGGTTTTGCAAGCCATTGGAGGCTTTTGGCATGGCCTCTTAACAAGTTCATTCATTATGCAAGACAAGTGAGGCAATTTTGCAAGATAGGTGGGGCAATTTTGCAAGCCGGTGGCAACAAGCCATCCGCTTTAGAGGATGGGTGGTGATGCTCTAACCTGGCTTACCAATAAGGCTAGACTTGTTGCTTTATTGCCATTATTGCTTTTTATAGACTTATTTTTATTTTTATATATTTATACTTAGGGGATTGCTAAAGCCACACCCAAAATTGCTAATGCCACACCCTTGTGGGTATGTACTTTGAGAACTTAATGTTATTTTTTTATTCAAATGTTCAATCATGCATCCAATCATGACATTACCACCTCCTTGAAACAAGAACAAATACAAATTTTTGTTGAACTTTTATTGCACCATTGCTATTCTTTTGATGTATATTTGCTTTAAGAAATTCAAAAGTCCTAAGCTTATATATTTTGTTTCAAATTCAAGCCCATCTTATTTTTTTGAACATATCCTGAGTATTAGTGATCCCAAATATGACTTTTATTGTTAGCTCAAATGGCTAAACACATTGCTAAAAAGCTACTCCCTCTGTCCCAATATAAAGCTTCAAATTAGGCATAGTTCTTGTCCCACTAAAAAGTTCCCTTTTGCTAATTGCAATTGTTGAGAAAGTGTTTGTCATGTCCAATGATCTCGTGGGGGCAAGTTAAGCAATTAGGGAGCATTCCTCTCCTAACAAGCTTGGCCTTGCCTATATGAGGTACCATTGTTGCTACTAATCTTTAAATCATCAATAATGAGGAGCTAAAATGTACAAATATGGTACTTTTTGCATGAAATTTGGGTGCCCAAATGGCAACATCAAAGTTGGAGATTTTGCACACATTTGGTAGATGGTATATTGATTTTAGAATGCATGTGTCATCATTACAAAGACTAAAATAATGAGGAGCCAACATTTTCCACAAACAATGCACAAAAATGGTACTTTTTGCATGGAATTTGGGTGTCTAAACGGCAACACAAAAACTTGAGATTTTACAAATATTTGGTAGGTGGTGTTTTGATTCTAGAATGCATTTGTCACTAGCATAATGACTAAAAATATAGTTAATTCCTCATGGAGAAGTTTTTTGGAGCTTTATAATGGGACATAGGGAGTATAATTTTCAATTTTAACATTGTAAAGTTCAAAAGTTTTTTAGTTGCATAATTTTTTGGTAGCAATCCTACAAAATTAGCCTAGTTAAGAGATCATTGCTCAGTATGATCAAGGTGAAACAAATCTTTTGATCTAAATCACAAAAAAAGTAGCATTAAATTCTCACATTTCATGCTCAAAGCATACCTTGGGGTGAGGAGTTAACAAATTTGGGTGCGACTTTAGCAATTCCCTATATACATATATACATACATTAATATATATATATATATATATATATATATATATATATATATATATACATATTTTCCCACACAATTTTGCAGACTATTAATAGTCCTCAGGGTGCAACACGGAGGTTGGGTTGGAAGATGAACTTGGGTTTCTGCCGCATATTAGGGACATCACGAGCGCTTTTGTGAATGGGCTCTTTCCAACAATTCATTGCACAATTGTAAACCGCAACCCATGGATATTTCAGCACATGAATCTTTGATCCATTTGACCAGCATCCACGAAGTACTTTTGAGAATTCAAAAGTCGTATTTGCATATTTGCTTACTTTGGTCCAACCGTTACTTCGATCTAGTTGGTAAACGCAAACACTTCCAAAAGGGTTCCTCTTCATAATGTTCAAATCATACCTTGCAACCACCAAGTATATCCAATCCAAGCAAGCTATAATGACAAGATTACAACTTAATCCATGTGGATCTGGAATTGGAATGGTTTCCTCCCTCCATCTCAACGTGGTCAAATCCAATATCACAACTGCTAGTTGATATTTTTGCCAATGCCATGTCAAGGCATAAAATTTGCCATTGCAATAAGCTCCACTTGTCAAACCATGGTAGCAAACAAACAAATTCTGACCGGTACTCCACGTGTTAGATGTGGAGTCGTACAAATCTACCGTGCCATATCTAAGATCTTTCCACATGAGAGCATCATTACCTGCAAGAATGGAACTCAATTTCATTACTATCACAACACCTAAGGTCGGAGCACCCATAAGAGTCAATTTAAGGGATTTGAACTTGACGAGCATTAATAAATAGCTAGCAAATTATAGGATCCTATTAGAAACAATAAAATAATGAGTTTGCACTTTCAAATATATTATTTGGATATTGTGAGAATAAGTTGTGAATTTTTAAAGAGCAAACTACCATTGCACCCATAACTAACACTAAGGTTTCATGTTCACATGTTGCACATCCTTGTAATTATATCTATTCATCACTTCTACAAACTTTCCAAGGTTTCAAAGGTGACAGTTATGGGGACACTAACGCTTACGGGTGTTCCTACCTTATGTAGCAAGTTCTCAAATCTCTAATTCACCAGAATTCCTTATAAAATGAGATATTTAGAAGTCCCAAAAATATATCATTTTTCCCAATTTAACTAATATGGTGTTCAAAGCAACAATGACAATTGTATTACCTGCAAGGAGGATCTTGTAAGAGGTTCTCTATTCGTCAAATATCATGCAACTGATTGCCATGAAATTAGAGTCCAACCTCACAGAGGGAAGCTCCTTCCACATGTTAGTCAAAGGGTTACAAATAAGGATTTGTTGGCCATCCCCAGATTCAAAGCAAACGAGTCTTTTGTTGGCAGTCACCAAACTCCAACTAGAGGTTTGGTTCAGCAATGGGAATTTGAACTGAGGCATACATATCCACTCTTCTTTAGCAAGGTTGCATGAAGACCATGGAACCGCACACAATTCTCTCTCTGTCCTTCTAACCCAAGGCAAAAAGAATGATCCCCATGGTACAAGGCATCTTGGAGACCACTCTTGAAACTGCACACACTGGATCAAAGCATTCCATCTCTTGTACACACAACGCAGTCAAAAGACCTCCGGTAAGGGAAGCAAAGCAAGGGCTCAATCAAGAATGTCATCAGGCAACGACCTCCATGGTGAAGACACCGTGCTTGCACAATCAAAATCAAAAGAGCTTAATTTTGAGAATTGAGAACACACCATTTTGGCATCCGAATCCTCACCATCGACTAGATTTAAGCCTGGATATCATAAAACCCAAACCACAATGAATACTAGAGCAAATAACACAAGCCCTTCTTGAAATCAAAACCAACTTATCTCCATTGCCTTGACTTGTAACCGTGCTGCCCTAAACTCTCAACAACCACTAACAAGCAATGCATATTTACACATACTCTAAGGTCATGCTACCATGCATAACCAGATACCTTTTGATATAGCAAATCATTATGTATGTTTGTTGAAACATGAACCTCAAATTGGAACAAATTAGAACATCAAATGTCCTTCATGTTATAGTATACAAGACAAATGTATAGGAGGTAACCTAAATGACTTGCTTTTGTAGCAACAATAGGTTCCTTTCTACAACTTCCATTCATGTATACTAAAAGTAGAATTCTTTCAGGAATTTCAGAATAACCAGAACCTCGCAACACGATTTTGAACCAAAACCAAAATTGAACACACTAACTTCTCTCTTTGCTTTTGTCAGTCGAGCAAATCGTTGGCAGCTAAGGCGGTGGAGTTGCGGGAGGTGAACTCGCAAAGCAGCACCATTGCTTGCGGATGCTCCCAAGTAAATTAGGAATGGGCGGCATTGTCAAACGGCAGATTGAAGTGCTGGGAGCTTGTTGGAATAAATTTGTTCACTCTGCTCCTTTGTCACTGCAACAGCAACAACAACCACGACTTCTAGAGCTCAATTAACCGTGATAACAACAATATAGCTTAACCATAACCAAACAAACTTACACTATATAAAAGCAGACAATAAAAAAGATGATTTCTGGCCTTCATATATAGTGCATGCATGTGATGGAGTTAAGTAGAGAAACCCTAAACCTAAACCGTTCAAGGACATAATTCCGTCTGCTAAACCGATATTAACAGATCCATTCAAGCATGCACTTGGTTTGCCTTCAAATTTTGAAGTGGCGTTACCACGACTTCCCTCAATATTTATTTACACGGCTGTTTGAATAGAAATATGATTAGCTACTGTCTGTCTCTCATAGAAAATCCCACTTTGAAGATTCAATAAAAAAAAGTCATATATATTAATGAAATGTCAATCTCGAAAGGATTTTTGGCTCTTGTACATAAGGATGGCAAGTCAACGAAAGAGGAGGCGACTAACCTTATTGAAGAAGAAGCATCAGCTGCTGCAGGTCCTCCAAGTGAAAATTCAGAAAGACAAGCCCATCATGTATCAAATTTCATCCGCATACAGACTAACTAAGCGACCGTGCTAAGAAAGTTTCCTGAATACCTGCAACCACGAGCATGGAAGCCATAGATCACTCGCGTGGAAATGAAATACCGCAACAAACTTCTCGAATACTAAGTTAAGAAACTGTAAAAGCAAGCTTAACATATTCCCCGCAAAACAATAGAGAAAACGAGAACAACGAGAAAAGAAAAAGACGAGATCACCAGCAATGTGTGAAGAGACGGGCACGGTAAGAGAACTTCGCTGTCAGCGATGGTTTGGGATTTGCGATGGAGGTTCGGATAATATTGAGAATCTGGAATTTATATGGCCTCTTATGCCACCTTTTTCTACCGGTATGTAAGATTCTACTCTAAAATCTTTACATACAGCAAAAGAATACTGTACAGTACCCAAAAGAAAGAGTACATAAGACCCTTTCATGGCATTCATAAAAGTTGGTATAATAAAGAATATAATTGGCATTTTATCCTCAAATTTTTTGTATGTGAACCCTGTGCAATCATGATCAAGCATACCAAATTTTAGTTACTAAAAATCAAAATCTTATTTTTGGTAAATTGTTTTGTGTCAAAATCATGGTTTTACAAGAAAATAGATTAAAAAACAGCGATGATGAATTTTTGAGATTTGGTTGCATGGATATGTAGGATAGAAATTAGTTTTTGTTATTTGACTCATACATTGTCATTAAGTTTGTACCTTTAAACGTGATGATATGTTTATTTTGCCAAAAACTAATTCATTTATATAACAAACTTCTTTGAATCCTATAGGAGGGACTTGTGTACTCTTTCTTTAGGGTATTGTACAACCTTTTCTATATCTAAAAAACTACAACCAAAAATATAACTTTTCTCTACATCATCTATATCTATAAAAGAATCCCAAGACCCCATTTTGGATGAAAAGTAAAGAGTTTGAGTGCAACTATGAGTTGCATTCCATACATGTAAGTTGCGCCTTTTACATTTTTTTAATTTAACAAGTTGCACCTTTTACGTTTTCTATTATTACAAGGATGTTTTTGTTGCCTCCGTTGGTACAACAGGTACGTAAACTAGTTATATATAATATCTACCATTAAATTAAAAAAAGATTTGTGTATGTGTGTCAATTTAATGAATTCATTTTTTAGTTTGATGTCCACCTAAGAATAGAGTAGAGTACAGGTTTAACTAAAGTAAAAAAATGGAAACGTAGAGTAGTGTACAAGATTTTACACTTGGGGGTTGCACTCCCTGTTTTTTTGGATATACCTGTGACCAAAATCTTTGACTCTTATTTCATGTTGAAAAAAATCAATTAAATAGTTTGAAAAATTTGTAGGGTGTTTTCCTATAAACATCATATTACATAAATTGAGAATAAGAGTACATTTTGGGACTTTTGAAGGTTTAAGGTGATCACCTTAAACCAAACTCTAGCATATTTTTTGGTACACGTGCCCTCACTTGAGAGGAGGAATTTGCAAGTGAAAAAATCTTAGTGGCTTAGACTAGATCTGATACCTTTGAATCTAGTTTAAGGTAACTTTTTGGGTTTAAGGTGGAGTACAAAATGGTACCTCCGTTTTTCCCAATTTACCTAATATGGTATTTATATTGAAAGTTTACAGTGTGAATTATTGAAAATTCTCTTTGTTCTAAATAATTACTTACAAATTTTGAAAATAAATAAATGCACTAATATAGCTGGAATTTTTTATCACCCCTATATTACATGAGAAAAAATATAATCAATAAATTTTAAATTGCCAATAAATGAAGGCTTGGTTATGGTTTTTTTATACCCAAATTAGATGCAATTGTCATTCAAATGCAATTTTGATAAACATTTCAAGTGCAAATTCAACCATTTTAGTGCAATCTTCAATTGCGTATTTGGATATCTTTTCTAATTCATTTGAATCTAAAAATAATTCATATAAAAGATATAATGATATATGTGAAAACATCCAAAAATTTGGAACTAAGTCAAAATTTATTAAAAAGCAAATAGGGAGTGAAAATTTTACTTGGTCACACGTGATATCCATAGTAACAATTGAGTGACCTCCTTGAGTTTGAAAAAAAGTAAGTGAAAAAGTTATAAATAAATTATATGTTCAATGGATTGCTAAATGAATGTTAAATGAATTTACATATGATAAATGGATGTTCAATGGATTTATCTATGTTAAATGGATGTTAAGTGGATTTTTAAAAAAAATTTATATAAATCCAAAGTTATTCTAAATAGAATCACCATTACTCATTTTGCTTTGCTAAATGGGCTTACCAAGTAGTTGTTATACATAATAGAACAACATTTTCTATAGGAGAAATTAAAACTAGGGGCATGAAAACATAAAATATTACAAATAGGGGCACATTTTTAAAATAATTACAAATAAAGGCACAATTTCAAAAAAAATGTAATTTCTTATAAATTTTGTTTGGTTTGGACATTGTTTGATTTAAATACATCCCATTGAATGTGAGCTAACTTCCAAAAATTTGAAAAGTCTTCAAAAATTGTCTTCCACTTTATTTAAATTTCTTTATTAGGCTTGATTTGGCAAGACCTTTGAGTTTTTTAGAAATTATCTAACATTTATTGTAATGTGTCTAAATCTACCAATGTCCAAACCAAAAAAATTTACTAAAATTTACAATTTTTTAAAGATTGTGCCCTTATTTGTAATTATTTTGAAAATGCGCCCCCATTTGTAATATTTTACGTTTTCATGCCCCTATTTCTAATTTCCCCTTTTCTATATATACAAGTTTAGGTACTTGTTGTACTACTAGATGCAATGCAACAACTTGATTCAAAGTAAAGTCTCAATACAAATCATTTTAGAGATGTGGACAAAAAGATCCATTCCTTACCCAAACCCTTCCCATGTAATCAATTCTTCACCAAATTTAAAACCAATGACATATTTTAAAAGCCTCTAAAGGAGGACGACATGCATTAAAATTTGAAGAGTAGACTATTCCAACTCCACGCCTTTAATCCATGCCAAGTGCTATTTTGCTTTATCAAATATGCTAAATTTATCAACTTTTAATCTTCTACCAACAATGTTTTTAGCTTTTAACCACCTTTTAGAGCTTGAAATTGCCTCAAGTCAAGCAAGCCTCTTGTAAATAGAAAGAGGGACACAAAGTACTAAAATTTGACATGAATTAAATTAAGAGAAGTTCTAAGAAAAGACATTTGCAAAAAACATCAAATTTTGATTAAAATGCATTTAAAATCACTTCAAATCCATCATCAATTTAAAACCAACACATCCTCAATTTGTTATTAGAACTTTCAACATATATAATTTTGAATTTTAGGTTGTGAAGTATTGGTAGTGTGGGAGACGTGTGAGTTGGGAATGGATCTTTGTGTCAAGCATGTACCCCTCTTGTATGTGGTGGTTAACAATAAAGTATGAGAGATGATTTGAAGTTACACCACAACACTCTCTTTTAACCAATGAAATTGAGTCATTTCACTAAACATTAACAACATGCCACTAGCAGTTCCACTACAATACTCTCACCTAATTAGAAAGCGGATGTATCTATATAATTATATACATACTAGTATACTGCCTATCGTATCGACGGGATTATGCCCCCCACCCCTATCCCCGTGCCTCCCAAATTTTACTTTATTTCATTTATAACTATAGTTAAACTTGAACTCTATTCTATTTTTAAGTGGAACGCTTTGCAGAATTGTCCTCCTCACCTATGGAACCGTTGAGTTCAACCACCACGTGATATTACATTATAATATGGATGGATGGATGGATGGATGGATGGATATATACATATCAAGATTATGCCCCCCACCCCTATCCCCGTGCCCCTCAAAATTTACTTTTATCCATTTATGAGTTTAGTTAAACTTGAACTCTACTCTATTTTGAAGTGGAACTAAAGATGGACTTTGCAAAATTATCCTCCCCACCTACGGAATTGTCAAGTTCGACCGCCATACGATATTCTTTTATTTTATATATATATATATATATATACAAGTTCTCTGTGCCCGTCGTACCGACGGGGTCATGTGAGAAACATTCTCATGCATGAATGCAATTTTAAAAAATGTATCGCCACAAAAAATGTTTTGAGATTTGAAAATTTTGAACCTTCATCAAGGCCCCATGGCCCCCTATAACCACATGGCCCCTCCAATGTTTTGAGATTTAAATTTTTTAACCTACCTCATGCCTAAGGTCCCCATGACCCCCTGGCCTACCCATGACCCCATGCCCCCATGCCCTCTCCCCCCATGGCCCCCTCCCCCATGGCCTCCTCTCCCATGGCCTCCTCCCCCCATGGCATGGCATCCACCCCCATACCATGCCATCCGCCCCCATACCATGCCATCCACCCTTCCATGCCATGCTATCTATCCCCATGCATCTAGGCTTATGATCACAGCTTGCTTCTTCCATCTTGGCTGCTCTTGCTTTTGTCTAGCTGGCTCAGCCTTCAGCGCTCTTCTTCTTAGGGTTTGCACTTTGCTCACAGTCTTTCCTTCTCTTGTAGCCCTTCCTTCTCATGGTTTGCTTGCTGTTGGGATGAATTTGGATGGATTTAGTTACAGGGTTGTTACGTTGCCATGTAGGATGGATTAGCCTTCAACTAATCAGGTGGAGGACTACAACTTCAGACAAAATCAGACCGCATTCAATTATATATATAGATACTTACATATATATATAGGGAACTACTAAAGCCACACCCTTGTGAGCATGAAATTTGAGGATTTAATGCTAAAATTCTTGATCCAAGTGATCCATCATTCTTGTAATTATGGCATTACCACCTCCTTGAATATTGAATGGAATAAAGGTGCTTCTCTTTGCTATGAACAACATTGTAAAAAAGAAAAGTGGAACCTCATTATATAAAATTAAATGCTTTGTTGCACCCCAAAAAAAGCAAAAAGGAGCAAGAAATGTCATCATATTGCTTGTGTCATGTCAAAAAGGCGAGTTATGTTTATACATGTGCATGGAGCTTCTGGATATGTAGAAAACATATCAAGACCTAGAGAAGTTCATTGTGGAGGTCATTGTGGAGCCTATGGAGCTTGTTGTAGGTGGAAGAGACTATGGTTCCCTTCAAGATATTTTGGATGGGTGGATTGTTGGATGATGTAGATGTGTGGTATAGTCCAATTTTTTGCTTTGCTTAAGTTGAGTGAATTTGGATTAGGCCTTGTTGCTAAGTTTTAACCTTAGTTAAGTTTTGAATACCCTATTTTACCAAGGATAAACTTATCACAAGGAATATTATATTTGAGTTTTTTATTTACAACTCAAAATGTGTGCAAATATAATTAGGATTTTCTTACATGATATATCTTTTTAATGTATGAATGGAATTTTTGAACAGTCTTGGAATGCATTGACCTTATACAAAGTTGCCATTTATTAGGATTGATAACATTAAAATATTTAACTCACTTGATAAAATGTGAAAAACATGAATCAAACGGAGTCAAACCTCATATACCCTGTATCAATAGTGAAATATGCATATATGGATCAAGAAATGAATAACATAGAATGCAAATAAAAGAGGGCCTTATAATGCCTACTCCAAAATTCTGAGAAACATTGAGCCCAATTTAGACCATTTGATTCACAGTATAGCTTCTCAAATAACTAGCCATACTTCAAATCTTGAACAAGAAATGATGAACAATGACCAAGCAACAGCCATTTGCACTATGTCCCATGTCCCAAATCACATTGAAACTTTAGAATTTGATTGGTGAATTACTAAAAATCAAAGACCATTTGGAGTAGTTTAATACTAAGTCTCAAAGTCAAAGTTCATTAGAAATGGAAAAACTATTCGGAAATTTCATCTCCAACAAAAGAGACTTCGTGCAAGAGTTTGGTACAACAAAAATGAAAAACTAGCACAGGGTTAGATCTCAACAGTTTATTGCTTAAAATATTCAAAACTTCACTTAACCCTTGAACGTCCATCTGGTGCCCGTGCCTACCCTTCTCTAGTGTTCTAGAATGAGCTACAATGCTCTCTAGAATGGTGTGGCAAGTGCTCACCTATTATAATACTTTTTCAAAAATTGCAAAAGTCAATATTGCATAATGCCCTCATGAAAATTGCAAGAAGGGCACCATGGAACCTAGTCTTTTCTAGAGAGCCAAAAATTTAAACCAATGATGGAACCCATCATTGTGCTTAAGAATCTACTCACAATTTGGGTTACCTCAAAATACAAGTTCATTTGGTGAGATCATTTTTTGCCTTTCATGATGGATAATGCATTCAAGATCACTTATGAAAAAAATAAATAATAAATTAGTTTTTTCCATATCACAAAAGATTTTTTTAGTAAGCAGGGGATGAAAATCATCCGCATGGCATTTAACCCCTCAACACTCCGGAGTATCTTAGAATACATTGAAAGGGTGACGTTCTCCCCCGCGTTGAGGGGTTAAGCCATTAAGGGTTAATAGTATTCCTTTAACCCTTAAAGGATTGATGGGTGACAGTGCCTAAACCAAGGCGCAACGCATGGGGAATTCACTATTCAATCTCTCTATAACAAAGTGACATGTGCCCATAAAGGCCAATATTCTCCCCAAAGGTGCAAAAGTCAATAGCGCCCTCATGAAAATTGTAGGAAGGGCAACAGAAGGGCAGCACAAGACATCTACATCTCTCCACAGATTGAAATTTAAACAAATATGGGGGCATACAAAGCAGCAATTTTTGACATTTAGAGATTGAGCACATCTCCCTGACCACTTTCAGATGAAAAAATTTGAAAAAAAACTTTTTTTTCATCCTCTGGATGCTTCTTAGGCGCTAAAAGGACAATTTCTGTCCTCGTGGACGTTTAGGAGTTAAGCACTATTTTGCACTTGGACAAAATCGGGAACTTGCGTTAACAGGGAATACAGCTGAGACATGGGACACAAGCGTGACCCCTCCCCCTCTCCCCTTCATTGGAAGAGGTGGAAAGCAAGTTCAAAGATGTGACATAAGCCTTTATGCCACGCTCCCAACCTGACACGTAGACATGTGCATTCATAAGTCAAAAGCTGTCGCCATGGAAGAAAGTCCAAACCCAAACCCAAACAAAAGCCATGCAAAAAGAACCATTCCATCAGACAAAATCAGCATCTTTTTTTTCTAAAATTGTGGTACCCACTGATGGGTATCCAAGGCCATGGATGTGGATGTGGCCACGGACCACCCATAATGTTGGGCATACAGCCCATATTGAGCCTCATCTTGAGTTGCACGTACCATACCCACAAGGATGTGCACCCAATTCCCAAAATGGCCGGAATCAGTGCAAGCTTTGCGCACTTTTTTGTAAAGCTGGGTTTATTCAGGATGGTAAGCCACTGTCGTAGCTGGACACTTGGTCCAACAAACGGAATCCAGCAGCTCGGGTGAACTTTCTAGCAAACAGAAAGCAGGGCCTGTCTTCGCCAGCAGCTTTGCACCACTCAGTTCGCCGCTCCGTTTCATATCGAATGCTGCGTATTCTCTGCATCACACAACCACAGGTGCAACACTTCATTAACTCGGACATGCCCTCCCTACAGGCAAGCGAAGTTATGTTACACAAAAAAACAACTAAGGTATGTATGTACACCCATACGCGTCAGTGTCCCCATAACTGTCACCTCTGAAAATCTTGGAAAATCTGTGGGAGTAGATAGATGTAATGGCAAGGATGTACAACATGTGAACATGAAACCTTAGTGTTGGTTATGGGTGCAATGCCAGTTTGCTCTTTAAAAGTTCACAACTTATTCTCACAGTATCCAAATAATACATTTAAAAGTGCAAACTTATTATTTTTCTGTTCCTAATAGGATCCTATAATTTGCTAGCTATTTATTGATACTCATCATATCAAAACCCTTAGTTTGACGCTTATGGGTGTACATACCTTAAGGTTGGTAAACGCAATCCCAATCATGAACCTAATGCCGTCACCACTGTTCACTTTAGAACTCAAATCTAGGTAAGTCATAGATAGCTTAACTTTTGTGTGTCACAGAGGATAAGCTATCTATGATAGACCTAGGTTTGAGTTCTAAAATGAACACTTTGTGAACATAGTGATGGCACGCATTAGGTTCATGATTGGGATTGCATATACCCCTACCTTAGGTGTACCTTGCAAATCAAACTCAATGGAAAGCTCCAAACATTTTGACTACGTATTTACCTACTGAAGTTAAATTTTGATTTTGTTCTGGAATTTGAAATCATGGGAAAGAAACGAACATATACAAAATGTGAATTACAATAAAGCATAGATAGGAGCAAAATGCTGATTATGTTGGAGAAAGCCAAAGATCAAATCCCTTTCAATTTTGGTGATGAAAGGCATTCCTCTTTGTATAGGAAAATCCCAAATCGGAACTTAGGATTGTGATTCTAAGAAGAAGAAAAACTAGGAAAGACTTGGATTCCAATGAAAGATGAAAACCTGAATATCCCTCATGGCCTCAAGGGTAGCATCTGAAAAAGTGTACGTGGCAGGGTGCCATCCTGCTCGCCCTTTGCCTGTCGCTCTATTCTCCCATCGGCTATAAGTCAAAGTCCGCCGCTCGGTTTCCTCCTCCAAATCCTCCATCTAAGGACACATATCCACATACTTCTCAGAATTACAAGGACATGGTGTCCATTAGTGCAGTTGCCCTTGTAAAGAGCCTCAACATAAAACACCAAAATGCTAAATTCAGAAGAACCTGATTATTCCATGAAAAATGGAGTCCATGTTTTTAGAATTATCGCAGTATCTCTAAACAGTCTACAATAGAAGAAAATATAATATTTGCAAAAAAAAGAAGATTTGACTCGATTCGTTAACACATTTTTTTAAACCATTGCAACGTTGTAGTCCATTTCAGTTTTTACTTTGCCAATTTTGCATTTCAGGCTTTCCAAATAGCTCAAGCCTATCAACACTACAAAGAAGAACGATCAAAAATTCTGTACGAAGAACCCAAAGCTAGATGCCCGGAGGAGCAAATAACATACTTACTGCGAACATGGTTTGAACATAATGCTCATCAGGTATACAAGTGTGAGGCCTCTTTGTCCCATTTTTCTGTAGAAAAAAACAATAACAGTGGCCATTATTAAAGTTGCAAAATTTGCAAACAAGAAGCATACATGTGGCGAAGTATAAGAATATACCAATTGCATTCACACATGTCTCTCAACTTGAGTATCTTGTTCAGAAGATGAGGCCAAATTCAGCACAAACCACCAAAGATATAGTATTGTCACAAAAAACTGAGAAAACTACAGGAGACAAAGTTAAATTCTAGCACATTTAGCAGTGTTTTTAGCCACTTGAACTTCTAACTTATAAAAATCACATTTGGGGTCAATGCTGGAGGAAAAAGGTGGGAACAGAGCTAACCGAACGGTCATCGGTCCAAGTGCCTGGGAGACCCACTTTCTGCAACCATCCCACCCATTTCTCCAGTATCAAATCTGTAGCTTCAATGGCCACTGCTTCTTTGTAGCTACCAACATTGACAACCTACTCGGCTACATGTGTAAAGAGTTAAACAACCAAAAATCATAGCCATGAAATTAATAGAGTTAGTGTGAAGAATGTAGTAAGTTACATACCTTGCAGAGCTCAACAAACACTGGAAACACTTTAGAATCTCCTACAATAGCTTCTGCATGCTTCCGCGTCAACGTAAACCACTACACCCAACAACATTTTCATTCTCCATTAGTAAAACCCGAAAGCTGAAAATATTGACTACGTCTATGAAATAGAAGGAAATCCATTCGTGAACAAGAAGCCCTGTTTTTATCTTGTAAACATGTTTCTATTAATATAAATATGAGACAATATGTCTTTTGGAAACATGGTTAACATGACTAGAGAGTCTGATATTCAACGGTGTTTAAAAAATTGGTGTTTCTCGAGGCGCCTGTGGGTTTACACCAGTCCTGGTTTGTAAATCTCCGTGCTATCTGAATAACCATGACCGCAGGGTTTAGAAACTCAAGCTTCGTTAGAACGTACCTGAGAACCCTTCCGCCACTTTTTACGAGGAATAACGAATTCCATGTTGGTATTATACTGCTCATTCGAGTTATCCACAAAACTGTTTTCCAAGCCCCAGCAACATCCCTTTGTATTACAATCTCAACATTGCACTGAATTTGAACAAAATCTAAGTAAGAATATTCAAGTAAATTCTACGAAATTCAAGCATTTTTTAATCATACTTTTTAATTCAGAACCCTAATTTGTCCAACCCTATCAAACATGTTGGACAGGAGGGTGGTCCATCCGCTTGGGCACTACAGGGCATGGCCCATTATGACAATTGAGACGCTGCACCAACAGGTACCTGTCGACGAAGCTCTTTGGAGACGTCATGACGTACTTGTAGACATATTCAAAATTGTACAGGGGTATACAACTGCACCACACCACAGAGCACTTTTCAGAATCAGCCATAAACTCGAAACATTGACGGAATTGTTCAATTTCAAATACACATATATGCATACATATGCATCTTTTTCATTCGTATGTTAGTCCTTTCCATAAAAGAGAGTTACAATGAATCTCAGCAGGCTTGCGAAATGCTCTCAACTTTGTCATCCCTGACATAAAAAATGGATTTTTCAGTGACAAGATTTTAACATGTTCCCAGTCTTGCAGCAACAAGCAAAGGCTTGATCACGACGAACCTGTCGGAGAGGAGGAAGAAACGCTCGTTCAGCGGATCTTTCAAAGCTGAAGACAATAAGAGCTGCTCCGCTTGGATCATACTCGCCTCTCCCCATAATACCTGCAAAACCATGACCACTTCTCATTTTCTAATAAGCCTCGTCCAACCCTTGCAGCACGGACTATCTAAGTTCAACATCCTAGCGGAACATGAAAAGCACGAAGAAATCTGAATGGAAGGGAGAGCTACGAGACTCACGACTCTCAAAAATTACTATGAAATAGAGCAAGCAAGGGTGCGTAACCCTGCTGAGAGAAACTACAGTATGATCATACCTGGATAGAGTTGTCCAGCTGACGATTAACAAACGCCCGGCACTTCGTGTTCGCGGCAGTATAAACGTACCCCGGTCTTGCATGAAGATATATATTGAAGTCGTCTTGGTGAGCTTCCTGATATGGTTTCAAAAGGAAAATTTCTTAATGGCTGGCAAAGCTATGCAATGGCCTCAAAAAAATCTTAAAAGCTTAATATCATGGTTCGCAAAATGAAATGTATCTGGACATGGTTAAAATGGGGAAAAGGCAGTACCTCAAAGAAATGTTCCCAGAGAATGTCCAGAGGCATGCCATGTCTTGCCAGGAACAGGAACGCCAGCTTAGGTTTCAGAGGGTCTCTAATTTGGACACTAATAGACTTCGTATTCTCACGATCCTGCTGGAGCTTCACTAATACGACCATGAACAGCGCTAAACCTAACACTATGGGCCCTCCGGATCTCCATCGCCACCGCGAGTATCCAAAAGGTTTCCTCTTCATGTCTGCGGACCTCCGTTACTTGCCCGCCCTGTCCCTGTCCCTGTGCACAAATTCATGCTCACAGTTCAGGAATCTGACATCTACAGAACAAATCATCACGGCAGAGTGTTTCCAATTAGGTTTCGCGACAATTAACCGAGAATTCCGCAACCTGGCTTCACACTTCACGTACAAAGCGATTGTCACATCCAACTAGTATCAACGATTCGTACTGTAAATGTTCACAATGTTGGTTAGATCACGAAGAGCCGAGAGATAATCTGAGAAGATTGAGCTCTAATTCTGTGGATTTGTGAACAGTTCGTCGGGTATCATGAGCACAAACCGAAATTCCTTGTTCACGAGCGTCACTGGAACTCTGGTGTGCGATTCCAGTGGTCGGCTCTGGTTTTTGTCACATGTCAGCGACAAAGCAAGCAGGAATCTCAACAAGAGTTGAACGGTGAATCTAACAGTCTAGGATTCGAGTCCCGTGCTCCTGCTTTCTTCAAGATTTTCACGATCCGTCTCTTTCGACATATCTTTGCTAAAATGCGCGCACTGGTCTGACTGGAGCGGCGATTGCGAATGCATTCTTAGTCCGCGACGCACTGGCACGACGCCGCGACTAAGTTAACACGAATCTTAACGAACGACGTGCTGGACGTGCGCATACCGGAAGCAAACTGGCTCACCTGACGTCAGAATTCAGGGGATTGTACTTGATCGTGGCAGACTGAATCTGCAGAGGAAACCAGACACACGGACGGGCGCGGGGACGAGATCGCTTGACAACGGAGATGGTAATGCAAATTGCAAGCTGGTAATGAGTCGCTGGCATCGCGGTAGGAGGCGGAGGGGACAAAATCCCGCTCGGGGCGTTGCATCGCAATGAATGTACGCATGGGGCTGATTTAGGTTGTGGGATTGGAAGATTGGGGGAGTTGGGAATCTACGTCGGCGGAGGAAAATCTAGTGGACGTCGTGGCACAGCTAATCATGAGGATAGTAGGGCGGGGGCGGGACGGCGGGACACTATTTGACATTTCTTGTTTGATTCCGTCGCCAGCTATTGGGCGCCCACATGGGGTGGCAGTTGGGACGTGGACTTGGTGCTCCACATCCTGTGTTTACACGTGGCGCGTGGGGGTGCAAACCCCACTCTCCTTCTTTGACTTCTTTCTGGCCGAAACAAAAGAGTAGTTTAACGGGCCGTTCCCTCTTTGGTCCAATCCCTCCAGGGCCCATAGATTTTTAAATTCTGGAGAACTTGAAAAGTGGGGCCCATAGCATCTTGGCCAGCCACCATCTTTTTCGAATACCTTCTTTTTCCTTTGACTGATCTGAGGGGTGGAGTTTTTTAAAAGTTTTTACTCAGGATGATAAAGTTAAAAGTTACAGTTTTCCCCACGGAAGGCGGAATCTGAAAATCTATGGCTGGATTTAGGGTCCTCATTTTGTCCATTGTGATTGAATCAGGTGAAGTTCATATTATTAAATAACTTAGAGCATCTCCACCGGTCCGGGTCATTTCAGATTTTTCCATCTGTTTTGGTCGGCCCTCAAGCAGCTTTATCTTCACCCATGTTCTTCAAAAAGGTGGCCTTGCACTTCAACATATCCCATAAGTAAGCAGTTGACCAATTATCAAGGAAAGTAGAGGATAACACTTACTAAACTTAGGATGAATAGTGATTTGAAGGGCCCTTGCTTGACACGGTATGACCAATTGTCTTGAGAGGGTTTGGAGCAGGGCATTTATTTTTGTGTTGGTGCTTGTCGCCACATTCTAGTTGTCATTAATTCATTAGTTGAAAATGGGAGGGACCAACCATAATAGGCTCAAATGTGTTAGATTTATCACCAAACTGGCGATGTTTTGCTAGAAAAAAATACCTTGGTTTGGAGAGTGGCTGCAATACTTTTCATCCACTTTGAGCATATTGGAGTCACTAGTGGAGATGCTCTTAAGGGCAAACTTTACTCTCTCTCTTCCCTTCCGTTTTGAAACAAATGAAACTTTTTTTGCCCAAGGTGCACATAGGAGAAATAAAGGAGATTTGTAGAAAGATGGAGATAAGCTCACAAAAAAACTCCCCCTTGTGATGTTTTGTAACATGGGGGTTGATACTCTTCCCACTCAATCTATTCCTAACCAAATGTGTATCTAAATGCATATTGAAAGCTAAAACAAGGTGGACAAATGATGTTAATTTTTGAGATATTAGATTTTCATTTGATGGAGTATAGATATGCCACATATGGCCTTAAATCTTTAATGTATTTTTCTTCCAATGCCTTTATCAATTCTTTTTTCTCAATGAGTTTGTTTTTAGGTATATTCAATTAAGAGAGAGTATGCCAATTGGTATTTCAATTAACAAAGAACAGTTATAGCACTCCTTCATGTCTACTTCTATCAGTACAGAGAAATTGACAAACTTGATCAACTATAAAAAATACCTCAGAATCCTACTTCTACTCACTAATTGAATTCCGTGACTGATTAGGCTGAGGATTATAGGTACTTCTGGTTCTAACTAGTGTGGAAGAGCTAAGAGTAAATTCATGGTTAGGCTAAAGGTGTCACGCCTCCAATGTCGATAAGGTATAAGGTATGTACACCCTTCAGTAACAGCAGTCGTTTAGTGACATCTAAAATTAAACATAAAAGTAGCATGTTTGCACCCAAATCAGGTATGCAAGGTGACATAAGGAAACAAAAATTGTGTAGGTGGCGGTTTATGATTGAGTGTGATATTCCCTTTTTGTTGTCATGACATGGTCTTTTTGTTGTCGCTTTTCTAGGAGTCTAGTGTACACAATAGGTCAATCTAGGGAGTCACCTTCAACAATTCATAATTTATTCATACAATCTCAGAAAATTTCAAAAACAATTTTTCATGAACCTGTAATCATTTCCTAACAGGCACATGCCGTTAGATTTTCAATAGACCCTCCCAATTACCATATCTAAAGCAAGTGTCACTTTTGGGTGTACATACCTTACAATAGAACTCCTATAAACTGATATGGTTGGGACCCCAAGAATTAAATTAGTTTAAGTAAGTTATTAGTTAGTTACCTTAAAGTTAGTAACGGGATAGCACCAAGGAGTATTACTACTATTGAATTAATTATTTTGATTTATGACTGACATATGATCTGACATTGAGATTTGTGTTGTATATTAAATTATAGAGGATATCAATTTAGAGAATATTGATTTAGAGGAGTTCTACTGTATAGGCAATTTCAATACTGAAAATTTGTGAAAAAAAAGGTGGCATGGAGTATAGCGGTATGAGCTAAGAATAGTCTCAATGTAGGAAAGTAAAGCCACCGAAAATATCACTGTAACATGGCGTTTCCTGCGGCTTTTGTGGCTTTTTGTTGCAGTATCGTTTGCAAGTTTATGGCTTGTTTCAATGCTGCTCTGGCAATAGCAATCCTAAATACAATTTGTTGTGGAGTTTGAAGTTAATTCCTAAAGGACCAGGTCCTTTTCTCTGTGAAAACACTGAAAACTGTCACTTTTGGGGATGAAAGGAATGGTTTTTTTTTTTTTGAAATCTAACCGTAAGATCTTGCTCTAAATAGTATGAGGTATTTGGGAAAAATAATGAGCTTATTCCGAATAAAAAGGAGTGAGATATTTACATGTGAAGTGAAAAAAAAGGTTTTCTTTTTTGTACTACTCAAAAACTTTAGAAGCCGTTGACCACTCCTATATCAAAAAAGTTCCTCTACACAAAGTTGTGGTTTTTTTTTTCCCATGTAGAAAACCAAGTTAGGTATGTGTGGGAGAATTTTCAAATCAATTGGAACTATACAATACATGGGAAAAAATAGTAAGTAAAAAGTAGAGAATGAGTCAAAATACTAAATTTTTAAGAACTTAATTATTAAAATGAAAAATGAAAATCCCAACGGTTATAATGTTGTGATAAACAATCTACATCCTTTGGTTTTGTTTTTTTTCAAAAATAATGAAAATTGAGTAAAATAAAGGACTTCAAAGTTTATTTTAGAGTAGAGAATCCAGAACTACCCGCAAACAAAAACTCCTCATAACTTTCATCTCATCTATCAAAATTGAATGATTCAAAGCTCCCCACGTCTATATAAGTCTAAAGAACCTATTTCAAATTTTTATTTGAAAAAAGTGAAATGTTTAAAGAAGTTTTTGGTTGCCCCTTGAACAACTTCTTTCAAAAAAACATGCATAACTTCTTCATCAAATGTTGGAATGAAGAAAAAATTACATTTCCACGTAGATCTTTGAATTCCTCACCTTCAATAAAAGTTTTAGAAAATCATAGAAAGTAGTTTAGCCATAGGTACATGCCCAAAATCCCAATTGTCCCTCGAAGGGACAATGGTCCTTTAGGGGTTAAGGGACACAAGAGAGGCTATATTATTGACAAATCATGTAGGAGTAATAGGCTTAGTTAGAAGAATCTAAGGTTGCCACGAATAGTTCCAAAGATAGCAAAAAGCCACAAAATGCTAGACTAGGGGATCACATAGCAAAAACAAGAAAGATGACAAGGGCAATATCATACCAATCAAGTACATATTCTGATTAGTCACAATTGCTACTTTGCTGTAAAGTTCTTGTTGTGGACAAGTATTGGTCCCATTGGAAAAGCTCTAACAATGTGAACAAGGGCTCCTAAATTATACTTTCATCTAATGCATAATCATCATGAAACACTCATACAGTAATTCACTATTGAGAAAGTCACAAGATGGCAAACAAAAAAGAAAGTCCTTTCCTATGAAGTGGTTTTTTTACAATCAAGGTTTAGGTCAACTATTCAATTTATGGCCTAAACCCTAATTGACTGTACACACAATGTTATTGTGTTGTATTATCCATTAGCATTCACCAGGTCAACTAGCCTATGCTGGTAGTCAACAAAGTAAGATATAGGCTATGGAATGGAGGGCATTACACTTTGTAGTAGGCAACTTTTATCATAGAGGAGGTATCACTTTTGAATCATGTATCTTTCAAATGGCATCCACCATGGTGACAAAGGCATTGAAGTGCATTGATCTGGGGATTTGTTCAAATGTTTGAGCCAAACTTGAATAGTAAAATGTAATTGGTAAGGAGGATAGAAAGGTGGGCAAACGGACAATGTTGTTTGGTGAGCGTAAAATGGTGAGCCATGAGCAAGGATTCAAGGTTTTGTGAGCAAGAACGGATTCTCAACTCAAAATCAATTGAATAACTAAAAAAACAGCAAGTTTTCAAGAGATGATAGGTTTAAAATGCACAATTATAAGGCCCTCTATACACAATTATAGGTGAAGTTTTTCATTTTGACAAAAAATCTCAGCTTATGGCTCATGGCTCACTAATTCTTGCTTACGAAATAGCATTCCCTAATACCTTAATATCAATGAAAATATATGTTTCACTTTGCTAGCTTTTGTTTTTATTTTTTTCACTTGAATGGAATTGTTTTGCTTGTAAATGATTAGAATAAATTGTTATACATAATTGTATAGGAGAACAAATGTGCTTGCCCTATACGCAATGCATAAAAAAATGCCTGCATGAAATAACATATAATGTTGGATGTATCTTAGAATCTTTTGGAACTTTCACGTACTTTTGAATGCATTTTGCAATTCAAAAAACACAAAACTTCCAACATTCCTCAAAAAACATTAGAAGTTTCATGTTTTTGCTCAACATGCTTGATTATTCAACAAATTCAAGATTGCCTACTTTTTTTGAATTTTAGGTTTATTTTGTTAAGCACAGTTCAGCTTGATGATCATTGCACTTGAAAAAACGCAACAATTTGGAACTTGCGTGTTCATTTACATTTTTCTTTTCAAATTCTTATATAAAGTGTGAAGCAATATCAAGATTCATTCTTAACCCCCGAGTGCCCGGGCAACAGTATACTATCGCTCAAAAAGTTGGGTCAACTCAATTTTGACCGTTATAATGTCATTGCACGTTCAGTGAAACGACTTCCAATCAAGCCTAGCATGATGGAGACTCTTTCCACTAACAATTCATATGGTCAAATCTTGTGAATCGTTTTTCAATCCACAGGGACACATTGATTGCACACAAGTCAAGCTTCTTTTGTTTCAACTCTGGGAGCTCTGAGGTTAATATAAAAAATCCAACTTGCTTTTTATAACTGCAGTTTTTTTTTTTTTCTCTGGTATTATTGGAAACAAAACAAAATCAATAATTTTTAGTAGTGATTTCAATGGGGATTTCAAAACGATGTTGAGATTAATATTTTTTTTCATTTTTTTGGTAATGATAGTTTTATTGGTGAAGAATATTAGGCGGATCACTAACCAATACAATCAAAAAATAAATACCTAGAAATAACAGCCTAAACTTTGGTTTTTTCTACAAAAATAGAAGCACTTTTTACTACTACGTTGATGCTCGGTTAAGGTCAATATTTGCAAGAGAAACGTTTGAATAGTGTCAAGATTTTTTTTTGTTTTGTTTGCCCAAATAAATGAAGTAATCAAATGTTTATAGTGATGCTAGGATATGGTCCATGTTTTTTTCTTGTCATAGGTATTGACCTTATTCAAGCATCACTATACTAAGTTCTCTTTTGTATAGGTTGCATTTTTGGGTTGGCTACTTCAAAATACCTTGAATTATGTACTGGACTATTTACAACTTGAATGTTCAAATAATTCTAAATTACCTCATTGGCTATTAACCCTTAACGGACCATAGGGCATAGTATATATGCTGCCATATAATTGGTATTTGCTACCAATATGAAGTTTTAATTTGGGATCTCAAATAGTTCACTAGAACCGCTTTGATCTATTCTCCAACTTCTTTGTTGATCTCAAATGTAATAGAGGTGTGGATCCTTTCCAAATACAAGAAAACACTCCGTATTGTATTGGTCGTAGCAGCACGCTCAGTCCTTTAGGGGTTATGAATGCCATTTTGATTAGAGTAAGAACAAAAGAAAATTTAATTGATGTTATCATTTTACATTTGAACCAACTATTCTAGAAAATCATGTTTTCCTAGAAAACTATACTACAAATAATGTGAAATCATTTTTAAATTTTTTTGCAATTCTATCACTAGAAGAAAACAAGAAAATTTAGACTTTGGAAACAATTCATTTCAAAGTCATTTGGGTCACAAACTACTGTATTACAACTACACCACTTCCAGTCGGCTCCCAATCATGCATAACTTGTCGTTTAGGACACAACAACTGAGAAGTATTTCTCATCCTTCTGCCACTTCTGCCATAAAAGTTCTTTCAGATTTTTTTTTGTCAGCCATCAAAATTGCCCCGTTCTCCTCTATGTGCTTGTCCAAAAGAATACTCTCTCAACTCCAACACGATTGTGTACAAGTACAATTACAACTCATTTACGACTCATGGTGGAAGGTTTCTTGTACCAGGTGTTGTATATCTATTTGCTAAGAGCATAATTGTTGTGACTTAAAATACACATGGATTTGAACATTGCACGTGCACATAAAGAATTGCAATTTAGTTCCAGCCTAGTTGATTTAAAGTTGTGTGTAAAGAGTAAGGGTTTACTTTCCAATAATAATTGTGTAGATCCATAGTTGCATTATAGTTGTTTTTGGTTGGGATTTGAAATTACTTACTGTAAAACAACTTATTTGCCATATAATCGAGTTGCAAAAGAGTTGTTATGCAATTGCAACTAGATTGACCATCAGGTCATAACAAGGTTGCCAACTAGTTGTAGTACACTCATAGACTAGTGGCCAATCTATATTGATAAAAGAATAACATTTAGTTAGGGCCTATCATATAATAGGGTTCAATCATTTAGGGTCAAGCATAAGTTAGGTTTGGGCATGACTAGGATCGAAAAGGTATAAATGGATAAAGTAAAATCACCCATTACTCTCTTTTATCTGCTTCACTAGACGTTAACAACAAGTCACTGGCAGTTGCACCACAACTTTCTCTCAACCAAAAGAAGGCATGGGAACAAGGAGGCATGAGGATAAGGGGGCACGGGGATAAAGGGGCACGGGGATAAGGGGGCACGGGGATAAGGGGGCATGGGGATAAGGGGGCACGGGGATAAGGGGGCACGTGATAAGGGGGCACAAGGATAAGGAGGCACTTGGATAAGGGGGCACGAGAATAAGGGGGCACGAGAATAAGGGGGCATGGGGATAAGGGGGCACGGGGATAGGGGATAAGGGGGCATGGGGATAAGGGGGCACGGGGATAAGGGGGCACAAGGATAAGGGGGCACGGGGATAAGGGGGCACGGGGATAAGGGGGCACGGGGATAAGGGGGCACAGGAATAAGGGGGCACGGGGATAAGGGGGCACGGGAATAAGGGGGCACGGGGATAAGGGGGCACGGGGATAAGGGGGCACGGGGATAAGGGGGCACGGGGATAAGGGGGCACGGGGATAAGGGGGCACGGGGATAAGGGGGCACGGGGATAAGGGGGCATAGGGATAAGGAGGCACATGGATAAGGAGGCATGGGGATATGGGAGCAAAAGGATTGGGGAGCACAGGGATTGGAGTGGGGGCATAAACCCGTCGACACAACGGGCAGTATACTAGTTAGTTATAATAAAGTTGCAATCTAGTAGTTGTTGAGTCATGTAATAGTAGCACTTGGTGGTCATAAAGTCATATGACTGTCATCACTTAGTTATCAGTGAGTCATGGTAGAGTTGTATGGATTGTCATGCAGTTGTAGCTTAGTTGCCGTTGAGTTGGTTTATAGTGGTAACCTTGTGGGCTATCAGTCTTGGTCCAGTTCAATCCAAGTGGCATGAGGGTAATGAAATACTTGGTTTCTAGTCACCACAAAGTCATACCACAGTAGTCAAGTGAGTGACTCTAGAGGCGTAGGCTAGTGGTTAATGAGTCATTAAATAGTAGTAAGAAATTGGTCAGTGAGACATAGCAGAGTTGTATTTGAGTGATTACTCAGTCAAGGCATAGTCGACATATAGTTACAGGTTTAGGCTTTGCCATATAGTAAACATTCCAGTAGAATATAGTAATGAACTAGTCATAGAGGCATACAAATTGTAGTCACACACCAGTGACTAATGTAAATCCCATTTAAACATTACATGGTCACAATATAGTCTAACCACACAATTAGATTGAGGTCACTCTAAAGTCACAATGAAGTTGTTCTGCAATCACTGTGAAAATCCATCGCAGTTATAATATAATTACAATTTGGTCATAATGCAGTCAATGCACAGTCACCAAGCAGTCACAATCTAGTTGACTTGCAATCGTTGTTCAATCAATTACAAACTCCATGTATACTATAGATTAGCAATTCAAGGTTATGGAGCATGGACTTGACTTTCAAAATCTCATAATGCATTCACTGCTTATTTAGCAATCACAAACTATTACACATTGCTTTGTGTACCCACTCAACATTATGTGCACAAACTTGCAATTTCATATAGATAATGAAAGCAAAACCTCAAAATTAATTACAATGTGGTAGTGCACGGAGTCAAAAAACCCTGACAAGTGCACAGAACAAGCAAACATGCAATGAGCACGAAGCCAACAAACCTAGAGAAGTGCTCGGAGCCAACAAACTTTGATAAGTGCGCGCTGCAAGCAAATTTGAAAAGAGTGCAAAGCAAGCAAACTTGAGAAAAGCACAAAACAAACAAATATAAGAAGATTGCAGAGCAAACAAATCGCAAAAGATCACAAAGCAAGCAAACCTAAGAAGAATGTGTAGAGCCAACAAACCTTGACAAGTGCACAGAGTCAATAAACCCTCAGGAGAGCATGGAGGCAATCTGTGGAGCTAAACCCTAAACTCAAAGATGGCGGCTACATCTTCACCCTACAAGTTACCAACCCTAATTTCAATGAAGGGTCCAAATTGACTCTAAAACTACAACTCAACTTTAGGGCTGAATATTGTTAAAACTTAAATATGTATATGTTTTTTGGCAAATTTAACATCAACAATGTGTTCAAAACACATAATTACCTCAAAGTGGACTATTTGCATCCAAATTGTAAAGCATTAGAAACAAACTTTTTTGCAAATTTTAAAATTCTAACTTCTAGTATTTGAATGTGTTAAATGTTTTTTAATAAATGAATCATGTTTTAAAAAAATTTGTCTTCTATCTTTAAATAATAATCATAATTATGAATAATTGTTTATTTATTTAGAAACATAAGTTTTTGAGCTTTCAAAAAGCTTTAATTGTAGCTTTTTCATTGTTGTTAATAATGATAATAATAATATTATTATTATTGATTAAATTTATGACTAAAATACACCTAAGATACAACTAGCACATGCTCAAAGAATATTATAATGATCTCATTACAACTCATGTAAATCTAAAATACAACTAAATCCCAAAACCTATGGTTTAATGAGCTAACCAAAACACACCCCTTTCAAATAGTTGGTTGGAATTGGAGTAGGAAGAGCATGATTTTTTTTGTTTTGTAAACCTTCTGGTGCTATTGAATTGTCTGCCAAAGAGGACTTGTTAACATATGCAAGGTATTAGTAAACATTTGGTTATTGACACTCTATGTAATGCACTTATTGCTAACATTGATGAGATGAGCTAGTCTAGACATTTTAAACAGCTCAAGAGAAAGGATGTAGAAGAAGAATAAGCAATAATCAATTGGATTAGAACAACTACACAACAAGTACATAAGGGTAGTTGCAAGAAACACTTGTCCTCCTTTTTGTCCCCTTTGCTATACGGCATGTGGTTGTAGGGGTGTATCTTTTGCTTACTAACTTCTTTTCACGTGAAAATTTAGAAGAAGGTTCACACTGAAGTTATTGACCTATTGCGTTTTTTGAATTTTTTAAAAAAGCATTCACTAATTTTTAATGGATTTTGATAATATGTCTACCTTGGCTATTTTGTGGGTTTTGAGTACTGCATTAAGGAAAAAAAATGAATTTGGTGCCACAAATTTGGGAAGTTGTTCATCATTGAATATTACATGGATTTGTTGAGGGGTTTTAGAAAAATGTAAATTATATGCCCTCCACTTTCCCTCAAAGTGGACATCCATTGGACAAGCTTCAGTGTATGGAAATAAACATTTTTCAAAACCTGTTTCAATTAGTCCATGCTCCTCACAAGGTATCCAAATGGCTATTTTTGTTATAATTTTTAGATTTTCTTGTAATTACTAAAATTGAAAAGGTGGCAACCTTGAATTTTAACTAATTTTTGGTGTAGAGGCCTCCAGAGTACTACTGTACTATTACTAGTACTACGTAGTACTAGTGACCATTGACATCATATGAGGATGTGAATTTTTTTTCATCCATTCATTGAATTGCCATTATTGATAGTTGGCCTTCCTAAATGACATACCATGTGCCTTGTTCCCAATAGATTTGGGATGGGAGGGACGATTTAGATTTCCACTGTGAGGATACTATGTAGTACTTGCAGTACTAGTAGCACTACCCAGTGTTACACCCAAAAAGAGGCATTTTGACACAAAACAGTGAAGTGTTTCTTGCAACTACGCATAACAACTGCAGGAGTAACAAAGTCAGTTTGTAGTCACTTAGTAGTTGGTGTATAGTCTTGTAGTTGTTGTTTAGTTAATGTAAAGTTGGTGTTTAGTCTTGTAGTTGTTGTGTAGTTGGTATCAAGTCAATTTACAGTCAAGTAGTTGTTTAGCACTGATAATTACCTAGTTGTTTTCATGACCAAATTTGAAGATGAAAACCTCTAAAATGTATTACAAGTAGCAAAATAGTTCAATTGAGAAGAAGAAACGCATTGCATCTACAATACAACCGCATGAGCATAGTCCCTAATTTGAAATAATCAAATGTAGCATTCCAGCACTAATCAACAACTGTAGAACAATTAGGAAACCACTCATTAGTGTGTACACTTTCCAACCAAAATAAGAATGCTATTGGGAGCTGCAATACGGGCAGCCTAAATACAAAGTTTATTAATTATTTAATTTAATTTTATCAAGAGTCGTTTTATAGTTGTTCTACAGTAATACTCTAGTAGTAAAGAAGGAGTTGTTGTTTCCTATGACTCACATAAAACTCAAAGTCAAAGATGTCAGATTGCTCTGACTGTAGCAGAGATTTCATCTAATCATGAACCCAAAATCATTCCAAAATTGTTCATTCCAAAATGTACACAACATACCTCATCCCTCAAGTCAAATAAACAACTGCAGTACAACTGCTACAACTTTAGCCATGACTAGAGTTGCTTTGTTGTTGTTGTGTAGTCGTTTAGGAAAGTAAGTCATTTGCTGTTAGTCAAATTTACTAGCATTTTCTTCTAGTGTATATTCAATGATTGCATGTGATTTTGATAAAGAAACAAGTGAAACCTCAAATAAGAATTTGAAGAGGGATCAAATGAATGGCAACATTTAGTAATTTGTATAGCCTACAGCCTTTCTAGGCTTTAAACATTTTGGGCAAATCTATCGTCTTAAAGCAATTTGATTGTAGAATCTATATGGATTTTTTGATTCATTTGGTTTATTTCTCTTTGAAAAACTTCATATTTCAAACACAATTCATGATTTTTTTTTTGTATAAACAAAGATTTAAATTATTATTTTTATATACATGTGGAAAACTATTGGCTCAAAGAACCTAAGTAATATTATATACACCAATGACTAATAAGAAGATATTGACATAAGCATGGCAGAATGGTTTAAAGGGCATGTTTTTGTTCACCTTTATATCTTTTTGAGAGCACTTAAACTTTGAAATAAAAACATTACGTGTGGTGCTTTGAGTTAACATTGAATCACAATCATGCATTTTACACAAGTATGATTGAAAAAGACAACAGTTGACAAATTTCAAAGATGTTTTATGGAGAATTGTGGGTCAAAAAGGCAAAAAAAATGTTGATAGATTTGAAAATGAAAAAATTGTTACATTACATTTCACTTATATTATTTTGTATTAAACAACACTAGCATACCAAGCGTTTGACAAAATTTGGAAATGGCATTTTTCTTATTATGTCATTAATATCTCTTATTTGTGTTGAAAAATACTTGAGGCATGTAACTCATTGACAATTGAGTCTAGAGTTGATTGGGCATTACATACGTAATGTTTAACCCCTAAAGGACACAGTGTGCCGTTGTGACCAATACGGGGTGTTTTTGCTATATTTGGAAACGTTCTTCTTTGTATTTGCGGCTGAAATTTTGGGGAGTTCATATTAGGGATGTTCCCAACAATTTGCGCTGCTCGATGGTTTGAGGCAATCCTTGTGCAGCCTTCAGCGATTGTTTATATGTGAAATGCTGTACGCGTACGTATTTTGCTGTGAAATGGGTGAGTCTAGTTTAGCACCAAGTGTGCAGATGCGGACGTGTCTGTTGCCGCTCTTTGCTGGCACTTGTTTTTGATTTTGTGGCAGGAGGAACTTCAAACTGTTGGCGGCGCACGTTCATGGGTGAGGGATTAGTGCATTGAAATAAGTAGTTGAACGTCTTAGTGAGGATTTAGGACGATTTTTTCATTGGTGTACTTTGCGTGGAGTAGTAGTGGGATGTAGGTTTTAGAGAGCGTTGAGGGTCCATATAGTAATGAAGCTGAGTGGCGGTTTACGCCTGGGACGGGGAGGCCTTTGATTTTTGTTTTTTGTACGTGCAAGGGTATGGGGGTGGGTGTTTGGGCCATGGATTTGCTTGATTCTCCCTTGCAAGCGTCTGAGGCTAATGCAGCTATTCTTTTGAGTTGGGCGCCTGAACACCGAGCCACAGAATTGGAGGGTTAGTTCATTGTTCATCTCACCAACCCGGCAAGATTGTGCGCACAAAAGCGCCCGCCTTGCACTTCCCGTTTGCTAAGGGTATTGGACGCGCCTTGGCAACATTCTTTGTTTTGTCGCCATATCCAACATATTCTTTGATGGACTGACCGCCGCCACAAAGGGGACCTTCAAGGTTTCAACGTGCAAGTCAACTTGCTCATTTGCCATAAATTCTTCCCATATTCACCAAACTCTAAAGATGGTCAGGATGCGAGAGGAGGTTAGAGCGGTGGGACACATGTGTCAAGAGACCCAATTGCCAAGTAGCCACCCACAACTTTGACAGAGATTGACGGGAGATCCAATTGTTCTATTCACAACACCCATGCCTGCCTCAAACAAGGCAACATTCATTCCACCTTAAAAGGGCCTGATTGCTCAGGAGGACCAGGTGGAGGAATCAACCTCACCGCCGAATTGCGTCGCTGTAATGGGCACACTGCCTTGGCCGAGAAGCCAAGACAAATGCTTCTCGCTACATTCAGCAAGAAGAGCAGTCTGGGAATTGGATCAACCCGAGTAAATCCTTGGAGGGTTTAGAAGCGCAATTGGAGAGCACCTGCAGATGCCAAACACAACTCTTGTGTCGTTCTCCCCATTGAGGAGTGACTCAGTTTTGGACGGAGGGGTGGTCCGTGGCAGACGCTGAGGAAGAAGTGGGAGAGGTCAAAGGAGGAGGGGAATTGCCTTGGGGGTTATCACTCTTGAGAGTCGTAGATTGCCACCTACTTTTGGAGCTACTAGGGGCAGTCAAGGGCAAAAACATTGGGGTTGTGGCAGAGCTGGATGGAGAGGGACAGGAACAGTTGCAGGAAGGGGCCGGGGTGAAAGCGCAGATCAACATGCAGCTCCCCAGGGGTGGAGACCACTGTGAATTGTTGCAACTCAAACAAGCCCTGTTATGTTTCAATCAACAAAAACAACATGGAGCGTTTTTAGGCAAGTTTTCCATTCCCTGGCTATGACATGTTCAATCCTTTGTAAAATACAAACATAGTTATTTTAGGAATGCTAGGGTTCTTGGTTTAGGACATGCCCAATCCAGGAGTGTCCAATTCATCTAGAATAGCTAGGGTGGTGTTCATGGGGTAACTCTCCGTCCACTGCCCTAGCTTTGCCGTGTAGAAATCTGAACATGAAGCTCATAATTTAGCATGACAACAGCATTTCCTTAAGCTTCAAGGTTTCCTGGCTTAGTGGTAAGTCCAACCTCCTTGTGAGTACCTCGTCTCTTGTAAACAACCCTTTTTGAATGCAAATACAATTCCCTGCTCATACGATTAGAGCTGGAAACTACCCTCGCATTTGCAGTCTTTCGTACAGCGCTCCTAAAGTTGGATTTCATCGGTCTAAGTTTGCATGGCATCCACTACTAAGGTTATGGATTGCCCATGTTGAATAGCTCAATCAGATACACATTATGGCGCTAGGCTCAATCCCCATCTGCAGCTACGCATGCCAGCGTTTGCTATTGTTGATTGGAAGAGTTGCCAAATGGATGCCCTTGCGTTCAGGCAAGTCCACACAAGCCTTGCTTAGGACTGGATATGTGATTCAAAGCGCATTTTCATTGTAATCCTTAGCTAACATGCTTTTCCTTGACCATGGCATTATGCAGGGACTCAACCTTGGCAATCATCAACGACAGTCCCGCTACTGGAGGGGGAGATTCTTATGACATGACGATCGTATAGAATACCTTTGAGACCGAAGGCAAAGATGGCAAGGAATATGAACTAAGCAACACAGAAATGGAGAACATCAGAATTGCCGCGCGGACACTTTATACTGGCGAGTGTTTGACGCAACCCCCTTCTGCACCAACTCTTGCTGGTTTTCCAAAGAGTGACCGGTCAGAATCGGATCCAAGTGATGTTGACTAGGAAGGAGAATACAATGACTTTGTTGATGATAGCAGCCCCAGCATGCCATCTTTTCCAACAAGTGTATATGACGAAATCCCAATGTCCAAGTTAGGCTTGTATGACCAGAGAGAAGAAACAACTGATTGGACCTTTGACAAAAAATGGAACAACACGCAGTGGCAAGAACCTGGGCTGTCTCTCCTAAATATTTGCGGATTTCAGGGACTCACCCCCGGAGCAACTGGCACACAACGAATGGGGCCAACAAAGCCCATCAATTATTTTATGCTGTACTGGCCAAAGAGCGTGCTGGAACCAATCGTGAGACAAATGAATCAGTGAGCATCTGTTTCTTGTTGTTGATCTAGGCAGAGTCTTCTTGCTCTTGTTTGCTTATGGTCTTAGTCATTGCCATCGTGCACATCCACCATCAAACCAATGCTTTCCATTTGCAATGAAGGTTGTACTTAGGGCTTTCTCTCATACTTGTGATTGCCGATGCTCTAGCAATTTAGCAATGCAGGCTACATCTCCACACTTTCATGAAGTTGCTCATCTTGTGGCCATATGCTTTATTGATTGTTTCCTTTGTTTTTAGGAATATCCTGCTATTTCAATCTTCCAATTCAACCATAAATCTTCTTACTTGTCGTAGGCTTTTCAATCTCTGGTGGATGTTGTCTAGGATTCTTGCTTGAGAAAGGATGTCGCGCGCTCTTTGCCATCACAAGCAGAGGCATGCAAGCTCTTGCCCATGCCATCCATGCAAAACAAAGCACAACACCGTCCCTCTTTAAAGTAGGCGCGTGCATCTCGTGGTTGGATTGGGTCCACCTTGTCAAGGGCCTCTGGGTTAGTACTCAATAGAGCAAGTTGGTTTAGAGCATCTTAGAAGCACACCTTGCATTTTTTCATCTACTGCTTACAAGGCCCAACAAGGGCAGCACGCAATGTGGAAGTGAGCCCTCAACTGAAAAATGAGCTTGCTACGCGGAAGGGAGCCCGCGTCACTGTCTCAAGCCTTTGGAGTGCTTTGAAAGCTCCACTGACCTTCTTGCGTTGCGTTTGAGGTAAGGGCACTTGGGAGGGGGGGGGGCGTGGTGGTAGCATATTTGTTGTTTGAATGTTTGTTATGGGATTCTAGCATTTCTACGCTTGGTTTCCATTCCCTTGATATTGTTATGTTTCAATTGTTTTATATCTCACAATGGCATGTTGATGTAGATATGCCAACCAGCCGGCACAGAGTAAACCCCACCTTAAAAAATGGTCGTAGGGACTGAGTACCCTTGAACCAAGAGGAGGAGCTATTAGTTTGGTTTGGAGTCCTTATCCTGATGGGCTTGAAGGTAGTACACTACCGGCGACTTTACTGGGATGTGCGCCCATTGTATGATTGTCCTATATTTACCTCTGCCATGAGCCGTTATCAATTTGAGGCCATTGTAAGGTGTATCCACTTGGTTGACAACCGCACGCTAGTTTCTGATAGACAGCACCCACAGCATGACAAGATTGGAAAGGTTGGGGGTTTGATAGAGGCATTTTCTAGGATTAGTAAGTTGTTGTATAACAACAAACCCATTTGCATAGTTGACAAGATCATGGTCCCCTATAAAGGGAGGTATTGAGCAATCAGACAATATATGAAATCAAAACTACTGAAGTTCGGCATAAAGATATGGGCACTTATTTCTAGTCAATCAAGGTAAAGTACATTTGCCACATTTGAATTACTTTCTTGCAATCTAAGTTTCCATAGCTTCTCAACACTTGAACTAGTAAATTTGTGTTGTTAGGTCTCTTTGGTTTATGCTGGGCTCCTCAATGTAGGTGAATTGCAGATTTCTTATCTAAGTTTTATGTCACCCTCAGTAATCTACTTCTCCTTTGATGGTGTTTGACTAGTATGGGGTTTTGGGGTGTATTTGCTAGTATGTTTCAAATGTCCTAGTGTACATGCGGGTTGATGGGGATGTGGAGGTGGAAACTTTGGTTGGGGAGGACGTTGTTCTTCAGTGTGTTCATGGACTTGAGTACCGCGGGTACACAATTGTCACAGACAATTTCTTTACAAGTGTGAAATTATACCTCGATTGCTAGAGAGGGGCTTTTATGCGACAGGAACGGCAAAGAAGGGATCTCAGGGATTCTCGCCATCACTAGTGGGATACCCAAAGGCCAACCTTCCGCCAAGGGGAATGCTTATCACAATGATGCACCGTGCAAGGACAATCTCTATAGTGTGCTCGATCGACTCCAAACTAGTTTAGCTGCTCAGCACGGCTACAAATCTGGTGCAAGAGGGTGCTGGTGTCGGGCGGTGGATAAAATGCAACAGAATTAATTTTCCCACAAGTCCCATACTATTAGAGTATCAAACAAATATGCTTGGGGTGGACATGGTGGATCAACAACAAGGTAACTATATTGTGCAACTGCAGTCACACAAGTGGTGGCATCGCATTGTGATGTTTGTCTTGGACTCATCATGCTTGAATGCTTTTGTGCTTTTTTGGGAGGACGCGAAGCTCGTTGGACTATCGGTTGATGTGAGACTCCTATGGCACTATGATCTTGCCATGACTCTCATTTGTCCACATCTAGAGGCCGGCACGGTGCATGGACCACACCGCACCCTCACTAGACTCGGTTTCCACATGATCAAGGGACATCCTACCCACCGCCGTGCATGGACCATGTGTCACCAACGTACTTGCAAGTTCTGCAGCGGGTGCAACTGCATCTTCATGTGTGGAGGTGCATGCTACATGCATGTCTACACATAGCCCGGTTTTGCTGCTCGTGGTCGACAGTGAAAAGGACCGAGTGGTAAAAGCAGATTTTGACTAGTATGCTGGGAGGCAGTTTTGGGGGAGCATGGTATGATGGCAAGATCTTGGAAGTTGATCAGCGCTTTTGCAGTTGTCAAGTGGAAGGTCGCGGCTAGTTGCTGCATACACGGCTTTTCATATTTTAGTTTTGTTAGAGTTTGCTGGGTTCAAAGAAGATCGTAGTTGCTTTTGTAGAGGAATAGTGGAATGTCACGGCAAGCGGTTGATAAACCGGCCTATGTTATCTGCGGTTTTTTATGGATTTTTGGATCAGACGTAGGATGGTCTCTCAAAGTTGTAGGTGGATCTCTGTGAGTGCTCAAACCTCCCCCTCAAGAAATAAGCGCAAGTACAACCGGGTTCTAACAAAACTAGAAAATGAGCTATAATAGCAGGAGGGTGGGTTTGGTTGTAAATTTCCAACTAAAGATGCCTTCCAAGCAATGGATCTTTACTAATAAGCCTACAACATACAATGATGAGCAAATAAGAGAACAATCTACTTAGTATATTGCACGTTCTGTGACATGGCTAATTGAAATGGAAATTTAAGCACTCATACCTCGTCGTGGGGCTCCATATACTCTATTGCATGGTCTTGGGCAGCCTCCATTCTTCTTTGAGCATGGGTGTCATGGTAATGGGCCCAACGCATCGCGTTTCTATTCTAGAGATGAATAATCACAACACTCTAGTGGGCCGCTAAATTGGCCCTTCTTCGTGGCATGGTTTATGTTATTGCCCCATGACAGATAATCACAACATAAACCGGCTCTTTATCCCCAACACTAAAGATTATCCTAACCTCTTAGTTAGATGTAATCACCCCCGAATGCCAAGAAAAATCTCCTTGTTTGGTCAATGATTGAAGTGTGACAAGTTGACCCTACGCTCTTACTATGACGTAGTTTCTAATTCCAATGAGAAAGAAGTCCTTTCGTACTTTGGAGTGAGTGTTAAATTACTATGTTAATCCAAGGGGTTGGTAGGGGTATTTAAGAGTTCCATAAACAATTTCTAAAAAATAAAAAAATCCTTTGAGAGAGAGGCCAAACCTTCTATTTTGGCAACGATGGCAAGGACGGCAGGGAAGGCAGATTCGAAGCTCAAGGGAGCTGGTTGAAGGTCTAGGTAGGTCCTTGTAGGTCCAAATGTGGCGGCCGCTTGGAAAGAGAATGCCAAGAGCTAGCTTGGCTGATGAAAGCAGGCTAGGTGGAGATTCGAGAGCTCGCAAGCTCCAGGGCAATGCCGAGAGCGGAGCCCAGGCTGATCAAACTAGATGGCAATTTGAGAGTGGATTGAGCTCAAGGGGAATATTTGCCGAGAGTATAGCTCAGACTGATTAGACTAAATGGCAATTCAAGCTGGTGAGCTTGAGGAAATGTTGAGAGTCAAAGCTCAGATTGATCAAACTAGAAGGGCAATTTGTGAGCTAGGTGAGCTTGTAGACAATGTTGAGAGTGAGCTTAGATTGATGAGGGCAAACTCAGAGGGCAATTTATGAGCTAGTGAGCTCAAGGGAAATGCCAAGAGCTAGCTCAGACTAATCAGACTAGAGGGCAATTTGTGAGCTAAGTGAGCTCGTAGAGAATGCCAAGAGCTAGCTCATACTGATGAGGGCAGGGGACTAATCAGCTGAGGCTAGATGAGCTCGAGGAGAATGCCGAGAACTAGCTCAGGCTAGATGGGCAATTCAAGAGCTGGTGAGGATAGTGGATGTAGGCGACGGTTCACCAATTGGAAGACCTCCGGAAGTAGGGGCAATGCCATTGGCTAGGGAGATCAAGGAGCAAGGTGACTTCTTAAAGAGTTCCAAAAGAATCAAAAGAGTTGGCCGAAGCTGAGCTTTGAGGATTCTCTTAGAGCTGCTGGGAGGACTTGTTATGGTAAGGCGGTGGTGTTCTAATAAGCTAAGATTGTAACTCAAGACGCTCTCCTAAACTAATGAGTTTCAATCATGCAACTAAGCTAGGACTTCTAAGAAGTGTAGAAAAGCGGCATTGCTAGTCATAATCCAACTTCTTAGAGGTTAGTAAGACCAAATGTAGTGAGTACCCAAAGACTACGCTACTACTCTAACTTGAGAGGACCAACCCCCTCTAAGTTTGAATTCTCAATGCACAAAAAAAAAAGACTCTTGCTAAGGTAAGCCCAAGGGCCAAGGAGAAGATGATGGATTACAATAGAAAGACCTCCCAATGATGATGGAAGAGATACAAGTGATAAAGGATCAAAGAGCTATGATGCAAGTGATAAGTGATGGGTCCAAGTGATGGTTTGGGAGGAGGTGGGCCTCCCTTCATACATTTGGGGGAGGACACCTTGGCCCTCTATCTAGGAGATCCATAGATCCCTTGAAATCTATCTAAAATTTAAGAAAACCTGAAAACGGATGAAATCTGGATGAATTCGCCATAACTTTTGAAAAGTAGCTCCAAACAACAAACGGATGGTGGCATTGGATTTCTCGGACTCAAATATCCAATTTTGGTTGTTCACACTTCCAATGCCAAGCTACAAGGCGTTGGGAAACTTGAATGAAGGATTAGAGGTGGATGGATGAAAAACCCAGAATTGGGAATTCATTCCAAATTAAGAAATTGACTTCTCGAGGTCTTTGAACGTTATTGGAGGAGCCAAGAAACACTCCTTGCTTTTGTCAATTGGGCTCCAAATGGATGATACCTTGAAATTGGATGTCACGTGCCTTCTTGAAATTAAATGGATGTTGTCGTTCGAGGCTTTGCTGCTATCGAAACGACTTGAAACTTGGGGGATTGTTGTAAATCCTTAAGAAACTCTTCCATGAATTTTGGTGGCATTTTACTATCGTTTGTCAACCTCCTTTCACTAGGGTTGATTAGTAACCTAGAGGGTTTGACCCCTTGGAATTACGCTTTCTAATGAGTGAAAGGTATTGGGAACCTTGGATATAGATGCACAAAAGATTGTTGTTGATAGTTGTCAGGTTGTAAAATGATGATGTGGCCCTTGGCCATGGTGTAACTGATCTACTCCTAAACTAACCTTCTCTAATTAGGTTAGTGGGGACTTTTGAGGGGGGATCCCAAGCCCCTAGTAAGTGCGTTGCTCAAACTAACTAAAAACTACTAAATCTCACTAAATCTCTCTTAATGACTTACCAAATGGAGTAGGGTAAATGGCGTACCGCTAACCAATTGGTCTAACTAATCTAAATCAACATAAATGGCTATTCCACTTATATTAATGTAATATCAAAGTTAAGTAAAACAAAAAAGAAATTCAGGACTTCTAGTGCTGAATCTGGGACTCACAATCTCATAGGAAGTGTCTTTCTAAAGGCCTAGGTGGAGGCCCCGTTGACTAGGTTTGCATTTTTTTCAATTCCCAAATCATGGAACCAAATGTTGCATTTCTGGTGAAATTTTTGTATTTTTGAGACATTTTTATCTGAACTTGTTTTTCTTGATTTGCTATTCTAGAATTCACATGCTTGATGTGGGTGTTTTCAATGTAGTCCCATCATGTGGTGAGCTAAGTCGTCACAGCTTGTTATCACCAAGGTAATGGACCCCAGAGACTTCTCAAATTTCAATGTCTAATTGGTGGCGAGGTTCATGTTCTTGCACCTAGCGATGGGATTGTAGGAGTAATTAGGTAGTGTGTCCAGTTGAGGTGACTTGCGTGCAGCTCCGTTGATCTAGACGCATTTACTAGCATATTTACACAGACAGTGAGGAATTTTAGCGGACCATGTGGGTTGTCCCTGCCTATATTTCCGTCAGCCGGCTGGTGGGAGTGAGAAATTTGGGATATGTTTGGTGTTTATTTTTCTAATCATCTTGGTTTACGCCATATATTAACAAATTATGGTTTTGAGGGTCATCCATTACAAAAAGACTTTCTTTTAAGTGGATATGTGGAAGTCCGTTATGATGATTTAGAGAAACGTGTGGTTTTTAAGCCTTTTGAGATGATCCAAGAATTTTGCTATTTTGATTTTGCTAGTCTTTGGGAACAAAGTTCGCGTAGTGACAAATTGAGGAAAAAATAAATAATTTTTGGTTACAGCCATCTTAATAATATTCAATTTCATAGTAATTGCATGCTTGGCTCAGTTCTATGGCATGCTGAATAATCCGCTTTGCTTGTCTGAACCATATTTGGTCTTTTTGATCTAAAATAGCGGGAGTGTTGGCCTTTTTTTTCTAGAAACGCCGCGCTTGGGTGATGAGGATTGGAAAGAATAAAGTGGGCCTCCACTATTTTATTGGCTTGACAGAAAAAAAAAGGAAAAAGAAAAGAATAAAAAAGAATATATGGAAATGCCCCAAAATTTCTTCTCTATTTTACCTTTCATCTTCTTTTCCTTATGTTTTATTAGCTTGAAGGAGCTTGGCCAATGAATGCCTCCCCCCTTCCCATCTTGAGCTATCATTTAAGATGATAAATTGGACACAATCTGAAGGTTCAGATTGTGGAATTATTTAATTTATTGGTAGAAGGTTTTATTAATTTATGAACAAATTAACTAGAAATAAGTTGGCTAGAGCAGAACTATCTACATTATTAGAACAAAGAATTACCAATTACTACACCAAATTGCAAGTGGATGAGATCGGTTGAGTAGTACCAGTTGGAGATGGAATTGTACGTGTTTATGGATTAAACAAGATTCAAGCTGGAGAAATGGTTGAATTTGCTAGTGTGAAAGGAATGGCTTTGAATCTAGAAAATGAGAATGTAGGGATTGTTATATTTGGTAGTGATACTACCATTAAAGAGGGAGACATTGTCAAGCGCACTGGATCTATTATGGATGTTCTTGTAGGAAAAGCCTTGTTAGGTCATGTGGTTGATGCCTTAGGAGTACCTATTGATGGAAAAGGTGCTTTAAGCGTTGCAGAACGAAAGCGTGTAGAAGTTAAAGCTCCCGGGATTATTGCATGTAAATCTGTGCACAAACCCATGCAAACAGGATTAAAGCAATAAATAGCCTGGTTCCTATAGGTCGTGGTCAATGAGAACTTATAATAGGAGACAGACAAACTAGAAAAACTGCTATTGCTATTGATACCATATTGAACCAAAAGCAAATTAACACACAAGGCACTTTGGATAGTGAAAAATTGTATTGTGTGTATGTAGCAATTAGACAGAAACGTTCAATCGTGGCACAATTAGTTAAGATTCTTTCAGAAGCAGGTGCTTTAGAATATTGCATTATTGTAGCAACTACTGCTTTGGATCTTGCTCCCTTGCAATTCCTCGAGCCATATTCAAGTTGCGCTATGGGAGAATTTATTTGGGATAATGGAATGCACGCATTAATCATTTATGATGACCTTTCAAAACAATCAGTGGCATATCAACAAATGTCATTATTATTACGTCAACCACCAAGTCGTGAGGCGTTCCCTAGAGATGTTTTTAATTTACATTCTCATTTATTATAAAGAGCCGCAAAAATGTCAAACCAAACTGGTGCAAATAGCTTGACTACATTACCTATAATTGAAACACAAGCTGGAGATGTATCTGCTAATATTCCAACCAATGTTATTTCCATTACAGATGGACAAATCTTTTTGGAAACAGAACTTTTTTATCGTGGAATTCAACCTGCTATTAATGTAGGATTATCTATAAGTCGTGTGAGCGGGGTGAGATTTACATGGGATTGCTGGAGTTGGAAAGCTCTGCGTAGGATTCCTCATCGCGTAATCTGCCTTACTCGATTATAACTGGGTCGAAAGCTGGTAAGTCAGAAACTAACTATTGGAAGTTCAAGAAAACAAACCTCCATGATGGTCGCCCTACTTTCAGAGGGAAGACATCCGGGATTCTACCTGCGTGAACTTGGGATATGTGCCGTTTGCAGCATGAGTACTTCTACTACACGAGAGGGAAAAGAGGAACTCTGCGTTAGAAAACACACAAACTCCAAGGCGATGAACAAGTCAACCAAGGCTCTACAAATTGTTAAATACCTAGAGGGAACTCTTGATGGGAATCCGGACCTGTTCATGAGGAAAGATTGCGATTTGTACGATCCTAGTGGAACCACCACAAATACTTACAAAGGGGGAACCTCGTTGGTTTGGCAATGGATAAAATTGAGAATCAAGAAAGTCCTACTTCTCCTGCCTAAGTTGAGGCTGCAGCTAATCAAATTTGGGAACTGAAACCTAATGTCGACGTAAAATATCAAAAAATTATCAACATAACAACAAACCCACATGTGCTCATAGCAGCGTACCAATGCATTAAATCTAAATTTGTAAAAAAAGAGGGGATGACAAATGGGAGATCTTCCAAGGAAGAAATCAACTTCTTATCTGCGTTAATCAAAGATGATTCAAGCACATTGTGGAACAACTACGCGTAGGGAAATACCTGCGAAATAGGTAAACATTCCAAAATCGGCAGAACCCGGGGAGACAAGGCTGCTTACAATGATCAGTGCCTGAGACCAGATATTATAAATAGCCATCAAGGCAACCTTTAAGCTCACGCCATAAGACTTAAGCAAAGGCTAAAAGACCACTAAGGAATTGAGTGATGCTGCACAGTTCCAAGATAATAAACTAGCATTCAATAGGAAGCAAATTCCTTTGTGTGTTTTACATTCTAAAAAACTACACACGGACAAAATATTATTTTGCTCCCATGCTGTAATACCATAGAGGTCGTGTGCACTTTCCTAGCACCAGTTACTTCAATTGATGCATGAGCAGACTTGTGCCTAGTTCATGTAGAAACTAGAATGGACGTGGTTTACGCCCAAATGCCTTTGCAAAGCCGTGAAGTCATGGAGTGGTACACCACAAGCTGGAACCAGTGCAAAATGTTACTGCTAATCCACGCTAAGTGTTATTCTATGTTGCAAAATTCCATTTGAAAGCAGAGGTGCATGGCCAATACTAGTACTTCAAAATATTGTGCAAGACTCAAAAAGGACCCCCCCTCAACAAGGCACATCAGTTAGCAATTGATGTTTTCACATTTTGCAAGAATTGAACTTAGGACCTGAAACTTTTACAACAGAGTTGTAAATGAGAAAACACAAAGGGGGTCACCCTGGAAGGACCGGTCAGAGAAAATAGAGCTTAATTGTGCGGTTTGAGGAAAAGCAGTCCAAAGGACCTTGCATTGACTAGCCAAAAAAACCTTGCAAAACAAGAAAGCCCCCCTCCCACGAGTTACAAGCGCTTTCAAATTGCCTGGCACCTCTGTTGTCTCAACTTGGACCAAGAAATCCACCTTATCCAAAAGAACCAGATATTCCTGAAGGAAGCTGTTGATATTCTATTGACGTCTACATCAACTTGGGTGTCACTTCCGTCTTGGCTCAAGTCCATGAATGTGCCAAAAGAAAGGATCTAGTTTGCAACATTTGGGATCCGCGTTCTCCACAACGTCTACCCTGACCAAATTCCAAAAATTGTATCAACAATCTAAAGAAGGTTGTACAAGCACATAAAATAATGATATGAACCGTACCCACGATCTCCCTGATAAATTAGAGAATCCATTGTCCTTCAAGTTCCACCCGCTACCCTGCTGATCTGTAAAAGCACCAAAACACACATGGCATCCATCATGGCAAGAATTGTACTCTCGAACCCACTCTGAGTGCTCAAACCTCCCCCTCGCAAAGTAAACGCAAGCACAACCGGGTTCTAACAAAACTAGAAAATGGGCTATAATCGCAAGAGGGTGGGTTTGGTTGTAGATTTCCAACTGAAGATGCCTTCCAAGCAATGGATCTTTACTAATGAACCTACAACTTACAATGATGAGCAAAGAAGAGGACAAGCTACTTAGTATGTCACATGTGGGTTTTGTAGTGAATTGAAATGGGGACGTAAGTAATCATACCTTGTCCTGAGGGTTCATGTACCCTACGTCTTGGTGGTGAATGGTCTCCATCTTTCCGTGATATGGTAATGTTGGATCAATGTATAATGACCCTACTCTAGGGACAAATAATCACAACACTCTAAAGAGTTAGCGTATCCACCCGTACTACTGGGCCAGTTCAAGATATCGCCTTGTGACAAATAATCACAACATAAACCAACTCCTATACTCAAGGATCAAGGATTATCCTAATCCCTTGGTACTTAAGTTTCAAGGATTATCCTAATCCCTTGGTGAGTCTAGGATGTATCCCAAATACCAAAGGCTACCTCCTTTTCTGGTCACTTAATGAAAATATGATGCCGTGTGGTTCTACGTGCTTTCTATGACATATCCTGAATTCTAACAAACGAGATCTCCACGTGCTTTGGAACAATTATTAAATTACCATGCCAAGCCAAAGAGTGGGTAGGGGCATTTAAGAGCTTTTATAAGAAATCTCTCCAAAGTCAAAAATCCGTCATGTGATGGAAGGCCGAACCTGCTGGCCAGTAGGAGGCACTAGTAGAAACCTCTGTTTTTTTCATTGTCTCCAAAAATGTCTCCAAAAATGTCTCCACCCTGTCCTATTTCACGTTTTCCACGTCTACATGGATGTACAAAAAAATCTGTCTAGAAAAATCGGAAAAAATGTCCAAAAATTTGGAAAAATATGCGCATGTTTTTACATGGACGTCCAAAAAAACACTGCCCTATGGGAGTAAAAAAAAAACCTTCTAGGGGCAGCTCCTCCCAAAAGTTTCATCTTGTCAGAGAATTTTTCATCCGGCCCAATTCTTTAATTTGACATGCACGGTCTTCAAAATCTGACGTGGCAGACAACTATGTCGTCCATTTTGAGAATTTCAAAAATGTAAAAAACATCAAAATGGATGCCCAACTAAATGTCAACCCATGAGAAAAAAACGTCAACTTCGACAGTTATGGTGAAAATAAAAACATAAAATCTAACATGACTATGTCCAAACACATGTACTCTTGAACGCCCCCGTCAACACTCTTCTTTTCAACAAAATGATGCGTGTGTTTACATCAATGTCAAATACAATGTTTTCCCATCTCTTGTAGCGCTTATAGAAACCTAAGTACTGAAACTGGATAACAATAATAATGTCTCATTAAACATAAGATCTAGGGGGTTAAATAGTCAATAATGCCTCAATAAACAACAAGCAATGTCGTCATTGACATCCAATAAATCACAATGGCATTCCAAATGGACATTTATTACTGTCCCCTTCAATGTTGGAGAAAATGTGGATAATCAAACATGTGTTGATTTTCATGTCCATTAATACACAACATAATTTGTTCAGACAATTCTTTTGAAATCTTGCTTGAAAAAAAGTGTTTTATTAGACAACCAAATACACAACCTAACTGCCTTCACGGTTGTTGGGTGCATGCTTCCTAGCTCTGCTCCATGCTTGAAAGGTGTTTGTTCGGATGTCTTGGAAGACAAAAAATTGCACAGAGAGACGTCTAAAACAATATAAACTTTGACAACAGCAACGACGGTTCAAGGCAATTACAATTTCATTGAATACGCATTGACTGTCTATTTCCATGACTTCCTTGACATTAATGGCAATAATCCATGTTCCTAATATGTCTACTTCTACGTCATCTAGCATGTACGCTGCATCCTTCGGTTTGTTATTCAAACAGTTCCTTGTCACGTTACGAACAAAGAGGAACGTCTGCTCTAATGTCCATGACAATGCTAAACTTGTCAACATGGATGCTCACAGCGACATTCAAAGTATTCCAATGATGTTCGTTTACGTCATCATCTATTTTTAGATATGTTACTCTGACCATATACAAGACCTAGCGAATGATTTCATTGACATTTCCATTCACGGGGACTGTTTGTCACGGCATCTCTATAGACAAAATAATTGGTGTACTGAACATACCCTTGAGTTCAGAAAGACAATCAACATAACGTAAGTCCTGACCATACAGATGTCGCCTATGATCTTGATATGACAGAATTGACATGTAATAGCCTTCTGGTAACGTCCAATTTGATGTTCTCTCGAGTGACTGCTTGACCATACTACATTCATATCAACATTTGTCCAAATGTTTGTAGCACTTTAATTAGTTGTACTACAGCTAGTAAGAGTTGCAATTTCTAGGTATTAGTCAAGCAACTTACATTGAAGGCAACATACAAAACGTAGTTCAGTACATAATTAAATATCTCCAAGTACACATTTAGAAGTCCATGTGTCCACTATAGTTTGGAGAGTGTGTTACACCTCCTCATATGTAGAGAAAAATCTAGCAAATGATAATAAGACTAATGTCATGTTTAGTGCTGGCAGTGATGTTCAACGCAACAGCCACTTTGATGGAAAATAGTGGCGTCGCGTGCTGCACATGACATCCATTATGCCATCAAAGATGTCAATGTCACCAATTTCACAAACACAAAAACATTGCATACAACGTCTTTGCACAACATGACTCAAGTACCGTTATTCACCTAACTCCCAAAATTGGCTGCCCTTCACTTCTTCTTTGCTGCCTCCGCCCTTGTCGTTGCAACTCCTACCTACATATCCACAATCAACACATCATGTTCTTGTGACTAAGCCATTCTTTGTAACCAAATTTGATGATTAATGATTAGCATCCTAACCTTTTGGTTAGGCTTGAAGGTCTTCAAAATATTTTTGGCTCTGATGCACCCACCTTCCCTGGTGATGAAACACCAGGTGCCTTTGCTGTTGCTCTTATTGCTTTCAAATTTTCCTTTGCAGCAATGTCTAGTTTCCACGAGTCATCATCGGCTGCCACTTGCTACAAGACAAAGTCAAAGACAATAGTACAAATCCTAAGCATTGCAACAAATTAAGGATGTGTGCAAATAACATCCATGCACTCTTTTCTATCCAATTAGGTTCAACCAATGTCAAATTGAACATTTAGATGAACATAATAAACCTGAAGTTCACGTGTACTGAAACATCTTCATTGACGTCAGATACAACATATGAATGTCTACAAAGACATAATAGTATACATCCACAGCTATACAAAAATGTTTTGTACTTGTTTTTTACCTGCATTAGTGCTACTGCTGCCGCCTCCACTCCTGTAGGTTTAGGGTTAATGTCAAAGGTGCCCGACGCCTTCTTCCCATCTACCATGCATGGTTCCCCCACTCCCTCCTCATTGTTGTTCTTCTCTAGCATTGTGCCTCCACGCCCTCTCCTTCAACAACCACAACTTCACTACCTTTGCCATCCACGGCCTCCCATTTGCAACCTCCACCACCACCACATTGTTCTATTCACCTACCTCAACCTCCTCCAATCCCCCTTTTGATGCCACCATGCCGCGTTCCTCCATCTGCACAACCTTTTTAGTGAAGAGCTCCATGCTAGCAACTACGTCCTTCAATTTCTTCTTGATGCAAAGGTTTGTTGCCGTTGTGCCCGATGCTAATTTCGTCATCGTCTCCTCCATTTCCCCATCCTTGTGCATATGTCCTCCATGCTCTTACCATAGTTTGCGCGTTTTCTTGCCTTCTCATCCTCCAACCACTGGTACTCTCTGGCCACTTCATCATTCACCACTATCTCAAAGGATTCCCTGCCAAGCAGCTCGCCCTATTAATAAAATAACAAGAAGGGTGTCAGTCAATATAACAACTGAAATCACAAAAACGTCACCGTCAACATCTACTAAAATAAACATACAGAGGGCAACATGTACAAATGGTATAAACCATGTCAGCAGGAACGTAAACAATAAATAGTCTGTCTTACACAGCACATTAATATATTTGGACCTTTTCCATGATAGATTATGAAAAACCAAATTAGATGTCAGAAACATATGATTCCTCACCAGCCTGTACACAATGGGTATCTTTAGGGCACCCAACTATGCCGCCTTGGCCCCTTTCCCTTTGGATATTGCACTCATTTGCTAAGACTTCTCCTTGAACTTGGCCGTTCCATGCTTCGCTACAAACCTTGCCCATATCTCCTTCGTCACCTCAGGAGGTTTAGGCTTATTGTCGATAATGAGCGCATTGAGCCTGTCACGTTTGACAATGAGAACTTTGGTTATCTTTGGTCCAATCCACTTAGTGTTGATTTCACCCTTCCCCCCTTCACACGCCAGTCTGCAAGCATCAAAACACACACCAAAACGCAAGTTATACAGTTGTAAACAGTTGTAGATGGATTTGTATAACAACAGTGTCAGATTCACATGGAGAAATCAATGTTTCCCTAGATAGCTTCCTGCACACATCCATTCATTTGATGTTGACCCTTGTGTTGATATAAACATCTAAATGTTGGTTTTAGTGTCCTAGTTCACAAACACTAGAATAATCCATCCAAACAAATATGTCAACTTCAACATTAATTTCTATAGATATTACAGAAAAGAAAGGCATGCAAGTAATAAAGGCATGCTAGCATACAACCGCTCCCAAAACCGGTCCTTTGCATAATCCGGTTGATTACTCTAGTTGTTGGAAGGGTCCAGGCCCTTTGCTAGGAGCTTGACATCCTTCTCCAATGTGTCAACCATCATCCCCGTCGGATTGTCACTACTATCAACTTCAATGACCTTCTTCTCCCCCTTAGCACGCCCATATCTCACAAAGGGCTTCTCCTTTGTCCTCTTCATCCCCTCGGAGGGGTGGTCTCCTCTTCTTCTAACGCTTCCTTGTCCATGTTGTCCTCTCCCTCAAAGGCATCACCCTCTTTGCCCTCTTCAAAGTCCTTGCTAGCAAGGCTTTCCATAGACATAATTAGGGCGTGACACTGAAATGTTTGGAATTGCAAAAGTTACATCCACAAAAATGTTCAACCCTACATAACTGTCGTAATGGACTACATAAAAACATTGGCCGATGTCCAACAACCCATCCAAAACAACGTACATCATCTCGGCACACAGTTTAGGGGTCTATAACACAACAACCCACTTCCCCCCAACAAACACCAAATACAATGTCTATGCAATAGGAATAGGGTCCCAACTAAATCATTGCAATTTTCAATGGGCCCATCTTTTAATTCCAAATTAAAGCAAAGAGGCCCCAATACATGTGAGTACATATGACATGACTTAATCCCATAAAGTATCAAAAACTAGCCTCCAACTATGTCTAGAATACAAATGAGTGCATACCCCACTCAATTCAGTCCACAAAAAAAACATATCCCTATCCACTAAGTCACGAATACAAGCAGTGCATTTCAAATCAATCAAACAAACAAAACATGAAAAGTTGGCCTTCACATAAGTCATAATCACTAATCACTAAATATCCAAGTCAAGTAAGTCTAGAAAAATTTAAAAAAAAAAACACATCCCCCAAAACCCCAAATACAACCAGGGAATTTCAAATCAATCAAACAAACAACATTTGAAAAATTGGCCTCCTAATAAGTCACAAATACTAATTAGAGGTTACCAAAGTCAATTAAGTCTAGAAAAATAAAAAAACACCCCTCCCCCAAGTCTTGTATACAACCAAGGGATTCCAAATCAATCAAACAAACAAACCATGAATATTTGGGCTCCTAACAAGTCACAAATACTAATCAGAGATTACCTGTTCAATTAAGTCCACAAGAATAAAAAAGACACCCATCCCCCAAGTCTATACAACCACGGCATTTCAAATCAATCAAATAAACAATTTATGAAAATTTGGCCTTCCTAATAAGTCACAAATACTAATCAGAGATTACCGAGTCAATTAAATCTAGAAAATGGATGAAAACACCCCTACCCCAAGTCCGTATACAACCAAGGCATTTCAAATCAATCAAACAAACAATTTATGAAAATTTGACCTTTTTAGTAAGTCACAAATACTAATCAGAGATTACCTACTCAATTAAGTCCATAAAACTTTAAAAAAACACCCATTCTCCAAGTTTGTGTACAACCAAGGTGTTTCAAATCAATCAAGCAAACAATTTATGAAAATTTGGCCTTTCTAGTAAGTCAAAATACTAATCAAAGATTACCTAGTCAATTAAATCCACACAAATAAAAAAATACCCTTGTCCCAAGTCCTGTACACAACCACGGGATTTCAAATTAATCAAACAAGCAAAACATGAAAATTTGGCCTCCTATTAAGTCACGAATACTAATTAGAGATAACCTACTCAATTAAGTCCACAAAAATAAAAACAACACCTATCCTCCAAGTCCGTATACAACTAGGGCATTTCAAATCAATTAAACAAACAATTTATGAATCATTGGCCTACTAGTAAGTCACTAATAGTAACCAGAGGTTATCCAAGTCAATTAAGTCCACAAAAATAAAAAAACACCCCTGCCCCAAGTCCTATATACAACCATGGAATTTCAAATTAATCAAAAAACAAAATGTGAAAATTTGGGCTCCTAATAAGTTACAAATACTAATCAAAGATACCCTACTCAATTAAGTCCACAAAAATAAAAAAAAACCACCCATCCCCAAGTCCGTATACAACTAGGGCGTTTCAAATCAATCAAACAAACAATTTACAAAAATTTGGCCTTTCTAGTAAGTCACAAATTCTAATCAGAAATTACTTAGTCAATTAAATCCACACAAATAAAAAAACACCTCTATCCCAAGTCCCGTATACAACCACATGATTTCAAATCAATCAAACAAACAAAACGTGAATATTTGGCCTTTCTAATAAACTACAAATACTAGTCAGAGATTACCTAGTCAATTAAGTCCAGAAAATTAAAAAAAACACCCATCCCTAGAGTCCCGAATACAACTAGGGCGTTTCAAATCAATCAATCAAACAACTTATGAACATTTGGTCTTCCTAATAAGTCACAAGTACTAATCAGAGATTACCTAGTTAATTAACTCCACAAAATTAAACAAAACACCCATCCCCCAAGTCCTGCATCTCATGAGCTTCTTCACTCTGCCAACTAGGGTTTCCGGGTGCGGCGGAGCAGTTTCAGGCTTTGGATTGTGTAGTATACTGTAGCTGGAGATCACTGTAGGTAGTCATCAAGCGTAAGCTGCATCTTCAACCACCATCAGGCTTGACACGGGACAACACTGATAGAAAGACCGAAAGAAACAGATCTTTAAGGGATAGAGGGAATTTGTTAAGGGTTTCGTAGCTAGTGGCAGACTAGCATTTGCCAAGGCCCCAAGTACAGCACTCAAGCATCTCAGAGCCTGCACCACAGCCGACAGCACAAGCTTTCTAAATGGAAGATCTCTTACACAACATTGATGAAACAACCAAGATGAAGAAGTGGCCTCTTGTGCCACAAGAGGAAGGTATCACCCTATCGACAACAAAGGAGATAGTAGGAGCAGTAGAGTCTCAACCAAATTCTTTGGCAGCGGTAGTAGCAAGGAGTAAGGAGACATTTCCAGCAAGGTCAATTGACAGAATAGAAGATAGAGAGCAACTAGGATACAAGGAGCCATTTATAGATCCAAACTGGAAACCCGTGGTGGAAGTGGCAATGGAGCAGCTAGAAGAATTGCAAGAAGAGCAACTTATGAAGACAAAGCGAACAGTGCTAGGAAGGCTCCCTGGACCCTCACCAAGTTATTCTAACCTTCTCCAATACTTACAAACCCATCTCACAGAATCATTCACGTCTTTACAAATGCTTGTTCAAGGTAACTTTAGAATTGATTTCCCAGACAAAGAGGGAGCAAATTGGTGCGCTGCAATGGCCCGCTTAGAATGGGGAGGCAAAGGTCTCAGCTTTTTTAGATGGAAAGATGGGTTTTCAGTGGAAAATCCCAACTAACTCCCTCAATAGAAGCCCATAATCCGAGTACAATTCCCAAGATTAGACCTATCATGGCAAGAAGAAGCACAGCTCCAACGCTTGGGGGAAATGATTGGAACAGTGGTGTTAGTTGAAGGATGTCACACAGCCAATAAACAACCATCGGAACCTATAGTTAATGTTATAAGAAAAGATCTCTCAAAACTACCAGGGATGCTACATGTCTTGATATTGCCAAAGGGGTCATCAAAGAGGGAGAGGTACGATCAAAGAGTGTTGTACTCCGGACTGCCAAGGCAGTGCAACTGATGCAGGAGGTACAACCATGCAACGCAAAACTGTCCGTTAGAAAGACAACTACAACATGAACCTGCCCCGGACCCTAACAGGAAAATAGTTAGCAACCCTAACAAGCTAGACGAGTTCATGGTGGTAGGATAGAGGAAAAACAAGAAGGCAAAAAACCAGCCAGCATTAGAACATATAACCTTGGCCAAAGGAGCATGGCGAACACCATTGAACCTATAGAGCAAACCCATAGAAAAGGAGAATCCATACACCATCCATGAAGAAGTGGCCTCGAAGGAAGATTTTCCGGCCTTAGAACCCTTGAACAAGACCGGAAATGTGACACCACAATCAAAAAGATGAACCAGGTCTGAGAGGCTAGTATAAAGCAATACGGGTATAGAGACAGGCAAGTACTTGGCAGCTAACCCATAGTCGGAAAATTCTAGGAAGGAGAGAAGAGAGAAGGCAAAGAGTCAACCCACCCTTAGAAGGGTTTCTAGTCATCCTTGGACACAAAAGTACAAAAGGAGTTGTTCAACACGACAAATGAACCATCCTCAGTAGAAGAGCCCAGATTCCTAACAATATGGCCGATAGTACACAAAGAGACAGAGAAAGGCCGAGCGTTGCTACTAGACAACAAGGGGACAACACCATGCTTACTTGAACCAATAGTGGTAGCCTTACTACCACAAGATTGGGGCATAGAGGACACGAAAGAAAGAGTCCTGATTGGCATCAAAGAACACCTAAGCAAAAAATTTAAAAGACCTCCAAAGGTGGAGGATTGGGACATGGTAGGATGGGCTTCCAAATGGGATGGAGATGAAGTCTCCCAAGAGCTCACAGTCCTAGCCACAATCAAAAACGGCACACACAGCTATGGCCACAAAGGAAGCAATAGTGGCATGGCTGGATACATCCAAACTCAAGAAACTTGCAACGTAGAAGGGGCAGAAGAAGGCAAACAGCTTGCTTTGGGTGTGGGTAAACCTAGAAAAGACGCTAGAGCTGGATTTGGGATGGCAGCCAGGAATGAATGCATCACCATCCCAACCCCCCAAGAGACAAAAATCAACCATGGAGATCCGAGCCACTTTGGCAATAGCATTATCTAACATTCCATAGGAGGAAGCCCCCGTAAAGGATACAAAATTAAAATCTTGCTGATGGAAATTGGCCTTTGTATAAGCTCAATGAACATCAAAGGCGCCAGGGTGAATACAGCCGGGGCTAGAAAGCAAGTACATATAAGAAGAATGTTTGAAAGAATGGAAAACCCGCCTCAAATCATCATGATATAAGAACAATGGATGACGGAGGAACGCTACAAGCATCGCAGCAGGAGTTTTCCATTTGCCCGAGGTCACAAAGCTTGGAACCTTGCCATGTTGACAGGAGATAACGTCCGCTAGAGGGCAGGAACAACCATTTTCACGGTACCCAGCATGGCTGGCCTAATCACAGAGGAAGCAATAAAAGTGCCAGGACGGACACAGCTTGTTAGAATCACGATCAATGGGGATGAATCACTAGTCCTCATCAATGTATACGCACCAAATTCATCCAGCAAAAGACAAAAACTATGGGAGAAGCTATTAGAAGCAGAGATTGTAGCAGACGCATTTATCCTAGCAGGAGATTTTAATATGGTGGAAAACTAGGCAGACCGCATGAGGAATAGCCGAACAAGTTGTAGCCCTAGTCAAGTGAGATGGCAACATGGAAAAGAATGTTACTACAATATGGCCTAGAAGATGCGGTGCAACAAGATAAGATATACACAGAGTCCAGGAAGAGCTTCACCTGGGATAATGGACAAAAAAGAGCGGCCAGAAGGTGCGCAAGACTAGACCAGATTTATTTCTCACAAGCCTTATGCAAACAAGGCGGCTCCTATACAACACACCCGCACTCCTAGGTATCAGACCATGCACCCATTTTGCTAGCACTCCTACCAAGGCAGAACCTAACTAGCAAGAAGAAGATTGGGATGGAGGTGCTTACAAAGGAAAAGGACAGATTGCGGCAGGCATGGGTAGGAGAGGTGAAATCACAAGTGGGTGAAAGCTAGATAGAATGGGTCGTGGGCGCCCAATCATGAGTCATGAGAGAGGCGGATTAGGCTAGGAGAGAACACACAGACATAAAATATAAGAGGAAAAGGGACACAACCAAACGAATAGGGGAAGCAAAGATATACCTGACGGGGCATCCAACGGACCCTTACGTGGAAGCCTCCCGAGACGCTGCAAAATTGGCACTTCATGAACTTACGTCAAACATCCACAATGAACGCTCTCACGCAGTTGCATCAAACTGGAGCAAGAGGGGAGATAGATGCACAAAGGAGTTTTTCAACATGCATGAAGAGTTACGGAGTAGGGCCAACACAGCATAGCTACTTGTGAATGGCTCAATGCTGAAGTCCCAAAGGAAGAAAATGCAAGCTGTTACAGAATACTATGCAAAGCTGTACACGGCAGAGGAAGAAACGAAGTTCACCAAAGCATCGAGAGTCAAAGTGCTCAAAAGCATTCCCAAAGTCGTCTCTAGAAGACACAACAAATAGATGATTCAACCTTTCTCGACCCTCAAACTGAAAAAAACCCTAAAAGCATTAGCCAAAGGGAAAGCTCCAAGCAAAGATGGGATCCCGACAGAATTCTTCTATGAATGCTCAGAAGAGATGGAGAATGACTTGGAATTGACAGAATCAGAGGTTCTAGAAACTAGCAAATTAGGCCCACATCTTAGCAAAGGGATAATCACATTGCTCCCCAAGGGGAGAGATGCGTCATTGATATCCAACTACAAGCCCATTACGTTGTTGGGCACATTCTATAAACTAGTCGCAAAGGTACTAGCATGGAGGTTATAGGCAATTCTCCCAGATATAATCCGGCCAAATCAGACTGGATTTGTGAAAGGCAGGAGTATAATTGATAATATATTCCTAGCTCAAGAATCCATCTACCATGCAGAGCAATCACACCAAGACCTAACACTCCTTCTCTTAAACTTTGAGAAGGCAAATGACAGGGTTAGCTGGTGCTTCTTGGAGGAGGTATTGGCAAAGCAAGGCTTCCATATGGAATTCATTAGGAATGTCTGAGCTCTCTACAAAAATGCCTCGTCAGCAATTTTGGTCAATGGTGAGACAAGCAAACCCTTCAAGCTGTCACGCTCTGTCAGACAAGGGTGCCCATTGGCCCCTTTTTTATTCATAGTAGTTCTAAACTCTCTAAGGTTCATGCTAAATAACCCAAGATACTAGCTACAAGGGTTTATTTTACCAGATGGAAGCAGGCTGCTGGACGCCTCTTACGCAGATGACATGGAAATATACCTGAAAGGGAGCAGAGATAACCTCAACAAAGCTTGTTTAATTTTGGAGACATTTTGCCTAGCATTAGGAGCAAGGATTAATTGGGATAAATCACAAGCAATATGGGCCTCGCAGCATCCAAAACCCTTTTCATGGGGAGAAGACGCAGGTTTGAAATGGGCTCCTACAAGACAAGGTGTCAGGTACCTTAGACCCCTTGTAGGGTTCCACCTGGCCAATGGAGTCAACATTGAGCCTCTCATGGCATCCCTATGCAAGAAATTAAAAACATGGGCAGGGAAGAAGATGTCCATGGCGGGGAGAATCCTGGTGTGTAATCAAGTACTCCTAGCAACTTGTTGGTTCACAGCCGTGTGTTGTGGCATGGATAAAAGAACAGGGGACCAGATAAGATCACTGATGCGGGCTTTTGTCTAAGTCGAGCACCACAAAGGGAAAACAGCTTCCAAGGTCAAGTGGAACTTTGCAATCCTACCACTTCCAAAAGGAGGAATAAAACTCCTAGATCCACATCTACAAACGCAAGCACTACTGGCCAAACTCGTCGTACAAGAATTAGCACCAGGATCGAAACCATGGAAGGTTATCATGAGGAACAAGATCTATTCAAACACACCTCTAGGGGATGCACGCTGGCACAAATCTCCGAATTGGCTCTTCTGGGGTAAGGGAGTTAGGAAAGAGAAGAAGCTCTCTCCATTAATTGGAGCATGCTTCAAGGCTTTCACACAGATTAGGAAAAACCTGTGTAGAGAAGAACCAATAGACAGGAAACAGATACTAAGACAACCTCTCTTTGAAAATCCTCTCATAGAAGAAGAAGACATGGTACCTTTAGGTCAAGGAGAGCAGATCGGACTCCACTTGTGGGCAAAGGCCGGGATGGAACAAGTTTCTAATATGTGGTCAAGAGAAAGAGAGGACAGGCTGACTCTTAGAGAAATAACCAACAAATTTTTGGTCCGAGGAGCAGCAGTGAGGAGAGGAAGAGAAGGTCGCTTAAAGATAATTAATCACATCTTGTGGGAACCAAGAAGAAGGGAATAGGAGTGGAAGAACAGAGACTAGACTTTCTACGCAGAGGATGGATTCTTCTATTATGAAGAGGACACATAGCTAGAAGATAAATAGGTGACAAAGTTTGGAAAATACAAGGGCATGGACGCACTAGCAGAATGGCCATACCAACAACCCTTTCCCACATCACCCCTTTGGCAGGCAAGGGTGATATATTGGAAAGCACATGAAAAGTCCTTCACAAGTTGTAACCCCCCCAAAAAGCCTTTTGACCAAAATCGGATATGGGCTTACCTCGGAAACACGGTAGACAACTTAAGATGGGACCTTGCTGAATGGTTTTGGAAAAAGTTAGGAAAGTTAGATAGAGTTCCATTCTTTCAGTACAAGGTGAAAAGAGGCTATCAAAGCAGGTTAAAAGACATAGGAGAGACCTCAAGTGGAACATACAAACTCCCACGACATGGCTTCACGATAGAAGGAATTCAAAAAATATACGGTTTTCTGTGGCACGGAGCGCGGCCCAAAAAGGAGGCAACATTTGCGTGGTTAGTATTGAACAAGGAGCTGACCACAAGGGATAAGATGTGATGGGTAGAGAATGCAAATGCGGGGTGCGTCCTTTGCCCCCACCTGTTGGAAAGTACAAAACATCTATTATGGGAGTGCCCATCTGCTTTGGAAATTTGGCGTAGGGTCAATCAAGTTGCCAGAAGGTGCCGAGCAAGGGAAATCAACTCATATGAAGCAACAACACAAGGATATTTCAAGGTAGATTTCAAGAGTGATGTAGGTAAATATAAATATAAGGACCAGCCAATGGATCTGCTTAGGTCATGTATCTTATGGCAAATCTAGAGCACGGGATGTGGCAAAAGATTCAGGGAGGAGCCCCATAGTGGGGAACAAGTCCTAAGCATCACATGGGTTAACATGTTGCATTCAGGGCTTGCCACATGGAGGATAATACACAAAATAGTCAAGAACAAAGAGAAGCTCGCAGCCCTAGAAATGGCTTTCTCATGGAAGTGGTTGCCCCGCTTTTGTATTGCGAGGGAAGAAGTATACCATTACATCCTCCCTCAAAAAATTTTGCATTTTTGATACTAATGAAACCGCTTTATAGTGGGTTCTAGGCCATGACTCCAACAGCCTACAAGGCATTAATTCCCAAGTCTCGCATACATCCAGGGCATTTCAAATCAATCAAACAAACAATTTATAAAAATTTGACCTTTCTAGTAAGTCACAAATACTAATCAGAGATTACCTACTCAATTAAGTCCACAAAAATTAAAAAAACACCCATCCCCCAAGCCCCAAATACAACCAGTTTTCAATCAAACAAAAACACATGAACATGTGGCCTTCCTAATAAGTCACAAATACTAATGAGATTGCCTAGTCAATCGAGTCCCCAAATCCTAAAAAACACCCATCCCCCAAGTCCCACATACAACCACGGCATTTCAAATCAATCAAACAAACAATTTATGAAAATTTGGTCTCCTAGTAAGTCACTAATAGTAACCAGAGGTTACCTGAGTCAATTAAGTCCACAAAAATGAAAAAACGCCCATCCCCCAAGTGCCGAATATAACTAGTTTTGAATCAAACAAACAACACGTGAACATTTGGCCTTCCTAATAAGTCACAAATACTAGTCAGAGATTACCTAGTCAATTATGTCCACTAAATTAAACAAAACACCCACTCGCAGAGTCCAGAATACAACCAGGGCATTTCAAATCAATCAAACAAGCATGACATGAAATTTTGGCCTCCTAATAAGTCATAAATACTAATCAAATGTTACCCGAGCCAATTAAGTCCACAAAAATGAAAAAAACACCCATCCCCCAGGTCCTGCATACAACCAATTTTCAATCAAAGAAACAATTTATGAAAAGTTGGCCTTTGTAATATGTCACGAATACTAACCAGAGGTTACCCAAGTCAATTTAGTCCACAAAAATGAAAAAAACACCCATCTCCCAAGTGCTAAATACAACCAGTTTTCAATCAAACAAACAACACATGAACTTGTAGATGTTGATTCTTACCTCTCTTCTTGCGGCTCCTCTTCTTGAACGCGCCGGTTGTTTGTCTTCTTGCTGGTGCGGACCACTTGTCCCTTCCGCGCAATTTGCTTTGCATGTAACTTTGCCTTCCCTCTAGACGTTGAGGCTCCTTGATGGTTGTGTTTTGCCTTTTACCTCAGTTCCTTGCTCTGCCGACGTCCAAGCTCTTCTTGAAAACTACCATTGTCATTGGATTTGATCTCTATAGTGTTGGACCTAGCCTGCTTTTTGCTATTCAGTGTCTTTCCCATCCTGCGTCGCTTTGTGCGCCAAGGTTGGAATGATAATTCCTGCCAACAAGAGCTTCAGCGCACAATCATCCCAAAGCACCACTGCAACTACTACAAACTTTAGTGAAGCTTGTATTCACAACTACTAGATCTGCAGTTTACTTGCTCACCTGAAGCCAAACTTATCAAAGATCGGCAATTCTCTACTTGAACACCGTGCACAAAACCAGTTCAACCAAAACTAGCAACAGAACTAACGCACCACGGTGACACTCATGGACACTCATTAAAGCGTTCCAGCAGACAACGGCATGATAAAAAGATGACCTACTACGAAATTTTTGGCGGATCCTACCAGCTTGTACCTGGCAGGACTTGTCAACAACATTCTTTGTAGCCGCTGCCATTGTTTGCTTCCCTACTCTGGCCCATTCCACCGCTCCCGCTCCTCAAAGGCGGTTGTCATTAACCACCGCCGCTTTCGTTTGTTCCTCTTCTAAGATTCCTTTCTCCTCTCTCCTAGTCTTGGATCTTGTGGATTGCGTGGTTAGAGCCATAGGAGGAGCCATTGCACTTATTCGGAACACAAAATTCATAAACACTACAAGTGCTGTGCCTGTAACCTCCAAATCTAGCGATACACAATCTTCTACACTAAAAACCCTAGAATTGTCGTAATGTAATGCATTCAAGCTCTTGTAATACATGTTGCAGTTTTTAAAGCCTCATTGTTTCTTGCAAAGTAAGGGTTGTGCAAGACAACTCTTCCTCGCAACCTTGGGTACCTTGCTGCCTCTGGGGTACGCATTGCCGTAAAGATGCAACTGTTTATTTAGTAGACCGCATGGATTTGGTGAACTTTAAATTTTATCCATAGTCACTATTCACATGAGCTTAGACATTTTGAACGACGTCATACAAGACGTCCAATCAAACATACTATTGTTAATGTTGACGTCAGATATAGTAGATGTGGTAAGAATGGAATGAAGATTATTTAATAAGAATTTAACTATTTGTGAATAAAATAAGAAGCCGTAAATGACTGAACCTTGTGAACATCTTGTCCAAGTCCAAAAACGGGGATTTTCAGCAGGAGGTGTTGCATATGCCAATATCAATATAAATTATAGATGCTTTGCAATGTCTGAAACGTGTAATGTAAATGGCAAAGAAACCATTGTAGTGAAGGAATGACTTCAATGCACCTTATACACAGAGCGTACACATGGAATACTTAGGTCATAATTTTGTCATGGAGAATTCAAATATTAATAATGGCCTCTATGTACGTTGTTAATGACATCTACGTAGGTGTCAGCATGTTGCCTAATCCGTTACAATGATAATGCATACAAAAAAAGTGCATTGGAATTTTAAATTTAGGTGGAATGAGAACCAATTTATTTATTTCATAAGCATTTGGTTCTTAGATTTTATATTTGTTCCATGATTCTATAAACCTGAGCTTTGACAAAAACTTCATTGGCACTATTATAGAGGAACGTTGATGTCAGTGTGGACGGTTATTTTAATAACAAGTATTTACAGCCAATGTGAGAAAAAACATATGTAGGAACATTTTCATGGAATCTTAGAGCATTTGCACAATCATCTCCGTGTCTAGTTTAGTATGTTGAATGTGCATGGACCTTGCTTAAGAAGGTTGCGCAACAATCATGAGTTACTAAACACGTTATGTATTATATATCACTGAACAGATTCTGCTGTATATTGCTATCTTAGATGCAAACATATGGGACAACACCCTAAACCCTACACCATAGATTGGGTTGTTAGCAATCTAGCATGTCCAACCGCAATGCAAGAGTCCACATTGCCAGTGACAGACACACGTTACTGCACATTCCAGTAGGAAATCTTATATTACAAACAGAGTTGCGTGTAGCAACAAAGAAGAATTACAGAGCCTACCCTTGTCCATGCAGGGATTGTCATGGAGGACGTACAAGACGCATTGATACCATTAGAACCCACCATGCGTTGGTGGGTAGAGATCCGTTCTTGACCCGCTCCATCATAGGTGGAGATCCCTTCCAAGGATTCCTAGTCTAAAGTATATGGGTTGAGGATGTAGCATACGACGATGACATCATTGTTGACATTTGTGACATCATTGTTGACACTTGTGACATCCCTAGCAATGACAATGTCAACAACACGAATGTTCATAGAGATGTCCCAAACGCTAAAGAGGACGTTGTTCTGGACGAGTTTCATGATGTCCAGAGACAGGTCATGGAAGCTTTTAACTGTGTTGATGAACTACGTGAAGATGTCGTGGCTGATGTCAACACGGCAAAGTATGACAACCAGAATGATGAAACAGTGGATGGGTTGCAAGAATTGCATGAACTTGCTTTGACACCATTATATACAGGTTCAAAGACAAGTGTGGTGTCCGCCACTATTGGTCTGATTAACATGTGCTTGGTCTTTGGTATTAACAACAAGTTTGCAAACAAGTTGCTGAATTACTTGGCAATAGATTTGTTACCACCAAGAAACAAGTTAGCAAAGAGCCATTATGAGGCAAAGAAGACCATTTGCAGATTGGGTCTGGAGTATAATAACATCCATGTTTGTTCAGACGAGTGCGTACTCTATACTGACATGCATTCCACGCTGGAAAAATGTTCTAGTATGTTTGAAATCGCGTTGGATGGAGGGCACAGATACAATACTAGTGAAGGTTGTTTGCCACTTTCCGCATATACCCTAATTGAAATGGATGTGGAGATCACTGGCAATTGCTGACATACTCACCGGTTATACCAAACACGTCAATTTGGATGTCATTATGTGTTTAATTGTGAACAGCCCTGCTTGGAAGCACATCAATACGGACGTTGCCTTTAGCGATTTTGGCATCAAAAACAAAAACACGCGTCTGGCGTTGGCATTGGATGGCATCAACCCATTCAAGCTTAGCAACACAAACTGACCAACGTGGCTAGTGTTGATTTTGATCTACAACTTGGAGCCATGGTTCATGACAAAGAAGTTCTTCATCTCTCTCAGCATTTTGATTTCAAGCAAGCAATCTCCAACCGCAAAAAACATCAACGTCTTCATATGTCCATTGTTGCAGGAGTTGCACACCTTGTGGAGAGGTATCCCAGCATTAGATTACTCTCAGCTAGAAGGATCTCAATGTTTCAACCTGTGGGCGATGCTGATGTGGACAATCTCTGATTTTCCAGCGTATGGATTGATATCTGGCGTCTGCTGCAAAGGTTATCAAGGATGTCCAAGTTGCGGGCCTGACACCAATTCTTGGATGGCCAAAATCAGCAACTTGTTGCCGGACAAGACTGTGAAAGGCAGCAAGATTGTGTACAGTGGAATGTAGAGATATTTACATAAACAACACCCATGTCGACATAATCTTAGATTCAACGGACACGATGAGAAACGGGGAAGGCCAAGAGTGATGTCGAGACTAGACGTCCTCAGTCATGCAATGTTGCAACAAAACTACTTAGATACGGGTGGTCACGAGGATGCAAGAGATGATCCCGTCAATTCCACTGGTGTAAAACGATTGAGCACCCTTTTTGAACTTCCGGATTGGCAGGTAAATGGATTCTACAACTTCAATTCATGCATAAGATTATAGTTACAATGCAAAAGACAACTACTGAAATATGTGGTTGCTAAGTATGATGTTGTTAGAAATGCAATTAAGCACAGAAGTTGACGTTGTTATGTTTTTTATCATAATTGCAAGCGTTACAAAGTTGTTATGTCAGATGCGCTATAATGTTAAATTGTATGTCTATACAAACATCACCGTCATGAATAGTTGTTAGTTTTTTATGTCGTTCAATGCACTACCAAGTTGGGGAGGATATCTAATTAAACAGCAGTATTAAAAGTCATGTTCGTAGTGCAAATCACATAAAACATTGCAATGAGTTGGAGAACATTGCAAGAATCATCTTTAAATTAGAAGGGACAGTAACAGCCTATTGTGTAATGTCTGATGGATCATAACTTTGTCATGGACAGCATTTGATGATCCGTCACATTCTAGACGTCATGCATTGCAAGAAGAATCTTTGCGAGAACATTTTGAAGACACTATTTGGTTTGAACAACAACCTAGGGAGTCGTCAGGATGTGGAGGATTTACAAATTCAAGAGGAGTTGTGGTTCCAACATGGAGAGCGCCCAAGACAACGTCGTGGGATGAACTATTTTATGCCACATCCTCCCTGCATTCTAAAGCCTGATGAGCGTAAAGAGTTTGTGCAAATAGTGTCAGATATTTGCACTCCTTTGAACTACGTGGGGTGTATTCAAAAGTGTTCGAAGGATGGGAAATTGCAGTACATGAAGACCCATGACTACCACATCCTCATGCAACAGGTAATCTAGTGTGTTGTGTTGGTGTGTTGTCTTCCATGTAAGTCAGTACATTTTCATTGACAACTGTCCATTCTTTCTACATGTCTAAAAAGACATTTAGTCAATTAACCAAACATAGTGGAAAATTTGTTGGTGTTCAGTAGAACGATGAAATTGACGTGTCCGCTAAAATGGGACATTATGTTGTTTGTATCAACTGACAGTAGAATGAAATACAAAACATTGCAATGTACCTTAAGATGTTTTGGAATGCATTCCAGTTGATGTAGAAATACATTGTGGGGAATTGTGGTATGCAGGTGCTTCTTGTGGAATCCATAATCTCTTAGGCAAAGAGATACATGCAGCCATCATCAAGATTTGTCGAGTGTTTCAAAGGTTGTGTGAGAAAGAGGTAAACAAGGATAGCAAAGAAGAGCTCATGGAGAATGTGATCAATGCAACTTGCATTTTGGAAAAGGAGTTTTCACTGACCTTTCTAAACATTGTGACCCACCTCCTTGTCCATCTACTGGAGCAATTGTATATGTGTGGCCCTGTCCACTACAGGTGGATGTATCCTATTGAGAGGTATTTGAAGACATTAAAAGACTATGTCAAGACTTACGCTCGTCCTCAAGGGAGCATCGCTGAAGGATATTGCATGGAAGATGCTCTAGACTTTTGCATAGAATATATGGCACAACACACAGCAACGATCCAACGTGTATGGGATGCAGATGAAGATCTGACCATGAACAATGAAGTCTTGAAGCCAAATGAGATTACAAAGCGAAAGATGTCGGATGCTGTTCGTGGCCATGCACACGCGTTTGTCATTGACAATGCGGCATGTCTAGAGCAATGGAGAGAGTAAGTGCACTGACATCCTTTCTAACATTGAACCGCTCTAAACATTGTAGTATTCATGTTTGTGATTATGTTTAATCAATGTCATTCGCAACAAAGAATTGTCTTTCAATGCGTCTTTGTAGAAGTCATACAAATTATGAATGCCTTCATCCAATCACTCACACGGCGTAAAAGGTGTGTAGATCACTTTAACATAAATTAGAGTGACATTCTTTGTGGAGAGGATTTTGGAAATTATGAAGTTGGACGTTGACTAAAACAACCTCATGAACAGCATTTGAGTGTTAGGTTTTAACGACATCAACAACAGCATCCATGAAATCAAAGTCCCGTTTTAATTGAAAGATAATTAGACATTTGTGGATGTTGAAATGGACATATTTAATTGGACCAGTGTATCAAAACACTTAATATTGAGTTCTGAAATTTGTTACAAGGATTACACAATTGCAAAGATGCACAGATGGAGAGAGCGAGAGTCCTATCGCATTCAATTTCATCAGAACCGTCCGTATGCACAGCGCAAGTTTCTACGTGAGCTCGATGAGGTACCACCATTTGCAGATTGATTAAGGCATAGGGTGAGCACTGCGCAACAAACTGGGGAATAGTTGGAGAAAGACATCGTTCAGTATGCATACCCACCAGAGAGGTACGCAACTATGCACCGGCAAATGCATTCATTTGGAAGGCATTTCCGTGTTTGAACTACAGAGGAGGGTTTTGTTACACGTGATTCATGTGTCATAGCAGCCTTCACCAAACAGTTGCGATGGGAAGTTCTGAGGGGAGGCCCATCGAGAGAACTGCGGAGTACATGAAGTATATTGAAGAAATTCTAGAGTTGGATTACCGCAATCATTGCGTCACAGTACTATTGTGCAGTTGGATGAAGAGCATGCATGGTGCACGTGCCCCTATCGTTGAGCGCGACAGGTGTGGATTTAGTGTTGCCAATTTCAACTGCATGGACAACTTAATGAATGCTGACTCATTTGCTTTCCTATTGCATTGCCAGCAAATATTCCTTTCAGATGATCCACGAAGAAACGAATGGAAGGTTATTTGTAGGACGGATGTTTGAGGCCTATGTACAACACCACATCCATTGCAGCCACCTCTTGCCATCATCGATGTTGGTAACGACGTTGATTTCAAAGGTTTGATACCCATCCCATTGGAAACGGAGCCAAGGAGGAGGCCAACCCTTGTGGGTGCTACCGTTGTGAGAGTAGCAGCTGTTGCATTAGAAGAGGAAGCAATTGCAAAGGAGGATTGATAGATGATGGAGTTTAAGAAACCCATTGGATGTCATAAAGGCGCTTACGCTGTATGAGACACTGTCAAAATGGATGCATGATTGGACATTGTCGTATACGTTTACAGGTTATGAATACAATTGCATGTTGCAACAGATGTTATAATGAAAAGTGAAATACGCTGAACCAAACGGTTACACGTTGCCATTAGAACACAATTGTGGTAAGGTGCATGTCTTCATGAATGTTCTAAACAAAATGAAAGATTTGTTTGTTTATACATATTACCAAATGTTGTAATAGACGGCAGAGTGTTTTCAGCAGAAGCCTTTTACAATAGGAAAGTTGTTTACTCTGAACATGGGAAGTAATTGTTAAACAGTTACGCATGGTGAAATCGCCCCACAATTGCCACCCTGACATGAATGTTCATTTAGAGGTTTATGCAAACATTTGAATAGATGTCCAAAAATGTCAAGACAAATGTTTTCCCTAGGAACAAGTTCTTCACCTAAACCTACTAAATAACTGCGAAGAAGTTACACGCTGTTAAAAAGTCTCATTTATGCCAATGTGAGACAAATGTTCAATTGGATGTGTAAGTAAACATATAAGGGGACGTCCGAAAAAATTCACAACTAATTTTTCAGCATGAGAAAATATTTCACCTGAACCTAGAAAGTAACTTCAAAGAAGTTACCCGGCTTTAAAATGTCCTGTTACTGGCAGCTTGGCCCGGACGTTCATATGGACGTCCAAATCAACACAAAAATAGACGTCCCAGAGAACAACCTAATTTTTTATGGAAAGATAAATTTTTTTCACCCAAGCCTACAAAGTAACTTCCAAATAGTTACCTGCCGTGAAACTGCCCCATTATTGCCAACTAGACAAGTTTGTTCATCTGGACGTCTAGGCTAACATGAGAGTAGACGTTCAAAAGTACTGAATCCAAGTTTTTACCAAAGGGCAATTTTTTCACCCCATCCTACGAATTAAATGCTAGAAATTTACCTGCATTGAAAATATCCCAGTCTTGCCACTTTAGAACAGACATGGACTTTGATGTTGAGCAAAATGTCCAAGAAGACGTCATATATTTTGAACACAGTATTTTTATAAGAAGCTCAATTTTTACCTGATAATCCTTGTTAACTGTGCCCAAATTATCCCTAGGTAAAAGAATACGTTCTTGCTAGGTAGCAAAACCGTTTATGTTGACGTCTATGAAAACGTGTACTTGGACGTTGTTGTTTTCACAACTAATTTTTTTCACCTTAGGCAGCTTTTGAATACCAAATTGCTATGGTAACTTTTGTAGAGTCACCCGCAGTAAAATCGACTCCCAGTGTCAAAGTGTCAATGACGTTCACCTTTACGTCTATGTTAATGTTTGTATAAATGTGAATGTCTAAGAAAACATATTTGTAGTTTTTTTAGACATTTACACGTTTGACACACATTTGCAAATTGGATGTCCAAAAAAATGGAGGGTTTTCTTAGAAAGGTTTTGGGCCAAAAAATGTCTAGAAACACATGGATATCCAAGGTCAAATGTTGAAAAAAACGGGGGTTTCTACTAGTGAGAGTTGCCCATGGAATCGAGGGAGCTAGCCAATGTGAAGCTAAGTTATCAGGATTCCAAGAGAACTGCTAGGAGGGCTTGAGCAATAGTTCTGGTACAGTCTTGGTAGTGACTAGTAAGCTAAGCTCAAGAAAGAGGGGGGTCTCCTAGTCTAACTGTGGGTTCTCTCTAACTATTCACTTAGAGGCAAGTGGGACTTCTAGGAAGTGTGGAAAAGCGGCATCGCCAATCATAATCCAACTTCCTAGGGGTTAGTATGACCAATGCAAACAAGGGCTATTTTCTAACTAAGTGCAAGAGGGAAAGGGCTAAGGACTTGGCAAAGTACAAGTGGTGATGATCAAAAAAGAGAATGGCCTAAGAACAAGGAAGTGATTACAAGTGATGGAAACTCAAAGAACCATGGGCCCAAGTGACAAGAGAAGTGTTTTTGGGAGGAGGCGGGCCTCCCTTTATACATTTAGGGGAGGACACCTCGGCCCTCTATCTAGGAGATCCATAGATCCCTTGAAATCTACCTAAAATCTAAGAAAAACTCAAAATGGATGAAATCTGAATGAATTTGCCATATCTTTTTTAGCGTAGCTCCAAACGACAAAGAGATGGTGGCATTGGATTCCTTGGACCCAAATAGCCGGTTTTGGTTGTTCACACTCCAAATTCCAAACTACAAAGTGTCGGGAATCTTGAATGAAGGGTTAGGGGTGGATGGATGAAAACCCAGAATTGGGAATTCATCCAAAATTGGAAAATTGACTTCCTGAGGTCTTCCAACATTGTTGGAGGAGCCAAGAAACACTCCTTTCTTTCGTCAATTGGGCTCCAATTGGATGATATCTTAAAATTGGATGTCATGTACCTTCTTGAAATTGGCTAGATGTTGTCATTCAACGCCTTGCCGCTATCGAAACGACTTGAAACTTGGGGGATTTTCATAAATCCTTGAGAAACTCTTCCATGAATTTTGGTGGCATTTTACTGCCGTTTGTCAACCTCCTTTCACCGGGGTTGACTAGTAGCCTTGCTCGGGGAGATCACTCCTTGTAATTTTATGGTATACACGTGAGTTAAGAGGGTATTTGATGTAGGGCTATTTATTTAAAATATGGTATTTAAAATGACCATATTTTTATATAAAAAGCTATGCGGGTCATATATTTAGTACTCTATATTTTTTATAAACTCATTCATTTGGTTTTTAAAATGGGGCTATTTTATGTATGAATTTTTTTGTCCAATTTTATCCATCTCTATTATTCATTAAAAAAAAGTTTCACTTTCTATTTCATATACACAAATGGTATTCATCATGAAACCAATAACAAATATATGAATTAAAAGGCTATTGTCCAAGTAGAATTTTTTATTAATAAATTTTTAGTATTTCTCAATTCTATGGTGTTTATTAAAAGCAATTTAAAATGGAGAGCAACAAACAACACTAAAAAAATTTACAATCCTTGTTTGTCAAGGCTAACTTATTAATAAAAAATCCTACTAGCTAATTTTTTTACATACCCTAATTTATATATACTAAATTATATAGTATTTCATGAACCCTGTAGTAGCTCTACATATTATATAATTTTTTTGTCTTTTGAATTAAATGGACCCTATCTTTTAACTCTCGTGGTTCCCAAAACATAGGCTAGTGATCTCCCTGAGTAGCCTTGCGGGGTTGACCGCTTGGAATCACGCTCTCTAAGGAGCTAAAGGTATTGGAAACCTTGGATATAGACGCACCAAATGTTGTTGTTAATAGTTGTCAAGTTGCAACTGCTGATGTAGTCCTTGGCTATGGCATAACTGCGCAATCCTAAACTAACCCTCTCTAATTAGGTTAGTGGGGACTTTTGGAGGGGATCTCAAGCCCCATGTACGTGTGTCACTCAAACTGACTAAAACCTACTAAATCTCACTAATTCACTCCTAATGATTTATCAAATGGATTAGGGTAAATGGCGTACCGCTAACCATTTGGTCTAACTAATATAAATTAACATAAATGGCTATTCCACTTATATTAATGTAATTTCAAGCTTAACTAAAACAAAAAATGAATTCAAGACTTCTGGTGCTGAATTTGGGACTCACATCCACTCGTCTCTGGAGTCACCCTCCCCCCGCTCCGTATGCCTCCGACGTGATCCACGAGTTTTGAAACTCTTTGGTTGATTTGGAAGTAATCACATGCAGTCAGAGCTCAAGGAGTAGAGCAGAACATTGAATCAACTCAATCCTCAAGCAGAAGACAGAACACGCAGGAAAAACGCACCAAACGACCGTATCTCTACTATACAACCCCACACATACGGAGCCTTGGGGTCATTTAGGGGTTAACCCCTGAATGGCCCATTGGCCATCTGTAGCCGTATGTACAGCCATATTTGAACTCCTCTGAGGGTTTTCCAAAAAAAATTATGCACCCACCATGGTACAACCCTTCAATATGTATGGTTGTAACACTTAATTTCCAACTAATTCAAACTTCTAAGTATTGGTTGCGATCGTATTTGGTACCGTATCTCTAGAGCCCAAGGGCCCTTTAGGGGTTAAACAACATGCTGCAAAAAAATCACCATGTATTCCACACTAATAAATTTAAAGTATCAGGCACAAGCAATATCTTAAAGTTCTTAATTAGTCCAGTTTTTATGTGGATTCTATTGGAATGTTGTCTACAATATTGTACTGTGTTTTTGATTTCATCTAAATCAAATCTAAATGTATTCAATCTTATTATAAATGACATGTTCTATTCAAAATGTTATCATTTTCAAGAAAAAGGTTTTTAATTCCTTACATTTAGCACCCAAGTAAAAGTAAAACGGAATAGTTATAAGCCAAATGATAGATCTCTTGGTGTTTAATTTGAGGTTAAAACATACTTTTTTAATAAGTTTATGAGCATATAAAAACTGCACAAATTTAATTTTCAATCATTTTAATTTTTTTTACTGTTATGATACAGATTCTATGCAAAAAAATTCAAGAAACAAGGTTTTTTTCTTGAGTATCTCTTGTTATTTCATGTGTATTTAGGTGAATCATTATGGCTGTTTCACAATCGTTGTGGTCCACAACAGTTTTGTTTAGTATTGCCAATCATAATGATAAGCAACAGTGCAAATCCTACATCTTATTGCATTAAGAAGTTTGAATAGAGTAGGAGCACCCATAAACGTCAAACTCAGGGTTTTGAACATGATGACTATTAATAAACAGTTAGCAAATTATAGGATTAGGAACAGAAAACAAATGAGTTTGCATCTTCGAATGTATTATTTGGATACTCTTGAGAATAAGTTGTGAATTTTTAAAGAGCAAATAGCCATTGCACCCATAACTACTTTTAAGATTTCATTTTCACATGTTGTAGATCCTTGTCATTACATCTATTCACTTTCATAGATTTTTCAAGATTTTAGAGATGACGGTTATGGGGACAGTGACACTTATGGGTGTTCCTACCTTATGCTTTTGAATTACTTAAAAAAAGAATGTTATCTTGAAGAATTCCAACACATAGCAACTTGCAAAATGATATAAATTATTGACAATTTTTTGCATGTATAATACAACACTACAACTGTTGGGATTGGCATTTTTAATTTCCATAATTTAGTTCTTAATAATTTAGTATTTTGAATCATTCTCATAGTTCTTTTTACTTATTATTTTTTCTCATGTGTTGTACAATTCTAAACGATTTGAAACTTTTCAAGTGTATAATCAATTTGATTTGAAGAATGAATGCAAAGAGTTAAAACCATTTTGGAAATTTTTTCATATAAATGTGACCTTGTGAAGTGCAACTACCTGATTTTTTGCAAGGACAAAAAATGGCTTTTTGTTAAACTCAAAAATCTTACAATTTATAAGGTGAAAATTTCTGAGTTTTTTTCCACATCTTTTGAAACTAGTGTACTACAAGATCTTATAATTACATATGTTCATAACTATTTTTTTCTAAAACTTGGTACTTGTACTAGAAATGACAGTTTTGGAGCAATTTTGATGAAAACCTAATCTAAAACCTTAGGGGGCTAATGTATATCAAGGATATTTGTGCAATTTAGCCAAGGACATTTGTATAAATATAAAAAAAAAATCGGAGTATCCAATAAATTTTCCCAGAAAACAAATGCTACATATGCCTACAAAAGTGTTCCAGAAGTGATGTTTGAATGATTGGTTAGCGATAGTAGCATATTTTTGAGGAAGTGCAATCATGGTAAGGTGAAAAAAGAACGAAATTGTAATATGTTGTATGGGTTGTAAAATCTCCAAATCATGAGAAATTTCTTCCTTCTATGTACATGTTTGTTGCGAAAAAGTAAGCTTCTTTGCAAGGAGTGGTGCTTACAATAATTGCACTTGGCTTCCTGGGTTTGATGTGAAGAACCGGAGTTACTTCTCTAATTGCACTTTTTGATGTACTGGTGGACCGTTGATGATTCAGAGTCCGAGCCGGAGAAGTCCCAATCGTGTGGACGGTGGAAACCAATCGATTAGTGGGCTTCAAACATGAAATCTGGTCTTCGAACTTCTCACTTCACAAGATCTCCGCACACTAGTGCATTGTTTTCATTGCTTTGCACGCGCAAAGTCGGAGGCACCCGTGAGTTTGCGGAAGTTTCTACAAAAGAAATTTCGGGGTTTGAGGACGCAAGTGCATGAGCCCCGGGAAGCCATGAAAGTGAGTTTTTGAAGTTCACTCCCCACGTGAATCATGTTAGAAGTGAAGTCTAGAGGTGAGTCACGTCACGATTCACTAGTGAATTCACAGAGGTGAATCGCGACGTGAGTCACCTGCAAAAATTTAAGTTTGAAGCCCCCTATTGGTTAGCTGTATGTCCATGTGGCACTCATGAAAAACCGTGGGTTTTGTGAAATAGTTACATAAGTTAAGGTAAGAGGCTCATAAACCGACCATCTAAGAGCTGAAACTGAATTTTGGGGAGGTGGAACTTCTTGAAATATTTTTCAATAAAATTTCCTTGAAAGACAAGAGGAAATGGCATCTAGCTCAAGTTATTTTGTATTTTTTAGAACAATGTGGAATTAGTTATGAAATTTTGAAGTGAAAATATCATAAGACTCTAAAATGAATCACTTCCTCAAATGTACTGTATATTTCTGAAAGACTATAAATAAGAACATGTGCAGGTGAATGTGCAGGTGGAATTCATTTAGGGAGGTGAGCGATATTACTGCCCTAACGGAGTTCGAGCCTCTTACCTTAGTAACTTACCACGGCCAATGTTCAGTGTCCGTCCAAAATCGTATCCACCTCATTAAACCCGCCACGTGGAATCCAAGCTTCGTGAACAACAACGACGGGCCTCCCTCCGAAGACCAGGAATGCGATCCTCCTCTTCGCCCTTTTAACGAGTTCCTTCTTAAATTCTCGCCTTATACTTTGTCGCACTCAATCCACCCGCCTGCCTGGGCTCGTGAATCGGCCGATGCAAAAAACGGCGCGAAAATTGAGCTCATTTTGAATGCGTGAGGTGAGGAATTGCATTTTCTGGAGGTAGTTTTCATTATTCTTAGTGGCTTTTCTGAGGTCTTGTTGTTGTTGTTTTCGGATGTCGAGTCATAGTGGAACGGGGACGGTTTCAGGATAGCGCCATTGGTTTGCGAAGGCCGAGTTGACGATGGAGGATTCGAACTGAATTTGTTTGGGAGATTAGGGTTACACGAAGGAGCTCTGAGGGGAGTTTATTCAAGTATTGGGGAAAGACTGGGGTATGTCGTCGTCAAGTACACCGACGCATAGGTCGCGGAACAGTTCGGGGAGCTTCGATGCTACGGTCGTGTTTCGGGATTTGGATGACGGGTCGCCGAGTGTGGCCGGTGAGAGCTACAGTGTAGGCGGGAGGTACAAAGTGAACGGGAGCAGCGATGGAATTGGTGATAGCGGCGGCGGCGGCGGTGGCGGTGGTGGTGGCGGGAGAATGGTGCTCGGATTGGTGATCAAAGCTGCATGTCTGATCGGAGGCGCTTTTCTTCTTCGGAAGTTGACCAAGAGCACTACTCGCCGGGATCATGCCCGCGCGGTGGCTGAAGCTCTCAGCGGCGAAAAGGTATCTCTCGTCGTCGCATTGTTGCAATTTGGACGTTCGATTGCACAGAATTGCTGTAGAGACAGACTTACTTTATTTCTGAATTTTCTGCATTGCAATCTCCATTGCAGTATTCCACGGAGCAAGCAACGCGAGATCCGATGACGTATTTCAATCTCAGGTATGAGGAGAACGGATACGCAATGGCTCAGACCTCAGGGTTTTACTAGAAAATTGGACAAATACGTTAAAACTGATCTTTCATTGTTAATATTTACTCGAGGTTATGTGATCCTTGGGGGCCTGATCATCTTCCCTTCTATGAGAGCAGGTTGCTCACTTGCCCAGCCACAATGTTGGCGGATGGAGGGCATGTTCTGTACTTTGAGCAGGTACCAGGCTCTGTTGCATCATAATTCAGTTTCTGATAATGTATTTGTGCTCGATTTCCAGTTCTCTGAATTGCTCAAGAGGGGTTAGTCTTATGTGTGGATTCGAGGCGTTAACAGTCTTGTAATTGTCTTGGACGACCACAGGCGTTTTGGAGGACTGCAGGGAGGCCGTATCGTCAGGTGACATATATATCTCTATTGCAGATTGCTTTCATGGAGGTTATTATCATATGTTCCATATGAATAGAGATGTTTTTAAGCGATCGACTCGTCGTAATGGATTTTGTGGTGGTCTTTTTTACAGAGATTCTACAGTGTGAAGCCTTGTCCAAAGGAAATGAAGTGCGACGTGGAGGTCAGTTGTTTTTGGCAACTTTCGTAGTCTTTGCTGTTTTCAACATAATCTTGTATACATGTTGGATCTTGTGACCGATGCGTGTGGGTTGGGAATGCAGGTCGGTTCATATGCTGTGCGGGATGTTGAGGAATACAAGAACTTTTGTGACCGCCCTAAAGATCAAAGGCCTCAATCTGATGAGGTGTTCAAGGTAATTGCTTTTCTAACGTTTCCTTCTCTTTTCGCATAACCAGATGCAAATTTTTAGTTGATACGATAATATAATGCTTGCGTTTTTGTCAATGAAAGCTTACTGAATTCACATGTAAGCTGCACAACTATTTTTGCGGCGGCTCCCTTTAGTTTTTCTTTGGATATTTTTTCTTTTAGTTACACCAACGCAGGTGTGTCCAGTTTTTTTGTAATATGTCAGTTTTCTTAGTTGTATGAGTTGGTTTAACTGGATGTTGATCTCATCAGGAGCGCAACAATTTTTTTTAACGATTACATGTGAGTTTCAGGATATGGCGGAGCATCTGAACACTGTCTATCTTTCTGCGTGTGAACGAGGACGGCGGTGTTTATATGAAGGGTCCACTCCACCTGGTGGCTTCCCTAACTCCTGGGTATGTATTCTCTTGATGCAAAATGTTGACGCATTCTGATGTTGAACGTATTCATATGTATCTGAGTTTCGGTACATGTTTGTAGAAAATGCTTTGTCAGATATTATAATTAGGCCATCAATCCTGCGTGGTTACTCAATCTCTCAGCTGAAGGCTTGTAGTTTGCCACTAACTTCAAGTTTTCAGATTCGTTTACATTTGTGTTTCAAATGTGATAAAGGCACGCATGCCGCTTGTCTTTGTTTCCTTTAACATTGCTGACCTTATTGGTTAACGTAAACTCCAGCATGCTTAATACATCAAACAACAGACTGTAAAAACAAAATATAAATTTTGTGTATGGTACCTCTTGGATTGTTGCAGAATGGGGCGTCCAGGTGCACGTCGGAGCTCACCATATATAAGAACGGAGAGGTCCACTGCTGGGACCGTGCTTACGACGATGAAGGCAATCAGGTAAAACGATTCTTCGTTTTGTGATACGATCAAGGGACATCGTATGTGTACAGTATTACAGTATCTCTTTACTGCTAACACTCAACCTTGCAATTTTGTAGGTCTGGGGAGTAAGGCAAGGACCTTATGAATTTAAGCCCACACCAAGCTCAATTGGATCCCTCGTACAGTCGGACTTGTCCACTTCCTTGAAGAAATTGGAAGACTCGACTTCTGCAACCTTGGCCAAGAATTAAGTTTTCTCCTACGCTTATATGCTTGAGCGAAGTTGTATTTGTAGTAGTAGCCAGATGCATTGTTCCTGTACATGACTTGTATTGAATTTCAACTGCGGAAACTTTCCAATATCATCTGGGGTTTTGTGTGCACATTGTTCCAATGAGCCACGTGGCCTTGTTTTTTGTCCAGGTTCCGTGTCTATTGGAAAATTTTACAAAAGAGGATCATGAGTTAGCTTTGTTCGGTCTCATTCTAGATTCATTCTGTTGGCACTGTACAAATCTTCTTCAGACCTTTTCCGTGTTTGTTGATAATAATTTTTTTTCTGAGGTCTGTACTCACTGTTCTTATCATAGAGCACACGGTGCGAGATTGTACGAGTGGCTGAAATCTTATCTCAGGGTTCTGAAGTTCACCAGGCCACCTTTTCTTTTGGTAAGTACTATATGTAGAGAAGATCGAAGACCTTGGACATGAGCGATAGTATATTGTACAGTACAGCAGGTCCCTGAACCTCACATCTCTGTAAAGCTTATGCTGCCGACTCCTTCAGATACACATGTGAAATATTGAAAGTTGGGCAACGAATCCCCTCTGCATATTCCCTCCTGAAAACCCAGGTATGGGAATGTACCCAGACGTTTGTTGGGGTAAATAATTGAAAGAAAACTCAGTGCTGTGTTTTCGGCATATGCTTCTCGTGGGTTTCAATCGATTGTGTATCAACCATCCCATGTCACGCGACACTGCAAAATGAGCTGCAAATACTTTAGACCGAACTTATCTACTAACTAAGGATCGGTTCTCACTCTACCGACGTCCCACTGACATTTCAGAATCTGGTTGGTCAATATTTAGAAATCAGGATTTTGCTAATCACACCTGTATCTCTGAAATCTCTACTCCAGGCTCAATTAGAAATGCTTTCATAACAATACTTTTTGGGAGTTTTGCAGACATTGTTCAAGAGTTGGGTTTAACTTAGCAGAAACAAAAATCCAGAAACCGGTTATAGTAAAAACAAAAACCTAATTAGCTTGAGTGTTTGCTTAATTTCTGATTGTATCTTGATTAATTGGAACATGGTACATAGTGTAATTAAGATGGGGGACATAGTGTAAACTCGTGGCGTAAAGAAACTTGGAAATGTATAAACTCCTAAGTAATGAATCAGAGTACTAAAAGCATCTCTAGCGTTGTTGTCCTTTGAGGGTCCAACACACTTGAAGCATGCATGATAAGTACTACACGCCCCTCCAAATATTCTCAAGACACTCCATTCTAGCATGTTAAGCCATGAATCTTTAACCTGTAAATGCCGAGCTAGTCACCGTGACTAACTCGACTACAGTTCTCTCTACAATATCTCCACCCTATAGGATTGTTTCCTAAAGTTGCAAAAGTCAACTGTGCATGATGTCCTCATGAAAATTGCAAGAATCACTTCTAATAAAAAAGCAAATGAAAAACCGCTTTTTCTTGTAGGGAGGACGAAAAAAGTCCTCCTTAAAATTTAAGGATTAAAATGCTATTCATCCTAAATTTAATGGACATTATCCTACATTCTCTAAATAAATGGTCAAATAATTATTTATGGGGCACATTTGAAGTGCAAGGTTGGAAAACAAGAATTTTTGAGGACCCTTCCAATAAATATATAATTTCTTGAAGTGTCAAACTTGAAGTGCTGCTCTTAGAGCTTCTCAATTCCAGCAGGGTCTCGCCATTCAGTGCAGGGGACGTCGGGGGACGTCGTCAGTGCGGTCCTCAGGAAAATCTGGGGACGTCCCGCGCGACGTCCTGCGCGCCTTGCTTGAGAGCGGGCGCGGGCGCCCGCTCTGGTCTGCACGCAACGCGCCTGATTGAGCAACCGACGACGCTCAATCACGTCGGTCGCTCTCAAAGTTCTGCTGCAAAAGTGCGCCGGAATCAAGCTTCCGTCCTTTCGGGGTTGAGATCGGTGCAGGCATGCAGTAGTTCGTCTCTTCGCTTCCTCTCAACCTCCGCCTCGGTTCTCTCGCTCGAGCGGGTTGCATCCCACACAGCAAAGTGCGTATCCGACAGGAAATGGCAGCTATGGTGACGACGGCAGGAATGCTGCTGCATCCCACAACGCATGGTCTGCTTCGCGATCACGCCCGCCTGGATACCAATTCCAGGTGCGCATTCCCGTTTATGGTCCGATCAATCTGGGTAGGGGCAAATTCATAGCGGCCTGTGTCAAGAAATCGTTATGATATTAGGAACTGCTGGGGCCTCGATGACGGAAAAACTTTTTCTTCAGTTTTTTTTGCGTCAATTTGAAAATGGAGAGCACCTGCTGATATTCCGGAGGTTGCTCGGGGGACCATTGTTATTTTCCAGGACAATTGGGTGCTCACGTGTCCGAAAAGCTCGACTGTCGCTCGCCAACAACAAGCCTTTTCACGCCTCGATCACCCCATGGACGAGAATCACAACTCGAGAATCCGTAGTGCATCGACCTCGCCAGGTTTTCTCTTTTTCGAAATTCTTAAAAAAAAATTTGAAACCCGAAATGTGTAATTTCTTAGAAGCATTGGGCTCGAATTTTGATTTGTTCGGGTGACCCCCTTTCCAATGCGCAATGCGCGTCCTTGTCAACACTGGTTTTCAAATGTTTTGAATGAGACAGACGTAAGGTTTTCCAAGCTGATGTCAAGAGGACCATATTCAAATGCAAATTCAAATTCTCAAGAGTTGTGCACTATCTCATAAGCAAATGACAAATGTTGTTTGCAGACCTTTCGGGTTGCTGCTACTGGCGAGAACGCCGAGGCGAAGAACGAAGACTCTGCTGTCAAGGCCGAAGAAAGTAATGAGCAACCTGCTGTTCAAAATGAGGAAACGAAAGCAGAAACTGCCGTGAAAACCGAGTACAGTGCCACCATGCAACAAGCCATGGGTACATGTAAGTTGCTCTTCGCCTCTGAAATCTCTTCTCGTTTCCCTCAATTCAAAAAAGATACTTTTTTCAAAGCTTATTAAAATTCTCTGATATTTGTATATCCACATTCGTTCAAGTGGCAGAACTCTCCCCATTTGAAACAGAGCTTATTCTCCCATGGCAGGGACTGCCGAAAATGGATTTCATGTGGCCCTAATAATTGGATTTCAAACAATGGCAATTTCTCTCCATGAATTCAGACATGTGGATAGATATTGACGATTAATTACCTTGGATGCAGCTCTAGAGTACAGGCATGAACTGGGAATGAATTACGCCTTTGTGTTACCTGACCTCATCGTGGGCTCGTGTCTTCAGGTCAGTTTCCTTATTTTTGAATTTTCAGACTTAAATTAATCATTCAGAATAGGGTCATAGGCAATGAAAAACTTTGGCTTTACAAGATGCTTGCTTGCACGGTAACGGACTGAATTCCTTCGAATTTGTTTGTACGGTTGTTGGTGAGACTCTCACTGCAAAAATTCACGTCTCCCAAAATTGGGCATTTTGTGTCTAGAGTTGTGGAATTGTTTAGCATACTCATTTTAGTTGGTGGTGTACTTAGACTCCTTTGGACGCAGACAAGCTGAAGGATATTGGCGTTGGAGTCATATTCTGTTTGCAACAAAACCCTGACCTAGCGTATCCTTCATAAATTTTTAGCATGTGTAGCCTTTGAGATGTTCTGTTCCTTTTCCCAAGGTTTTTGGCTTTGATTACTTTGACCATGTTTTAGATATTTTGGAGTGGATCTGCCGGCCATCCAAGCCCGGGTGAATGCTCTCGATGGCATTACGCATTATCGATGCCAAATAAAGTAAACTCAAGTGATCAAAACCATCGTTGTAGTTCTGCTGAGTTCCTCAATTGTTCAAGTAAGTAAAGCTGAGCTCTGACTTGACTTTGCAGGGATTTTGATCCGCACGATTTGCGGATGAGGTTACCAGTAGCTGTGGCTCAACTGCACAAGGCCATTGAAGCCCATAAGAGCAAGATTGTTTATATCCATTGCACTGCCGGGCTTGGCCGCGCCCCTGCTGTTGCGGTGAGCCTGCTTCAAGTTTATCTGTATCCTTTTGAAATTTGCCAGTTTGGCCTTTGCCCTTTTTGACGTTTGGAATAACTGCTTCGAAGTGTGTATTAACTGGACTTTTACTTGCAGCTTGCTTACATGTATTGGCTCCAGGCATTGTCGCTCAAAGAAGCTAACGTCCTTCTCCAGGTTGGCCATTGCCGCATTTTCTGTCTCAATATTAGCGTTTTTAATGCCTTTGTGTTTTCCTTTAGTTTCGTACAAATGTTCTCTCCCATAGCTGCCTGTCTGCTGGAATGCATTGCACGTTGGATTGAAGCTGCGAATGAAATACCAGCACTGATTCGTGAATGCTTGCAGAAAGTGAGACGCTGCCATCCAAAGCTTGACTCCATCAGAGCTGCTACCGTTGATCTGGTATGCCCTTTTCTATTTACTCGACTTTCTCGTTTAATGAGAAAATGGTGCACAAATGTACACGTACTGCCTTACGTTCTTTGTTGAAGTAGCACTTTCAAACTGCCTCAGATTTGATGTCTTCGACCAATTTTTCTGACTGCACTTTTCTTGGGCTGGCTAGTTGGGAGATCAGCCAAAGCACGTTGTAGAATTGAAGTGGTGGAGTGGACCCACTACTGTAGAAATTGCAGGTCTTGACGTAGGCTGGGGTAATCAGGTATGTCTCTTCTTATCCTTGCTTCTTGATAACAAAAAAAAATGTATGTACAACCTGGTTTGATTGGTTGTTGAATATGCACAGCTTTCCCAAAGAGAAAAAAGAAAGAAAAAACTCCAAAGAATGTGCACATTTTTCCGTCACCAATTCGTTTGTTTTCATGTAGACCTCTGTTTTGTGCAGAGACTGCCATTGGAGTTTCGGCAAGCAGAAAATCGATGGGTTCTACGACGAGAAGTGCCGGTAAACGATTCTATATCAATGTATAGGATGGATGTTGCTAGGCTTTGGATCATTGTAGGCTTGGCGGGTTTCTTTGGGAGTGGTTTAGGGTTGCAAGGTTTTTCTTCTGCAGTTGCAAACCAACGTTGTTGGAACGATTTGCAACTGCAGAGCTCCACACCACACCGTGAGAAAGGAGAAAATTTGTTGTTTGTTTTCGGTTGATGGAGTCAAAGATTTGTGGCTTTGATTGAGAGCATCAAAAAATCTTGTTGGTTTAGAGCTCTGTTCCAAGCTCTCTAGAAGCTTACCCAAGTGCCGGCTGTGAGAGCCCAAAGGCTTTATCTAGAATTGATGTTTTCTCGATATTTTTGTGATGCAGATTGGAAAGTACGAGTACAAGTATATTGTGGACGGCGTTTGGATGACAAATTCCGAATCACCATTGTCTCAACCAAATAGAGAAGGCCAAGTCAACAATGTTCTCGAGGTAGCTGACTGCTTCTACCCATGCCATTGTATTTGTAGATATGGTCACAGAAGAACACCAATGTTGCCTGTTTTGTTCAGTCTAGGCAGAAACAGGAGACCTTTTAGACAGCTTCGTTGGAAGATTAATTACAAAGGAGGTATGAGGGTCCATGAATCATACAGAGACTTAGCCAAAAAGATTCACTCCTTGCTCATGCTCTGGCCTTGCTTGTCAATTCATCACCAAATCTAACGTGAAGCAAGTATTTGAAAGTTGAGTAAGGAGGATAAATGCAATTAAAATTTGAGGTGTAGATCATTGCTCCACCATGCTTTTGCTTTTACCCCTTTTGTGTAGCGCGTTTTGCATTCACGAGTATGCCATGTTCGTACAACTCTTTAGAACTTGATCAGCGCCTCAATCCAAATGAGTGTCTTGTAGATTGAAAATAGATTGGTGGTGACTTTAGAAGCCTTCTAATTGTGATTTGAATATGGTTTAAGGTTTTTTTGTACCACTTCTCATTGTGTGACACCTCAAATTTTAGTACCTTTTGTCTCCCATTCTCATCTTACAAAATGTGTAGTTGGTTTTAGGTTTGGTATGGAAGTAGCGTAGATGGGGGAAGGATATGAGGAGGAATCTTTCTTTTTGTGCCCAGCTCTATAAAATATTTACTTATTGACTCATATGTATAGTTTATGGAACTATTGGAATCATTTCACTTTGCTCTCGTGTTTTCCTATTCTAACTAATGTTTGAGCTCAGCGCAGGTGGTGGACAATGCACAGAATGGTGCAACCCACGCCTTGCGAGACCGGCTGATGCAAGAGGATGCAGATCTGGCAACCGAAGAACGTGGCAAAATTCGTGCAAAGCTGCTAGAAATTGCCAACAGCGGACAATGGTGAAAGAACCATCCATCCAACCACAACCTTTTTTTACTTTTTCTATTTTCTCTATTCTTTTCCTACTTTTCTACTTTTTGTGCCGTAATTGTTCATAAGAGAGACATAAGATTTTGCACAAAACTCATTTATTTAATCAACCTTTTGATTAATCATGTTAGTTTTAATCACTTTTTAAATAGCTATGCTATGGTACACGAGGCTCTATCTTTGTAACACTGGTTCATTGTTGATGTAGCCTTTGTCAGTATTATACAAGGTCCTCCTTTTTGCCTAGAGCCAGCCATTATTCAACAAGTTGATTGCATAACGTTATATAGTGGCATGGATTTTGTTGCTATAGTGCAAGACACCATAAACCAACAAAGTTTTGGTCAAAAATGTCAAGTAGTTGCCAACTTTAAATGTTGGTAAGTTTTTTTTTGGGTTTTTGTAACTTTTGTCCTAAGACCTTGATTGTAGTTACAAAGAGTTTCAACTTATTGGGGGTGCTATGAATAGCTCATATGGTTGTTAGGTCTTTGTTACTTTATGGTGTCTTGCACCCTAGGTAGTTATAGAATATAGAAAATCATTGTATTTGTGATACCTTGATGAACCTAGGCTACAACTTTATTGCAACTTGTACTATTGACTCTCTAATTCTTAATTTCTTGTGTTCTTGACATGCAAGAGACCTTTCCACCATTGTGAATAATGTTATGTAGAGCACATTGCCTCGTGGAACCCCAAGTTCTATTGTAATTTGATTGAGATTGAGCCATAGAGCATATGCACTTTCTTCACATTTTGTCACATTCTTTCCAAGCTATTTTTTGCACACAATCTTCTCTTGTTATCATTACAATCCTATGAAGAGGTTGTGCGGCATTGCCATCAAGATTAGGAATTCCAACTTTAACCCTTAAGCATTGGGGGGCACCATGGATACACGGCCCCTGTGTATGAACAAGGATGTTTTTTGTCCATGTGATCCTTTAGGGGTTAAGAAATCACTTGACCAATTTCATATTTTCAAATTCAAAATCCAAAACTCATGTTAATTCATTGCAAGCGTGTTATAAGAGATGCAAAAAAAAGTGTGTATCTAAGCACATGAGTTCATTTTTGTGCATAAAAAGTTAGTGCATGTCTTTCCATTGAGTTTTTTATACAACAAGTGAATGTATTAGAAAAGCAACTTAAAATTATGTAAATGCCATGTTAGACAAATAGACATTGAAAGTTGTTACTCTTATCACATATATGGCTAATTACAGTGTAACTCCAATCTAAACTGCTTGCAATGAGTTCCAAATTTGTGAAAGACTATATGAAAATACTTCCATTTAGCATCATTATATGATGAGACATCCCTAGCATAATGTTTATTGCAACACAAGTATGCCTTGCTCTTTGCGTAGTGTCTCTCTTACTTTCTCATGATTTTGGAGGTGACTTTGCACCCTCCCTTTCCTTGCCTTTTCTTCTCCCTCCCTCCTTATTTGAACTCAATATTTTGAGTGACCCGTAGACACCCAATGCTTTAAAATAAAGAGCATAGAACTTCTATAGTACTTCTTATTTAACAAAGAGTTATGCTGCATGATAGATGGACACTTGAGGTTTCATAACATTGATAAACATACCAAGAATGACTTATGTTCGCCAATGTCAATTTATACTCCCTCTGTCCCAAAATGATCTTCGTGTTGGTTTTTTTAGAGTCCCAAAATGATCTTCTTGTTGGACGAGGAAGGAAGCTAGCAACACTTGCACATAGTCCAAAAGCATGGGCATGCTAACCAATCCCATGTCATCAAGTGAGTGGCCACCACTGCTCTTCAAAAGTGCCTCAAAAATTTGATTTTCAAGCACTTTGAAACCACACCTTGAAAACTAATTTGAAACTCAAAGTTTCAAAACAATACAAGGACATCAAACTCTATTCATAGGTCAAAAAAAAATTTGAAAAATGGTTCTTTTCAAGCTTATTCTATAACATTTTGCCGTGTAATAGGAAGATCATTTTGGGACGGAGGGAGTATATAGTACTCTTCAAAGTGTCTTCCAACCCCATTATTAATTGTTTCAAAATTTACATATTAACTCTTGTTGAATAACCATTTCTTATATTTTACATTTTTTTACTTAAAAATTAATTGCAAAATATTTATGATAAAGTTTTAAGATTTCATGTAGCATATGTACAAAACATCATTGTCCACATTTTTTTGTTTATCAAAAACCACACTATGTAGGTAAAGTTTGACACATTTGCTTGTTTGATGTAGTGGAAATAATTTGTTCACTCATGCACTTAAATGCAAAGGAAGGCAGTTTGTGTGATATATTTCTTGAGCAGTGGTATACAAAGAACCATTGGAGAGCCGTAATCAAGTAGAAGTCTAAATACAACACAGATTTTGGCTTTCATCATGCTTGCTTCCAACCAACTTGCAGCAAAATCATTAGAGCAACAAATATGCTAAATTCCACCAACATAAAATGGATTATAATAAAAGGAAAGATGTACGCAATGATGTTTCATAAATATAGGTAAATTCATAATTTAAAAACTCACCACAATCATTTTTTTAGCTATAAAAAATGCACATAATATATGAAATGATTCACCAATTATAGATGAAAGAGTTCTATTTAACTAGATTTGATGGGTAACGGGTTGCAAAACATGGAAGGCATTGTACACATACATACTGTAGATTTTCTATTCAAAAATGGTTTAAAATTGTCATAGATGTTGTCTCTAACTTTTAGGAATGGCGCATGGTTATAAAGTAATAAAATGTTTTGTGGCCACTTCAAGTGTTTCTAATGACAATTGATATGTATAGAGGATTTATGGGACATCTATAGGTCATCCTAAAACTTGATGTCAAGAGTCCATTGGACTTATCTAACTAATTCCAAACTATACCAAGTGTAAATACAAAATTCTATATGCCAAACATTGGGAAGTCTCTATATGTATTTGCATATTGTATATGCAAAGTATTGAAAGGCATATGCAAAACATGGAGGGATTTGAACAAATTATTGAACTTTTGCATTGAGAGATCTATGCAACTCAATATTGGAAAATTTCCATCTACCAACCATAGTAACATGAAATGTCTATATTTAATTCATTATGGCATGCATAGAGAAACCCATAGGGAACCCAAAAGATCATATTGTACCAAAAGCAATGCTCATGACTCTCGAAGGCTGCAATTCCTTAAAAGTATTTGGAGGTGGCAGCCCTCAAGGAGATAAAAAAGAACTTGGAGGGCAATTGCATTTTCTGGAATTTACATTAGAAAGTGTTATGTCACAATTGACCGGCACCTCTTAGACCTCATTTCTTTGTAAGGAATGTCTAGTTTATTGTGTGGATATTGAAGTTATTGCAAAGCAAAGGCACATGTTGCACGTATATCTTTTTTCTTGTTAACTCAGTAAGAAACCTTGCCTGAAGCAAAAACCCCAAAAGGTTGCAATATTTACCTGAATAAATTTTTTTTTAAAGTACTTGTAGTATTTTCTTTTTCTAAGAATAATTTTTTATCCATAATGTTAATTTTTTTTCATAAAAGAACTCAAAAATAAACTTGATTTTATTATATATTTTTTATTTTGATTTAGAAAAAATGTATCCCAAATTGTTGAAGTAATATTATTTTTAACAATTTTTCTGTTTGAAAGAAACATCTTCAAGATTTACATATTAGTAGAAGTAAACATAATGTTTCATATTTATCTTAAAAGAAACTTACGTACAACACCAAATAGTGCATTTAGGTTGTCCCATACTAATTTCTTGATCCTTCACAGGCTATTTAAATACAAACTGCTGCTATAGTAATTTTCAGCAATAATTATTACAATAAGCAACTTGTAAAGGCCTTGGCAACAACAACAACATAGGTGGAAGATGACAAATTAGCTAAGTCCATGTGGTAGATCATGTGAAATCTTAGTATATAAACAATTTCATGCACCTCCAAGTGGCAAAGCCATGAGTCATGAGGTAACTTTCCATGGTCAGGCAACCTAATTGTTAAAGCAACCTAAATGTACTATTTGGTGTATACCAAATAGTGCATTTAGGTTGCATCAACAATTAGGATGCCTTACCTTAGAAAGTTACCTCATGCCCACCACTTGCCCACTTGGAATTGCATGTAGCTTTTTATATATTAAAATTTCACTTGGTTTGCAACTTGGATGTTGTTAGTTTGTGTTTCTATAACATTGTAATAGTTGTCAAATCTTTTAAAAATTATTTATCACAATAATTGTTGATAAAAGCTAATGTAGTAACAATAAGTATTTAAATAGTGTGGAATATCAAGAAATTAGTATGGAGCAACGTAAATGCACTATTTGGTGTACACCAAATAGTGCATTTAGGGTTGCCTTAACAATTAGGTTGCCTTACCATGGAAAGTTACCTCATGACTCATGGCTTGGCCACTTGGAGGTGCATAAAATTGTTTATATACTAAGATTTCACATAGTTTACCATGTGGACATAGCTAATCTGTTGTCCTGCAACTAAGGTAGGAGCACCCATAAGCGTCAGTGTCCCCATAATCGTCACTTCTAAAATCTTGGAAAATTTGTGGAAGTGAATAGATGTAATGACAAGAATGTACAACATGTCAACATGAATTCTTAAAACTAGTTATGGGTGCAGTGGTAGTTTGCTCTTTAAAAATTCATAACTTATTCTCACACTATCCAAATTATACATTTGAATGTGCAAACTCATTTTTTTCTATTCCTAGTAGGGTCCTATATTTTGCTAGTTGTTTATTAATAGTCATCATGTTCAAAACCCTTAGTTTGACTTTTATAGGTGCTCCTACCTTAGTTGTTGTTGCCAAGGCCTTTAAAATTTGCTTATTGCAATAATTATTGCTGAAAACTACTTAGCAATAGTAATTATTTAAATAGTATGTAATGTCAAGAAATTAGGGCAACCTAAACGCACTATTTGGTGTACACCAAATAGTGCATTTAGGTTGCCTCAACAATTAGGTTGCCTTATCTTGGAAAGTTACCTCATGACCCACCACTTGCCCACTTGGAAGTGCATGCAACTCTTTATATATTGTAGGTTGATAGCAGATTTAGCATAAAATAATTCCCCAAAATTTTGCCTAATTATTCTATAAATTATTCTCCAAAAATGCCCAATGTCAAACAAATCAAAAATTTGAAATAATAAATATTATAAAAATCATTAAGCTTACTAACAATGGAAGGTCAAGGTTGATTCCAAGAGGGCTCAATCTACTGCAAATTTTATACCAAGGGCTAATTTTAGAAAGTGAAAGATGCTTAGAAAAAGGCTTAACTCTACTAATTTTTTGGTTGAATGCCAAATAATAACATTTTTTTTGAAAGTGCCTAATCTTGTTTTATTTTTAATTAGATGCCTAATTGGGTTTTCTCAAAAAATAATTGATTTGGCAGAGATCTGCCGAATCTGCTCCCAACCTATAGTATTCAGATTTCACTTGGTTTACAACTTGGATGTTGCTAATTTGTCTTTCTACAACTTTGTAGTAATTGTTAATCCTTTTAAAAAGTATTTATTACAATAATTACCGATAAAAATTATTGTAGCAGCAATAAATATTTAAATTATGTGGAATGTCAAGAAATTAGTATGGGGCAACCTAAATGCACTATTTGGTTTTGTTAACGTAAGCAAATCAGCTTGGCTACATGGTAAAAGGTAGACTACCCCTATTCAATCAATATTTGATCAATATGAAATTGTCATGTATATATATAATGTATCTGAAATTTGTGTTGGTCGTGTTGGTCCAGATACACTCCATATATAGCTGACGACTCCATATTGATCGAATATGGGGTTTTTAAGTTCTACTGCAGGGCAGTCCACCTCACAATGAAAATCGTGCCGGACACGAGCATTTCATGGCACGCGTCGCAATCTGTATGGCGTAAGAATGACATTTTTTTTTACATTCGACCCTTACGACCGTGCATCTGACCCGTAGGACCGTGTATTCTACCCTTGAGACCGTGAGAAAGGAATCCGTCCCGTGGCCAATGCAACGGTCTAGGGCGCTCACGTTCCTCCTTCCTCACGGACTCCGCTGCTCGCAAAATCCAGGGAGCTAGCGCTTAGATTTGCAGGCGTCATCGTCGTCGTCGTGTCTTGGGAATCCGTCGGAAGACATGAGCGTGGCAGCGATAGCAGCCAGGCGGGCGCTCCAGGAGCAGCGAGTGCGCGTTCTCTACCGCCGAGCTCTTCGCAATGTGCTCAGCTATGCCGTGCATCGCGACATCTTTTACGTCGAAGTGCGTTTCCCTTCCCTAGCTCGTACAATTCCTACTTTCTGATGAATTCTCACCGATTGCATTGTCCACGATCCGTATGCCCGCCTAGCTAGACGGTGTCTATATTTGCTCAGGGATTTTATTTGCCCTCGTTCAGTCCGGAAGTTTTGACTAACCCTAATTCCGATATACAGAGACAATTCATTTCTGATTCATCTCTATCTTTTTCAATTTGTACTTTCTGAGGGAGATTCTAACCCTTGCGTTGTCTACGATTGTTATGCCCCTTCAACTAGACGCTGCCATGTATCTCCAGGGGTTTGAATGGCAGTGTTCGGTCTAGAGGTTTTTAGTGAGCATTCGTTACGATATGCAAAGACGATCTCTGTTTTTGTTTCTTATTTCGAATGAGATGATTTTCTTGTGTATTAACTTACACATTGTTTGGTTGCGTGTTCTTTTTGCAGGCACAGAAAATGAGGGAGCAGTTTGAGAAGAACAAGGATGTGGTATGTGCTGTTTTGTGAATCCTCAATACTTGTCGGATAGTGTCTTTGAATGGATCAGGCACCTTTGTCGAGTCCAGACGATTCGCTTGCATTTGAGAATTAGGTTTTGGATGTTTGAAGTCCTTTTTTCCGGAAGCAGAATGTGAAGGGAGGTTGTCATTTGGCAGGCCAACTTGGAAACTATCGACCGGTTGCTTTACGAGGGCGAATCAAGGGTTGAGAGGTTGCAACACCCTGACCCGTACATAGGTAATTGCTTCTCCGAATCTTGGGGTGTCTTTTGAGTGATTCCTTTTTACGAATTCTCCTCTGGTTGATAATTGAGCTGAAATTTCTCTTTCGGACATTGCGGGGGCTTTAAAATTTCAAGCTTGGAACACCAGTCCAAAACTTAAGAATTGATCTGATATTTGAATGTTGAAGTATCTGAAACCTTAGTTACCGTATTCCGTTGTCTAGACTGACCCGTATTACCAACAGTAACTCATTTCTACCTATACTCTTGTTGGGCCTTTAAATTAGCAGGCGGAGCAAGTATGGCTTGGCTATGTGTCTATGGCCATTGATCTTTGAATGGAAATGGGGTTGTCTACTGTTGGTTTTAATAGTCTACAACTTCCTACTCAGTAATTACATAAGAAATTCATTCGTAATGATTTTTTTCTATATCTCAGTAGATTTGGCGTTAGTACTCAAAGATCTGTCCACTGATTACCCACCAAAAGTCACACTCGTGCATATGTTATAGCGCTTAGAATGTCCCAAATAGCACATCTTCTACATTGCCAATTGTTTTACCTGACGAGCATTCAAATCATTTATTTTGACCATGTTCCGACGAGGAATGTGTCCGTGTTCCATGCTGCTAGACAATAGATGATTGTTAATTTTTACTGTAGATATTCACTTTGCCAACAATGATTCTCACCGTGGTTGTGGGTTGTGATTTTGCAGTCCCTTGGGCTCCTGGAGGTTCAAAGTGGGCACGCAATCCACCGGTTCCTCCAGAGGTAATGATTGTTTGCTTTCATCCGAACCTTAAAGCATATGCTTTACGCGTCACATTTAGAGCTCAAAGACCAGTCTATCTGTTTGCAAATTCAAAGGGCCTGACATCTGCTTCTAACATGTAAATGCATATTTTATGTGCAGATTGGCGTTGTTTTCGACTTTGGGCGACAGGAGAATCTCTAAGCTGCTTTAATTCTTGATAGTTTAGAGCTTATATAAAGCTCGCCAACAGAAGGACATTGTGTCACTTTAATCCATTGTTTTTCTTCATAAACTTAGGAATTTCCAACTGATAACCAGGGCAGCTTCATGAAGTTCTTTTTGACCACTTTGTGTATCGTCAAAAGTAGCTTTGTGCTTGAGCTTTGTGATTTCAGGATGAACATATTGACGCTAGTTTGAATGAAATAGACTCAGCTGGACATAAAAGGTGAATCCCGATTCGTCTGCTTCAGATGTGCCATCTAGTCATTCAGGTGCGGGCTAACACTTTCATAAAGAAGTCTAAGCTGCATCTACGCTGGGGTGCCTTACTCGGTCACCATGACACGTACGGGACACTCTCTAACAGTGATCCCAAATATGATTTTCACTTTTAGCTCAAGTGGCTAAGGGTATGTTCACACTTGGTGTTAAGAGTGGTAAGTTAGTAGCAAAGGAAAATGATATGCATTTGTACACACTTTCAGATTTAACATTGTATAGGTCACAAGTTTTTTTTGCTGCATAAATTTTTTGGTAAGAATCTTACTAAATTTACTCAGTTTAACCCTTAAAGGACTGAGCCATTTTTTCAATAAAAATCACTCAAAACTGCCACTTTGGGGGGTTAGTAAGAAGGTAATTTTTTTTGAAAATTTGGGAAATTCAACCGTAGTATCCTGCCCTAGACTGGATTAGGTACTTGTGGAAAAAAATCGGGTCATTCCGGATGGACATGAGTGAGATATTTACATCAAAAGTGAAAATAAAAGTTTTTTTTCATGCTGCCGCAAAATTTCAAAAGCCTTTGACCATTCTTACATGAAAATAATTGTTTTAGGAAAGTTTGTGCTTTATTTTACCCATGTAGGAGATCAAGTTAGCTATGTGTGGGAGAATTTTCAAATTACTTGGAACTACAGAACACATATGAAAAATTAGTAAGTAAAAAGTAGAGAATGAGTCAAATCACTAAATTGTTAAGAATTTAATTATTAAAATGAAAAATGCAAATCCCAACTGTCATAATGTTGTGATAAACTATCTACATCCTTTGGTTTTGTTTTTTTTTTCAAAATAATAAAAATTGAGTAAAATAAAGGACTTCAAAGTCTATTTTAGAGTAGAGATTCCATAACTGCCGCAAACAAAAACTCCTCATAACTTGCATGTCATTGATTGAAATTGAATGATTCAAAGCTTCTCACCTATAAAAAAATCTAAAGAACCAATTTCAAATTTTAATTTTTTTTTTTAAAATTAAAGAAGTTTTTGGGTTGCCTAGGCAGGCAGTCCTCCCTTGCTTTTTAGATTTTCATGCATAACTTCTTCAATAATTGTCGGAATGAGGATAAAATTAAATGCTTGCGTAGATCTTTGAATTTCCCACCTTCAATAAAAGTTTCAGAAAATCACACAAAAAGTAACTTATCCAAAGATACATGCCCGAACTCCCACCTGTCCCTGGAAGGAACAACAGTCCTTAGGAGTTAAAGATCGCTGAGTATCTAACACTTTGTCATAGAAACGTGTCGTTCTTAATGCTCTATAGACTGTGATTTGAAAGACAACCTGCAATTTGACTTCGCTATGCTGTATGGTCCAGAACCGAACGCACACACCATGAATCCAATATTCATGCACCATTACTAACCCTTGATTCCTCTCATCCAGAGACAATATCATCAGAAACATAACGAACACAAAAGAATCCTTTTTATGCACAAATTTTCCGACCTTGCATAAATTGAGGATAGAAAGACGTCGTCGAGCAAAGCAGAATATGTCTAACGAACATCAAAAAAAAATCTGGTAACAAAATTCTTTCCATAGACTTCGTTCATGGAATCTCAGTGCTAACATCGGTGGTTTCTATGCTCCTAAACTCAAAACCAGGATACTCCAACAGGAAAATCGAAGAAGCTTGTAATAAATAGCCAGCGTGGCAAAACAACAGAAAAGTTGTTCTAGAAAGTTCCACATTTGACTCTTATAATCTTTTCATCAATACAGACAATTCATGTATCTTTTTTTTCTATACTTTTGGGCCTATGTCTCCTATCAATCAATATGGCTAGATTTTATGGATCTCGTTTGTCATGGTAGATTAGTTGGGTTCAGTGTGCATTTTGGTGAATATGGCTTGGGTGCTCACAAGTTAACCCCCAAACATTGAGGACAAAAAATGTTCGGCTCTGAAAAAAGATTCTGCAATTCAAAAAAATTTGTTTTTCATCTGATTTTTTTTGAGAAGTGAGCATACTTGCATGGTCCATCATGGAAGACAAAAAATTACCTCTTGAGATGCATTCATTTTTTTTGTAACCCAAATTGTGATAAGATTCAGAAACATGGTGTTAGCTCCCAAGCTGCCCTTCTTGCAATTTTCAGGAGGGCACCATACACTATTGACTTTTCCAACTTTTTGAAGCAATACTACTAATGCCCATGTGCAAAACATTGTAGAATGCTACAAGCAAGGCAAGGCACGGTTATCCATCCGTCCTTTAAGAGTTAACTACAGTCTAAAAGTGCAAATAACAAATGCATAAGAACATACTTGGTCTGCGTATTTTTTAGGGTCTTGATCATGTCATGACCCCCTTTTTGATACTGCCACCCCTTTTTTGATACTGCAACCACCCTTTTTGATATTGTTACCCATATTTATCGTTGTTCTTCAATTATTAGTAGTTTTTGGAGACAGATTTTTTTTAAATTTAAATTTAGACAAAAATATCTATCAAACCAAGTGATTGTTGTTGGTGTTTTTTGAAAATGATAATCTGCAATTAAAAAAATTGAAAAAATTATATAATAGAGTGTTATCTTTTCTTATCAATATTTTTTTATCGCAATTTATCATTTTGAAAAACACCCAAAAAAATCACTTGGTTTGATACATGTCAATTTTTTTTTTTAAATGTCCCCAAAAACAACTAATAATTGAAGAATGATATTACCCCCTAAAGGACCATTGTCATTTTGGGGGACAAATGGGATTTTGGGCATGTACCTTTGGATAAGCTACTTTGCATGATTTTTTGAAACTTTTATGGAAGGTGGAGAATTTAGAGATCTACATGGCATGTAAATTTTTCTTCATTATGACAATCAACAAAGAACTTATGCAAGCATTTATCAAAACTAGGGGAAGAGGGGCAAATTTGGGCAACCCAAAAACTTCCTTAAAATTTGAATTTTCTAAAAATAGAAATCTAAAATTGGTTCTTTAAATTATTATTTTTTCATGGGAAGCTTTGAATCATTTAGTTTCAATCAATGAGATGAAAGTTATAAGGAGTTTTTGTTTGCGGGTAGTTATGGATTCTCTACTCTAAAATAAACTTTGAAGTATTTTATTTTACTCAATTTTTAGTATTTTGGGAAAAAAATGAAACCAAAGGAAATAGTTTGTTTATCACAATATTATAAAAATTTGGGATTTGCATTTATCTTTCAATAATTAAATTATTAACAATTTAGTGTTTTGACTCATTCTCTACTTATTTTTCCTTACTGTTTTTTGCCAGGTGTTGTATAGTTCTAATTGATTTGAAAATTCTCCCACATATGCCTAACTTGATCTCCTACATGGAGAAATGAAAACACAACTTTGGGTAGAGCAATTTTTTTCATGTAAGAGAGGTCAAAGGCTTCTGAAATTTATTGGCACCAAAGAAAAAAACCTTTTCCCTTCACTTCAAATGTAAATATCTCCCTCCTCTCCATCTAGAATTACCCTGATTTTTTTCCTACAAGTACCTCTTCTAGTCTAAGGCAAGATTGTATGGTTGGATTTCCAAAAAGAAAATAAAATCTATCTTCTTACTTATCCCCTAGAAGTGGGCACTTTTCAGCAATTTTGGCAAAAAAAAAAAAAGCTTGGTTCTTTATGGGTTAAACCATGAATATTATGAATTTTTTTTTTTGCCATAAATGGAATTTTGATTTTTTGGAATTGGTATTTGGTATGCTGAATTAAGATTGCGTGAGAATTTAATATGAGTGATGGAAAACAATAAATTTTCAATTATGTTGTGAATTACGAATTTTGTTTGAATACCATCAAAGCAAAAATATTAGAATTCTTTCTTTCTTGTAGAGTACCCTACCAAAACATTTAGTCACTTTGTTCAAACTTTGTAAAATAGATATTTCTTTATGATTTTTTTTCTTCTATTTGAGTCATACATAGTGACTAAGTTTGTACTTTTGAACAAGATATTGTGTTTACTTGGTGAAATTTTGGGTCAAAAAATAAAAACATATATTTGAAAAAAATTGGGCATATCAAAGGTCACATTAAAATCTTTGTAGGTCAGTTTTTTTTATATAACGGGTTTTTTTTAAGCATAGAAGATGTGCATATGTATGTTTCCTAGATACCCATGCAATCAAATCTCAAAAGTTCATCATCAATATTTTTCAATCAATTATCATGTAAAAAAATTATTTTAACCCCTAAAGGACCAAACCCTTTTTTCAATGAAAATCACTAAAAATTGCCACTTCTAGGAGGTTTAGTAAAATGGGATTTAATGTTTTGTTTATGGGAAATCCAACTGTAGGATCTTGCCCTAGACTCGAAGAGGTACTTGTGGGAAAAAAATTAGCTCATTCCAAATGGAGAAGAGTGAGATATTTACATCTACAGTGAAAAAAAAGTTTTTTTCAGATATTTTTACATTTTAACTAGATTTTCATCAAATAAACATAACATCATGTTGAAAGGTACAAACTTAGTCACAATGTATGAACCAAACAGAAATTTTTGATCGTCATAGAGAAATATCTATTAGTAAAGTTCTTTGAGTGACAAACATGGTGTATGAGGACTTGTTGGAGGGCATTGTATAGTACCCCTCAATAAATCTACATTTGGACTTATTTTGCAATTCAAAGAAGTTTGTAAAAAACAAAGTACAGGTTTAATTTTTTAGCTTAAATTTGCATTATGGTTTTGTAATTCTTGCAATTTCAATCAAGTGTATCAAATTTCAGTTCCAAAAAATCCAAAACCCATTTTTGGTGAATTGTTTGGTATTCATAATTTTACATGAAATTTGATTGAAGAAAATTGGTGATGAATTTTTGAGATTTGATTGCATGGGTATGTAAGAAACATCCATGTGCACCTTTTATGTTGAAACAAATAGCATTTAGTAACAACAACATGATATACAAAGAAATCAATGCAAAATCAATGTGGGATGTGGTAGGACCAAAATTTGAAAAATTTATATTTCTTCATGAAAATCATATTTTGCTATTTGACTCATAAACCATGATTATATTTGTACCTTTGAGTATGATAATATGTTTACTTAGCCAAAAGCTATGTAAAATACAAAGATATCTATTTAACAAATTTTGGTCCTACCACATCCCACATTGATTTTGCATTGATTATTTTGTAAATCATTTTTTTGCAACTAAATGCTATTTGTTTTAGCATGAGAGGTGCATGTGGATGTTCCTTACATATTCATGCAATCAAATCTCAAAAATTCATCACCAATTTTCTTCAATCAATTTTCATGTAAAACTATGAATTTTAATACCAAACAACTCACCAAAAATCGGTTTTTGATTTTTTGGAACTAAAATTTGATACACTTGATTGAAATTGCAAGAATTACAAAACCATAATGCATACTTAATTCCTAAAGGTCCAGCTGTCCCCTTCCAAGATAAATGGATTTTGGGCATGTACCTATAGCTAACCTAGTTTTTGTGATTTTTTTAAACTTTTATTGAAGGTGGGGAATTCCAAGACCTACGCGGGCATCTAATTTTTTCTTCATTTTGACATTTGACAAAGATGTTATGCAAGACTCTCTGCTACCCAAGGAGAGGGCAATTCGGGCAGCCCAAACACTTCTTCAAAATTTACATTTTCCAATAATAGAAATTTGAAATTGGTTCTTTAGATTTTTTCATATGTGGGAAGCTTTGAACCATTCAACTTCAATTGATGAGATGAAAGTTATGAAATGTCCTAGTTTGTAGGCAGCTATGGATTCTCTACTCTAAAATAAACTTTGAAGTCCTTTATTTTACTCAATTTTCAATATTTTGGAAAAAAAACTAAACCCAAGTAGATTGTTTATCACAACATTATGACCGTTGGGATTTGCATTTTTCATTTTAATAATTAAATTCTTAATAATTTAGTGATTTGACTCATTCTCTACTTCTTTTTACTTACTGTTTTTCCCCATGTGTTGTATAGTTCCAATTGATTTGAAAATTCTTCCACACATACCTAACTTGGTCTTCTACATGGAAAAAATAAATCTCAACTTTGTGTAGAGTAATTTTTTTCATGTAAGAGTGGTCAAAAGCTTTTGAAATTTACTAGTAGCAAGGAAAAAAACCTGTTCCCTTCACTTCAAATGTAAATATCTCCCTTCTCTCCATCTAGAATGACCTGATTTTTTCCCACAAGTACCTCTTCTAGTCTAAGGCAAGATCCTACAATGGGATTTGCAAAACAAACTTTATTTCCTACTTTTCTACTCATTCCCCCCAAAGTGGTAGTTAATAGTGACTTTCACTGGAAAAAAGGGCTTGGGCCTTTAGGGGTTAATAAAAAAATCCAAAATATACTTTGTTTTTTACAAACTTCTTTGAATTGCAAAACAAGCTGAACGTAGACTTATTGAGGAGTATTGTACAAATACAAAGAGGGAAGGGGGGGGTTTAGGGAAATTTTCATGGATACCCTTGATGTTTGCCATATATTCATAGGTACCCCTGCTTTTTCATAAATTTCACAAATACCCTTGGACCAAAAATTTTAGGTGTTTGTTTTGTTGTGCATGTCACTTCCTTCTCCCTTTGTGAGCACACCACTTCATTCTTGTTATATGTGTACACAAAGGAAGAAGGGGAATAACATGCACAACAAAACAAACACTTGAAATCTTTGGTCCAATATATTTGTGAAATTTCTGAAAAACCAGGGATATCTATGAAAATATGGCAAACTTCAAGGATATCCATGAAATTCTCCTTTTCTTTTTTTACTTTTTTACATCGGGGAAGGTCCCTGAACCTGCTCCCCTCAAAAACAGGCGCTCCCCCAAGACAGGTAGGGGGTGAGGGCCCGCCCTGGCCTGTCCGGGACCGGACGGAGCCCCCATTAGTAAACATGTGCGCCTACCTTAGGAAGAGCGCATATGTGTGCGACTTTCTTCTCAAAGCATCTTGCATGCTTCTTTAAAAGAAGTTTTACACAAACAGTCGATGTCGACGTCCAACTGTGCAACACATGCTCCGAATCTCCGACTTTTTGAGCCATTTGAGGTTTTGAGCACCTCAGAGAATATTTATTAGGCTCCGAGATGGAATCATGGAACTAGCTTTAACTCTTAGCCCCTAAATGCCCAGGCCATTTTTTCTGTGAAAAACAATGAAAACTTCCACTTTTGGGGAATGAGAGGAATAGTAAATTTTTTTTTTTGAAATCCAACTGTATGATCTTGCTCTAAACAATATGAGGTAATTAGGAGAAAAAATTGAGCTTATTCCAAATGACAAGGAGTGAGATTTTTACAAATGAAGTGAAGAAATTTTTTTTTTCATACTGCCCAAAAATTTCAGATGCCATTGACCACTCCTATATCAAAAATTTGCTCTACGCAAAGTTGAGGTTTTCTTTTCCCATGTAAAAAACCAAGTTAGGTATGTGTGGAAGAATTTTCAAATCAATTGGAACCATACAACACATGGGACAAATTAGTAAGTAAAAAGAAGTTGAGAATGGGTCAAAACACTAAATTGTTAAGAATTTAATTATTGAAATGAAAAATGCAAATCCCAACAGTTATAATGTTGTAATAAACAATCTACTTCCTTTGGTTTAGTATTTTTTCCAAAATACTCAAAATTGAGTAAACTAAAGGACTTAGAAGTTTATTTTAGAGTACAAAATCTATAATTGCCCGCAAACAAAAACTCCTTATAACTTTCATGTCATTCATTGAAATTGAATGATTCAAAGCTTCTCATGTATGAAAAAATCTAAAGAACTAGTTTCAAAATTTTATTTAAAAAAAACATAAAATCTAAAGAAGTTTTTGGGCTGCCCGGACAAGCAGCCCTCCCCAAAATTTCAGAAAAACATGCATAACTTCTTCAATAAATGTCAGAATGAAAAAAAATTTGATGCCCACATAGATCTTTGAATTCCCCATCTCCCATAAAAGTTTCAGAAAATTACATAAAGTAGTTTACTCATAGGTACATGACCAAAACCCAAACGGTCCCCAAAGGGACAGAGGGCCTTTAGGAGTTAAAGGACAGATGGATCACCGTGGCTTGCCCTGCCTATAGCATGCTACAGTGTTTTGCACATGGGCATCAGTAGTATTGCTTCAAAAAGTTAGAGAAGTCAACAATGCATGGTGCCCTCTTGAAAATTGCAAGAAGGGCAGCTTGGGAGCTAACACCATGTATCACAATTTGGGTTACAAAATAAAATGAATATATCTCAAGAGGTAAATTTTTGCCTTCCATGATGCACTATGCTTTTATGATCACTTCTGAAAGAAAAATAAGATCAAAATTGGTCTTTTTCTGGGATACAAAGTTTTTTTTCGGAGGCAACGGATGTTTTTCGTCCGAGCCAATGTTTAGGGGTTAAGGTAGGAGCACCCATAAACATCAAAATAAGGGTTTTGAACATGATGACTATTAATTATCAACTAGCAAATTATAGGATCCTATTAGGAACAGAAAAAAAATTAAGTTTGCACTTTCAAACATTTTATTTGGATATTGTGAGAATAAGATATGAATTTTGAAAGAGCAATCTGCCATTGCACCATAACCACTTTTAAGAATTCATGTTCACATGTTGTACATTCTTGTTATTACATCTATTCAGTTCCACAGATTTTTGAAGATTTTAGAGGTGACAGTTATGGGGACACTGACGCTTATGGGTGCTCCTACCTTACTGTGGAATCAAGACTAGAAATCAAACGTCGAGCAGGAAAGCAATCTGAGTGATCATGCTTTGCTGAGATCGATATGACGTGCAGGGTCAAGGTTTTGTTTTTGGTTTTCCAACCAATGCTTGTTTGGCATACTTTGAAAATGGTTTGTAGCTTGCAGGCTCCATCCTATTTTTGGTTGGAGTTGAAGGTGGTCACTATGCATGGATTTTTGTAGCATCATGGGATTTTTTTTGTAGGCAAAAAATATTCATTGACACTTATTTGAAAAGACCCAAGTAATCATTGACATTACTTAATTATTGCATGGAGTTGGATTAGACAATACCTCAACAATTTTAAAGTGATGGCATCCGTTTTAATTTGACAAGAATTTTATAGAAGCCTAGACTACAATGTAATTTTCATTATTACAATCTAGCATTTCTTGAAAAAATTCCCCTTTTTTTCTATAGACTTGAAGCTCATTTTTTCTTTTTTTTTGAGGCAATTGGGCCTTAAATTGTCCAAGAAAAAACACTGTGTAGGCCTGCCCACAAACAGGGTTTAGTTTCTTGGCGAAATTTCACCTAAATCTTACCTTGAAACTACATTAGCTACCTTTACACAAAGAAATCAGTGTGAAAAAATGGATGAAAACGCTAGATCCTTCTTGGAGTAGAATCTCCATTTGCCAAATTTTGGATGAAAGTAGCTTATAATATCAGTTTTTTGGATGAACTTTCATGTATCATTCATTTGTTCCTATTTTAGCCAAATTTTCCTTACGTACCAGTAGGCTAGGGTGCGGGTCGCTCTACCCTGACAAAATAAAAAATTAAAGGGAAAATATCGAAAATAGGCCTGACAATTGGTTGTATTTCAAAAACACTCTTGACATTTCAGAAATATCCAAAATAGGCCTCATTGAGGACTTGAGTTTTTGTAGTTTGATTTCCTTCAATTCCCAAACTTGTTTATCAAGAAAAAATATTCATTATTTTCTCTATTACATACTATAAATATATAAAAATTTAGATTTTCAACTAGCTTTTCACCCATTGTTTACAAGTTACAAACGGTTTTTTCTTATTTCAACTGGCTAGCTTTAAACTAGCAAGTGGTTCTTCATGGACCGCCTCATCATATATCAAAAGTAGGTCTTGCAACTAAGGTGACCAAAATTTTGTGCATGTTTATTTATGGGAATCGATATGAGCACACTTGGGGTTTGATATATGCACACAAGGAGAGGAATAAATTTTAGATATTTACCATTAACAAGCTGAATTTGGAAATTTTAAATTTAGATTTGGATTTAGAGACCTTGATTTAGGTTAGAACCACAATGGAGGTTACAATTAAACTAAGCCCAATGGAAAAGCTTAGCTAGGGGGGCAATTTTTTACTTTTACCCTTCTTTGTAAAAAAAGTTGAGCTTATCCATTGGGCTTAGTTCAATTGTAACCTCCATTGTGGTTCTAAACCAAATCAAGGTCTCTAAATCCAAATCTAAATTTGAAATTTCCAAATTCAGCTTGTTGATGGTAAATATCTAAAATTTATTCCTCTCCTTGAGTGCATGTATCAAACTCCAAGTGTACGTGCTCATATCAATTCTTATAAATAAACATGCCCAAAATTTTGATCACCTTAGTTACAAGATCTACTTTGATATATAATGAGGATGTCTGAGAAGAACTGCTAGCTAGTTCAAAGCTAGCCGGTTGAAATGAGAAAAAACTATTACCAATTTATAACATTGGGTGAAAGCCCGTTGAAAATCTAAAAAATATGTAATAGAGAAAATAACGATATTTTTTTCTTGAAAAACAAGTTCGGGAATTGAAGGAATCAACCCAAAAACTCAAATCCCAGATGAGGCCTATTTTGAATATTTCTGAAATGTCAGGCCTGTTTACGAAATGCAGCCAATTGTTAGGCCTATTTTTAATATTTTCCCAAAATTAAACCCTGCCCACGAACTCCATGCTGGCAGTTGCACCGCCGAGCCGGAGACCTGGGATTGGATACCGTCAATCTCCACGTGCTGCTTGTTTTACCTGACCGAACCAATCACAGAGGTTGGTGCCGGATTTCCGTCTTGGTACAAGTGAACATCCCTCTGTCTTGGATGCCCGGCGACTCGATCGCGGGATCTGAAATTCTGAACAAACGCTCCTGACAACGCTGCAGATATACGCAGCCTAGCTAAGTCAGGCTATGTAGAATCACCGGAGACGTATCATAGACATGCTACTCATAGGGCGTTTTCACAAGCGTATGAGTATGCGTGAGTAGGGAAAAATAATATTAAACTGGGAATCCTATAATTTTGGAGTGAAAATAGGAGTGTGCAATGGGTGTGTAGTCTTGCTACCATTTTTATGTGTGTGCGGTAGCAAGAAGGGTGTGCAACACAATTTTAGGGGAGGAATTTGAAGCACCACATGTCCTTTGGTAACTTTTTGAAGTGGCTCCACCACCAAATTCACCCTTACATGTTTCTACTTCGCCCCTAAATGCCCAAGGCTCCCAATTTGGGTCTTTACAAAACTTTGAAATTGAATAAATCCTTATCAAATCATTCTTTTTCAGTAGTTTTTTTCTGTACAAGTTTGTTTTGAAGTCTATCTTCAACATTAAAAATTTGATTTTGAAAATTGATGTGGATGATTTTTACACTCAAGATTTTGTACAAGGGTGTGCATTGCAATCCTGGGGTTTTTAGTGTTAGAAATTCTTCAAAATCAGCCTCAAATACAATAGAGCTTGGAGAAAAGTCTACATTAGAAATTCGTTGAATAAAACATGAGATCTAATTGATTTTGAAAGCTGTAATTTGACTAAAGTTAGATAGGTAATGACCTTAAACCTCATATTTCTTTGGTGACCAACTTTTTAGATTTGGCATGTGAGAGGAGAATTGGAAGACTTCAAATCACTATTACAAATTTAACATCTTCATGTTTATATTTTATAATCTTTGAAACCATAGGTGATAGACATACATATACATGTATATATATATATATATATATATATATAAAAGTGATATATTTATATCTATATAGCGAATTGATATATGCACATTGGGGGTTGATATTTGCACACCCCCTCGGATAAGTTTTAGATTTCTACCATCATTAAGCTAAATTTGAGAATTTTGAATTCACTTTTGGACTCAAAGACCATGAATTAGACTAGAACCATAAAAAAGGTTGCAATTCAACAATGTTCACCCAATGCAAAAGCTTGTCTTTTTTCACAAACAAAAGCCAAAGGAACACTTTCCCCCTAGCTAAACTATTTCATTGGGTGTTGTTGAATTGCAACTTTTTTTATGGTTCTAGACTAAATCATGGTCTATAAGTCCAAAACTAAATTCAAATTCTCAAATTTAGCTTAATGATGGTAGAAATCTAAAACTTACCCCAAGGGGGTGTGCAAATATCAACCCTCGATGTGCATATATCAACTCCCAAAAACAGTCATAGATTAAAACTTCATTTTAGTCACAAAAAATTAGTTGAAAGTCATTGTGAATTAAGAGTTTTTATTTTCAGAAATTATAGGCATTGAAAGTGAAAGCAACTCTTAACCTGCATATAATGAATTTACTAAATAGAATTACCCTTCCACTTACCCATGTGTATGCAAGAGGTGTATCACAGTGGAAATGAAAATGGGTATGCATGGGTGTGCATGTGTGTGCAGCCTCGGGAAGGCTGCTTCTGCATACGCTTCTGCTCACGCTCATGTAAACGCCCCTTCACTGTGCACATTTGGGTTTCAAATGGTTTTTTGCATGATGGGTACCATTTTTTTTTGCTAATTTTTTAAAATTTTATAACTAGTAAATGAGATGAAAGTACTATGATAAAACAGAATGACAATTTTATTTGAAAAGTTGTGACCTTTTTACAATCAAATTCACATGCATGTACACTAACGTGTGATCAATGTGCCATTCACAAACCATGCATAATAGGCTTCATTATGGGAGCTACAAATGTTGCCTTTTTCTTTGTAAGCATACAAAATTGATGAAATTTTGCCATGTGACTTGCCAATTGCTACCAACTAATTGCAACATTTTAAATCATCAATGCACTTGAGTTTGAGAAATATAGAACAATTGAGATTAAATGTGAGTTGTTTTGAAGGCTCAAATTAGAGTGTATGGTGAGTGGTAGTGCACATTATGTGAACCTCTGCACAGTATGTGTTGTACTTATAATATATGGTCTAGCTATTCAAAATCACCATATACATAAACACACTCATCAATAGATCAAAAGCTTTAAGAACCATTGTAGTCAATGATTGAGGTGGTTAAGAATATCTAAACCCAAGAGAACGTACATTGATTTCTAACTGTTAGGATTGTTACTTTGGGTGAGATTTGGCTATTAGATAACACATGCAGACACATAAAACAAACAGCATAGGGATGCACAAAATAGGTAGGTATCCGCCCTTTTGTGTTTTTAGGGCATTTTTAGGGTTTTGGACCTAAAATAGGAAGAATCAAATTATTATAAATTTTCATTTTTAATACTTCCTATGGCTTTCAATCCATGTTTTGACTTCATGTTGGCAACAATGAGTGTCACCAACATATACAAAATGTGTTTTTTTGTCATCTTTTTTGATTTTTGAACTCAACTATGAGTTGACTACTTGACTACATTGGACATACCATGAGCTCAATTAGGCACTCTAGGTGTACATGCAAGTACTAGATAGATGGGAGGTCCAATGCGACAACCATGCCCTAACATAATTATACAATGCTATCTCAACCTACAAACTTACTGCTAAGCAGGGTTTAGTCCCTAAGCGCCTAGTCTTGAAACCAAAAATGCTTGATCTACTTGCAATCAAAGTGCCCTTGTGAACTGAAAAATATGATCTACAAGATCTTACCATATAAATTGATGGTGGAAAGTGTCTCCATTGTGCTGGGCTTGATTGGAGGTGGTTTCACCAAAAGAATGATGAGAGTACATCAGTGAAACTTGCATTGATCCAACTTTTTGAGAGATAGTATACTGTCTCTTGAGCACTTAGGGTTAATGGGATTGGGGCATTATTCATGATCTTTTTGCACTTAGAGCTTTTTGGAAAATCCAATCATTGTAAGCTGTTGACTTGAATTGAATGTTGTTCTTTTGGATGATTGTTCTTCCGCAGTTGTGCTCTAATTTCCTAAAATGGCCGTACTCAAGTGACAAAAAATAACAAAGTACTAAACTTAGTGTCTGAAAGTAAAGTGTCAAAGGCTTGAAGTACTATCACCGCTTACTAATCATGGAGACCATAAATTGTAAGTGGGTTAATGGGTGTGGTGAATGCTTGGTGCTGATTGAAACCTGGGTAGATCACTTAGTGCATTTTACAAATGATGTGCGGCATAATACAGCAAGGATTTTATTCATTGGAGATAAAAGTTATAACAAAATTACAAATAAGAATGGGAACATTCAAGGTGTTAAATCTTGTATAAATAATATAGCTACACAAAAAACTTGGAATATTATAAATTTTTATAAGTAATGTAGAGTAATAAGTATTTAGGTATTTATCCTATGCAATACTATGTATACTCATTTATTTAGTAATGGTCAGAGGTATCCTATGCAGTATTGTATTAGTATAGGTCTTTATTGAAAGGGTGAGTATACAATGGGCTAGCTATACTAGATGAAAAGTCTAAGATGTGACTGTTGATGGATGTTGGATGACTCTGGCTTTCCGGCTTAAGGTTCAAACTAGGGTTGCTAGTAGGCGAGCGTGCGAGCATGAGCTTGTGAGCTTGAGATCCTATTAGCGAGGATTTTTTTAAGTAAATTTTGGAGTGAAGTACCTATGACTATGGAACTTTAGGACAAATTTGAAATCATAAATAGATCACATTGTAAGAAAACTTGTGGAATATATGAAACAAATTGAAAACCTTATTTTGATTTTCTAGGTGTATTGTAGACTTATGTGAATCATGTAATCATTAAATAAACTAACAAATGCAAGAAGGAAATATATAGCCATAAAACACACAAATGTGTAGATAATAAAATAAACCATACACGGACCACTTTGTGAAATATAAAAGTCTCATAAGTCTAAGTCTTAGTAGAATCATTGGGTGAGTCATCAGTACTAGACATGTGTGAATTTGCTCTTTGTCAGAAGCCATTCCATCTATAAATTGAAGGATGTTCAAAGTATAAGTATCACGACAACATCTAGGTTTTAAAGAATCATAAGCTTTAAATGCTTAGGCCATTTACTTTGCGTACCAAGGTAGTGCAAAAGCCTTATTTGGGTTAATTCAAAAGTTCTTAATAGTGTTGGTTGGAGAATTTGTCATTGTCATCAATCCACCATTGTTATTTAAATACAGTCAATATATAAAAGTCAATTCATTCATAAATACATTAAATTTTAATAGAAGGATGAAAAATGAAGACTTACTTATTAACTTTAGAGTTTTGAGCAAATTTTTGGAATGCTACATGGATAGCATTTTGAATCTTATGTAATCACTATTGAAGGTGGCTTTTCCTTATCTAGTATGGCTGACAAGGTCTACATCATGGATTTCAATATTGCAACACAAATATCTTCATTTTCCTCTTATTCCAAATATAATGGTCTATACCACAAGAAGCAGTAACTGCTGCACTTGTAAACAAAATAGAAACCATTAAGCAAAATTAAGTTGAAAACAAAAAGAAGGATACAAAAATTATAAAAAGACAACTAGTGATCTTACTAGTTGTGGTTGTGCAATCCAAAATAACATCCCTCTCAGTTGATACAGCTTTAATGAGAAGCTAAATGAACCTAGGATCTTTCACCCATGGTCCTCTAAGCCATGGTCTAGTGCCATGAATGGCTAAATTGTTTGTCTTTGAAAATTCATGAAATTGTCATCCCATCTAATGTCCAAGCCTACTTTCTCCATAGTCTCTTTGTGTTTGAAAGAGAAATTGCATATTTATTTACCCTTCAAATTTATTTCCCCTTCAAATCCTTCATCAAGAGGATAAATTCAAATTTTTGTGTCTAAAAAACCAACCATACAACTAGTAAATTACTACACACACAAAAAATAAAACAAAAGCAATAAATCAAAGAAGGAAACGTGTAAGGGACTCATTGTGCAAGAGACATCAAAAGATAAAGTCAAATGTAGTCATTTTATAACCAACTACTCTTTCATTACCAACATAGGATGAGTTTTGCAAAGCCTTCTAATATTAGCTTTAGAATCAATAGAACAAAAATGAACAACAACAAATGTGCCATGGTGAGGTAGATGCTTCTTAGTAAAAACAAGAACTGCTTGAAGTACATTGTAATTTTTGTCAAAGTTCTAATAAAAATCAAATGATCATCACACAAAAACCTTGAAATACAAAAGACTACATCACTTTATCTTAATGTAGATTTTAACTTATAAAATGCAACCTACCTCAATATATCAAACATATTTTCTTAAATAATCTTCAAGTTCTCTTTTGGCATTGATTTTAGTGGAAACCATCTAGCATCAAAAGATGACATTGACAAATTGCATAATTTGATAAACTTGGGATTTTGGTAGGATTTTGTGTTGCATGTGGTAACAAATGGATTTTGTCTAACATCATTTTAAGTATCTCATTTAAATTACAATGCTTCTCAACCTATGTAAATGCCACTACATGTAGTTTAGGGATGGATTAAAAAACATATGAAGCACGAAAACAAGAGGTTATCAAAAATGATGTCAAATCTCTTCAAGACAACCTTGGCCATTGGTTGGTTTTGCAACAACTACACATTCCATCACTTTCACATACAATTTCTTAGTTTTCTCTTTTGATCATGCTTGCATGACGTCACGGACATCAACATCTCTCATATGATCCTCAACAATAATTTCATGGTACATCCATAAAACATGGTCTCAAAAAGAACAACAGTTTCTTGATACACATATTGATGAAAAGAACAAAGTCATTACATCAAAAAAAGAGAACAAGAAAAAACCACTAAAAGAGAAATTGAAATAAACACAGCTTAGAGTAACTTTGCGTATTCAAAATATGCTTGAGATAAACACATCTGCAAGTATTGTATACCATGTTTTCCTTATTGGATTCACTCCATTGTTTTAGCTTAAAAAATATGTAAAAGCTCAATAAACTTTTCCAATGGAAGCAAGCCTATTTTTGAATTCAATATAATGTATACACCAAGCAAGTTGAATAGCTACAATCAAATCACCACATAATGCATTGCAAGGTCTTGGGCATGCAACAAAAAAGTTGTCTTCATCAAGTGATACACCTACGGAAATATTTGCAATAGCATATGTAACTAGTTATAAATCTAGAACAAAAGAGATACAATGATGTAGTAAAAGCATTTTAGTTCCAAGACAAACACTTCAAATCTTCTAATACTAATTATCATAAAACAAAACAACAAGGGATTGTAAACTAACCCGACATCATATCCTAAAACCACACCACACATGAGCAAGTATATGACATTATAATTGTTTAGAAGTAGCAAGACAATTTGTTGCTTTGTAATACTGCTATAAAATACACGACAACAATTCAAAGAAAACATTTCTCTTAATCCTCATATGACTCTACAAAAAAAAATCCAATTAAATGATGAAAAAGATGATAAAAAAAAGATACTTGAGATTCTAACAAGTTACAAAAATTGTAGAAATTGCAAAGCACTCCTAGAGGTCTAAGATCATATATCTATTACAAACATAAAACAATATAAAAATAAAACTAGAGGTCGGCAAGATGCACTCCTAAGAGCTTAGGTGAAGATAATTAGGCACACAAAAGTGCGCCAAGTGACCTTCAAATTTCAGCCACGAAATGAAGAAGAAGAAAAAAACATTCATTTGTGAATAGAAAAGAAGGTTAGGCACACCCCCAAGAGATTATTCTTGGACAACTAAGCTCTTGAGAGTGGGCCCATTCACCACCAAATCTTCAATCATAAATAATAAATCAAGATAAATGACATTTAAATCAGCCCTTTTGGAGATGGTTGTGCACATCCCCAATAGATAATACTTGGACAACTTAGCTCCTAGGTGTGCCAAGTCTTCCCTAATTTTTCAACCATGAAAAAGAATAAGGAAAAAGGGCATTTACTTCTGCACCTTGGAGATGGTTGGGCACACCTCTAGGACATCATTCTTGGCTGACTTAGCTTTTAAAGGTGTACCAAATCTCCCCAATTCTAATAATTTCAAAAAATCCATGGGTAAATGACGTTTGTTTTTGCACTTTGAGGAAGATTGAGCACACCTCTAGGACATCATTCTTAGCCGACTTAGCTTTTTGGGAGGTGCCAAATCTCCCCAATTCTAAAAATTTCAAAAAATCCATGGGTAAATGACATTTGCTTTTGCACTTTGAGGAAGATTGGGCACACCTCTAGGAGATCATTCTTGGCTGACTTAGCTCCTAGAGGTGTGCCAAATCACCTCAAAGGTTTCAACCATAAAAGAATCCAAGGATAATTGACATTTGTTTTGGAACTTTGGAGATGATTAGGCACATCTCTAGGGCATTATTCTTCCAAAAATGAGCTCTTAGGGGTGTGTTCAACCACCCCTAAATTTTTAACCTTAAACTCAAATAAATATAAATGACTTTTATTTGTATTCTTTTGGAAGTGGTTGGACACACCCCCACGGGTTAAGTCAGAGGCGACTCGGCTCCTCAGTAGGCGCACCTAGCCAATTTTGCATCTTCAAGCATTGATTGAAATGTATCACATAAGGCATTTGGTTTTGTAATTTGGGGCTGGCCAAGCGCATATCTTGGAGCTTAGTCGAAGACGACTAGGCTTTTTGTGGTGTGCTCAAGCACCCCTTTTTCATTATTTAACTTACCCATGTTCTGGCTCTTCAACCTTCATATGCAAAAAAAATCATGGTCATACTTGAACATAATTGCTTCAATATTTTAACAAAGGTAAGTGTACTAGTGAATGATATACATAATTAAAAAGTTGGTCAAATAGATAAGGAATTGCTAAGTTTGCTAAATCTAACACATTGCATAATGATTGAGACTTAGGAGTCCATTAAGAAGAAAATGGGAAAAATTCATACTTACGGATGTATTAAATGATGATGGCAAACATTCTAATTCTAGAATTATACATATTGTTAAATATGGAAGTTAAAACAAATAAAGAAAGAAGATAGAGAAGGGTGAATTAACTCCTAAAGGACCAAGCCCCCTTTTGGAGGACAAATGGGATTTCCGGCATGTATCTATGGCTAAACTACTTTGCGTGATTTTTTGAAAATTTTACGGATGATGGGAAATTCAAAGATTTAAGTGGGCGCCTAATTTTTTCTTCATTCTCAATGTTTATTGAAGAAGTTAAAAATAAATTTTTGGAAAACGAGCAAGATCAGGCAACCCAAAAATTTCTTTAAAAATTGCATTAAAAATAAACAAAATATGAGATAGGTTCTTTAGACTTATATATACATAGGGAGCTTTGAATCATTCCATTTTCATTGATGAGATGAAAGTTATGAGAAGTTTTTGTTTGCATGTAGGTATGGTTTCTCTCAAAACCACACCTACCTATAAACGAAAACTTCTCATAACTTTCATCTCATTAATGAAAATTGAATGATTCAAAGCTCCCTATGTATACATAAGTCTAAAGAACCTTTTTTGTTTTTTTTATTTTTTTTATATGCAATTTTTAAAGAAGTTTTTGGGCTACCTGATCTCGCTTGTATTTAGAAAATCATTTTTAACTTCTTCAATAAATGTCAAAATGAAGAAAAAATTAGATGCCCATGCATATATTTGAATTCCACACCTTCAATAAAAGTTCCAAAAGATCACAAAAAGTAGATTAGCTGTAGGTACATGCCCAAAATCCATTTGTCCCCGAAGGGGACAGTTGGTCCTTTAGGGATTAAGAAAGGAAAGAAGAACAAAAATAATGGATTTGAAAAGAAAAAATGTAGGAAATAGTGGAGTATGTTTGCCATCATCCTTAATTGGTCATCCAATAAATATAATTTTTTTCCTTCTTTTCTTGAAGATGTTCCTGAACATGGTGATATGATGAATTTAGCAAAAAATGTGGTGGATTCCAAAGCAATTACAAGTAAGAGTTCCATTAAACCAAGAGACACCTGTTATGAAGCATCCCGCTTAGAGTATTTTAATGAAAATCTCTAATTGTAGATTAATAATTGCACTCCTCTTGATGCATCGCAATAGGAAAGGCAATTCTTGCATTGTTTTTTATTTTGCGCATTCAATCTAATATCGTGGAGCTACATATATGCTTATATACATAGTCACTCATGCTATAATTTTATCTCCAAATTAGTCATGGAATATAAATTTTAACAAGTTAGCCATCTCAACGTACCATATGACAGCAGTCATGGTACTATTTTGACAGTGGCATAAGTTAGAATATTACAACTTCTATCAATTACATCAAGTAAATGAAGTCAATGATTTGTAATAGTATTTGCTTATAATGTTATCACCAAATTTTGTTTGTGATTGCTTTGTTTTATTGTAGACCCTTATCCATATTTTATTGGTTTTTGTTGATAGATAGTTTTGATTCTTGGCTATATTGCCTTGAATGGCTAATTCTTAAATAAAATGTAATGCTATTGTTTTAGATGTGTTAGCGCGTAGAAAACTTTGTTGAAGTCAACATTAACTACTTCATATTTCCTTGCTTCTAACGCAGAAATTCAACAAAGTTTTCTGCTTGGACGTCCAAGCGGTTGCACTCAAAAGTAAAACATGTCATAGAGCAAAGCAGCCACCTATCTCAATGATGAACCCATTTAAAGCACTACATGAGCTATTTATGAGCTCAAATGGGTTAGTGTGTAAAAAAAATAAGGGGATAGGTGCAAACACCAAGAATAATTTTTGGAGGGATATTATTATTTATATTCTTTAAAACACGCTATCATAATATAATTCTCTACTTTGGGTTATTAGAGAAGGGGCTTGCATTACTTATAATTCTAAATTGATATGAATAAATGATATAGTGATTAGATTAAAAAAATTCTACTACAATTTCTGCCCTACATTAAATTTCTTTCAAATTTTTTTTCCTTCACTAATGACTACTTACAACTTAAACTTAAGTGAAAAGTGTAGTCAATACTACTATTGTATTTTTAGTAAAAATTGTCAATGACACTCATTTACTAGGAAGGTATAAAATTATTGAATACTATAAACATGCCCCTCACAAGGCAACATCATTAATACTTTTAGCCAAAAAAAAGAATAAAAATGAGGGTATTCTAGGTCTAATTATTTTCTAATTGGACCAATTTTTCTATACCCTATAGTAGTTTGAAGACATGTCATGGCATTTTTGTACCCTATAGTATAAAAAAGAAAATTAAGTTTTTTATTTCAAATGTTTTTTAAGCACCCTATCATTTGTTTGCACATAGTTTTCTACTACTACCTCTCACTGCCCTCTTTCAGTTCATGAGCTATTCTTATTTGCATTTTTTGTTCTCCTACATTTCATGTACCATACTACTATAACATAGAAATTCTATTCCAACTCTAGGCTAGAACACTTTGTACTCTATTATCATGGATTCCATTCAAGTGGATGGTTTTGAGATTTTGCTAGTCTTTTCACTTGATGTTGATGAAAAAATAAAAATTTCTAACCACCTTCTTTATGTGCAATTTTTTTTGTTGAGTCATTAGCTTATGTAGAAGAAATTAAGATTTCTAAAATTGATGAATTGCTACAATCTGTTCCAATTGTTAGGTATGTAGAACAAGATGTGAACTTCTAGAATCCATATTATAATTTGAGAGTTTATTTTCTCCTTATGAGTTTGATTTCAATGTCTATTTTGAAACCCACTTGGCCATCAAACGGTTCAAGTATTGACAAGCCTTATGTACCTTTCACAATATCTCCTAGTCTACCAAGAAGGAATATAATTTTATACGCATTCTCTTTCAGTGTAGCATAATTAAATGAACAATTTTTTTTTTAGTGAAAAATTTCTCTCTTTTAGTATGAGTTGACATTTTCTATATATTGATATTCAAAACCCTCTTCCTCCTCAATGTAGATTACATATGAAAATTTATAACAAGTGTTTGATGGAATTGCTTTTGTACAAATGTTGTATGTCAGTAATAATCTTAATAGTCAAATTCTGTACTTCACTGCAGTGATAATGATTCTTCTAGTTTAGCTTAGAATGAGCCTAAAGAGGAAGGCCTTCTTTTTTACATGTGTTTATAAATTACATTATCTCATTCTCTTATATTTTAGATATTCAAAGATCCATCTTCTGAATAGTTGTACATGAAGCTCATAACTCACTTTGTAACTTTGAAATTATTCTTTATACAATATTAACACCAAATAGACTTTTACCAAAAGATTTCACATTTCTGCGGTTATAGGTATAAGAACATGACCGTGGTCATAGGTCTCCAAATTTTCTATAAATATAATTTTTTGTTGGGATCTTACTAATTTTTTTAAGAAATATGAAACTAATCTATGATTTTTGAAAATTTTAAAAGTTTCAAGCTCACCGCTCATGGTATTCACGCTTGAGGCTCACAAGCTTGCCGCTCAAGGCTTGCGTCCTAAGGTCGTTGAGGAGATTACAATTGAACAATGTCTAATGGAAAAGCTTAGCTAGGAAACAAATTATTACTTTTTCCTTGATTGTAAAAGAAGCTAAGCTTTTTGATTGGGATTTATTCAATTGCAACCTCCTTCAAAGTTCCAAATTAAAACAAGGTTTTTAAATCCAAATTTGAATTCAAACTTTCCAAATTCAACTTGTTGACGGTAAATATCTAAAACTTATCCCCCTGTGGTAAACAGCTATGCATGTGAACAATGCATGACTTAGTGGTGAGATACTGTAGTGGATTTAGCAAAATGCATGGTGGATTTAGTAAATCCCTTTACTTAAGAGTTTATTTTTCTATTTTATAAAGAAAATAGCCTAGGAAAAGATGGAATCTCCAAAGTTGTATAAGTAGTTATATAGTGCTCTAAAATAGGCCATTTTACCAAATTATATAATTATAGAGGCCCTCTTATTTTTTCCTAGGAGGTAAATAGCCCCCTAAATATTACTTCCTTGTCGCACGTGGGGTACCGAAACATACTAAGAGTGATCTACCTGAGAGGATTGAAACCATACACCAAGGAGTGAGCATTTGCAGAAGTGTAAGAATAATCCTTGCTTTTTCATTTTCAATTTTTGTAGAAACAAGTGAGTGCTCGATATTTGGACCAACTTTATGTGTTTTTTTGTCCCTTTTTAAAAGTAAAAAATCAAATTCAATTAATTGGTAGCATTTATGGTTGTCACATCAGGGCTAGATTTGGATGTTAGATACAACATGCAGACATACAATCCAAAACAAACAAAGTGGTTGTCCATGCTAGAATCAGGGTGCGAGCATTAGGGGATTTAGGGCACAATTGCATGGTTGCATTTGAGTCCATGCTTTAAAAAACTAATATAAAAATAAATTTTTGAGTTTACACCTTCATTGTTTGTGTTACATTGGACAAAATGGCAACTTAGGTTTGGTCCAATGTGACAACCATGGTAGCATTCATGCATCAAAAATTGTGACAAACATCTTCACCGAATTCCAATATTTATCCATCAATTAGGACTAGTATAGATTTTGTGTCTAGGCCATGCACCTTGAAATCTTGAATTGTGCCAAAATAATGGACTAATTGCATATTGTCAATGCAACTAGATTAAAGTTATAAGGTCACAACGTCGCGTCCACAATCCACCATTGCAAGAAAAATTTGATTAACATCACATATTCACATGTTTAGATGTTGGATTCTTGGATCTAAACAAGGTTATTTTTTTAGATAGTCAATTTGGTCAGTGCAAAAATGCAACTATTATATTAATTTTGGACTAAACTAGAGTTTTGAGGAAGGAAAAGAAAATACTAGCCTAGCATAAATTGAAGTATCTTGCTAAATGTAAAACACATGATACTTTCTTTGGAGTTGCCTATTTTATCAAAAAGCATGTGAGCATGCACACAATTGTTCCAACTATAGTGAGACCTCCAAAGGATCAAGAGAGTCTTGAGACTTGAAGTAAGTGAGTGGATTCTTTAGAGAATTTTCCTCATTGTACAAAGATCTTAGTAGGAATCTCAAATTTCAAGAGATAAAATACTTTTTTCCAAACAATTTCCTAGATTTTTAGGAAGAAGATTTTACATGCACAATCTCCTTATGCATGTTGTGATCTTATACTCTTATCCACATTGTAGATCCTAGTTTGAGACTTTGAGTCCTAAAATTTGTTCAAACAATAAGAAACATTTCAAAGTTCATTGCATGTTGCACCATGGAATTACTTAATTTTAGTTTCCTAAAGCTCCTTTCAAGGGTGCCTATTGCCTACATACAAGAACATGTTAGCCATTACCAAAATTCTGAGCCCTCCAGAAGGCTCTTATGAATGTGTGACCGCTACATAATGGAGGTAAAAAAAGTAGTGATTTTTTATTTTTATTTTTTTTAGTGGTTTGTACAGTGTGTCATATGATCTGACTGTGTGACAAAGGTTAGATCTGACCTTTGAAATTGGTCAGAAATTTCTCTATATGCACATCTCTTAAGGGCCTTCTAGAGGGCTCAAATTTTTCCTAATGTTTGTGCCTATGCAAAAAGTGGTGGCCTTGGCCTTATAATTGTTGAAAACCATTTTTTGAAATAGCAAATGCGCCATTGTACAAAATTGCAAATGACATTTAAATTGTCTACCATAATGCAAAAAATCTTAGCATTTTCAAAATTTTAATAAAGAGTGTGCATTTGGTTTGGAGGAAAAGCCCCAGGCTTGTAGGCATGACAAGGGGAGCTGGGGAGTGGCTCTTAACTTGCCTTTAGGTAGATGTTTTCTATAGTGAAGCTTGAGAGATACATGGGTGGTGGAATCACTCTAGTTTCAAGTAAAATTACCTCCTTTTGGTTTACCTCATTGAATATTTGAACAATTTCTCAATTTTTTTTGCAATCTGACTCCTCTAAAATTCTAAATAAGCAAATTTTGTCAAAATTTGCAACTTTAGCAAAAGTTGATTTCTCTTCTAGACTTTTACAAGTAGGAAGATGCTTCAAATAATAATTGCAAGCTTTCTACTTTTGCACATTAGGAGACTTTTTTGGATAGAACTTGGAATTTAGTATAGTAGGTTCTAGCTTGGAGGGAGGTCCTTGAACATGACAAACAAATAATTCAACTTTCTTATTTTAAAGGACAAAACATTAGTAAAAAAATCTGTCCTACATAGTAAGTTTCCAACAACTACAAAAATCCATGATGATTATTGAATAATTGATTAGAATTATTGTGGACTTTCACAATTCATTAGCAAAGGTTTGAGCCCTCCAAGAGCCCCCTAAGGTTTGACAAACCAAGCAATTAATTGGATAGCATGAGTACAAGAAAAGGACACTCATACCCATTGCTACTTTAAATGAAGGACCTAAGCCATATGCACAACCCAAAAAAATTTAAAATTCATTGTGCTCATAAAACATGTAAATGTACTCACTACTCACTATTCAAGTACTTCACTCATCTATTCAATTAGAGTAAAGAATGTCATGTTTGTTAATTTGGGACTAAACACCCATTTTGGGACTAAACTAGGTTTAAGGTAATCAACTTAAACTGAGCTCTAGGTTTAAGCAACGTTTTTTTTGGTACACGTGGCCTCACCTGAGAGGAGGAATTTGCAAGGGAAAAAATCTTAGTGGCTTAAACTAAATCTGATACCTTCAAATCTGGCGTTTAAATGTTGTAAGGTAACTTTTTGGGTTTAAGGTGAAGTGCAATTTGAGAATTGCATTTTCCCAATTTAACAAATATGGCGTTGAAGTAGAATTTATGGTCCTATTGTACATTTGTACCCATATTTTTTGTTCAATAGGAATAACATAATAATATAGTTTTCATGGTTGCATTGAATGTAAAGGGTGAGTGGAAATAGGAGATTAGTAATTTGTTTGCTATAGTAAGTACATGTTGTAAGACGGTCCCTTTAAAAACTTTGTGGGGGGCTCTTTGAGGGCTCAAAACTTTGCTAATATGTTGTGAACCTCTTGAGTGGGACAAGTTTTCCTATTAGCAAAAAATTTAATGGCAAATGACTATTGAAGATTTCTTGAATTGGTGAAGAACTGAAGATTAATGAAATTAGTGTTGTTTTATCACAATTCCAGAATCTTCAAGGTTTGCAGATCTAGTTGTGACACAATTAAAAACCTTAATTTGTTAACTCCCAACAATAGATCTAGTCATGATATCAAAATCACCTGTAGACGATGATGAACGTGCAAATAAGTTACAAGTAAGTTTCTTGGTGCAATAAACTTCTACGAAGAGAAGCCCCTTGTTCCTCTCGCGTGTCAAAATCATTATAACTGAGGGCGAGGCAGTCTAACTGAGCAGAAGCTCACAAGGGAATTTCCATTTATACTGGGAGTGTTTAGTACACATTTTCTAAAAGGAAATCTTTACTATTAATGAAAAAACCACTTGTGCATCTAACTATTAGTAGTAGAGAAACTTGCCAATTTAGTTGAAATTGCCATTCTGCTCATACCTGGGCTCATCATGTCGAGCTCATTGTGTCAGAATATTATGAAATATGGATTAATTAAAGGGAAAATTCATGGACACCCCTGAAGTTTGAAGTTTGCAATATTTTTAGAGATACCTTGCTTTTTCAGAAATTACACAAATATCTTTGGATCAAAATTTTCAAACTTTTGTTCTATTATATATGTCACTTTCTTCTCCCTTTGTGTGCACACTACTTCTTTCTTGTTATGCGTGCGTACAAAAAAAAAGAAAAAGCAGAAATATTTACAGAAATATTGCAAACTTCAGGGGTATCCATGACCCTTACTTAAAATGATGGATTCCTGTAAAATAATGCTGTGATAGACCGGTAAGCTGTTCATGAGTTCGGGGAGCAGCTATCTGATCACTTCCGGTACGTCGACATGATCGGACTTCTCAGCATTTTGGCTACAGTCACTGCAACGCAGGCACCTAACAGTCTGTAGGTTTACATCAATTGTTCAGTACTCGTGCATTTTGCATTTTCTTTTTCTTTTAGCCTGATGTACTACGTGTCAAGCCATTGCATATCACGTTCCATGATTAGCATCATTGGAGAAGAGGGGGGAAGTGTGCTCCTTTGTGTACCGTACAGTGTCGATACTGATTCCAGAGTGACTAGCGGAGTTCGATTTTAGTCGACATGGCCTGTAGCCATGGCCCGCTGTAGCAGTGGAATGAAGATGCATTATTCATTCTAGGCTTTGCTGAGACCTTCCAAATTATTGATAAGCGGGCTACTTGCGAACACTTTCCCGGGCTGCTTTCAGAGTCCATAATTCATCCACTGTCTTTAACGCTCATCCCCAGTCTGGATACCTCGACTTACGACCATCTTGTGGACCAGGGTTCAGGGAGAACCGGCGGTTAGTGTAGTGTCAGCCAGTTGAAATTGTAAAAAACCCGGTTGAAATTTGAAATTATCGGTTAAAAAATTGGTCCTCTTTACCAAAAAATCTAAACATAGTCTTACTACAATAGAAATTTAGAAATTTTATAGAAAATAATTGGTGCATGTTAGTGAAAATTTGATTGAAAATGGGAAATGTCAGATTTCAACCGATGAAGCTAAAATTTCTCTGTGAACACTGTTGTGGACCATGATAGGCAACCCCATTCCATAAATGAGTTTCACATGTTTGACTGCAACAATTAATGCCATATTCATTAAATTGGGAACTTGTGAACATTTTGGGAATTCTGGCCCTTTTTTGTCAAGCACACTTGACTATTTTCCAATGAAATGAGATAGATATCTTCCAAAAATATGCTCTTTGTTATCCAAGAAGCTTATATCTTTTAGAAATATGCTCCTTATTACCCAAGAAGCCGAGAACGGGACCTATTTGTTCCATGAAATAACAATACTTCTGAAATTTTGGACACAAAGAATGTCATATTAGATAAATTGGGAAAAACAAAGGTACCATTTTGTACTCCACCTTAAACCCAAAAAGTAACCTCAAACCAAATTCAAAAATATCATATTCAATCTGAGCCACTAAGATTTTTTCCTTCACAAATTCCTCCTCTCAGGTGAAGACATATGTACCCAAGAAATGTTGGAGCCCGGTTTGGGATGATTACCCCAAACCTTCAGAAGTTCCAAAATGAACGTTTTGACCCAATCTAACGAATATGAACTTTAAGTCCATTAACTAAGTTTAAGGTGATCACCTTAAACCTCTCAAATGAGTTTAAAGTGACTTTTTGGGTTTCTAAGTGCAGTACAACTTGAGAATCGCATTTTCCCAATTTAATGAATATTTTGTTAGTTATTCCTTTACAAACAAGCACCCTTGAAGTCATAGTAAAAGTATTCCATGAGTATCCCGTGGCTACGATGAGAACAATCGTTACCTACAATCTTATCTCCGATTATTCATAAATAATATAGTCTCTATTACGTAAAATGCCATATTCATTAAATTGGGAAAATGTGACATTTTGGGACTTTTGGATTTAAAATTTTTTAAAGAGAACTCAAAAAAATTTCTTTAAAAAACACAAAATTCAAAAGTCCCAAAATTTCACTTTTACCCAATTTAATGAATATGGCGTTCAGTGATGTTTTTTGCATGCAGATTTTGATATTTCTAACAGCGGATGCTATGGTGTTTTTTTGGGGAATGGCATCACGCAGCAGTGCAAGTATTGGTTTTGCCTGTTATCATTTTAATTAAAGGTCAGTCAACAATCCATGGAATTTTTACAAAATTGCACTGTTAACCCCTAAAGGATCATTGTCCCTTCGGGGGACAAATGGGATTTTGGGCAAGTACCTACGGCCTCGAATTTTGTCCTAATTTTTTGAAACTTTTTTTGAAGATAGAAAAACACATTAGCTTTTGGGGAATCTAATTTTTATTCCAATTGATGCCAAGGTGCAAAAGTTATGCCCAAATAAGCACAAATTTGGGGACTAGGGGCAGCAAAAAAAATTCTTATAAAAACTTGAAAAAAAATTTTAATTTTTTCTCCTCATAGATTATATCTTCATCTACTTCTGGAGCTTTGATTCATTCCATTTGGACTAGTTATGAGAAAGTTATGGACAATCTTGTTTTTTGGGCAACTCAAGCATCTTCTTGAAAAAATAACTTATAAACTTCACTTTTGAATGCAGATTTAACATTTTTTCAAAAAAATTGTCGGAGAGGGTGAAGTTTGCTTTCTAGAACAATCTCACCATTGGGATTATTGCGTTTCAATTCCATTGCAAGGTTATTAGCAATTTAAGTTTTTCTTCAATCTCAAGCTTCCTCTACCTAATGTTTTTTTAAAGAATGAAAATTAAGTATTTTTTTTTGAAATTTTTTCCCAAGATTTCCAATTCAACTTCCCACCATGCAAAAATAGAGTTCCAAACTTTGTGGTGCAAAAATTTTAAGTTAAAAATGTTAAAAGTTAAAAAATCTAATCAAGCAAGGTGCTAAAAAAGCTTTTTTTTACTTTTTAAGTGCAAATATCTTCCAATCGGTGCGGTCAAAGTTCTTGAGTTTTGTATGACACATTTTTATAATAGTCTAGCACAAGATCCTACAGTCAGATATGCAAAATGCCTGATTTTCAAACTTTTTTACTCTTTGCCATAGAGGTGGCAGTTTTGAGTGTCTTTTGACAAAATAAAGGCCATGGTCCTTTAGGGGTTAAGGTAGTCGGCTCATAAACTGTGCATCGTCTTTAATTGTGCATCCTCTTAAATGTACCTTACACATACATGTTGTTTTTTACAGTTTCCAGTAATGTACAGGCAGTGTACATTTAAGAAGGTGCACAGTTTTAGAGCCCTATGACTTTCCACTTCAAAATTTCATAATTAATTTCATAAAGCTCCAAAAAATTCGAAACAAGGTGGGTTAGATGCCAATTCCTCTTGTCTTTCAAGGAAAATTTATTGAAAACTATTTCAAGAAGTTTCACCTCCCAAAATTCAGTTTCAGCCTTTAGATGCCCGGTTCTTGAACCTCCTACCTTAACACCTAAAGGACCAAGGGCCCTTTTGGGGGACAAATGGAATTTCAGGCATGTACCTATGGCTAAACTACTTTGTGTGATTTTTTGAAACTTTTATTGAAGGTGAAGAATTTAGAGATCTATGTGGGAATATAAAAAAATCTTCATTCTGACATTTATTGAAGAAGTTAAAAATGAATAACTGAAAAACAGGGGACTCTAGGCAGCCCAAAAACTTATGTAAAAATTGCGTTTTTTTCAAATTTAAATCTGAAATAGGTTCTTTAGACTTATAGAGACATGGGGAGCTTTGAATCATTCAATTTTGATAGATGAGATGAAAGTTATGAGAAGTTTTAGTTTGCGTGTAGATTTAGTTTTGAGATTTTCTACACCTACCCGCAAACTAAAAACTTCTCATAACTTTTATCTCATCAATTAGAATTGAATGATTTAAAGCTTCCCACATATACGTAAGTCTAAAGAACTAATCTCAAGTTTTTATTTTAAAAAAATATAATTTTTAAAGAAGTTTTTGGGCTACCCGCCAAACTAAAATCCTCATAAGTTCATTTTGAACTTCTTCAATAAATGTCAGAATGAGGAATAAATTAGATGACCACATAGACCTTTGAGTTCCCCACTTTCCACAAAAGTTTTAAAAAATTACACAAAGTAGTTTAGCCAAAAGTACATGCCCGCCCAAAATCCCGTTTGTCCCCCGTAGGGACAAGTGGTCCTTTAGGGGTTAATGGAAATTGATGATTTTGGTCAAGATCAACATGTTTACTCTGAGAGGTCCCTATTCTCTCATCATAACAAATATGGTGTTCAAAGAGAAGATGATATTGTAAAATGAAATCATCCTCATGAAGTATTACATCATGAGTTGCAAGCAAGTATAGGGCATTAGTCTCTTTTTATTTGAAAAAGGACATTACATTCAAATACTTTTGACCCCTCTAGCCACCTTCTTTGAGGGCCTTCTCTTGAACTCATTTTTCTTCTAATGGTATTGTTAGAAAGCTCTTGCCGAGGAGGGGATGAAAATTGGGCCAATGGCACAAGCTCAAGGGGGTCAATGTGTAAAAAAATAAGGAGATAGGTGCAAACATCAAGTATTTTTTAAGGGGATATTATTTTTATTATTATTTTAACACCATATCATTATGTAATTTCCTACTTTGGGTTATTGAAGAAGAGGCTTGCATTACTCATAATTTTAAATTGATATGAATAAATGATATGGTAAATTAGATAAAATGAAAAGTTCTACTACATTTTTTGTTAGACATCAAATTTCTTTCAAACTTTTTTTTCCCCCTTACTAATGATTATTTTCAAGTCTCAACTATAACTTAACAAAAAAGTGTATTCAATACTACTATTATATCTTCCATATAAATTGTCAATGATGCTCGTTTATTAGAAAGGTATCATATTATTGAATGCTATAAATTGAACTTTAGGTTTAGGTCATTTTACATGATTAATATGAATGATATAAAGATTGCCTGTTTATATTAACTTTACTTTGACCTACATTGTTTGATGCAATGTACTGTACATGTCTTCATTGTATGCAAAATAATATGCTTTACTAAATTGTGGTGCATAACAAGAAATTGTCAAATATAATTTATATTATACAAACTTTTTGATTGGCAAAAACATGCGGTATGTATGTTTGTTTCAAGGTATTGTACATGTCTTCACAATATATAAAATAATATGTATGAAATATTTTTTGAATAGTAGCCAAAAAATAGAGACAATGGAAAAGACAGATTGAGCAATTCTCAAATCTCAAGTTGGACCCTAAACCTTGAACAACTAGAACAACAAACAGAGGGCTTGGAGCAAGAATAGCCAATTTCCAAAATTAAATGACAATCACCTAAAGCCAGCCAACATCTATTGTAAAATTAGTAAACTTTAAAAAATTATAGACCACTTGAATTTGCCACTCACAAGGCAGTAGAGTTTAGTACTTTTGGCCAAAATAAAGAATAAAAAGGGGGTATCCTAGGTTTAATTTTTCATATTGGACCTATTTTTCTGTACCCTATAGTCGTTTGAAGACTTCTCATGGTTTTTTTGTACCCTATAGTATAAAAAGCCAAATTACAATTTTTATCTCAAATATTTTTTAGGCACCCTATCATTTGTTTGCACATGGTTTTGTACTGCTACCTCTCACTGCACCCCTCAAGAATGCCAATTGCAAAATACAAAAAAAAATTGGAATTTGTCAAACCTAGCTAGTACTTATGGATGACTACAAAGGTCAAGGAAAGGAAGAAGAAGATCAAAGATGAAAATGATAAAATATGATTATATATGACAACCAAAATCTCTAAAGAAGTGGTAATAGGGCAATTTCAAATTTGAGTTCAACCTTGACCTTATCTCATTGAAACTTTGATAACTAACATATACTTCACTCCTTTAGGATTTTGAAACTTGATACAAACCTTGGCTCAATTATCTTTTGGATGACACCATAACCATGAGATTTGGTATATTGTACACCAAACAGTGCATTTAGGTTGCCCTAATAATTAGGTTGCCTCACCTTGGCAAAGTTACATCATGACTCACCTTTGGCCACCTAGAGGGGCATGCAACTCTCTTTATGCTACAATAATTCTTGTTTTTGTGGAAAATTAAAGCTTCCTTGCTCCCCACCTTTTGGTGTTTGTTGTTGCTTCCAACCTCTGCTTGCTCCCTTCATTGTTTATCAAAGTAAATATTAACAAAAGTTGTTGTAGCCTTGGTATATATTTCAATAGAGTGAAATGTGAAGAAATCAGTATAGGACAACCTAAATGCACTATTTGGTGTAACTCTTTTAATGAATTTTGGAATTAACCCTTAAAGGACGGATGGATCACTGTGGCTTGCCCTGCCTGTAGCATTCTACGGTGTTTTGCACACATGGGCACAAGTAGTATTGCTTCAAAAAGTTGGAAAAGTCAACAATGCATGGTGCCCTCATGAAAATTGGAAAAAGGGCAGCTCAGAAGCTAACACCATGTATCACAATTTGGGTTACAAAATAAAATGAATGTGTCTCGAAAGGTAAATTTTGCCTTCCATGATGCACTATGCTTTTATGATCACTTCTGCAAAAAAAATCAAAATAATCAGATCAAAATTGGTTTTTCTGGGATACAGAGTTTTTTTTTGGAGGCAACCGACGTTTTCGTCCGTGCCGACGTTTAGGGGTTAAGACCAAGTGACATTAGGGTAAACTGCCTGCCTTGGTTCAGGAACAAGGTGCCCACTTGAGCAAACACGGCCGAGAACATGAGATTCGTCCATCAAATGGGCAGCATTCGCACCAGCAGCTTCACATCCTCCACTTGGGTCATGGTGCACAGCTCCCATGGGCTCGGTGATCTGCTCCCCTCCCCGGCTTCGGGTCCGCTTGCTTCCTCGGGAGGTCTCACAGCCGCCTTGTCGAGGAACCTGTAAGCTTACGCCAGTGCATTTGGATCATTGGCATTAGGATCATTGGCATTAGGATCATTGCCACGTGTACCTGAGAGCATCACCAAACATAATCCGAGACGTGAAAGCCTTGGACGACGTCGACGAAGACGAGGTGGTGTTCGCAACGGACAGTGGACCGGAGCTCGTCGATGAGGCGATTCCAGTTGGACGCAATGGCGCCCACGAAGCCGTCGCACTCCAACGCCAGCACCAGACTGAGCAAGCTGTTGAGGAACTCCTCATCCCACCCACTCTTCGCGGCGAAATCCTCGGGACCAACGTTGGGATCCCCCACACGCTTCACATTCGTGTACTGCACGGTCCAATTGCTCAGATGGGCGAAGAATCTCACCGTGTTGGGATCCTCCGTGCTCAGGAACATCTTGCGCTGCAACGTCGACGGCTCCATGTCGTGCTCCATCAACTCTTCCGCCTTCCGTAAGAATGTCGCGTCCCACTCCAGTTTGGCTTTCTTCCATTTGTCGCCATGGCGCACATGCACCGACACCGTGCCTGGGTCGATGCGTCCGCCCTTAAACACAGCCCCTCGCTGTCGGTCCAGCTCGCGTAACGTGCGCAGCGTTGGGCGGATGATGTACGCCGAGCTTTGCGCCCGCCACCAGTAGAAAAATTCCGTGGAAACGCCGCCGCGTTTCAGCAAGCTGTGGAACATAAGCGGCGTGTCGCGCATCAGAAACGGCAGCAGATTCGACCCCATTTGCCCTACCGCGCTCCGCAACACTCTCTCGCTGTTTCTCTTGTAAGTCTCCTCACTGAGCTCCGCGACATCTTGTCCGTCAGCCATGCTTCAGAAAATCCCCCAACTCCACAACGTAAGTCTCGTAGCAAGTATCTATTAAATCAGTAAACATAGATATATACAGAACCCATCATTAAACAACATGGAATCAAGACGAAAATATCTCAATTTCACGAACAAGGAAACAGTGAGTCATAATATACTCCCTCTGTCCGCCTAAAAACGTCCAAAAAGCTTCCTCGGGAAGGATTAAGTGTTTTTAATCTTTGTGCTAGTGACACATGCATTCATTCTAGAATCAATATGCCATCTACCAAATGTATGCAAAAATCTCCAGCTTTGATGTCCCCGTTTGGGCACCCAAATTCCATGCCAAAAATGCCATGTTTGCATGCTGCTAGCTCCTCATTATTGATGATTTAAAGGTGGTTTAAAGATCAGTAGCAACAATGATACCTCGTATGGGCTTGCTAGGAGTGACATGCTTTCTAATCGCTTAACTTGAGCCCATGATATCATTGAATGGCAAACGCTTTTTCAATGTTTGAAATCAGCAAAAGGGTACAAGAAATGTGTCTGATTTGGAGCTTTTTAGAGGGACAGAGGGAGTATCTCTTCAAATCTGAAACTGACAATGGAATGGAATTCAACACGGAGCTAGTGCAACTTTTCACCATCATTCAGGAGACTCCGAGGAATACAACAGTTCTGGATTAATACTTTTAACACGAAAACCATCGTATTTCTTAGAGTTTTCTGAAGACGAGTGTCGGCACGGCACTAGTTACTAGAGCTCCGCTAATTGGAGGTCAAGATTTTTTCAGTAAAGTTTCGAGAGGCTGGGCTTTTGTGAGTAGAGAACTTACGCATCCAGGATGGTGCAGGACGAAAGGGGCTCAAAGTATCACTCGTCCAAGGTGTCCATGCCCGTGCAGAACTTCCCTTGGACCCATTCGAAATTCGGTTGCGGCACCAGCACCAGGATCCGGTTCAGGTTCAGCGCCGCTTGCAGCGCTACGCTGAGCACGTGCACTACAGAACCGATGCCGTGGTCGCGGCCCAAGGCCTCGTACACCAGGAACTTCTTGTCGTGGCAAGCACGCGGGTGCTGGTGCTTCCAGATTGCGTGCTGCGCCACCACCGTCCCGTACATTTGCTGTCCATGGTGAGCTTGGACTGTTGCCATACACAAAAATAATCCTCATTATAATGTCATAATTCGATTACCATCTAGTATCTTTCATGCTTCATTGACATAACAGTATTCACTCAGCATGGCTCTTGCCTTGTTGAACAACATTATGGAGTGTACAAACATCAAACATTGTTTACTTGTGTACAGTACAAAGTTTCTAAGCATATAATAGTGAAAGGGTAAATATTTTGTCATTGACATGCGTATATCTTTGTCTCATGCTATATCTGCAGAATTCATATGCATTTGCTTGCAAGTAGTACAAATCTCCACAAGCCTTTATCAACGTTATCACCTTTAAAAGCTTTCATTTTAAGCACTTGATTAATTGGACATAAGTGTAGGAAGTAGCACTCACAAAGGAAATGGCATATGAGACTCTTTAGTGTGTTCATATTCAGTCAAATGGTAATTTGTCATAAATTGCACCTGGTATCAACAAAAAGTACACGCAATCAATTATGTTTGAAACTGACTACTAATCCATGTGATGATCCTTCTAACCTGACAATTGCAGATTATTTTGCAGGAGTGAATACCTTCAGAGAAATTGAAATACTTGGGCGATGGCCGAGCCCAATGCCGCGCCGGAAACCAAGCCGCCTCGCACTTCTGCGTGGGGTAGACTTTTGCATTGTGCCCGTCGTTGATAGATAACGCTGTTTCTGGTGGCACGCTTTCCAATTGCACTGTGAAGATGAGTGCAGTGCCGATCAGAAAGAGTTGCGGCTATGGCCAGCTTCACAGTCCAGCTCACTCTCGCCCAGGATTGCACCTGTTCGATTTGAACTGAAAGAATTCTACACAGGTTCTTCATCCCAGCGTATCTGAGTACACGTACTCCACCGAAATTTCATTAAACTGGCGGCGCTTTTTTCCGATAGTATAAAATGAGCAGTAGCTATTGCGTTGCCAGATTGGAAGGGGCTTGCTCTTGCTGGCGATGCAGCTTCAAAATCTGAGGACAAGCAACAGCATTGAAACAAGAGTAAGTTTTCTGAGATATGGCGAGGCTGCATCCTATGCCCACAAGATTCTTTTGGTAGTTTTTCTCCAGCTTCGTTAATTTGCTCGCTGTGAAATCCATGGTCAAGTTGATCTCCCCGTTGGCTAGAATTAGCATTTTTCAGAGAGGATACGAATGGTTGCCAAAATTTAATACCATTGAGCGACAGGGAATGCTCGCTTAGAATGCTGAGCATTCCTTATAACAAAGTTTCACTGATCTATGGGTTTATCCTAAGATCCTGATATCTGTTTAAATTGGCAGGTTTCAAAATTGCCTCCTTCACCACGAGCAATGCTTTTGGGGAACTCCGCCAATGTAATGCATATGATCATCAGGGACGATCAGAGGTTTATGATCATGTTGTAAGTCAAGATAAAATGGCATTTCTGAAAGCATCAGTTAAAATATCTACTACAGTTCTCAAACCTCAGACGTAATTTTTGTATGCTACCTGCTCTGAAAACTAGGTCTGATTATGTGTGGTTTCAATTGGGCGACTAAAAAGCCAGAAATCTGCCATTTTGACGATTTCTAGATTACATGTTGTACCTCGAATTTGGCAGCCACATTAAATTTGCCTTCAGAATTGATAGCAAAACTTGGCACAAAGCTAATACTAAATTATTTGTGGCGTTTGATTCATTATTGCGTTAGACAGGGTTGTCTCTCACCTGCTTTCATTCCAGCTTCCTAAGAGCACGAAGTTGCAACAATTCTTGCAACCGCTCGCAACCTAAATTTCTTAGACAAAGAGTACACACTGGAAATTTCACATGGTTCACCTGTAAAAGACAGTTATGCGTACGTTCATTCATTAAGGCAGTGGTTGTGAGCGGCCGGGCAGCACACATAGGGAACTTACTTAATTCACGTGTTACTCTCATACGGGGAAATGCCCATGCTTGACAGCTTTTCCCTGGTGTTTTTTGGTGTTCGTTGGCAACCTACAGGTGCAATCATTTCCCACTCAGATTTTTGCACGGAAAAAAGAGTCGACTTGAACAAGGAAAACGACACGGGAAAATCAGCGGTGAAGTTCCCTGAGAGAGATTCCAAAGGCACGCCCTAGTTAAATAAAGACATGGAACATGATTACAGGATTACTAGTCATATTCGTTGAAACCAGTATGACTGTCCGTTTCACTTAACAGTTTCAGAGTAGTCGATCAAACTGTGACCTAATAGTGGGGCCAAAACACTACTGAAATCCTAGAACAGGCTTAGATAGATCACAGCGACTGAAACCATCCCAACTTCACTAAAAAACGGCTATATTAACGAACATAAGATGCTGTAGCTTACCACACGTTGCAACTAGAGTTGTATCTCAGAATTGTAACTAGGGCTTGAAATGATGGAAACTTTGAACTACTGTAGAGTCACTGTTGCTGTAGCTAGGGTGCTGCTAGCTAGGTTAATATCTGACGAGAACTGATCAGTTGTAGACAAAGTTTACCTGTGGATGGCGAGAAGCCGGAGAATCTCCGTGGATCTAGATCGACGTACCGTGACAAGGCAGATATTGAGCACCCCGACCCTGCAGCGGACGTCGAATTCTTTCAGCCTAACTCGAGTTGAGACCGGCGAGTTGCAGCAACCAGTATGAGAGAGACACAGAGAAAGACAGAGAGAGATAGTGAGAGAGACACAGAGAAAAAGAGAGTTTGATCTAGAGGTATCCTATTCCATTTTCCTTGAAGTTGGAGAGATCTGAAACTACCCACCCGACCACACTTACAAATCTGCTGTCTCCCACCGAACCTAAAACGTGGTAGCTCGATCGCTGTACCGACCTCTATATCTAGTTCTAGGAGCTTGTCTGGCGCTCCTGTTGAGTCCTGACGATGTACTAAACTTTATTGCTGTTTTCTGGATTCATGATGATCTTCTGAGTCACAGCTGAGCCGCGGAGGGCATTTCTCTGTAGCCTCCGCAATTGACCCATGGTTGGAGGCTTGGAGCACGTGAGCATTGACGCCCCAATTAGTTTGTGCTCAGATTTTGTGGACTCGCCGGCCTGCAGTGCTCAGTCTTTATACAGCAGGGGTTGGCATCTCGAGTACACTACCTACCTTTTCAGGAATAGTTTATGACAGTTTGGGTCCTCAACGGAGCCGGTTCATGTTTATCTGTAAGGTAGGACCGTAGGAGGCAAATTGACCACCTAAGGGAAGGTGGACATCTGTGGAAAAATTGGGTCAGCTTAGCAATTGAAATGTTTTTGGTAGAAAGTCAAGGAAGAAACAATTAAAATTTTTGAGTTGGTATGAATTAATTATAATTTATCAAAGCAAAAAGCACATAAGTAGCAATTTTGGATCATAGCCTGTAGCACTCATGGTTTATAGGTAACTTGTAACTAGAGCAATGAGTCCAAAAAGCAACCACTAATGAATTGAGGGTGCTCAAATAAGTCCTTTAAAGCGTGCAAGCACCTATTCCATATTCTTATACTAATTATAACATATATCTATATTTTACTCAAATACAATTTTCAACACAATTATGATCAATAAGTACATTGAGCAGTATCCATTCTCACATTGTAAGTCTTTAAAATTGTGCATCAACAAGGACAATTTCTGAACATAGAAAGTGTGGCACTATGACCCATATAAGAAGCTCATTACTCTATTTTTGGCAGCTCTACATTAGTGGTTTTAACCCGTAAAGGACCAAGCCCCCTTTTCAGGAACAAATGGGATTTCGGGCACGTACCTATGAGCTATGGCTAAACTACTTTGCGTGATTTTTTGAAACCTTTATGGGAGATGGGGAATTCAAAGAACCATGTGGACATCTAAATTTTTCCTCATTCCAACATTTATTGAAGAAGTTCAAAATGAACGTATGAGAATTTTAGTTTGGCGGGCAGCCCAAAAACTTTTTTAAAAATTGCATTTTTTTAAAATAAAAATTTGAGGTTAGTTCTTTAGACTTATGTATATGTGAGAAACTTTGAATCATTCAATTCTAATTGATGAGATGAAAGTTATGAGAAGTTTTAGTTTGTGTGTAGACTTAGTTTTGAGATTCTCCACACCTACCCGCAAACTAAAACTTCTCATAACTTTCATCTCATCAATTAGAATTGAATGATTCAAAGCTTCCCACATATACATAAATCTAAAGAACTAACCTCAAATTTCTGTTTTAAAAAATACAAATTTTAAAAAAGTTTTTGGAATATCGAAATGAGAAACAAACTAGATAATCACATAGATTTTTGAATTCCACACCTTCCATAAAATTTCAAAAAATTACACAAAGTAGTTTAGCCATAAGTACATGCCCAAAATCCCAAAAGTCCCCGAGGGGAGTTTGGTCCTTTATGGGCAAAATCTGAGCCTCCTATCGTAATCAATTTTCTTCTCCAGTGGTCACGCTCAATCGTGTAAAATGAACTTAGACTGGTCCCTTGGAAACACAATCATTTATTCTGCTTCTTTTTCTCATTTTCTATTTCTTATTCTCATCTCTCCCCCTGTTTCTTTTCGTCACACATCTTCATAAAATTTCAAAAATTTGGATGTCAAAATATAGAAGAGGAAAGCTGAAAATGAAAAAATGCAATCAAGAAGATAGCAAGATTTACTACTAAACTTCAGTTAGTCAACATTACAAGTAAATGATGCAAAATAAATGACCATGTCAGTGTTTTAGTATTTAACGCCATATTCATTAAATTGGGAAAATCAGATTCTCAAGTTGTACTCACCTTACACCTAGAGCTTGGTTTAAGGTGGTCACCCTAAACTTCCAAAATCAAGGTTGCTTCCCAAATTAACGAATATGGCATTATTTCCAATGGAACTAGTTGCAACAAAATGTGTTATTCAACAAAAACTTATTCATTACAGTAAATACTTCAATAAATTTGTATTTATTGTAACAAATTTGAAACTACTACAACCAAAATGCATATCTTGCTATAAAACAATATTTTAACAAAAAAAACTACATTCTAGCAATGAAAACTCTGCTTACAATAGTACAATAATACTAACCCTTATAGGACCGAATGTTTTTTGGGGGATAAATGGGATTTTGGACATGCACTTTCAACTAAACTACATTGTGTAATTTTTTGAAACTTTTATGGAAGATGGGGAATTCAAAGATTTGCATGGGAATCTAAATTTTTCTTCATTTTGACATTTATTGAAGAAGTTATGCATGAATTTTTGGAAAATAAGGGAGGGTAGGTAGCCCAAAAACTTAAAAACCCCATTTTTTTAAAATAAAATTTTGAAATTAGTTCTTTAGTTCTACATATATGTGGAAAGCTTTGAGTCATTCAATTTTGATTGGTGATATGAAAGTTTTGAGAAGTTTTAGCTTGCGAGTAGGTATGGTTTCTTTGCATTCTCCATCTTCCATAAAAGTTTCAAAAAATCACACAAAGTAGTTTAGTTGTAAGTACATGCACAAAATCCCATTTATTCCTCAAGGGGACATTTGGTCCTTTACGAGTTAATCAATTTTTGTCCACATTTAATATATTTTAGGGAAAATTTCATAGATAACCCCTGAAATTTGCAATGATTTCTTAGATACCCCTACTTTTTCAGAAATTTCACGGATACCCTTGGATCAAAATTTTCAAGCGTGTCTTTTGTTGTGCATGCCACTTCCCTTCTTCCTTTGTGCGCACACTACTTTTTGTTATGTGTGCAAGCAAAGGAAGAAGGGAAGTGACATACACAACAAAAAAAACCTGAAAATTTTGGTCCACGGGTATTTCTGAAATTTCTGAAAAAGCAGGGGTATCTATGAAATTATCGCTAACTTTAGGGGAATCCATGAAATTCTCCCTATATTTTATCAACCAACCACCAAAATACAACAAATAGAGTACTCTATCCTTACAAAGTGCTAAAAAAATAATTCGAGAATACAAAGAAGTTAGCTTATGTAAGTTGACGCCATTAATAAAAAGCAAGCTAGTCACTCTTTCTTGCCAAATTAGATTCCGCATTTGCAAATCATACATGTATGTCAATTACATGGACCATGTGTTATTTCTTGAAAAGATGCCATTATTTTACACCAACTATAGTATCAAACTACAGCATACTCAAGGTCATTTTTCACTAGAAATTGAGGCCATCAAAACTTGAAGCTGTTCAAACCAAATTCAAATTTACAAAATCTCAGGAACGGCTATATATACTTGTTACAATAAAAATAAGGGAGGCAGTATGGATTTTGACAGGTTCTATACTGTAATGTACTGTACTGTACTGTACATGGAACTAAGGGACTTGAGGGAGCAAACGACTATGTAAGTAAAACTAGCCATAATACACCATCACAAGTTGTTCACAATCCCAACCCAACACAAAGAGTTTTCAGCCGCAGGCTCAGTTACACAAAAGAAAGCAGAAAAAGTATTTCCATATTCTGCATTTGCAATTGTGGTCGATAGTGAACAAAACACCTTTCACTGCCAAACAGACTTACAGAGGCCAAAAATCACCCTGTTTAGTGCTCATTCAACAAGCTTAGATCCATCTTGAATGGCTGGTACTCCGACATTTGCAGACACGTCCCAGCATGCACTTGTCAGCTACCTGAGAACGCCATTTGCACGAGGGGAGTACCTCCAGATGTGCTGGAAAAAGGCAGGCTTGTCAGTGCCAGTCTCGAAAAACAGGGGCTTCCCAAGGTTCTTAAATTGGTGGGAAAACTGCGTCCTTGAGATCTTCCAAATTGCCTGCAGACATTAAGGTAATGTGCTCTAAATCTGTGCGGTGCTCTAAAACGGTGCACTTCTAGGAATGGCTGACATTGTTCCTTCAAATATCTATTACTGTCATTGATGACTTAGGTGGGCTTAGCAAGTTAACCTAATTTGCTAAGCCCACTTAACTCATCAACGATAGTAATAGATATTTGAAGGAACAATGTCAGCCATTCCTAGAAGTACACAGTTCTAGAGCACCGCGCCAATTTAGAGCACATTACCTTAGGTATCCTAAAACGAAAGCTGAGTTTCATTTCTGAATTGATCCCATGTCTTGTATTTTGAAGATAAATGGAACGTTAACCAACAAAATAATTAAGACAAAAAGGAAGGGTGTCAATTATTGGTCCGTCCTATAAAGAGGTGTTGGGCAACAAAACGGTAGCCGCTTTGTCTGCGACACCTAGCGGCTGCTCAATCTAACTTAGTCGTTGGAATTCCAAAAAAGGTCTATTGTTGAGGGAGGGTTTACCTTTCCCGGCTCTCGTCCCCATTGCAATGCCCGGCTCCTCTCCCATTCTTAGAGCATCCGCGGCTCAATTAATTTCAAAAGTGGTTCCTTGCATCCACCACAATGGCCCAATGTCTAACACTGCCTCCTGTTGCCACCTTGCAATGGGCTCTGCAAACGCAGCCCCAAACTTAACTGATCACCTTTGGATGTGGTCCCATTTTTAGAATTGGATTGAGACAGATATTTAATACTTTCTGTGGTTCTCATCCTCATCCCCCAGCCCCCTTTTTGTGTATTCTTTTTTGTGAACTACAAGCTACACACCTCGTGTTACGGGTGCTTTTAGCGTACATCTATTAGATGCAACAGCGAAAGAAAAAGCAGCAGAGAACCATGAAAGAAAGAGCATCCTCCACCTTCGTTGCAAAGCACACAAAACTCAATTACAAGACAAAGAACTCACCCTCAAGTGCACAAAAAACCTTCCTTCTTCAACTTAGAATCTTGCTCATCTGTTTGCAACCAGGTTAAAATCGTCAATATGGATACAGAGACTCGTAGTCGATAGACAAGCGCGGCCTCGAAGGAGGCACGAGAATCTCCTTGAAATCCCAGGTGTTTTGAGCCGGGGGAAGCAGCTCCAGCTTCCTCAAAGCACGCTTTGTCTCCTCGTGCTCAGCGTTTTTGCTACAGAAAAGGAGGTAGTCGCCCCGAAACTCCAAGTTCACGTCTCCATTGGGCTCTTGGATGCGCTTGGGGATGACAAACCTCTGCAGCAAACTCTTCTCAATACTCCCAAACTCCTCCCAATCAAGTCTCAGGCTCTTAGCAGCTTTCATGCGCTCCTTCAGGAGACGTCGTTCTTCCTCAGGCAGCTGATCCTCCACCACAGCACCATTTCGAATGGGGACTCTGTACCTGGCAGCACACTCGGTGCCGAAGTCTTTGTACGTTCTCGCCGACCGAAACCGCTTCAGTTTCATGGTCAATGTCCTCACACAGCTGCTCCGGATGGCAAGCCTCAGGTAGCTCGTGAGCTGGTAAAAATTATCCACAAACGAGTAGTACGTGCAACAGCCCCGCATCACCCAATTGTAGTACCGAATAATCTCATTGTGAGTGCACCTGGCCAAGTACGTCAGAGGGTGAGGAAGAGTACCGCCGACTGATACCATGCCAAGCTTGGCCAATTCAACGATGATTTTGTCCATGGGCGCTTCCAACCTAACCCTCCCTTCCTTTGATACCGTGATTTTCGACCCCAAGAAGAACGCATGGCTACCTTGAAGACGGGATAAGCTGAGCTCTCCTTCCAGTTGCATTTCTTTCAGAAACTCCTCAAGGTCAGTCTTCAAGCTCAGCATTTCCTGTTTGCTAGCAACGCAGGACAGGAGGAACTCGTCTGCGTACCGCACATAGAACAAGCGCCGAACGCTCACCCTTTTGGTTCCCTCAAGCTGGGCTTTCCGAGCATTCAACACCTTCACCCTCGCCAGCTTCCCTTCCAGTGTCAGACGTGTAATCCTGTGCGTAAGACTCACCACTACAGGATCCCGTGGAGCCGGTGCCGTGTCGAACGCCTGCTTCTTATCACGAACCCAGCAGTCGAGGGTATGGAAACATATGTTGGAAAACAAGGTGGAAAGTGACACAGCCTCGTGTTTCCCATCCCAGACATTTTTAATACTCCAGACATGATGCTTTCCATGTCCATGACCCGCTTTCAATGCCTTCCAGAGGAGCCGTATGAACCTCGCATCCCGAATCTTCTGTTCCAGAAGCTTCACCAACACATGCGAATTCAACTCATGGCTGTCGAAGTGGGCTACAATCGCCAGTTTGTGATATCGAAGCTCCCCTCGCACTGACTTCAGCGCTGTGTGTCGGCTTCGAGAGGGGCGAAACCCATGCGAGCACTCCAGGAAAATGGGCTCGTAGATGTGCTCAAGCACGATTCTCATGGCCTCCATGACAACCTTCTCCCGAAACGGAGTTGGGGAGTACACCTCGAGAGATCCGCCTGTTGGATTCACAAAAGGAAAAGTAAAGAAAACGTCAGATTTTAACACGAGAATTGTAAGAATCCAATTGCGAGCTTCGTCAGTCTACTGGAGAGGGATGAGGAAGAATGTTGCTCACCTTTGGGTGGAGGCAGGCATTCAAACTGGAACTTCTCACCCTCCAGCGCATTTGCAATCTCTCTCACCAATCCTGGCCTTTCGTAGAAGTCTTTCGGATGTGTTGCTACAACGAGGCTCCTGTGAGCCAACCGGAGGTACTCTTCCTCCAGAAGGAGATTGTAAAGGTTGTAATTCACGAGATTAGGGTTGCGTTTGTTGTCGTCGAAAATCTGGTTCAATTGGGACCGAATTCCTGTATCGGCATCGATGTCGACGCTAGATGGTTGCCTCTCGATGGCCTGATGAGCTAAGAACTTAACCCTAGAGCTTGAAAAGAATCGCACAAACTGGTCCTTCTGCGTCCAAACTGGCAGTGATGGAGAAGACGGAAAATTCCATTCTCTTGACAGTCTCCTGATCTGCAAGAGAATCGTGTTTCAAAACTCATATCCAGGGCCCAGAAAACACTGACGATATGCCAAATGATGAGATAGATTCTAAAAAACAGGTCGTTATAGAAATTGCGAAATGATTAGTATTGAGAGACGCTGGCCTTACTTACCAAGCGGTGCATTTTTCGTTGGAGGGAAGAATCACAGTTCCGCAGAGCCGAGTACGGAAGAATTCCTAAACCCTAAACCCTAAACCCTAAAACCCTGATACTGCAACGGGTCGACCTCCAGAACTCGTCGCCCTCGAAATTGGCTGCCAATTCGATTAATCAACAGCGACACCAGCTCAAGTAGCATTGCTGTATGTCTTCTGACATTGTCCTCTCAAATGGACAACAAACATCCTGAAATCAAATCGCCTTAACAATTACCTGGATTCTTCAAACCTATTTACGATCAACGGCGTTCAGAATGTGCTAAATTCCTAGCTCAGCAGTGAACCAAACATTTATTGACAGATTTCATCTGACGAACACGAGTTTTAGAAAACAGCTTATGTAATTCCACGCAAAAACTGCAGTCCAAAATTTGGGTACGTGAGACATTCGACCGTTTTTCGCAACAATTCCTCAAAGAGACGTCGCCACAAACTGCTAACTTACATATATTTCTCCGAACTCATGTGGCACAGTTCTCAAAACCTCTGTTTCCACGAACTGGATGAATGGCAGAAGTCTCATCCACGAGGCTTTTCCGAAATTGGGTCTTTCAGGCGCCGATTGATCCTCCTCGACTTCAATTGCATTGTGAGATAATATCAGCAATCGCACTATAACTCCAGCCATGACGGTTTTGCAAAGGAATCGTGAAAAGCGCGAGCGAGGACGCGGCTTCGTGAGCAGTTCCGCCTACAGAATTTGGTGAGAAAATCAACCCAAGTTGAAGTAGCGCTAGTCTGGTGGGAGAGCATTGAATTGGTGGAAACTAGAGATCCCTTCGCAAGTGCAAGTCCTGCGGCGATCATAACGAAACAGATTATGGTTCCTGTTGAAATTCACTGTCCGAGTTTAGGCTTTTAGGGTTTAGGGTTTAGGGTTTGGGATTTTTTTCTTCGATTTATGCTGTCTAAGGTACTGTCGTAGATGAGAAGAGCAGCTACGTAGCGTGCTCCTCGCCGAGGATAATGTACCGGTTACTACCCCTGACCAAGAATTTTTTTGTATTTCCTGTCAGAAGCTGAAATTCGGTAAGAATTTAGACCTTGCTTCAGCAGCTGACGGCGCAGTTTTGTAGTGATTGTGAATGACGTAAGCGTTGGTTTTGCAGTAACCTGGTTGCACTTCTGGAGAGCATCAGTAGAGGAGACTCTCCTCGCTTGCGTGCTTCGGATTGCTGGCTCTGGACCGCGAAGTGCACCAACTAATGGACAGAATACGACCTGGAGAAGAGGTCTTCTCAATTCAGTGGAGGGGCGATGATGTTAAGGAGGTGAGTAACGTAATAACAACAGAGAAGCTCTTTTTGAGGAAGATGTTTTAGCAATCTTCTTTGCAAATCTTTTATAATGTGATTTGTGCTGTTTTTCAAGGAATTTTTGGAAAATTGTGGTTCCTTCAATTGGTCTGTGGATCAGTTTTTGAAACAGCTATGAATTAGGTACGTGTTGCTTTGGTATTAGTATCACGTGCACTGTAGTCAAAATGGGAACAACCCTACTCGCTTCACTTCGTAGGATTTGTGCTTTGCGAGTGTTTTGGAAGAGCATTTTGGGGATCTTCGTCTGCAGGGGTCTTTAAAGGAGGAAGAAATACTATAATATGCTGGGCTTCCTCCTCCACGTCCTTTATATGATATCCCAGCCATGTGATGGTTTGTTAGGTCAGCCCGTCTTTAGTGCAACTGAGTGGGATGTAATCTATTGCAACAGGTTGTTCGTCAACAACTGCAACGTCGGGAGCTGGTCGATCAACACCACCGCTCTACTTGCCTTACTCCAAAGATGGAGCCGACTGGACAAGGCTTGGATCCACACCACCAAGGATGGCCGGACTGGTCCATCAGATGTGCTGCAATATCTGCACCAAAAAGGAAGCTCTCAAATAGACTCCTACGACTACGTGAAACTGTTGCAAACTTGCGTGAAGGCTAAAGACTTGGTGGTGGGAAGGCAGGTGCATGACCACATCAACCGCTCTGAAGTGCAGCCCAACGCTTACATCACCAACACTCTTCTCAAGTTGTACACCCACTGTGGCGACGTCGCTGGAGCAAGGCAGTTATTTGACAGCTTTCCCTTCAAGACAGTCGTGTCATGGAACGTCATGATTTCAGGGTATGCGCACCAAGGTCACACCCAAGCAGCTTTCGCTCTGTTCAGCCAAATGCAGCAACAAGGCTTGGCACCGGACAAGTTCACATTCGTCAGCGTTTTGACTGCTTGCTCCGACCTGAGCTCGGGGAGGGAGATCCATGATCAGGCTGTCAAAGCTGGATTAGTGTCTGATACTAAGGTTGGAAATGCCCTGGTTAGTATGTATGCCAAGTGTGGGAGCATACAAGAAGCTCGCCAAGTCTTCGACGACATGGCGAACCGAGACGAAGTATCTTGGACTACGTTGACCGGAGCGTATGCTGAGAGCGGCTGCGGGGAAGAGTCCATACAGATTTATCAGCAAATGCTGCACGAAGGGTATCAACCAAGTAAGATCACGTACATGAACGTCTTGATTGCTTGTGGGAATTTGAAGGATTTGGAACAGGGAAAACAGGTCCATACTCACATCATGAGCTCTGGCTACCAGTGGGATCTCCGCGTTGAAACTGCGCTGATGAAAATGTACCTCAAGTGTGGCGCCATGGGGTGTGCAAGTCGAGTTTTTGAGCACCTCCAACGGCGAGACGTCATTGCATGGAACACGATGATAGGGGGGCTCGTTGAAAATACTCGTTGGGATGAAGCCTATGGAACCTTCTGTCGAATGCTGCAAGAGGGCGCAGTGCCCAACAGGGCAACCTACTTGAGTGTTCTCAACTCATGTGCGCGTTCCGGAGGTTTACTTCGTGGGAAAGAGCTGCATGCTCGGGTTACGAAAGCTGGAATTCTCTCTGACAGCAGAGTGGGGAATGCGCTCATCAACCTGTATTGCAAAGCTGGAAGTGTCAAGGACGCCCGCCACGTGTTCGACAAAATGCCTCACCGAGATGTGGTGTCGTGGACAACGATAATCGGAGGATATGCCGAAGGGAACCTCGCGGAGGAATCCTTCACCATGTTCCAACAGATGCTGCAGGAGCGCGTTGTGCCGAACAAAGTCACGTACCTGTACGTTCTCAAAGCGTGTGGGAATCTCGTAGCGTTAGAATGGGGCAAGGAGATCCACAGCCACGTCGTGAAAGCCGGGCTCGTTTCTGATCTGCAAGTGGCAAATGCGCTCGTGAACATGTACTTCAAATGCGGAAGTATTACTGATGCGTGTCAGGTGTTTGAGTGTATGTCCACTCGAAGTACTGTTTCATGGAGTGGACTGATTGGAGGACTTGCCCAGAACGGAAGAGCCCTGGAGGCTTTGCAGAAATTCGAGGATATGAAGGCCGAGGAGAACATCAAACCCGACGCGGCCACGTTTGTTAGCGTGCTTTCAGCATGTCGCCACGCTGGACTTGTTGAGGAAGGGCGTCGTCAATTCCTGTCCATGAGCAGCGACTACGATATTGTCCCAACCGAGAAGCACTACAGCTGCATGGTGGACATTCTAGGGCGCGCAGGGCGTCTGGCAGACGCAGAGGACGTAATCTCCACCCTGCCACTGGCACCCACTGCTTCAATGTGGGGAGCTCTTCTTGCAGCATGCCGAGTCCATGGTGACATAACAGTTGCAGAGCGAGCTGCAGAGGAGTATTTAAAGCTGGAGCCTCAAAACGCAGGAGTGTATGTTTCCCTTTCGGATGTCTACGCTGCGGCTGGCAGGTGGGACGACGCAGCCAAAGTGAGGAAACTGATGAAGGAGAAGGCGCTCCAGAAGGAGCCCGGGCGCAGCTCCATTGAAGTGGCAGGAAAACTGCATTCCTTCGTTGCAAACGATCACTCCCATCCACGAGCAATGGAGATTCACGCACAGCTGGAGTTGCTGACGAAGGAGATGAAGAGCCTGGGCTATGTCCCGGACACCCGGTTTGTCATGCACGAGGTCGGGGATGCAGTGAAAGAGCAAGCCGTCTGCCAGCATAGCGAGAAGCTGGCCATTGCGTTTGGGCTCCTCAGCACTCCCCCTGGCACCCCCATTCGAATTTCCAAAAATCTCCGTGTGTGTGCTGATTGCCATACTGCCACTAAGTTCATCTCCAGAATCGTTGGCCGGGAGATCGTTGCTCGGGATGCTCATCGCTTCCACCACTTCGGAAATGGAGTGTGCTCTTGTGGTGATTATTGGTGAGCTGAGTAATCCTTGCCGAAACTCCAATTTCAGTAGCACATACTTGATACCTCCAAATATAATGATATTTCATTTTGCACCTGACCTAGCAGCAGCCTGCATTTCGTCTCTTAGCGAATTAGGACCATATGAGGTGAACCCTAAACCTCCTGGAACTCACCCCACAATTATGATCATGTTTGGATATCCAAAATTGCGGCGCTGATGTTGTAGAATTTTTCATATTTGTAAAGTGTTATAAAGTTTGCCCATTCATGACGAAACGATTCTTAATACAAGATGGCTAGATTGACATTTTTTACATGTGTAGTCTATATACATATCCACCCGTTTGCTAATGTTTGTACTAGACTAGTCTCTGTTGATGGCAAAGTCAGAGATTTGTACGTTCTCTTCGCTCAAAACCTTGTAGTTGGTGATGTTTCGGTGTTCCAGAAACTGGCCGAAGTTGTAGGGTCGATACAAGGGAGGATCCTCGCCCAAAATCTCGGCTACTGGCGCCACGTCTGTCTCGGAAGAGGGGTTGAAAAACAGCGGAAACGAGAAGCGTTCCTTGTTCTCATTCACCACAACCCGGTGCTCAATACTTCGGTATCTGTCGTTGCTCCACACCTGCATTGCAGATCTGGTTAGATGAAGTCGCCACCTTCAAGAATTATATACTAACACCACCCAACCAACATCTGCTATTACTCTAAAATCTGATTCCAATGGAACCTGCATTTTTCCGTTCTACTAACATTTAGAGGTCACAATTACGAAAAGAGAGAGTCATGGTTTCTTTTCATCGTCAGATAAAAGTCCACTCTTTGCAAACGGTAAAGCAAATTTCCTGCACTCTCTGTCAGTCCTCTGAACTTCAATGGGGCCTTGATCAGACGGTTCACAAAGCATACATCATGAGGTTCTACACATTCAAGCATTTGAATAAGAAGTGCCAATTTTCGAATCTTTGCCAGTTAAATAATTACAACGATTGTAGAACTCTTCTATTATGAGTTGAGTTGAATTTTGCTACCACGGAATCGGTCTTGACCTTGTGATAGGGATTGCTAGGAGCCTAGGAAGGGATTTGTAGAGTAGAGTACCTGAAACAGGTCGCCTACGTTGATGACGAAAGCGTCGCGACGAGGTTGAATGCCAACCCACTCGCCGTCCTTCCGCCGAACTTCCAAGCCTCCCACTTCGTCTTGCACCAGCACTGTCAAGGCGCCGGGGTCCTTGTGGCGGCTGACGCCCAGCACCACATCCGGATGTGGGCACTTGGGGTAGTAATTCAAGCGGATGACGTTCATGTCTTGCTTCCAGTACTCGTGGAAATGCGTTGCAGGCAGACCCAGGCTCTGTGAAATCAACCCCAGCAGCTCAGACGCCAGGCCTTCCACTGCTCTCGACCATTTCTCGCACACCTCCCTGGTAGGTAATCCCATGTCCCGCAGTGCCTCATCAGTTCATCTACCCCTTGAAAACTGAACGAGAAACTCAACGAAGAAAATGACACTCTCCAAAACACAACGTATCACTCTTTTCACTGTAGCAGGCAGCCCTGGCATTAGCAGGAACAACACTTGCTACACCAACGCTTTTCATTCTAGAGATGTGAGATGGTTTTGTCAAGTCAGTGAAATTGGCCCAACGTGTTCACAGCTTCTTTCACGAGAGTTTTGGACATAGCCTACGTTGAGCCTGAGGACGAAGGGTGAAGGAAGGCTGACAAAACTCACCTCAGTGCTGGAGGGGTCGGCGGCCACTGGTTGTGAGTTTTAGGCAAGCTCTCGTTGTCCGAATGCTGTTGCAACTTGAAATCTCCACTTGGGATGAAATCAAACACCTCTTTCCAGTCTCTCCTGTTCTTCGTCAGCTCGGTGTCGTAGTAGCCGACACCGTTATCTAGAGTGCGTCGCACCTGCCCAGCAGCACCCAGCAGCACAAGGATTGCAAAATTCAGGATAACGAACCACACCTCAAAAAACTCAATGCCTCAATCAAGCAGTAAAGTCTTAAGGCAGTTGAAAATTAACCGCACTGCCCAAATTAGAAAACTGATGTTAATTCCCGTTAACTACTCCCTCTGTCCCTCTAAAAACGTCCAGAAAGCTTCCTTGTGAAGGATGAACTGTGTTTTTAGTCTTCGTGCTAAGGACACATGCATTCTAGAATCAGTGTACCATCTACCAAATGTATGCAATATCTCCAGCTTTGATGTTGCCATTTGGGCACCCAAATTCCATGCAGGAAGTACCATATTTGTGCATGCTGTCAGCTCCTTATTATTGATGATTTAAAGATTAGTAACGACAATGGTACCTCAGATGGGCAAAGTCAAGCTTGCTAGAAGAGGAATGCTCTCTAATTGCTTAACTTGCCCCCATGATATCATTATACATGACAAACGCTTTCTCTGCATTTGAAATCAGCAGAAGGGAGCTAGCTTTTTAGTGGCGTACAAGAATATGTCTGATTTGGAGCTTTCTAGAGGGACAGAGGGAGTAACTTGCAATGCCCATGAACTTTGTTGCAGGGGAATTGGATTAACTCTTCATCGACAACAGAAACTTCAACACATCAGAATTCTGTCCAACTCGAGTACAATGCGAGCACCAGTCAGTGGCAATTGGTACCTTGCGCTTCGCCTCGAGTGGAAGGTCGAAAAACTGTTTGGCAGAGGCCTCCAGTTCCTCGAGGAGTGCAAGCGACACGCCATGGTTCACCACTTGGAAGAACCCCCATTCCTCACACGCTTGGCCCACTTGTGCAACAACAGATTTGAGTGCCTCCTCGGAAGGGGTTGTGGCGTGGTCTCGCAGCAGGGCGAGGTCGACGACTGGGACTTGACCGCCCGAGTCGACGGAGTAGTCGTTGTGCTTTCGCTTGGGCCGGTGCTCGGGGTCCAGCACGAACGCCGGGTCTATTTGCAAATCGGCCAAGGGCTTCTGCTGCTGCTGCACCGCCACTGCCCCTTCTACACCCATGTTGGCACTCCCAGCGTCTGGTTCGAGATTCCTCACTGTCTCGTGTATTCCTTCCTCCCTGTTCGTTTTCTTCCGAGCTTGAAGATCTTGTGGAATTGCGAAAGAGCAGTGGTGAGTATCCAAGGCTCGTTGGCGCAATTGGAGTACTCTTCTTCTTCGATCTCTCAGTACAGTATTGACGATCTCAGGGGAAGGTCTCTGAATCGTTCTACTGAGGGATCGAGAGACCAGAATGATGTTGATATGCAAGAGAATTGTGGAGGTGTTGAGGAAACTCCTGGCTCTCATGAAAAAACGATTCTGTCGTAGTGAGTCGTGAGGGACGTCGGGTGAGTAGTTGGGGTGAATTGTGAATGTGGCTGTGATTCCAGGCACATTCATTGGACGTGAGTGGCGGTGGCGACCCTCGGATCCTTCGTTGTCTCTTGCGTACCAGTACACTAATAATTATATTTAATGTTGGTAAGAGTAATTACGAAGTGTAACACTGAATGTCAACATGAGCACTAACTATTAAGTAAACTTTCACCAAAAACGTAAAATTAGCACCGAGATAGAGATAGTTCATCATGCACTATGCACTAAAGTACTATTCAACATGAACACTAATTGTTAACTAAATGATAATTGGAGAGAGTTACATGATAGGGTAAAAAACACTATAGGTATAAACAAGGGTATGTTTACACTTGGTGTTAGGAGGGGTATTAGCAATATAAATGCAGTCTAAAGGTATGTCCAAATGCATCTAATTTTCCTTTGCTACTACCACTCTTAATACCAAGTGTGAACATACAGCCCTTACTCAATTGTAGCTAGAAAACACAAACCTTGAGGGTTTGATTAATCTGCTAGCTTGTTCAAATCCAAGAGCATTTTTGTTTGTTTCTTTGTTAATTGAACAAAGATGCGCAATTGGGACTTGATGGCTAGCAGATTTGTGGTGAAGCTAAAGTGGTGGACTTTCATCACTTGTCTTTTGAGATACTCTCTCCTATTCTTGCTCCAAGGCAATGGTGGAACTTTTAGAAATTGAACAAGCCCTCAATCATGAATGCGCATTTGACACTTGCTTTAGGCAACTTGCGGTTACAAAGGTGTAAATGCTCTAAGCTCCTTTTTCCTCAAGATCACAATGAGTAAGCAATATGAACTTAGGGCCTCTTCATACTATGGCCAACCAAGTCAAGAGGTCGTGGGATTGAGTGGCCAAACTCAGTTGAGAAGCCAAAGAAATGAGCTCAAAATAGGCAATAAAATATTGTTTTTGACACCTTTGACCACCCTTGGTGTGAAGCCTCCAATGGCCAAGTCCAAAGGCCAAAATCTTGGCAATTAGCTTCCACAGCCTCTCAACTTGAATGGCCATAGTATAAAGCCTCCAAAGGTCAAGCCCAAAGCCCAAAGTCATAACATTTATTAGGCCTTCCAAATCTAACGGCCAAGATCTTGTCGGCTTTTGATTATTTTATTAAAAAAAAGTGACAGCCTCTCAACCATACCAGTAGTTTGGGTCTCCATTTTTGCTTGACCCAAACTTTTCTTGAGAAACCGTTGTTTTAGATGAAAGGTGATGTCATGGGGGTGAGGGACTTTGGCCTCTAGTCTGTGTGAAGGGTCAAGAGACCAAACTCTTGGTTTCTTGAAACATGATTGGTGAAAATCAACAACCTCTTGACCTTCAGCCATAGTGTGAAGCGGCCCTTATTGAGGATTTGCACCAAAATGGGAAACAATGACAACAATCAATATGCGCATGTGATGATATGCATACATGGTAGATACATTGCATTGAAGGTAGTCTGGTTTTGACCACTTATTCTAACAAATCTAGGTAGATTTTGACGGCATGAATTAGTAACTGTAAATAATACACATGTCAAATGAAATGGCTAATATTTAAAAGACATCTATTCAAAACTAAGCTAGGCTTTGATTGCATCAATGCACAAGTATAAATAATTGAATCATAATAAACAAATGCAATCTTTACATGCAAAAAGCAGTCCAGAAAGAACTAGCAATTGTCTGGAAAATAAGAAAGAATGCAACTAACATGTTTCTACCTACCTTGTCTTTAAAATTAATATGATGAGGGCCTAATATCCAACTAAGCTAAGCTCCAGACTAAGCTAACCTGTAATTAAGTTGATTTTGCAGAGGATCATATGCTGAAGGGTCACAAATGCCCATCAAAGGTAAAAAGGGCATAAAATAATACACCCTAGGAGAATGCTTGTTTGAGAAGTACTGCTTTTGATGTATGCCAGGCTAGAAATCTAAACAAGTACTAAATTCTGTACACGTTGTCAGTAATTAGTGTTGTGCTCTGTACTTTCGCAGTTGCACAGTAACCAGAAGAACGTCAGCTCCAGGGCAGCTCTCCATTGCTGTGATGAAGTCAAGAGAGTTCAAAGCCTGTGTTTGATTTAATGGCGTACAGCAATTTTTCTCTCAGAGTGCTTGCTCTCTTGTAAGTAGGAAGCTGGAGACATGCACCAGATTGCAAAGTAAGCATATGGCCTTATTGGATCAGAATCAGACCAACTTAGTATTAACATTCCAACTGAGTGGACAAACAGAACCCTGGATCAGAATTCTGCTTTACTTCTGGACAGAAACAGAAGTTTAAAACGTACCTTCAAAGTGTTGTAACAGGTAGAAGCAGATGGTAAACGATCCACATCTTGGCCACCAATCACAGCCCAGACAGACGCCTCACACGCTACCTGAAAGTACAGATCCTCATTTCGAATAAGACTAGTATGGCAAAACATAACATCTTAAGAGTTTGGCTAAAAATGTTAAAGAGAAGGTTCACCTGAACAGCATGCGTGCGCTGTTCAAGTAAAACTCCAAGATATAAAGGAAACGATATTGGCAGCGTAACGAAACAACTCTAGAAATCAATTCTACATGTCCACATAAGAACCAGGTATTTCAGGATGGTTACCTTGTGTATAGTGAAGGCAGGTTGCAGATGTCTAAAGCCTAGAAGAGGTGCTCTCGAACAGCTTGTTACAAATTTTAAGAGAGCACACCTTTCCTCGCCTTCGAGCCCTCTAACCACCTGAGCAAGGCTCACACAGAGTCATCATCCGCAACACTGACGGTAAATGAGGCCAATTCCAATCAAATGTGAGCATGCAAAATGGACATGATATGTCACAAAATTCATTTCTTGTGAAATGGTAGACTACTCACCTCCCAGAACATTTTAATAGATCGACTAGTCTCAGTATAGCCCCCGGTGTAACGAGTGTGTACACGCAAATCATCCACATCAAAATCATGGTCGCCACCTGACAGCAGCTATGCTAGCCCCCAAGGTTTAAGCAACGAAGTCAGCAATGAGATAAGAGAAAATGTTTCCGACAATGGAGCTAAATAGATTGTTGCCCTGAAATCTCTCTAGTCCCATCGAAAGGGCAGCCTCAAAAGAAATTTGTGATGGATGAGTTCTCAGGGAAATAACCAAACATTCTCAGTGTACTATACACGGAACCAGATGTAATAAACAAAGATACGCGAAAAAAATAGAATCTCACCTGGTTGAATTCCTTGGCATTGAAGAGACCAAGCCATTTGGGATCAATAAGATCTGCCATACCTCTCGCAAATGCAGTTATCAAAGGTCTCATCTGCAAGCATTAAACGATCAGCAAAACAGCTACAAAACATCTTCTGAATCAACATACTAAATTCAACATCCAAAAATTGCCAGGAATCGTTTTCTCCAACCTGTCTATTCAGTTTATAGTCGGCAATGGCATGCACATATTGCAGCTTGTTTTCATTTGTCACAGGCATGTCTGCACCACCAGGACGCAGCTCTACGGTAGAATGTTTTCCAAACAGCTCTTCGGTAACAGTAAAGTCCAATGCTAGGTCCCGAGCATCTCCTTCATAATGCTGCAACCACGTAATCAGAAAAGTTGAGAATGTAGTCCTGAAGATGACAAAGACTTGAATCTCCTTGGAAACAGCATAGAACTTTGAGGATTCCCTCACAAATCAATAATTACTGTACACCCCCACCCCCCCCCCACTGACCAGAATTATAGTTTGGAATTAAAATCCAGCTCGAAAGGTAGACAGCAGATCTTAGAAAACTATATTGACAAAGTCATTCCGAAACACCATTTTCTAAGACCACAGAATGTTTGAATCCAGAAGGTCCTAACCGAAAAAAAAGAATAGACTCTCAGTTGGTGCTTCTTGAACATGTAAACCATCAGCTTCCCAGATCATAGAACACAGAAAGAGAGATTCACCTTGAGATAAACAAGGTTTCGATGAAGCTCTGCATCTAAACTTGCAAGCTCGTCGAGGAAACTGTACCGGCCCAAGAGCTTTGAAACAAAGAGCGGGGAGAATGAGTATTCTAAGAGAATCCCCTCATATAAAGCTTTCCCAACTATACGACCTAAAAACTCTAGCATTCGTAACCCATGACCAAGACTTCCAGCAGCCGCGTGAGGAAAGAGCAAACCCTCCTCTGTCGCTGTTTGAACAAAAAGGCCGTACCTGCATACAGGAGTAAAAAATTTAAGAAACTCATGCCTGCAGGATATTATCTTGCTCACGCTTGCAAAACCCTGCACGTTCATAAGAATCGGATCAACACCCTTGTGCTGCATAAAGACTTAATCATTACCACTTACCCAGGATCAAAAGCTGCTTTAGCAAGGTCAGTAAGAAATTCTTTGAACAATCCACCATAATCCAGACCTGCCTCTGCAAGCCCGAGCTCATTGACAAAAGAGACGTTAATACAACACTTTAGTTTGGACCCCAATCCGCTCAGTTGAGCAAATCCATCTTCAACGATATGATCTCGACGCACAGCTATTTCGATGGTTCCGGGCCCTGGACCTAGAGCCTCCCCTCCCATCCTCTTCAGCAGCTTATCACTCCGTACAAATTCACGGAATATCTGTACCCTGTAAGAAGATAAATATACAACTAATTTAACTGAGAAATTTATTGTCCATGTGTGAACCGAGACAGCCATATGATGCGATAAATTTAACGACAGGAAGGGATTGCGAGTTCTGATAATGCCGACATTGTTGTAAGCGCTTCCTTTTCGCGCTTATTTCAAAATAACATTCGTTTATGCTGGAATCATGTAGACTATACGATCAGTAACCAAGAGTTGGACAAGAAAATTACCTTTCTTTAAATGGAAGTACATGAGGAATTGTTGTCAGGATTGCCCCTAGAGCTGGTGCCTGTGATGAGTCACCACTCCTCTCTAGAGCAATTGCGACTTCATGCGCTCGTGCGGCGGCAGCAGTAGGAGGGCGTGTAGCCACAGCTGGAGAAAGCCATAAGTCTGGAGGACAGAAGCTGCGTCGGCAATCCCTTTCATATAAAGACCTTAAACACTTGATTGCAACATCCATAAGAAGAGAATGTCTTCGCTTAAATGAAGAATAAAAACCATAGTAAACCATAGTATTGAGCATGGCCGAAATAACTCTTTGTTGTTCCAATGTGAACGGTTCCTGCGCAACCATAGACATATGTTTATCAATCAGGAAAACCAAACGATGGTAATATGCTGCTCCGAACAAATACAGCAGTAAAATTATGGGCGTGCATTCTATACCTTTGTAGAATTAAAACAACAAACGGTGGACGGAATCGCTAATACTACCAAATGCACACGCTCGACGACCCACTACCTGATGCTCGTAAAATTCTTCATCATCCAATACGACCAGCAGATGGGAATACGCTGCACAAAAAAGCATTAGGACAGGTAACGCATCCTCCGGCACACCTTCTGGACCCTTCTTGACATTCTCCACTTCGATCATTCGATGTAGCAAATCCTCTTCTGACTCCATATCTCTGCAAATCAAAAACATCATTTATCGATCAACAGAGCGAGTTGAACCATCTCAAGGAGTGAATGTCGGTCTTTAGCTTTATAGTTGGTCATGACACTGCAAAAAAATCAGATTTCGTATTTTGCACACAAACCAAGCTAATTTTGCAACCTATCACAAAAACTTTGAAGCCTCATTTCAACAGATACCAATTTAACGGCCCTTGGTCACCAACAGTTCAGTCCAAGAATAAGTGAGGATTAGCAATGTCTCCATCAACTTCACAAATTTGTCCCCAGAAACTGACATCTATCCACGAGACTACAATAAAAACTAGAATTCTATTCAAATGACAAGAACGGTAGAGGGTGCTCGACAATCATAGCTTGATTTTTCCCTTCCACCAAAGTACCTTATTGCTTCCAATATTTCAAGAGGCCTGCTTGATTCACCGCCCCTGCTTGGTCTATTCGACGTCCTCCTAAAGTCCACGGCTCTCATTCCATCACTTGATCTTCGAGGAGGCTCTAAATCAAGGCCACTATTACCTCTATTTGATCCACTACCCCACGTTTCGGTACGTCCATGTGTAGATCTTCTTCCAAGAGCAAAGGCTTGGCTCGTCGTAACCCGAGGGTTGTCCATAGATCTGCTCGTCTCAGCACGATCAGGAACAGATTCCGAGCCCCAAAAGTCATCATCTCCAGATGGTCTGGGTTGGTCAACTGATATTCTTGCAGCACTTAAATTTTGTCGCTCGACTGAAGAGCGCTGCGGGATTAACCTTGCTTGTTCGCCAGACATCCTTCGTTGTAAAATAGGGAATCTTTCAGGCGTCCTCGTTGACGGAACACCTCCAACTGACATTCTTCCAGGAACAAGTTCTTGTCTTTCAGGTGTCCTAGCAGAAACGCTGCTGCCGCCAACAATAACATTATTATCACCAATAAAACACGTTGATCTTGATCTATTTTTCCACCCAAAAGCAGCGGCCCAGCGACTGCCTGTACTCCGCCGCCTCGGAGTGTGCACTTCCTTGTCTGCTAAGAAGGGTTGGATTTTCATCTCTTGAATAGCACTAGGCTCTCCATCAAAGTTTAAATTCACAAGGTGAGCTAGGCCTGGTGAGGTCTGGAGCCAGTCCCAAAGTTGGGGAAGCAGTCCAGGAGTGAAGGCAAGAAGGTTGAGAATCAGTAAAGCGCCTCCAAAGGGGTTTAATACTGAAAAGGCAGGCAGCAAGCTGGAATAAAGTTTTGCAACAGTAGTTAGACTGAGAAGATTCTCTGCAGCACCCTTAGGAGATCGTTTTGCGGCAGCTAAGAACATCATAGGAGCAGAATCATTCAGGGCTGCTTCATTCATTAGTTGAAGAAGATGCCATTGCTGATGCAGGGGTCTTATGCTTTCCACAAGCAACTGAAAGATTACTGTCTCACGAGCTTTTGCAGTCTCATTCCTGAAAGAATCACATAAGTTCGCTTCAGACCACATCATGCTCTACATTAATTACTAGTATACGTTAGAGAGATATGACTAATCAGATCAATCGGTAATTACTAAATCTCGTGATCAGATAAAATCGCCAATGCACATGTACATTAAGTATTAAATTAGACGCTAAAAAACTCCTTTGCTGAGGTGCAGTATTCCATATGAATGCAGGAACACCTTACCCAATCCCAACAGACTTGGCATCTTCATCATCCTTGTCATCTTCGTCCTCACTTGCATTCTTCTCAGCTTTCCTACGTTTCCGTGTAGTTTCGATCCATGGATTCAGATCCTCGAAGAGAAAATTTAAGGCTTTGACATAATCTTGGCAAACCAAACCGTTCACGAACTGGACACTGTCCTTGACAGAATGAGAAGCAAGGCACACGAGATTGGACAACGCCCACGCTGAGAGTGGCACACCTGCTAACTGGGAATCGACTTTTCCTTGTTGAGAGGGAAGTGAGGGTAAAGCAGAGGTAGCTGTGGCTATTCGGAGCAGATTTCTGATCGGCACCTGCATGTGAGAGAATTTTGAGAAGATCAGAGGCGCCCCAAAGACATACCTTCACGGAGAATTTGGTGAGTCATTTGAACAAGGCGCAATAATAGTAAAAGCCGGTGAAAACGACACTGGACCATCCCATACAGGGCATCTCGAAAGGACAGAAGGTCGGATTGCCTACCGTAACTAACAATAAGATCGAGACAACATCATCATTCTACAAGAAAAATGAAGACTAAATAAAAAACATCTAAGGAGATAACACTCAATCAGAGGTACACAATTCCAAGTGATAGAGCTCTGAACATTGCAAAAGGATAAAAATTCAGGGTATGAAAACGCGCACCCCAAACGATTTAAGGCATGGCAATAAAGCTGTAGGATGCCGCAAAGCTGGCAATAGAGGCTGAGGCAAGCGCTGTGGTAGGAAAGGAATAGTAAGAATGTGTGCAGAGAACTGGGCAGCTGCTCTTTTTGCTGCAAAGCTGTAGTCTTTGTTATCTTTCGGAATCTCGGCATCATGTACTTCTTCATTACACTCTGCGAATAGTACGAGCAGCGGTCTCAAGGTGACTGTGATTATGCTCGCAGTAATAATAAACTTGTCCCTCCTTCCGCGTGAACGAGCTTGCTCGTCCTTAATGCCTGGAACGGGAAAATTTGCCAATATATATGACCGAACAGCCAAGAATAGACCAGCACTTCCGCTTGCCAGCCACTCTAGCAGACCCAGCACAACAAGACCTGCCTTCCGCTTCCTGACTTCCTGTCCCGGCTCATCAAAGCACTTCCATGTACTGCTGTCCGTTAATGAAACCATAACTCGCATTGCTAATCCTGCCAAGTTCGAGCCATCCAGTGCCATGTTGCTCTTGTCCGTCCCACTCTGTTCTACTTCACGAAATCCACGTCCCTCTTTTTCAAGGGCAGCACAAGCTAGCCTTAAAATTTGTCTTGCTTGATGCAACCATTTGGACATTTTATCGGGAAATCCAACAGATAAATCACAGTAATTATATTTAATATCTGGCAACAAACATTTCACAGCAATTAACAAAATGACTAAGATTTACTTTTCCAAAATCATTCCACCACCCCATAACTTTGCCCTCTATACATGAACAACCCTTACATACCTACAAAAGAGAAACGTCTGCTTCATGCTGGCAAAAACAAGGAAAACCAAACTACGAGATTGCATTGATAACATCAAGAAGTAATAAAATTTAAAATCAGCTTCTGCTACTTGTCCGACCTTGTACAATGCAACCCAGCGTAACCTGATAGCAAAAATATTGAAAGGAATAAACCACGCTACCTGAATTGTGGATGCTCTGTAACAGCAATCTAAAACAAGTCGCGAGTCGACCAGCATCTTCAGCGCTCTCTTGAGTTTGGTGAGGACTGAAACATCTGGAATGCCTCAAAATCATGAAGAGTGGACGTAACATTTGATTGGAAATTGCGTCAGCAGAAACTGGTGATTGATTTTCACCATGCTGTGATAGAAACTGTTCGTCCCAATCTGCACGTGCTTGAGCGGCAGCCTTTCTAGCAACAGTGCGACCCCTCCAGATTCTCTGCAAACCAGTTACAAAGACTTTAGCGCTCCAACAAGGACTCCAATTCCACCTCGTACGAACAAACAGCCATTCTCGTGTAGCTGCGACATAAGCAGTACCTGAATAACCAAGGCCGAGGAAGCACCCTGCTTAGCAAGAGAACGAATTGCTCTCTCTTGTGCCACCCGGTCAAGCAACTCATCTCGAGTTTGCTCCTTTGCACTGGCGCCTCTCAGCGACACCTGGTTCAATCGTTGAGAAGCAGAGGAATGTCAGGGATCTGTAGCTGAGGCAATCTCTGACATTTATAACTGCGCACAATCTAAAATAGATCAACTGGACAAAGCAGGATAACCTAATAGATAGGTTAACTACTCAGACGTCAAGAACCCTCTCAATGCATTAAAAAGTCCGTCTCTGCACACCTCAGAAGTCGCTCCAGCTTTGGAATTAACTCCGCAACCTTCCGGATAAAATAACAACTACCACCTCACAATGACGACGGCAATAATTTACCAAAGATGGATTGAAAGTGTCTGCAGAATTCGGAGTTACAATTCCTAGGTGCATGTTGAGAAGAGCGGTAAACAAAACATTCACCTGGCGACCTCTTGAAACCTGCTGCATTGTTCCCTTGATCATATCCTCGTTTTCACGCCCGTCATGACTGGAAAGAAACTCAAAACGAACGAATTCCACGGTGTCTGGACAACGAGCCACTTCAATCGCCGTTGAGCAACGAGGAGCCACGGGTGCCGGTTGTTTTCGAAGCAAGGCCAGAGTTCAAAACAAAGAAAGTAGAGATCGGAGATTCGCCGCGAAATCACCGTCGATCCTGAAAAGATTGATCACTATCACTCCACATCTAAACCCTTGCCTGGAGACAAAGAAGACTTTACCAACGACCATCCGCTGTCTTCCAATTAGCGACACAGTCCTCACACCACGAAAAGGTTCCCTTCGCACACAATGATGATACAGCAACTCAAAAAAATCCGACCAGCTGCTGCACAAACATATATTTAATCCCGCCACGCCGATACTCAATAAACTCACGAATGTCACTCTCCAATCATCCAGCGCATCGCATCAAGTCGGTTCAGCCTATCTCATGCTCATACACGCCAAAAGCGCTCCAACAAATCGCCACAAAAAATAGGAACTCCGATGGCCGGATTTCCGATCAATCACTCCGCGCACAGCAATCCATCCGTCTTCTTGTTCTAAAACGGCAACCTCAAATTTACCATCGCACAGAAGCAATCTGTTCAGCGGCAGGTTACTGAAATCTTTCAAAAGTTAAGAACGCCATTTCAAAAAAAAGGCTGAATTGCTTACTACAGGTCATCGAAGCTTCAAAGCAGGCACCTAAATCTCTCAAGCTTCCAAAGACAGGCAGGCTTCCACTCCACTTCCACTTCCCCTTCCACTTAAGCTTAATCCATGCAATCCGAGTTTGAACTCTGAGAGTAAACAAAAGCCTCCAAGCAAGCAAACAAAGTCCTGTACCAAAAAAAATCTGCCGTCTCCTGCAAGCGAGCGAGCTGTGGCGACACTACTACTGACACAAAACAGAGAATGCGAAGAAGCTCCTCGCGCACAAAAAAATGTCAACAACCACAGATGACAGAGCAAAATATTGAAAACGGAAACGGGACAAAGGCACAAAGCGCGATGGCGAGACTGCGAGAGAATGAGACTGGATCGTCTTTTACATTACGTGGAAAGAAATTGCGGTTCTCGAAGATCGAGGAATGGATCCCTACGAACTGTAAAAGACCGCCAGTCTGGAGTTTCTTTTACTCCTCTAATACGGGCTTTCGTCATTAGATCCGGGACCACTAATCGACGGAGGTTAGCCGTGCCAAGGTCGGAAGATCTGACGGCTGCGGTATTACGGAAATGCCTGCAATCCAGTGGCTACCATTTGGGTACTGTATCCGAACTTTTGCTTTCACAATTGGTCTTCTTTCATGTTTTCTGCCCCCCTTGCAGTTTGTTCTTGGGGCCATTACAGCGATGTAAAAAACATTTCTATAGAGTGCTTTTGTAGTTTGAAAAAAGTAATTCAACGTTTGTGGGTGTGTTTTATCAATAGTTTGCTAATTCAAAAAAAAATTGTACACATGTAGTGTGAGCTTCATCCGTAAACGAGTAAGCGTGCTGTTGTGACAAATACAATACAAGGTCTTTTTTTGTATTTGAAATGGATCCACACCTTTACTACATTTAACACACCTTTGTTCCATTTGAAATCAACAGAGAAGTTGAAATAAAAATCAAAGCAACCCTAGTGAGTTATTTGACATTCCAAATTAAAACTTTTTGATGATAGTAAATGTCAGTTGTATAATAGCATGTCTACTACGTCTTAGGGACATTCAAGGATTGAACAACATAACCAACCTTAACCCCTAAATGCCCAAGGCCTTTTTTGAGCTTCTAGAAAATTGCTTTAAGCTGAACAAAAAGCCAACATTTTGATGAATTTTATAAAAAAATTTAAATTGTAACATTACAAATTCAAAGTAAACATGTTAGACATCACATAGGAAAAGAAAACACAAAAATGTCACTTATGGATTGAAAGATTATAATGTTTGATCAAGAGGGTGTTAAAACTATAAAAATGACTTCAAATCTTTCAATCCTCTTTTCACTTATCAAATCTAAAATGTTGATCACATAAAAAAATGAGGTTAAAGGACATAACATACATAACTCCAATCCATTTACGGATTTTCAAAATCTCTTTTACAATTTTTTAAAATGAATTCTGAGTGTGAATTTTTCTCCAAGATCTAGTGTATTTGAGGCTCATTTTCATGAGCTCTCAACACTAAAAAAAGCCAAGATAGCAACGAACACCCGTGCAAAAAATCTTGAATAGAAAATTCACAATCATTAATTTTCAAAATCGGGTTTTTGAAGCTAAAATTAGACTTCACAAATAATAATTCTAAAATAGTAAATACTAAAAATAGTATTGTAGTTAGGTTTTATTGAACTTCAAAATATTGTCGGCACCAAAATGTGGTGCCTTGGGCATTTAGGGGTTAAGGCTCGGATAAAAATCTTTCTTTCTACAAGAGTATCACATACACTAAATTAAGTATTTAGGTTGCCCCACACTAATTTCTCAACATTTCATATTATATAAATACTTATTGACACTACATTGACTTTCATCTGTAATTATCACAATAAATAACACTCAACAACAATAAAGACTTGGCTGCAACAATGACCTTGCAAAAAAACAAACTAATGTTGTAAACCATGTGAATTCCTAAAATTGAGAAAGTTGCAAGAGCCTCCAAGTGGCCCAGCAATGAGGCATGGGGTAACCTATTTGGGCAAGGCAACTAAATTGTTAATGCAACCTATATGCACTATTTGGTGTTCAGTAAGGTAGGAGGTTCAAACTTCGTTAAGGCATTAAAGCCGCTCACCTGTTCAAATGAACTCTTTTAGTACATGGTCTTATTCATAGCCTTTCAGTGATGTACAATACCCTCCAACAAGTCTACGTACCATCCTTTTATGGCATTCAAAAAAGTTGGTATAACAAAGAACATAATTGGCATTTTATCTTCAGATTTTTGTATGTGATCCTCGTGCAATCATGATCAAGCATACCAAATTTCAGATACTAAAAACCAAAATCCTATTTTTGGTAAATTGTTTTGTGTCAAAATCATGGTTTTACAAGAAAGTTGATTAAAAAACATTGGTGATGAATTTTGAGATTTGATTGCACGGATATGTAGGAGACATCATACACACATCTTTCTTTCAAACAAACATTTCCAAAAAGTTTCAAAATTCCTTATGTAGAGATTTTAATGTTAGGGTGATCATGACCAAATCTAGTAAAATACGTGTTTCTTCATGGAAATTAGTTTTTGGCAAAAAAAACATATCATCATGTTTAACCCCTAAACAACACAGCGTGCCACTGCGGCCAAAATAGGGTGTTTTTCCCATATTCAAAGGTGTTGTTGTTTTGGGTTTTGCTTGGAATTTTGAGGGTTGTGTATTGTTGTTCTTCTCCACCTTTTGCGATGTTCAACATGTTTTCTGCGATTGTTTTTCCAACTTTGCGAAGCGTTTGAACATGGAGGTGGGCTAAGACTACGTAGCTAGAGCGAATCTACGACTTTTGGAACCCTGCAGTGGATCATCGAAATGAACACGCTGCCGGAATGCCAAGAGCAAGCGCTTTCATCTCGCTGCTCCAATTCACAATCCGCGCCAAGAAATGCACAAAAAACATGCTTGCGTCATTGCAGAATTACGATACGGCCAAGAATGTGTGGTTCCCTCTGGTCATTTAGGGGTTAAAGATATAAGCATAATCACAATATATGAGTCAAATAACAAAAAAATAATTCCCATGAAGAAATATGTATTTTACTAGATTTGGTCATGATCACCCTAACATTAAAATCTCTACATAAGGAATTTTGAAACTTTTTGGAAATGTTTGTTTGAAAGAAAGATGTGTGTATGATGTCTCCTACATATCCGTGCAATCAAATCTCAAAATTCATCACCAATGTTTTTTAATCAACTTTCTTGTAAAACCATGATTTTGACACAAAACAATTTACCAAAAATAGGATTTTGGTTTTTAGTAACTGAAATTTGGTATGCTTGATCATGATTGCACGAGGATCACATACAAAAATCTGAGGATAAAATGCCAATTATGTTCTTTGTTATACCAACTTTTTTGAATGCCATAAAAGGATGGTACGTAGACTTGTTGGAGGATAATGTACAACGAACAAACATTTGAGGAGATGAGCGGTTTTAGAACCCTATGGTCTTTACACTTCAAAATTTCATAACTAATTTCTTAGAATTCCAAAACATATGAAAAAACTTGGGTTAGATGCCAATTCTTATTGTCTTTCAAGCAAAACTTACTAAAAACTATTTCCAGAAGTTCCACCTCCCTAAAATTCAGGTTCAACCCTTAGATAATCGGTTTATGAGCATCCTACCTTACAAGAATTTTATGTTTGTGTGTCGGTGGCGTTGTGAGAGAATGAACCTGACAGTTGGACAGCACAAACTTCCCTCATTCTAAAGTCAAACTTAACTTGATTTTCAATGCATTGATAAATTTCACATCCCTTAAACCTTTTTCAGTCTTCCATGTTGCAGATTGCTTGATGAAAGCCTGTCAAAAAGTAAACACCAAAATGTCCAAACAATATGTTGCACGAATAGGGGTTTCATATATCTCAAAAAAACAATGAACAAATGGTCGTAAACAAGTTTTTGTTCATCAGTGAATTCGCTATGACAATCTTTCGGAGGTCGGCATGGCTCGTTCATGCCGTGATTTACCCACGTTTTTTGCGAATCTCATTCACGTGAACAAAATTGCTCGTGAGCAGCATATATGAAACCCCCTAATGTATGTACATCTTGGATGTGCTGCAAGATGGGGGAAAATTAGGTGATTAACCCCTAAAGGACCAACTGTCCCCTCGGGGGACAAATGGGAATTTGGGCATGTACTAATGGCTAAACTACTTTGCATGATTTTTTGAAACTTTTATGGAAGATGGGGAATTCAAAGTTCTACATGGGCATCTAATATTTTCTTCATTTTGACATTTATTGAAGAAGTTAAAAATGAATTTTCAGGAAAAGGTTTAGATCAGGCAGCCCAAAAATTTATTAAAATTTGCATTAAAAATAAATAAAAATACAAAATATGTTCTTTAGACTTTTATATACATGAGGAGCTTTGAATCATTCAACTTTGATTGATAAGATGAAAGTTATGAGAAGTTTTTGTTTGTGTGTAGGTATGGTTTCTCTCAAAATCACACCTACCCGCAAACAAAAACTTCTCATAACTTTCATTTTATAAATCAAAATTGAATGATTCAAAGCTCCCCATGTATATATAAGTCTAAAGAGCATAGTTCATATTTTTATTTATTTTTAATGCAATTTTAAAGAATTTTTTGGGTTGCCCAATCTAGACCTTTTCCTGAAAATTCATTTTTAACTTCTTCAATAAATGTCAAAATGAAGAAAATTTTAGATGCCCGTGTAGATTTTTGAATTTATCGTCTTCCATAAAAGTTTCAAAAAATCACACAAAGTAGTTTAGCCATAGGTACATGCCCAAAATCCCATTTGTCTCCCAAAAGGGGGCTTGGTCCTTTAGGGGTTAATTGATGAGGGACCGGTTCATTTGTTCAAAATGCTAAGGTAGGTATACCCATTCTCAACCATGTACCCAATTATGTCATTATGTACCTAGGGTGGCCATTTTAGAATTGCAATGACCACTCTGTGTAATAAAGGAATTGAGCACATGGTTAGGAATGGATATACCTACCTTAGTTCGATATCAAAACTTTATGTAAGGTAAATTGCCAAAATTTCAAACTTGTGAATGAAAACACTACAAGGAAACCATGGTCAAATTTACAAAATGTTGACAAAGATTGTGACCTAATCTATAATGTAGATTAGGTCACAATCTTTGTCAACTTTTTGTAGATTTGGCGATGCTTTCCTTATAGTGAAAGCAAATTAATAGTCAAGAATTACAAATATTGACTAGTTTATCTCAAATTCCTCCTTTAACATTCTCTAAATGTCTTTAACATTCTCTAAATGTCTGTATATTGAATTGTTCAACTTGCATTAGGGCAAGAATCGCCCTTGAAACGGGCCTCAACTTTTTCCTCCTCTTAAGACAAACTTCCATGCTAGTCAAATATTGTAAAACTCAAAAGTAGCAAACAAGTTTATAGTGTATCATTGTTTATCATTTCTACATTTTCCAATTCCAAGGTCAGCATAGAAGTTCACTCTTGGTCACCCCAAAGCCTTGTCCGAAGCTACTGATGAAACTGTCACTTCATCAGTGTTTTGGCATACTTGTTGAACATAGTTGTTCAACATGGTCCATTGAAGAAGCAAAAAGGACACCTTAATCTTGAAGGCCATTAGAAAGTGAACAATTGCTAATCAGATTTGACAACCCTCATTGTCAAAGGGTTAATTACTTTGTTGAGCAAAGTAGCGACTTTGTTAGATGGGATGGAACACATAACTAGATGAAAGTCCATTTTCCCTAATGTATTGAGAAGCGAAACGGATATGGGCTCCCAAATTGAAACCAAAGCTTAACCCCTGAAGGGCCCTTCGGCTATAGATACGGTACCAAATACAATCGCAATCAATATTCAGAAGTTTGAATTAGCTGGAAATTAAGTGTTACAACCATACATATTGAAGGGTTGTATGATGGTGGGTGCATTTTTTTTTTGAAAGTCCTTAGAGCAGCTCAAATACAACTATATATATGGCCATACATACGGCTAGAGATGGCCGATGGGCCGTTTAAGGGTTAACCTAATGTTTAACCCAATGCCAAGATAGATGGTTGTAAAGTGCATATTGTTTCATTGATGGCTAGGGTTGGATGGCCTCCCATTTTGTGGAATCAAAGTGGCAAAATCTGAGCATTTTTACAAACTGGGGTAAAAGTAACAAGCTACCTCTTATTTTGGCATTGTTAAATGATATCCCGTCCAAGATTTTAGACTAAACCAAGTTCAATAATTCCAATTCTGAATTCAAAATTTTCAAATTCAATCCCCAAATGATGATTATCTAAAATCTTACATATTATGGCAAGGGAAAAGCTGAAATTTCCTACACTGCCCAACAAAACGGCATGTCGTCTAACCTCAACCTTTCATTGATTGCCCTCCAACTAAGGTAGGAACACCCATAAGCGTCATTGTCCCCATAATCGTCACCTCTGAAATCTTGAAAAAATTTGTGAAAATGAATAAATGTAATGACAAGGATGTACAACATGTGAACATGAAATCTTAAAAGTGATTATGGTGCAATGGCATTTTGCTCTTTAAAAATTTACAACTTATTCTCACAATATCCAAATAATATATCTAAAATTGCAAACTCATTATTTTTCTATTCCTAATAGGATCCTGTATTTTGCTAGTTGTTTATTAATAGTCATCATATTCAAAACCCTTAGTTTGATGTTTATAGGTGCTCCTACCTTACAGAGATATTTGACTAAATATCCTTTATTTCGCGTTGGTGGGGGCCACAAAACTTAATTGTATGCTCGCTGTTTCCGTGTTTCTGCTGGCCACAAAACATTTTCTCATTTTTGATTTTAGTGGCTCAATATCAAAGGGAAGAGGCTTCTGTATTGAAAAAAAAAAATGAATATAAGGTAGCGACACCCGTAAGCGTTAAACTAAGGATTTGGAGTACAAAAATTAATTGAAGAATTTTGAAAAAATTATTGTCAAGGTAGCGAGAGGAAACCAAAAATATGGGCATCAATTTCAAAGTTTCAATTGTAAGCATATGTTCATAAAGATTTTTCAAAGTCCAAAATCACTGAAAACGTAATTGTGTGGAGGAGGTCTTAAAAACACCATTCATTGAAGTTTTTAATGTGTTCATACTCTCATAATATTAACTTGAGGAGTTCTTAGCCCTTGTGCGTCTCAGCGATGGGTTCCTGTCAATAGTGATTTCAATGGCTAGTTTGAGGAATTGGATCTAATTTTTTGATCTTGTCCTAAACCACAATTATGAAGGCATTTAAGTTGTCCATGTCAATGGAGTAATGGCGAGGAAAGCCAAATGTTGTACAAGTGCTGCACAAGATTTGATTGGGTGAAACACCATATGGGGCGTGGTGGCAAGCAGCTTTCTACATGCTGCAACCGGTCAATAGCCCTGGCAAGCTTCATTGTGTAAACTTTGTGGTAGCGAGAAAGTTGTTGGTAAGGGTTCAAGCATATTCTAGACCCTTATTATGGCAACTATCACCGACTCTGCCGGTTATTGTTTTCCGTGCAATAGCGATTTGAAGCCCTAAAACTTGACATAAAGAGAAGTACAATCTTCAATAACATAGAATTGTGTGCATGTACATCTAATCTTGCTGCTCACAAAATTTAAGATAAATCAGGGGCTTATAGAATTTTGTAAAAATCATCAGATAGCAACTACATACCAAAAAGTTGGGATTTTGTCATCACATGTTGTTTGATCAAATGTTATAATCTCCCATCTCCCAAGGTCAATTGTTCTCAAAATTTGCAAGCCATTTTCTAAGTAGGTGTTCCACTATTTTCAATGGTCACTTTTTGTGGATCATCCAATTGATTGATATATGATGCATCAAAGTTGTCGGTCTCCAAAATCCCTGATTTTGGTGAAAACAGCCTAGGCGCTCAATGGTTAAATAGTGAGATAGGGCACTCAAAACAGTCATGCCAATCACCCAAAACCACCACTTTGTCATCCATGACCAATTTTTTTTGTATCTATCAATCTCTAACACAGTCTCTAAAACACATCTAGTGCGTAGACAAGATCAATATGGACGCTCACAGAGAGGAGCGTTGCTACCTTATAGACTGTGAGGAAGTTCAAGTAGGACAGTAACCAAAAAAGGGAGCTAGTGCAACAAGGACATAGCCTCGTTGTGCACATCTTCTAAACTTAAGACCAGTTTCCATGGGGGGCTGGAGGGGTTGAACCTGGACTTCCAGCCTCCAATGCTGTAAAAATCAAAATACATCCCTAGAGAATCTAAACCCAAAATCAAAAATTACTTTCTAAACTCTACACATTTTGAACATTTCAGAATTTTTTCTTCATTCTGCCCGGTCTGCCTGGATGGGCCTCCGCTTCTGGCCCCATGGAAACTGGCCCTTAGGTTGGCTATATTTGGGCCAGAGTGCCAGACGCAATACTTTGTTATCAGTTTTGTGTTATGAATCGCGCTCCAGGAGATCGCAATTAAATACAAGACAACAAATTATCGGAAGGCAAAGATTGTGTTCCTCTCCAGCATTGATCTCCGGTTTTGTAATTTGAAGATAAACAGAAATTTTACCAAAAGATTATTTTATGAGATGTTATTGGTTCCCTCCTTATAATTAGGTGTCGTGCCACAAAACAATAGCTGCAGTTTGCCTTGTTTTGGTTAACTTGAGTTGTTGAACGAAGTCATTAGGATTTTAATGAAGGTATGGTTGTAGAAGGTAGGGATTACATTTTCCAACTCTCGTCTCAATTGCAAGGCTTGACTCCGCTTCTGTGCTTGGGTCCTCTTTACACTGGAGGTGAGAAGTTGTGAAGAAAATCCCTCATGAGCTATGGTTTGTGTTTGAAAGGCCAGTCTTTGGAGGTAACAACTTTTGATTGTAATATAAAGTGAGAAGGGGTTTTTAAATTAATTAATTAAATTTTTAGCATAACTTTATACAAAAAACTAAAATGATTGATTGTGAGGACTTTGGCCAAATGGTCTTTGGAATTATAGTCAAGCCCACCTCTTTAGGTAGGCTTGATTATAATTTTGGAGACCCAAAAATTGTGCACTTTTATTGTCACGGAAGAAAAAAGTGATATCCACCTCATTTTTTCTTTGTTTTTGTCCTTTGAAAAAAAATGTAATACAAAGTGACATTATTTGGTCTTAACAATTTTTGTAATTTTCATTGGCTAAAATTTTGCTCTCCATGGCTTCTCAACTCTAGTGTAAAGGGGACCTTAGAGCATTATTTGCTCATGTGATTTCAAATGTGATTCCCTTGAGTCAACCTTGGCGATTGGATGCCTGAAGCTGTCGCCCATAACCAACTTGCATTGACCTTAAATTTGATGTTACCTTAAATATGGATCGAAACAATTCTCCTCCTTTGTAGTTGCCATGGCCTCCTTTCGTGGACCATAAGCTAAACATTATTTGTAAGAGATACTTTTAGGATACTATAGTACAAGTCGCTTATCGAAAGATTATCAATTCAATTCTAGCTGAATATGATTTAACCCCAAAGGACCATTTTCCCTACGGGAGACCAAATGGATTTAGGGTTTACCTATATTATTGGAATTTTTAACCAATTTTTTTGAATTTTGAATTTTTCAAATAGAATTTTGCAAGGGCTACTTTGTGATACAACTTTTATCAATCTTATGTACGATTCAAAAGATGTGGAGGAACATAGAGGAATTTTAGTTGGAGGGGCAAGGCATGCATATCATTTTTTGTTGATTGTTTTTAAGGGCAACCAATGAAGGCATGACCTTTCAACAAAGTTTGTCCAAAACAACATCGTACCAAAAAAATATGTTTTTGTTTTAAATAAGTACATTATCCTTTAGCTTGCTATAACTAGAGGTTTAGTTTTTTTTTTTTTTTTTCCTTTTTTTGTGGTTGTCAATAAAACTAAAATCTTCCAATCCACTGCTTAGATTTTTTTTAATTATCTTTAATAAAAATGTCAAACCTATAATATTGTTCTTAAGATCAATTTACTAGAAATGACAGTTATGAGTATTTTTTGAGAAAAGATGGGCTTGGTCCCTTCGGAGTTAAATAAAATTTAATCTTGATTAGGCTCAGGGCATGGTACTAATATAGTGGATTCACAAGGATGTAGTATTTGAAGGACAAAACATACCCTCATCTAGTCACAGTGCATTTTTTTCTTACAATGATACTTACATTCTGTAAACTCAATATTTTCTCCATGATGTGATAAACTACATTGTAGATCCGTTTCCAATTTTGACAATTATACAAATAAAAATGAAATTTATCTTAAAGGAAAGTCTTCGTCAGTAAAAAACAGCCTACTCGGCCCCCAACTTTAGTTAGTAAATTCTACAGTCTTCCAAAAGAATGGGTCAATTTAGTCAGGCGAATTCCCTCCCATCTTCTTTATCATTATCTTTATCTTTTATGAGACTTGTTTTCTATTCTAGTATGAGCTTTTTCTATTTATCATTCACGATCTGCAGTCAAGCTGACAGAAACCAACCTCAATTTCTAATAAGGCAGCAATTGTGCCATCCAACTGTACAAAAAGTGCTCATAGAAAGCAGTTTATCATCCGCACAGAATATCTTTTCTCAGTAATCTCTACTTTTTTTTTAATTTTTAGTTTGGTTAGCAATGCTCAATTTTCAAGCTCAGAGCATCTTCCAGCTTTGCACTTCAAACTTGACACTCCAAGGGGTTATATCTATTTTTGAAGAGCCCTCAAAATTCTTGTTCTTCACCTTTGCACTTTAAGCATGTTCAATAAATAGTCATTTGATCATTCACCAAGGGAAATATAGGATAAAGGTCACTAAACCTAAGGTAGATAGTGTTTTGAAGGGCCTTTGCTTGATAAACTAAGATGGAGTGTCATGAGAATATTTTGAGGAGCAAGCACTTATCACCCACGCTTGAAGTGTTAGACCCTTGCAAGGCAACCCTTGGAGATGCTCTTACTAAGGTAGCAGCACCCATAAGCATCAAACTAAGGATTTTGGAGTGGAAATCAATTGATGAACTTTGAAAAAAACATTGTCAAGTTAGTAAGAGGAAACCAAAAATATTGGTATCAAATATCAAAGTTTCAATTGCAAGTAGTTGTTCACAAAGATTTTTTAAAGTCCAAAATCACTAAATTTATATGGTTGTGTGCAAGAAATGCTAAAAACAATGCTTGTTGATTTTTGAATAGTGAGGTGGGACACTCAAAATTATCATGTTAGTTACCCAAAACCCCCCACTTTGTTACCCATAACCATCACTTTGTCACCCACAACCATTTATTTTTGGGAAAATATCAAAAATGCCCCTCATTTATTTCAAAATATCAAATATACCCCTATATTATTTGAAATAACAATTACACCCTTGACTTTGTGGAAGAATATCAAATATACCCCTAACTTTTTGAAAGAATATCAAATATACCTTTGCTACCTCTGAATTTTTTTCAAGTACCCCTTGTTTCTTGCGCCTATCCACAGCAAATGTTTTTTTTACTGCTATAACAAATTAACATTCAAAAACTAAATGCAATTTGCAGATTCTCTCACCTCTTTTGAGAAAGAATTCTTGCGCTTGCAGGGACCCTAGCTCTCTTACAATTATCACCAAGCCATGGTCTAACAACTTGCAAATAGCATCATGCATTCAAATGCCAATTATCTCGATAAAAATCGGTCACTTGGATGTTTTTGGTATTTCGCTTGTTCACCTTTGTGAGCAATAGGCGTACTGGTCACTTGGGTATTTTTGGTGTTTCAAACAATCCTTGAGATTTGAAATTTAGAAATAATAGGAACATCGAAACAACAAAAATAGTAGGACAAATATTTGCAATGGAGAGGCGCAAGAAACAAGGGGTACTTACAAAATTTTCAAAGGTAGCAAGGGTATATTTGATATTCTTCCAAAAAGTCAGGGATATATTTGATATTCTTTCACAGAGCCAAGGGTATATTTGATATTTCAGATAATATAGGGATATATTTGATATTTTGAAAAAATTGAGGGACATTTTTTATATTTTCCCTGTATTTTTGTATTTGTCAATGCCAATGCCAAGTGACTCCCGTGGAGGACATGACAGAGACGGGTGTTGCTACCTTATATTCAAGTTTTTCTGGCCTAAAAAGGACACTTTGGGAAGAAATTTTTGATGGTTCAATCAATCACTTTGTGAATGTTGCTTTTTTGAGGAAAATAATCAAAGTGTTTTGTTTTCTTTGTCTAACCATGGGAAGACACAAACGGTATTTTAATTATTGTCCTACTTCGAATCATTTTCTGCGCAAAATGATTAATTTTAGAATTTTGTGTTCTTTTGCATACTAGTTGGTATCATTTTCATTTGATGTAGTCTATCTTGAACTACAATCAATATGGCAAAAGTGCGATAATTGATTTTTGTGAATTTTCAAACAAAAATTCTTCAAATTTGGTTTGATTGCATCTCTCAATAGTTATTGAAACCCTTATGTTTGAATAGCAATAGAAAATACACTAAACACATATTTAAGCACTAAAACACGGTTCATTATTATTGGTGCATAATCACACACCTAAAGTCTTTATTTGTCTAACCCAATGCCAATGGCTTCATTCAGTTCTTCTTAATTATATGAATATGCGGATGCTGTCTCTCCTTCTTCATTGATATGATCATTGAATTTCGAGACATAAGAATTGCAAAATGTTGTTCATTAGTCTTGGATTCTATCACTAGATTCCAATCTAGTTAAGTAATCATAAAATATGCATGTTTTTGTTGAGGACCTTGAGATTGAACATCATGATAGAGAAAAATTACCCAATAAATAAGAGGGTAAAAAGAACTCTACTATATTTCCCTCTAATCTCAAAATTTCCTCATAGTGATAATAATCTATAATCTTTGGCAAAAGTGAAGATACCTCTTGTTATAGTTGAATTTAGTATAACATGCTAGCTTAGCATACATGTAGCTAATGTAAAAATAATTAAGTTTTTATATGTGGTTAGAATGGACAAATATGACATATTGAGTTTATTGTGATTTATCTAGGTCTTTATGTGCTTTCTACATCTCAGATTATTATTTATGAATTTTGGATAGTCCAAACTTAGTTAAATATTACATTGCTAGAAATTTGATACAACCTTGGTACCTTTTTCTAAAGTATTGAAATTTTGGTTTACGTTCAAACCAGGCAGAATTTCACATGTGTTGGTATTGATATAATATATAAGGGAATTGATATGTGTACCACACCCTTTAAACTATTGTACCATACCTATGGGAAAATTTTAGATTTTTACCTTCAAAAAGCTGAATTTGAGAATTTGGAATTCTGATTTGGACTTAGAGATCATGATTTAGTCTAGAATCACAAAAAAGTTGCAATTTAACAACACCCAATGAAAAAATACAGCTAGGGAGAAAAGTCATTTTACTTTTGTTTGTAAAAAAGATAAGCTTTTTCATTGAGTGTTGTTGAATTGCAACTTTTTTTGCCGTTCCAGATTAAATCATTGTCTCTAAGTCCAAATCTGAATTCCAAATTCTCAAATTCAGCTTTTCTATGGTAGAAATCTAAAATTCACCCCAAGGGTGTGGTATAGTAGTTCAAAGGGTGTGGTACACATATCAATTCCCAATATATAAATTAATAAGTAGATTAATTAAAGTGCACAAAAGTGTGACTCGTAAAAAGAAAGAAATTGGCAAGGTGCATCTAGGTGTGACTAATTGATAAAAACAAAATTGGCAAATATCATTGACATTATTTAGAAAGTATGTTTGAAAACACCACAGTGAATGAGAAGTTAGACAAGCTTAACTCTTAAACGTCCATAGGGCATAGTATATACGTTGACGTATAATTGTCATTAGCTACCAATAAGAAATTTTAATTTGGGATCTCAAGTAGCTCTCTAGAAGCGCACTGATCTATTCTCCAACTTCTTTGTTGATCTCAAACGTAGTAGAGGTGTGAATCCATTCCAAATACAAGAAAAATATCCCATATTGTACTGGTCAGAGCGGCACTCTCAGACATTTAGGGATAATTGAAGGTGACTTGCAATAAAAGGTCATTGTTATTGTATGACATGCTGAAACAAAAATTGAATATCACAATTTAGTTCCTAATAGGGTTTGTAGTATACCCTTGGAAAGATATCATTTAAAGCTTTGCAAGGGTGTATCACATACATCCAATTTCAATAAAACTCCACCCACAAGAAGAAAGTCTAGGGGCAACATATTGAGTCAACATATTTGAGGCATCAACACACTTTAGCTTTACTTATCAACAAGAAAATTTTCCTCTTTCCCTTCCTATTTCAAGATAGAAATTCAACAAAATTTTAGTTTGACAATATAGGAATATATTTTTATCAATGTGGAAAATGTCTTGGCTATTTAACAATTTGGCTTCCACACATGGAAGTTTGTCCTTTAGGGCAGCTTTACACTACAAGTAAAGGCTAAGGGTAGGTTCACATTTGGTTTTAGGAGGGATATTAGCAATATGAATGTAGTATAAAGGTGTGTCCAAATGCATCTAATTTTCCTTGGCTATTACCACTCTTAACCCCTAGAGGACTAAGCAGCACTTTGCGACCAGTACAATATGAAGTATTCTTCTTGTATTTGGAGTGCATCCACACCTTTATTACATATGAGATCAACAAAGAAGTTAGAATATAGATCAATGTTATTCTAATGAGGTAGTCAAGATCCAAAATTAAAACTTTTTGTTGGTAGCATAATGCCAGTTATACAGTAGCGTACATATTATGCATTATAGTAGCTCACTCCTTTAACCCCTCAGCGCTCAATCGCTCATTATCTGGTTGAAGCCCAATTTTTGCAAGGTGCTTCACGTGAAGCAAAAAAAATTTCAAAAAATTAAAATTAAAATTAAACAAAAATTCAAGTCTACTTTCCAACCCAACTCGAATCATGTCAATCCAAGTTAAACTCCATCAAAGAGAATTTTTCAAAGACAAACACTTTAATATTTGCTAGTGTTATAAAATTTACTATTTTGGGAAACTAATGATATTCACTCCTTTGAAAAGATTTCATTTTTGAAATTTACAATAGAATGTTTGTTCTTTACCAATCATACCAAATTTTAAAATCTATGAATAAAATTTGTAATTTTGGTGAAAATGAAATGGTAAATGCTTATAAATTCATTAAATACAAATCCAAAACTTATTTTGAATGTTTGACTGTATGGATAATTACCAAACATCATGATTCTTGTTTTCTCTTTTGAAACAAACTTCATCAAAGTTACATAAATATCATTTTATAATGCATCTATGTTTTGCCGTTATCTCCTTGGATGTTTAGGGGTTAAGGGCACCAAGTGTGAATATACCCTAAAGCAATTGACTCCCCAATTTTTGGTTCTTGTTGATTTCTATTCTAAAAATAGCCTCAAGGACTTTATACTAAGAATCAAGGCCAAAGTTTCAAAATATATTTTAACATTTAACCCTTTAGTGCCAAGTTGACTACTTTTGGATGTTAAAGACGTTACTTCAGAAAGTTCAATTTTCTTTTACTTTCGGCTTTAGAATATCTTTTACTTTAAATTTTTTTCACTTTAGATCAGAGTATATATAGAAGTCAAGGCTGAAGTGTTATTCAAACTCAACAAACTATCACAGATATAGAAATAAAAAGATAATCGATAATAACTAGGAATGAACTTGGATTCAAAGATGAGGAAACAAATACTTTGGAATGTTCTGTTTTCTTTTACTTTCTATTTTATTATATCTTTTACTTTAGATTTTTTTTACTTTAGATCAGAGTATATATAGAAGTCAAGGATGAAGTATTATTCAGACTCAACAAGACATCTCTTAGAGTCATCACTCACCTCCTTTGATAATTATTACTTTATCTTTGAATCCAAGTTCACTCGCTAGATGACTATTGAGGAAAGTCATTTTTTGTAACTTCCAGTTTATTGATGGATTGTATTCTTCTAACTATAAAAGACCAAGAATAATTTGCTTTGACGGGGTTTTGATGACATTAAAAATAATTTAGCTATTATAGCCTTCAAATGTCACATCTAAAAGCATTATTTCATGTGTGATACTGCTAGAAGACAAAGATTGTCCATCTATCACTTCTATATTGACGGGTGAAATTTCTGAACTAAAGAAAGTTTGTGACTTTTAACAAATTTTCATCCAAAAAACAAGCACATGCTCATGAATCTAATAGAGCAGTGGTTTCAAGTTTTTGAAAACCAACGAATAAAAGAATAATAAAACAAAAAGCAGGATGAGCAGAAATGGAGGAACCTAAGTGTTATTGTAAAATTGCATTATCCAGCCGTACGGTTCCTATTGTGCCTGAATATCTTTGTTTTCTTGGACAATGGCATCTTTGATCTTAACAATATGTTGACTCGGCTTCTTTGAGCAATTGAGAACTCTGTGACCTTCATCGCCACAATACAAGCATAGTCCCTCCTCCATGCGACGTTTTTTTCTTTTTTAGAGTGAGATGCTAGACACGTATTGCGTCGATTTGCATGTATGTAGTCTTTAAATGCGAAATTGAACTACTTGCCAATATAGATGAGGTATAACGAGTCATTTGTTTTTTTTATGGAATCTGGTCTTGACGGCGTTGGAAAAGTCGGTTGTCGCATTTAACCGCTTGACTAATTGCCTCATTCAATGTTTGTGGATTAGAAAATGATAAAAATAAATCTTTTACAAAATCTTTCAATCCGCAATAGAATTGGCTCATGAGGGCTGCTTCATCCCAATTGATATTGCACGCAAGTTGTCAAAATTCCGAGACGCAAGTCGATGCAGAGCATATCTTTTGGTTTAAAGACCGAATTTTTGTAGTTGCACAACGAATTTTATCATGTTCACCAAACGCTTCTGCAAAGGTTTCAAAAAATTTATTAAAGTTACTTAATATAGGTGAGCCTTTCTTAAACAAAAGAGCAAACTATTATAGAGCTTGTCTTATAAGTAATATTCCAACCAATCCAATTTGTGATTTTTGTATTGAATAACGTCGCAATTGTAAGACAATTATCAATCGAATCTGATTGACAAATCCTCAAAACTTGGAGCGCGTGCTATCAAATTTTTTAGGAAGATTAACATGAAGTTTTTTTTGTTGTAGTGGTGATGATATATCTTGTCAAACCACAAGTAGAGTTCCTCTCTCTAAATTGGTAGAAAGTTGGTTCTGTTGAAGACCACACCAATAACTCCTTCAATCATTGTGGTCCGATTTAATAATGTGGTAATAGCGTTGAGGATGGTTTTTAATTTAGATTCTACAGCTTTGAGCATGATAAAATCTTGAAGTTTAGCCATATTAGGAGATTGAAAAATGACAGAGTTTAAAAAATAAAATAAAATATTAGTTTAGAGGGAGTAAACCGCAACCTCTAATCTTAAAACCTTTAGTTACAGGAGATGTCTGCAACTTTTACAAGAAGATTAAGATACAAATATTGTAATAAATGAGATATCAGATTTCTCTTGAAAAACCTATTGAGAAACATGTTAGCAAACAAACAAACAAACCGCAAGTGAAGAATCCCATGTTCATTAGAGCAAAGGCATTTATAAAAATGGTCAAATAAGATACATCATTTTTTATCTATGCGGCTCTAATTAATAAAGAAAAAATCACAATAGCTAGTATCTCGGAGCAGTATAAAGATTTAAAAAAAAAATGCCAATATACTATCGGAACACCGACCATATGATCGTACTATAGTCTTGGAGAAAGGAGCACAACCTCTTTTTGCTCTAATGTATAACCTATCACAAATTGAGTTGGCGGAACTACAGAATTACAATAATGAGAATTTACCCAAAAATTTCATTTGTCACTCCAAATTGCATACTGAAGCGCTTATTCTACATGTGAAAAAAAATGATGGCTCTTTACAAATGTGCGAGGATTATCGAAGTCTCAATAAGGTGACAAAGAAGAACTGCTATCCATTACTTTTTATCTTTAGATTTTTAGATCAAATCAAAAGTGCAAAGATCTTTACCAAAATCGACCTACACGTAGCTTACACTCTTGTACAGATATAAGAGAGAGATATATATAAGATGGCATTTCGTAAAACATATGGTCATTTTAAATATAATGTTATGCTTTTTAGTCTTATAAATGCCCTAGCAGTCTTTCAATACATGATGAATGATATCTTTTTAGAGCATCTTGACAATTTTATTGTTATTTACTTAGATGGCATTTTAGTATTTTCTAAAAATAAAGAAGATTATACAAAATACATTCGTTTGATCCTTAAAAAATTACGCAAACAAAGACTTTACTTTAAACCAAGAAAGTGTTTATTTCACCAAATTAAGATGGAGTTTTTGGGATTCATTGCGACCACAAAAAGTTTAAAAATGCATCTTAAGAAGATGAAAACTATCTTGTTTTGGAAAGTTCCGAAGACTATTAGAGACGTACAATGTTTTCATGGTTTTACTAATTTTTATTGGATCTTCGTCTAGGGGTATTCTCAAGTTGCTGCTCCGCTCACTTGGTTGACAATGAAGGACAAGCTCAAATAGAAACCACTAGCGGAGAAATTTTTTCATGATTTAAAAACTGCATTCACTACGGCTCCAATTTTAGTACATCCAAATTTTTCAATTATATTTTATTTAGAAACCAATACCTCAGATTTTGCTTTGGGGGCTATATTTTCACAATTAGAGAAGACAAAAAACTTCATCCTATTGCTTTCTACTCTCAAAAAATTTTTGCTACCAAAATCAATTATGAGATTTACAATAAAGAATTTTTTGCTATTGTGGATTCCTTTCAAAAATGGTGCCATTTTTTTGAAGGAGCTACGCGTCCGGTGACTGTTTATACAAATCATAAGAATTTGGAGTACTTCATGTTATTTCATGTTTTAAATCAGCATCAAGCTCGATGGAATATGTCTCTATCCCGGTTTGACTTTATTATCACATATAAACTGGAGAAACAACAAGGACTATTTGACGCTTTATCAAAAAGATCATATCTTGCGCCCAATGTTGGAGAAACAGCATTTGATTAACAGCGTAGAACTTTGTTGAAGCCAGAATTATTTTGCCTTTACACTACGTTTATATCATCACTTATAGATGTAGATTTTCTCAACTAAGTGCACGTTGCAAATATTGGAGATCGTATAGCACTCGACATTAAGCGTCGCATTAGTGAAGAAGACAAATTTAAGCTAAATGAAAATTTGTTATAATTTGAAAAACGTTCATTCATCTCAAAAGTTCTAATACAACTTTACGTTTTTCAATTCCGTTATGACTTTCCAACTGCAGGCCATTTTTGATACAGCAAGACTTTGAAATTTGTTTCTGGAGATTTTTGGTGGCCTCAAATATGAAAGGATGTGAAAGATTTTGTTACCTCTTGTAACATTTGTTACCTCTTGTAACATTTGTTACTTCTTGTAACATTTATTACCTCTTGTAATATTTGTTCAAGATCCAAGAATCTTCAGCATCGCGCTTATGGACTTTTGCAACTATTGTCCATTCCACGTCGGCCGTGGTTTTTAGTTTTTATAGATTTTATTACGGATTTGCTGCCATCATATTCATTTGATAACATCTTTGTTATGTTGGATTAGTTTACAAAAATGACACACTTTGTCCCTTGCAAGAAGCCTTCATCAAATGAAGATACAACAAGATTATTTCTTGATAATCAGTATTAATATCACAATTTACCGGACGATATTGTATCTAATCGAAGACCCCAATTTATATTAAAGTTTTGGAGACAATTTTTTTTAAATATTGAAGGTGAAGATCAATCACCTTTCAGCTTTTCATCTTTAAATTGATGGTCAAATAATACAGGTTGATCAACTCTTTGAGCAATATTTACAATGTAGTATCAATTATCAGCAAGACAACAAAACAACGTATTTGCTATTAGCAAAGTTTGCATACAACAGTATTTTTTATGCCTCAACTCAACAAACACCATTATTTTCAATTATGGCTATTATTTGAAGCTTAATTTGTTAAGTTCACCAGCAAATAGTAACCCAACAGTTGATGACTTTGCAAAATAATTATCGCAAATTTAAGATATTTTGAAGCTTCAATTACAATCCGCCCAGAATCTTACAAGACAACTGCAGACAAATATCGCAATCAAGCACCTGATTTTCAAATTGGAAATAACATATGGCTTATTTGACAAATTATTAAGATCAAGCAGCCATGTGATAAATTAGACTGCCAAAAATTATGACCATTTGTCATTCTAAAGCAGATTAATCCGGTAACATATCGTTTAGAGCTATCAGCTTTTATGAAAATACATCCAGTTTTTCATTCACATTTTCCAGGAAGAATATAACCGCCACCGTCTAGTGTTGAAATTGAGAACCACAACGAATATGAGGTGGAACAAGTATTAGATTCACGACGATAGTAGGGTAAAGTAGAGTATTTAGTATACTAGAGCAGTTATGATGATATTAACAAACGAACGTGGAAACCAGCCAAAAATCTCGTAAATGCATCGGAAATGCTATAAAAATTTCATGAACTTTATCCGAATAAGCCTAGGGCTCTTCTTAGGATTCATCACTTGAGAAAGAGATAATGTTAGGGACGTTACTTCAAAACATTTCATTTTCTTTTACTTTCAATTTTAGAATATCTTTTATTTTAGATTTCATTTACTTTAGATCAAAGTATATATAAAAGTCAAGGCTGAAGTATTATTCAGACTCGACAACACATCTCTTGGAGCCATTGCTCACCTTTTTTGATATTTGTTTCTTCATCTTTGAATCCAAATTCATTCCTAGTTCTTATTGATTATCTTTCTATTTCTATGTCCGTGACATTGGGTTGATTTTGGTACTCCGTGGTTCTTGTCATCTTTGTTCTATTTAATTTGCATAAACACAGAACGTTGTCGTGATATAATCACGACATGTGGTAAATATATATAAAGTTTGATTATATTGTAATTTGTATAAGGTGTTGTACTTTTTTTCCTTCATCCGCGATTTTGCCCTTGATTAATAAGATTTTCTCGGATAAAGTTTTGATGAGGCAACAACCATACATGAATGTTTGTTAACTATGGTTTATTAGAGTTTACTTTGGTAAAGGGATTCTTTGGACCAATAAAAGAAAATGGTTTTTACCTTAGAGTTACTTTTATTCAAAATTACTCAAAGACTAATAGTAGAGGACTTTAATTTTATATATTCTCTCTTTGGTATATCTAAGTGGAAACCTAATCAAAAAAAGATGAGATGTTCTTCATAAATATATTACATACTCCATGTTTCTACTTTTCTTCTTTTTGCTTTGGTTTTTTATCTTCTTGTAGCTTTAATTTGAGAGCTATATTTTATTTTACGGTATCTTGCCATCTATTGATATGAGATAGGCTACAGCTATAATCCCAAGGATTTCCTGAGGCAAACTCCTCTCTACCCGACAACGTAACGGAGTTGAGGGTTTTGTTTGTGCTCCAATTGAAACAAATTTCAAAGCAAGGCATAAAAAAACATGGTAACCATGCGTGTTTTACATATGAAGCTACGAATATCATATGAGTGTAATAAATGAAATACTAATATAGTACAACCGTGACCTGGCCCCAAAGCCCATATATTGCACCCAAAGTATTTGGTGCTAACTCTCTAATAGTTGTGCAAAATATGCATGGTTTATTTAGAAGTTCTATGTATAGCATATTTCAGCTACAACATTACGTATTCCATGAAATCTTAGGCTCCAAAGGTTTGCAATGCTAAATGTAGGACCTTGTACCTCAAATGACATCCAATGTAGATGATATTGACCAATCGGATTTTGAGGAAACATGTTCCATGCATGTTGTATTCAATTGTATATGTGTGGCCATGTTTGTATTCTTCCAATGCTCAATTTCACAAATCATGCTGTGAAATGCACAGATTGACTTGAGTTTTGTATTCTTTTAGAAGTGCAATAACCTAGAATGGGGCAATAGCCTCTACAATTTTCACCACTATCAAAAGTTTCAATTGCACAATTGACACTAATTAGTTAGAGTGTCTCACGTTTTTGCACAACAATTTTTTTGAATCATCAAGCTTCTCATAATCCTCACTTGGAATCGTTCTAGTAGATCAAACTTTTTTTTTATATATTCATGTTGCCAAAATTTATAGCTTTGATATGTCCGGTCCGATTTGATTTTAGAATCACAAATTTTATCCTGTTTTACAAACCATGTAGTGAAATTTTGAGATGCTCCCGAAATGATTGACGGGCACTAAAGGACAAGATCCGAAATTGCTCCTACTCTCAAAATTTGGGTATTCCAACAATGGGAAACCAATTATTGACCATGGGGCCATTGTCAAAAAAATTAAAATATTGTTATTTGAATATAAAAACATTCTTTTGAAACAATCAACATCATAGGACGGAATAATAATAGCAATGACTCTTGTTTATCTTCTCATTTTTTATCTCTTATCTTCTGAAAATTTCAATTTTTGCTTTAATGATTTCGACTCTTTGACCTTCAGGTTTTTACACACCAAAATATTGATCCCCATTGTAATCACGATATAATGGGTATTTGGGGCCGTTCTTGAATGCATTTGGGCTGAAATTTTGGTTAACCCCTAAAGATTCAAGCCATTTCTTCGAGTGAAAGTCACGATTAACTGCCAATTTGGGGGGAATGAGTAGAAAAGTAAGAAATAAAGTTTCTTTTGCAAATCCAACCATAGGATCTTGCTTTATACTAGAAGAGGTACTTGTGGGAAAAAATCAGGTCATTTTAGATGGAAAAGAGGGAGATATTTACATCTCAAGTGCAAAGAAAAGGTATTTTTCCTTGCTGCTAGTAAAGTTCAGAAGCCTTTAACAACTCTTACATGAAAAAAATTAGTCGACACAAAGTTGAGGTTTATTTTTTCCATGTAGAAATGTGTGGGAGAATTTTCAAATCAATTGGAACTACACAACACATGGGAATAATTTGTAAGTAAAATGAAGTAGAGAATGAGTCAAAACATGAAATTGTTAAAAATTTAATTATGGAAATGAAAAATGCAAATCCCAATAGTGATAATGTTGTGGAAAACAATCTACATCCTTTCGTTTAATTTTTTTTCCAAAATACTGAAAATTGAGTAAAATAAAGGACTTCAAAGTTTATTTTAGAGTAGAGAATCCATAACTGCCTACAAACTAAGACATCTCATAACTTTCATCACATCGATTGAAGTTGAATGATTCAAAGCTTCCCACATGTGAAAAAATCTAAAGAACCAATTTCAGATTTCTATTTATAGAAAATGCAATTTTTAAAGTAGTTTTTGGGCTGCCTGGATTGCCCTCCCTCCCCTGGGCGGCAGAAATTCTTGCATAACTTCTTTGTCAAATGTCAAAATGACCAAAAAGTTAGATGCCTGAGTAGGTTTTGGAATTCCCCACCTTCAATAAAAGTTTAAGAAAATCACAAAAACTAGATTAGCTATAGGTACATGTCCAAAATCCATTTGTCCTTTCGGGGGACAAGCTAGACTTTGGGCATGTACCTATGGCTAACCTACTTTGTGTGATTTTTGAAACTTTTATTGAAGGTGGGATTTCAAATATCTATGTGAGCATCTAATTTTTTCTTCATTCTGACAGTTGATAACGAAGTTATGCATGTATTTGTGGAAATTTGGGGAGGACTGCCCATCTGGGCAGCCCAAAAACTTCTTAATTTTTTTTTTTGAAACACATTTGAAACTGGTTCTTTAGATTTTATTACTCTTGGGAAGCTTTGAATCATTCAACTTCAATCGATGTGATGAAAGTTATGAGATGTCTTAGTTTGTAGGCAGTTATGGATTCTCTACTCTAAAATAAACTTTGAAGTCCTTTATTTTACTCAATTTTCAGTATTTTGGAAAAAAAATTAAACGAAAGGATGTAGATTGTTTTTCACAACATTATCACTATTGGGATTTGCATTTTTCATTTCCATAATTAAATTTTTAACAATTTCATGTTTTGACTCATTCTCTACTTCATTTTACTTACAAATTATTCCCATGTGTTGTGTAGTTCCAATTGATTTGAAAATTCTCCCACACATACCTAACTTGATCTCCTACATGGAAAATAGAGCGCAACTTTGGGTAGAGCAATTTTTTTGTTATAAGAGTGGTGAAAGGCTTCTGAAATTTTTAGGTAGCATGAGAAAAAACTTTTTTTTGCACTTTAGATGTAAATATCTCACTCCTTTGCATTTGGAATGAGCTGATTTTTTTCCCACAAGTACCTCTTCCAATCTAGGGCAAGATCCTATGGTTGGATCTTCCAAAAACAAAACATAAAATCCCTTTTTTCTAAACCTCCTAAAATGGCAATTTTTAGTGATTTTGGCAAAAAAAAGAGCTTGGTCTTTTAGGGGTTAACCCCTAAAGACCCATATCTCCTTTTTTAGAAACATAGCAATTTCAGGCAAGTACTTGTGATTGGAGCTTTTCATATTTTAGGCTGAAATTTTAATAGAATGTGGGGACGAGGTTTTTCTTTCATATGCACTAAATTTCATCACATTTGGAATTATGAGTCAAAAGTTATAGCTTAATATGTTGCTTTTCACGTTTGGCGGGCAACCTGGGCAAATTTTTAAAAAACAGTTTTTTCAAAAACAAAAAATTTAACTTGGTTTAGGAGATTTATGTGAATGTAGGAAGCTTTGAACCATTCCGTTTGGATCGACAAGATGAAAGTTATGTAGATTTTTTGTTTGTGGGCAGTTATGGATTCTCTATTCCAAAATAAACTTTGAAGTCCTTTATTTTACTCAATTTCAACATTTTGAAAAAAAAACAAAACCCAAGAATGAACATTGTTTATGACAACATTATGACCATTGGGATTGGCATTTTTCATTTCCATAATTAAATTCTTAGCGATTTAGTGTTTTGAATCATTCTCTACTTCTTTTTACTTACTAATTTTTTTCCATATTTTATACAACTCCAAATGATTTGAAATGTTTTTGACATGTACTTTACTTAGGTGGAATAAGGAATTTAGAAAAGCACCACCCACATGGCCCTTTTTCCTTAGGAATTTCACTTTCTGAAGGGAAGCTGCCCAATTTTTTACAAGACATTTTTGAATATTCAAACCATTTTAACTTCCAATCCACGAGGTGCAAAACCTTGAAATTTTTTCCACATCTTCTAAAACCATTGTTCTACAAGATCCTACAATCACATTTGCATAAAAATGTTTTTGTTTTCAAATTTGGTTGATACTCTAAAAATGGCAGTTTTGAAGAGTTTTTGATGAAAACTTTGCTTGGTCCTTTAGGGGTTAAAACAGCGCAAAACTTTTATGACTCCTGGTGTAAGCGGCCCCTTGCAAACAAATTTGTTGTTCTGGATATGTCAGAAAAATGGCCAGAACATGATACTGTACCAAGTGTGCCCATGCTGAGTAAGTCACCAATATATGTTCATTAAAAACTCGCGGATGCAGTACAGATGTGTCAATCTGAAGCAGTTTAACTAATGCACGTGCAGAGTAAATTGTTTGATTGATGTAGTTGAACTAGATTACAATAGTTGATGATCGAACTTATTGGAAAATAGAGGTTTTTGTCTCACCTGCTGTTTTACTTAACACCTGAGCGCCCCTCAGGCCAGATTTTAGCCTCCCAAGATCAGATTTTGAAGGAAATGGAGTCCAACTCATGGGTGTACTGTCCTTGAATTGTACTTGGGTTTAGGGTATGGTACTATTTTTCAAGGCATTTGTTTTTGGTGCAAGATTTTCAGGTGTTGACAGCTAGTTAGTGAAAAAAGGGAGGGACAATCTGTGATTTGCAAAAATCTATCAAGGGTGTCAGTTTTTTGCCAAAAAAAATGACATGCTATTCTCATGTTACATAGTGGGCAATGGGGGTATCATCGCTTGTACAGTAACAGGCAAGCATGAATTGCCTGGTGCCTTACCAAAATTCAAAGAACTTTGCATATTAAATAGCGAAATTGGAATTTTGTTGTTTTGAAACATGGAGATTGATTCTTATGCAATCCCAACCAAGCATACCAAATTTTGATTTCAAAAAACCAAAACCCTATTTTTGGTGAGTTATTTTGTATTAAATTCATGATATTACATAAAAATTGATTGAAGAAAATTGGTGATGAATTTTTTAAATTTGATTGCATACATGTGTAGACATCCATATGTACATCCTTCATTCTAACAAGTATTTTCAAGAAATGCTCCTAAATTCCTTTCATAATGATTTCAATGTTGAGATGAACATGTTCAAATTTTGTAAAATAAATACTTTTTTATGATAATCAAATTTTGTTACATGACTCATACACTATGACTAAATTTGTACCGTTGAACATGACAATATGTTTACTCAGCCAAAAGCTACTTTAAAAACAAAAATATCTATTTTTTAAATTTTAGTCCTACCACAATCCACATTGAATTCTTTGTCAATCATAATTTTGTTACTTATAGGTTTTTGTTTTAACACGAAAAAGGTGCATATAGATGTTTCCTACACATCCATGCAATTGAATCTCAAAAATTCATCACCAATTTTCTTCAATCAATTTTCATGTAAAATCATGAATTTAATACAAAATAACTCACCAAAAATAGGGTTTTGAATTTTTGGAATCAAAATTTGGTATGCTCAGTTGGGATTGCATAAGAATCAATCTCTATGATTCAAAACAACAAAATCCCAATTTTACTATGTATTATGTGAAGTTCTTTGAATTGCAGCGAGGCACCAGACAATTCATGCTTGCCTGGTACTGTACAAGCATGCACTAGTAGAAAATTGTGTTGAAGTTAACATAAACTAAATGATGTTTTCATGTTTTTAATGCAAATTTTTGCGTTAGAAGCATGAAAACATCATGTAGTTTATGTTGACTTCAACATAGTTTTCTACTAGTGATGGATTGTGCAAGTCAAGTATGACAATAATATGCTAGAATTTCATTTCATGCAGTTTTAGGTTTAGGTGCAATAATACTGACCACCGACTATGGCTAGTTCCATACTGTGAAGGGTGTTTTGGCATGCGTGGCTTAGACTGGAGAAGGATTTTGCATCTAAACCATCAGGAGCCGAGCCCTTGTGGAGGTCAAAGCCTTACCTGTACCCCCGTTTATTGTCCACCATGTTGTGTGAGCCTTGCAACTTTGGGCCTCTAAAAAAGCACCTTGTGGATGTCAGAACATCACCAAATTTTGTAGCAAGCGAGATACTTGTAAATTGCACCCCCTGCCTAAATTTCATAAAAAGAAGCCTCTTTTAAGACATGAATTTTTGCATCCATAGCCATGAACTCCCTCAAAATTGACTGGTTGCGACATAGACAATTGTACTTTGACTATTATAATCTCCAAAATGGTGCGGTCAAAAGTTTTGCAAATTTTTGGTTGGGTGCATGAAGCACCTTTTTTGCTATTTTAGTGGTGAATCCTCCCCAATCTAAGCTCCCAGCTTGGGGCGTACAATGTTTTCTAGCATGGTCCCCTTGGCCTCATTTTCTCAATTTTAGTGTGGGCACTCGGAGTTAAGGGAATTGTTAAATCCACCACATTTGTTTTTTTGTTTTGTTTGTTGAACTCATTATATTGTATCATGTTTGGGAGTTCTGTAAAGCAATGAAGGGCAAATTCCATATTTATCAAATTCAAAATAGTGTTGTTCTGTAGAAAATTAGTTTACTGAAGGGAATTGCTAAATCCACCCCTCTTTTTGCTTCATCCATCACATGCCCCACTGTATACCCCACCCACACCACAGGTGCCACCCCACATCACAAGCCCCACCTCAGATTCTGAGTTTCTTTTGCAAACTCCTACATTTCTCATTTTCATTTGGCTTTTTAATCCATACACCCAAAAGCAACAAAATTAAATTGGTTTTTAACTAACTGATTTCAATTTCACTCAATTTTTTTTTCACATTTCATTTGGCCAACTTTCAATTGCTTCTCAGCTCTCCCCAATCCCCATTCATTATTTAGAATTTCCTTAAAGGAAAAAAAAAAGTGAATTGATATGGGCACACCTGGGGTTTGATATATGCGCACCCCTTGAGGATAAATTTTAGATTTTTGTCATCAAAAAGCTTAACTTGAAAACTTTGAATTCAGATTTTGGACATAAAGACCTTGATTTTGTCTAAAGCCATGAAGAAAACTACAATTGAATAACACCCAATGAAAAAGCTTAGCTAGGGGGGAAAGTATTACTTTTAGTTTTGTTTGTTTAAAAAAGCTAAGCTTTTTCATTGGGTGATGTTCAATCATAACCTCCTTCATGGCTCTAGACAAAATCAAGGTCACTAAGTCCAAATCTTAATTCAAAGTTTTCAAGTTCAAATTTTTGATGGTAAAAATCTAAAATTTATCCTTGAGAGGTGTGCATATATCAAACATCAGGTGTGCCCATATTAATTCACTTTTTTTTTCTTGAAGGACTTCTAAATAATGAATGGGGATTGGAGAGAGCTGAAAAGCAATTGAAAGTCAGCCAAATGAAATGTGAAAAAATTGAGTGAAACTGAAATGAAGTGGTTAAAATCCAATTTATTTTTTTATTTTCTGGTGAATGGATTAAAAAGCCAGATGAAAATGAGGAATGTAGGAGTTTGCAAAAGAAGCTCAGAATATGGGATGGGACCTTTGATGTGGGGTGGGGCATGTGATGTGGGGTGGGGCTTGTGATGTGGGGTGGAGCTTGTGATGTGGGGTGGGGCATGTGATGTGGGGTGGAGCTTGTGATGTGGGGTGGAGCTTGTGATGTGGGGTGGAGCTTGTGATGTGGGGTGGAGCTTGTGATGTGGGGTGGGGTGTGTGGTGGGGTGTGCGGTGGGGCCTATGTTGTGGGGTGTGCGGTGGGGCCTATGTTGTGGGGTGTGCGATGGGGCCTATGTTGTGGGGTGGAGTGTACGTTGGGGCCTATGGTGTGGGGTGGAGTGTGCGATGGAGCCTGTAGTGGGTTTAGCAAAAAGTGGGGTGGATTTAGCAACTCCCTTATTGAAACATGTTGTGCATGTGTGTGTAACTTTATGTCCCATAACTTTGTCCGCTCTTCTCTTTCTTCCTTCTCTTACTTGGCATAACTTCTTAAGGATGTTGCTTATCAAAATAGTTGGTTGTATTCATTTGAAGACCATTTAGCACTTGAAAGAAGAGAAGTTATAACAAATGCCACAAATTCCTCAAAAAATCATAGTTGACAATTAATATATTTGTGACTTGGCTTGAATGTTACAACTTCAATGGGATTCATGTGTTACCCGAGTGCCCCATCTATATACAACACAAGAGAACATGTACAAAACAATAACATCCTTAAGGGGTTAATTTCCATAACTTTAAGGATATATAATGTTGGAATAAGTACATTTGCCGTCATCATTAAATGGTTGTCCAATAAATATGAAATTTACACTTCTTTTCTTTTTGGAGTACCTAAACTTGGTGGGTTTTGGAGAATTTTGCAGCTACTTTTCTTAAACTGGCATGCAAATTGTGTTGTTAGAACTGTATCAAATTCTACGACTGGTATGGCCTGATTCAACCCAATCACATACACACTCACACCTCTCTAATCTCTTATCATGAATTCTGGGCTTTTTTTTCTTCATGTCTAGATAAAAGGATTTACATTTACCACTGGTAACGTCATATTTGTTAATTTGGGAAAAACAAAGGTACCATTTTGTACTCCACCTCAATCCAAAATAGTCACCTCAAACTAGGTTCAAAAGTATCAGGTTCAGTTTGAGTCACTAAGATTTTTTCCCTCACAGATTCCTCCTCTCAAGTGAGGACAAATATACCAAAGGGGCTTGCTTTGGGGTGATCACCCCAATCTTCCCAAATTTTCAAAAGTCCCAGAATGACCGTTTTGACCCAAATTAAGGAATATCCCGTTTAGTATCATTAGGATTTATTTTGGAACTCTCTTTAGTTGCCAAATATGAGCAGATTAGGTGAATTTTGGTAAGGTTCTCTATAGGCAATTAGTGAACCAATATCCATGCATGGAAGTGTGATTGTTTGTAAAAGAAAAATCAAATAAACATGACCAACATGAAGCATGCTTTGTCAGGGTTCAAGTTGAATGTGGAACCATCAAAATTTGGTACTTGAAAATGACTTGTTATAGAAGCTCTCTCCATATGTGACTTGTTCTAGCTAATACTAAAAAATACAATTTTGTTTCAAAAGAGACCTATAGCATACCTTGAAAAGGTAATGTTGAGAGCTTTCCAAAAACATACTGTGCATGTAACACGGATTTAAAAAATTAGCTTTGGAACTCTATAAAAGATTTTATGACAATGCATTATGGATTTTCACATATTCCAAGTCTTACAAACAACAAGAAAATCCTATTCCTTTACTTTTAAACTTCCTATTCACATAGAAATGATCAACAATTTTTTTAATTTTGCAATGTAAACACATGGAAATCTAGCCTATGCTTGGGTGAACTGGAGTGGAATACACAAAAACCTATGTTGGACTTTATGCTTTGACACCTTATTTGTGAAGCTAGGGTTATTTTTTCACATGCCAAGAAAATGTAAGAGTTTCAAAAAAAATTGTTAGGAGCTTGAATTTGGAAATTTTGGATTTTACATTTGGATTCAAGAACTTGGTTTTGGAATGAAAAGGACCAACTCCAAAATAGAGGTACATTCTTACCTTTACTCCTGTTCATAAAGTAGCAAATTTATTTTACCCTAGTCCCAGAAACAATGTGTCAGGGTCATCAATTCAAAGGTGAGATTTTGTAAAATCCAACTAAAGCCACTATTCACTGCACAAACTCTTTTGCAATAAATAACTTAAAACTATAAAAAGATGAAGAAAAAGAAGAAGAAGTCTAATCACTCTATAGTAGAACTCCTCTAAACTGATATGGTTGGGACCCCAAGAACTATATTAGTTTAAGTAAGCTATTAGTTAATTTTGTGAAAGTGTAAGTGAAGTGACCTTGAGGTTAGTGCCGGGATAGCACCAAGGAGCATTACTACTATTGAATTAATTGCTTTGGTTTATGATTAACGTATAATCTGACATTGAGATTTGTGTCATATATTAGATTATAGTGTTGCAATAGAGCTACAGACTCTAGAAAAAGAGTTGGGAATAGAAAACACAACAAGGACACAAAAGAGATATATCAAAGTATGCAAGGAGAAGAAGTAACAAGTGTTATAATCCAAGTAGGCTTCCCTACTATATACAAGGGAAGATCAAAGATAGAAAGTAAAAGTCCTTCTCTACTATTGGTCCACGGGATCCCTTTACTAAAGTAAACACCATTGAACTCTAGTTAACTATGTGGAGAGTGTATTAATAGAATACTTATCTCAACACTCCTCCTCAATTGACACATAATTTTATGTAGACCTAAACAATAATGTTCTATATGATAATTCCCGTAATCTTGTGAGATATACGGTTGTTGCCTCATTAAAACCTTATCCGGGAAAACCTTGTTAATGATCAAGGATAAAACCATGGATGAAAGAAAAATAGTACTACACCTTCAACAATCCATTCACATGGTAAAACCCAATGGAAAAAATCCATGGAAGGATAGCAAAGGTTCAAGAATATAACTCATCGAGGAATTAACTCATGAAGTAACCTCATCCCAGCCTCTTGCACTAGTCTCTTGTGTGTGTAGGCTGGTAGAGCTTTAGTCAACATATCAGCTATATTGTAGGTTGAATCAATTTTCTTGACCTCAATTTGTCTACCTTGTATAAGATCTTGAGTGAATCAATTATTTGAGGGCAGATATGCTTGGCTCAGTTGGTCTTGATGAATCCAACTCTTACTTGAGCAACGCATGCAACATTGTCTTCAAAGATAACCATTGGTTTGTTGTCTTGGGTGAGCCCACATTGCTCCATGATTACTTTGTGCATATTGCGTAACCACACTGCTTCCCTGGTAGCTTTATGAAAGGCAATTAGCTCCGAATGGTTGGCAAAAGTGCCCTGACAGTCTGCTTCACAGACTTCCATGAGATTAGTGCGTTATTCTAGAGAAAGATGTAGCCGGTCTGGGACTTCCCAAAACTTTCATCAGATTTGAAACTAGCATCAGCATACCTAGTGATTTTTGGGGTTGCACCCTTGGTGTAGTGTAGGCCCAAGTCTTTAGTGCCTCTGAGGTATCGGAATAGATGCTTGACTCCATTCCAGTGACGCACTCCAAGCTTCTAGCTGTGTCTGGCAAGCACACTTGTGGCAAAAGAAATATTTGGACATGTGTATGTAGACAAGTACAAAAGAGCTCTTACGACTACGAGGTACATGTTCTTGTCATAGAACTCCTCTTCCTCCTTGCAAGGATGGTAGGGATCATCAAATGTTCTACTTTGCCCCATCATGGGGGCAGAAAGTGGACTAGCTTGGTCCATATGAAACATTTTCAATAAGGTTTGAGTGTAAGTGGTTTGATGGAGAAATATACTCCCATCAGATAAATAATCCACTTGAAATCCTAGACAAAACATAGTCTTACCTAGCAACTTCATTTTAAATTAAGTGGTAAGTAAGCTCATGGCATACTTACAAGTGTCCAGGGTGCCTACAAGGTTAAGGTCATCCACATATACTGCAATAATAACAAAACCGGTAGTCTCCTTCAAAGTGAAGAGACATAGTAGAATTTGATCATGTTGGAATTTGTGGTGGAGCAAGAAGTCACGTAAGTGCTTATACCACATCCTATCGGCTTGTTTTAGACCATAAAGAGCTTTTTGGAGTTTGAATCCAGAATAGGATCCATGAGTGTTCCTTGGAGGGGTCTCCAAGAGGAAGTCAGGTGGGGGCCTAATGTGTATGTCAGCATCTAAAGGACCATAAAGGTAGGTAGTAACAACATCAAAGAGTTGGATTTCTAAAGAGTATTGTACAGCCATATTTAACAAGTAGCAAAAAGTGCTTGAGTCCATAATAGGAGAATATGTGAAGTTATAATCCACTCCAGGTTTTTGAGTAAATCCTTGGGCAACTAAACGAACTTTATATCAAATGACATGCCCTTGGGCGTTTTGTTTCTTGGTAAAAATGAGTTTGAAACCAACAAGTTTACTAGGGAGGTTAGTGACTAAGGGACCAAAAACACCATGCTTCCTAACGGAAGAATACTCAGCATTCAAGGCTTCTAACTATTGGAGCTAGTCGGAACTTGTTTTGGCGTCATCTAGTGTAACAGGATCAAAACCAGAGGTAGGAATCCACGTGACAAAGGTGAGCACAGAGTTAGTTTTGGCTGGAATACAGATGAAGGATTGATCATGGTTAGAAGGGAATAAGAGATCATTATAAAGATTGAACGGGTCGGTCCGTGGTACTTTGGAAGAAGGTAGGATTGAGTTTGCGTCAAGACTATGCATCTTAGGCAAAACAGTGACTGGTAAAGGACCGATACTTGGGAGTGGGTTGCTAGTGACCCTAGTGGTATTATTGAAACCATCAGGCAATTTATCAGCAAGGGACTTGAACTGCAGAAGCTTAGAAACTTCTGAATCAACAAGAGCAGTTCAAGGATCAGGGTTCAAAGTAAGGGTCTCTGGAGCCCAAAATTCCAAACTTGGACTAAGTTTGGAGGTTGTTATAGATGGAAATTAGGTTTCCTTAAATTGACAATTTTGGAATCGGGCTCTTTGAAGAGTCCCAACTGAGGGAATGACATAGCAAATGATACTAGGGGAATTAAAGCTTACGTATATACCCTCTTGATGGTAACTACCAATTGTCTTCTTATGAGACATTGCTACTAAGACCCAAATATGGCATCCAAAGGTTCTCAAATGAGCAACATTAGGAACTTGTCCTGATGTTAGCTCTAAGGGAGAATGATCATCAAGCAGAGTAGGACGGAACTTAAGGAGAGTAGCTGCATGGAGCACTACATGGCTCCAATAGTTAGAAGGTAGTTTGGCATGTATAAAAAGAGGTCGAGTAATAAGCTGATTTTTTTTAATAAAAGCTTCAGCTAGACCATTTTGAGAGTGCTCATAAGGAACATAATTAGTTAAGGTAATACCCAATGCTATTCAATAGTCCTCAAATTTCTGAGACCCAAATTCCTTAGCGTTGTCCATTCTTAGGGTTTTCACAAGATAATAAGTTTGGAACTTAATTAGCATAACTAATAATTTTGGACATACCATGTTCCTAGTACTCAAGAGTGAGACCTCAAAATGCATTTCAGAAGCATCAACAAGGACAAAAAAGTACCTGAAGGGTCCTGATGGAGGATTGATGGGTCCACAGACATCACCTTGCAGTCTTTGAAGTCTTGGCTATAACTCCGTTGGTAGTTTCCATCGCGATGGCCTCTGGACCAGCTTTTGTTGACAGCAAGCAGCATAGTTGCCCACCTTGTTGGCATCGCTAGGGCAAACTTTATGTTCTGTAAGTATTGGTAGCATATGTTGAAACATCGTGGTTCCGGGATGCCCCAGCCTGCCATGCCACATACCAATCTTGGTTGAGGAAATCACAGAGAAAACAAAGTCCTTGGGATGGTTACTTGTGAATGGACTATCATCAATATGGCTCATAGCACTACTTGAAATCTTCAGTCCATACAAGCCATTGGCTACTGCATGTGCGGTGGCAAGGAAACGCGGCCCTGGTTTGAGCTCTAAGTCTTCTTCACCATTCCTCACCTCTGTGTGGATGTGGATTCCATTAGCTCTGAGATCCCGATAGTTGATCAGATTTTGGGGAGTTTTGGGAGAGTACATTGCATGTGTACACTTGAGGGGGGTCCCTCCAAGCAATACTATAGTTGACTGGCCCTCACAGAATTGGAAATTCTGTCTTCCAGCAATTGTGAGAACATCACAGTTTTGCCAGGCTTTAGTTACGTGGCTGGGAAATGTGAAGTACTTCAGATCTTGCAAGATCGTATAAGTGGTGGCGTTGTCCAACAAGGCAATATCACAATATACCTCAGACTTATCCATGCTCACCATATAATTTTTGGGATCTACACTATCTAGGAATGGAGCATCTAGTGTATGACTTTCCCTATTCCTAGCCTTAAGCTGCTGCAACTCCTGATACATTTTTACAAAGTACTCTGAAGTTCTACAGTCCTTAACTAAGTGGCCGGGCCTACCACAACTATGACAATCACAAGTGCCATGCTGTGACTTAGACTTATCACTCTTAGTATTGCCAAAGTTAAGTTTTTCAAATGACTTATCTTTGGATTTTGAGGCGGAGTGTTGAGGTTGATACTGCTTTGATTGTTGTTCCTCGTGCCACATGGTTTTTGTCCTACCATCTCCATAGTATGCGCTTCCTTTACAGGTTTGGACTCAACATTCTTCAATAAAAGCAGCTGTTGTTTCTCTGCAAGTAAGAGATGAGACATTAACTTTGAATGAGTTTTAAAATTCATATTGCAGTATTGTTGGGCTAAAATAGCAGAAGTGAGAGAAAAGGTAGATAGAGTCTTATCTATGAGTTCCTTCTCTTCAATCTTCTCTCTACAAAGTTGCATTTGGGCTGCTATGCGATGAAGCTCCGCATTGAAAGCCAAGAAATTGAGGAAGTCCATAACCCTCAAATGAATCCAATTACTACAAGCTTGAGGGAGGAAGATAGTCTTTTCATGATGAAACCTAGCCTCCAATTGTTGCCACAGGTTGTATGGGTTGTTCACCTCAATGTATTGCTGGCGGAGGGAGATATCCAGGTGTCTCCTCAGTATGAGGAGTGCCTTCCACTGCGAGGTTGCTGGGAGGTTCTCCGGTGTTGCTGACTTCAATGTAGCATCCAATTCTTCCGCGGAAAGGAATGCCATCACATCAATGCTCCATTCAAGGTAATTGCTTCCATCAGCTTCCAGAGCTTCAAATAGGAGAGGTTGCACCCGTGCATTATTGCCTTTGGTCCTCTTTGGTGCAAGCGCAGCCATGTTGAGAGATAATGTAAAACAAGGCAATAGGCTATATAGAGATATATAGAGCTTCGTGCTGATAACGTGTTGCGATAGAGCTATAGACTCTAGAAAAAGAGTTGGGAATAGAAAACACAACGAGGACACAAAAGAGATGTATCAAAGTATGCAAGGAGAAGAAGTAACAAGTGTTATAATCCAAGTAAGGCTTCCCTACTATATACAAGGAAAGACCAAAGATAGAAAGTAAAAGTCCTTCTCTACTATTGGTCCATGGGATCCCTTTACTAAAGTAAACGCCAGTGAACTCTAGTTAACTATGTGGAGAGTGTATTAATAGAATATATATCTCAACATATAGAGGATATCAATTTAGAGGATACTGGTTTAGAGGAGTTCTACTATAACGTGTTCCAAGAGACTAAATGATTGAGAGATCTCCGAGCGTTGCCGTGCAAGGGTCTAACACATTCCAAGTGTGGGTGATAAGTGCTCCTCACTCCTCAAATTACTCTCATGACATTCTATCATAGTGTGCTAAGCAATGGTCCTTCAATACAGTACCTATCTTAGGTTTAGTGAGGTTTATCCTATATTCTCCTTGGTAAATGTTCAAATGACTATTTATGGGGCACACTTGAAGTGCAAGGGTGGAGAACAAAAAATTGAGGGTTCTTTGAAAATAGAGGTAATCTCTTGAAGTGTCAAGTTTGAAGTGCAAAGAGATGCTTTAACTTGTAGTGATTCAAAATCAAAATAATGTTTTCAAAACTTTGAGCCTTCAAAGAGCCTCTCCAAAGTCTCAAAAAGGATCCCAAAATATGTACTTACTACAACAAACAAACTTCAAATCCCCTATTTCTGCCCACCCTTTCAATTCAATGCAATCATGAGAGTTGTATTGTTGTGCCATCCCAAAGATGTGGATACAATAAAACCATAAATCCAATTTTACTCTATTCATTAGGAGGGATTTGGACCTCTGATAGGCCGCAAGTTTTGGGGAATGGCTAGGTTGGGAACGGCCATTAGAAAAAAATTATAATAATAATATATATATATCTTAAAAAATGATTTTTTAAAATAAAAAATTTAATTAAATATTATTAGCTAACATGACATTGAGGCGACTAGCGGAGACCAATGTCAAACTGCTCAAGTGGCAATGTTCCCAAAGCTCTCTTAGGTTTATGGTTTAGGGGCCCTCCCCTGGGTCCAAATCCCTCCTAATATATAAATGAGTGAAGTACTTGGATGGTAACTAGTGAGTTCATTTACATATTTTAGCACTGTAGTGTCTTTTGTATTGTTTTAGATTATCCATGTGGCTAAGGTCCTTCATACAAGGACTAGATTACCATTTTATCAACATGCTTTTGTGACGTACAATCGGAAAGTCACACAAGGTAGAGACACTTCACACATGCTTTTTAAAGGTCCAAGCTCATTTTTTTGGAAAGTCACTTAAAAATGCTAGTTTTAGTCATTTGATCCCAAGAACAATATTATGTTATACTTATAAACCAGACCGCAAAATCTTCCATTAGAGATATGCAAGAAGCCATAGTGAAATTTTCATGAAGTTTGACCGTATACATTGAGAGACATGAACATATCAAGTTGGTACAAAGAATAATTGATCTCTGCCCCAAACTTTCAAGTCCCTTTCACTGCATATTGTAAACATTTTTTGCATTATGGATGCCAGAGATATTTGTCCAACATGCTCTAGATCATGATACTAAGGCATACTTCCTAAGGTTTTCATGGCTAACAAAGTCTTGGAATACTCCCTTCATGAGTTGGCATTGCAAACATGTGCTTTAAAATCCACTACACCAAAAGGTTTTTTGCAAACCAATTTCTAATGGTGATTTTTGAAAGTTCAAAATCCCAACTATAGGTTTGAAGGTTTTAACCTCATTGACAATCGTAAAAAATTTGAAAAAAAATCAAATATAGCGCTATTGCAATTCAAAAGTTAGTTTATTGATCAAACACAATAATAATTTTATCTAGTACACTATTGCTTTTGGTATATTCCAGTGAAGGATCATGCCTTCATTGGTGGCCCTCGTGAGAAGTTAACATAATTTGGCATGCCCAACTTGCCCCTTGAACAAAAAAAAAGCACATTAAACACCAATAACTTTTACACCATGAATATGATTTCAATAAAAAAATTGCACTCCTACATAGCCCTTGCTGAACTCTGTTTCAGAAATAAGTTTCAAATAAAGTCATTAAAAATCCTCGTAGAAGCATGCCCAAAGTCTATTTTGTCCCTTGTTAGGATAAGGGGCTTGGGCTCAATGTACCTAACCTACATTCAATAAGTTTTAAAAGAGTAATAAATTAAAGAGCTCTTGGGGGCAGGGTTTAAATTGCTAGCGAATGAATGCTGAGTTGTCCACTTGTTATTGAAGAATTTTTGGAAGGAAGGGAAAGCAGTGGACGAATTCTGTCAGAATTCGCCAGCAATTTAAACCCTGCTTGGAGGTTTCAAAATTTTGACTTGGCAAGTCAAGTGGGCATGCTAATTCCATAACGTACCAGTTACTACCCAATTTCGCCTTCATGTAATGCTGGAATACATTCAGTACAACCCAAATGTAGTACACTGCACAGTACGAAAGGGTGAGTTGTAAAGGATATGAATATATATTACAGCACAAACACGAAAGACAACCCTACTCCATGTCGTAGGAATTACTACTGCAATGAGGAGTTTTCGATGAAATCAATTCTCCACTGCGAGGTAAGTTACACTAAATCTCCAGTTTCTGCCCTTCTTACCATAATTCCGGGAGCTTTTTCTGCAGCCATTATTCTACAAACATCCTGTATTCAGCCAGTTTTAGACGCACGAACTCCAGCTATTGCTTTCTATTTATGTACCAAAATAGATGAGTGTATTCAAAACTTTTACCAGACACAATTCCTGTGGTTTCAATATTCATCTAATTCCTTTTAATTATCACCGGTTCATAAGACTGTACACTAACCCTTAACCCCCAAAGGACCAAGCCATTCTTTCTGTGAAAAACATAGAAAACTGCCACTTTTGGGGAAGCAAGTACAATGGTAAGAAAAAAAGTTTTTAACGAGAATCCAACTGTAAGATCTTATACTAGACTACAAGAGGTACACGTGGTGAGAAAATCAGCTCAATTTACACAAAAATGAGTCAGATATTTACATCTAAATTGCGGAAAACGGTTTTTTTGCTATTGCCCAGAAATTTCAGAAGGCTTTGACCACTCTTAGAGCAAAAAAAATTACTCTACACAAAGTTGAGGTTTTTTTTTTCCCATGTAGGAGACCAAGTTCAGTATGTGTGGGAGAATTTTCAAAACAATTGGAACTACACAACACATGGGAAAAAATAGTAAGTAACAAGAAGTAGAGAATGAGTCAAAACACTAAATTGTTAAGAATTTAATTATTAAAATGAAAAATGCAAATCCCAACGGTTATAATGTTGTGATAAACAATCTACATCCTTGAGTTTTATTTTTTTTCCAAAATGTTGAAAATTGAGTAAAATAAAGGACTTTGAATTTTATTTTAGAGTAGAGAATTTAGAACTGCCCGCAAACAAAAACTCCTCATAATTTTCATCTCATCTATCATAGTTGAATGATTCAAAGCTCCCCACGTCTATATAAGTCTAAAGAACCTATTTCAGAATTTTATTCGAAAAAAATGAAAATTTTAAAGAAGTTTTTGGCTGCCCGGGGAGCAGCATTTTCCAAATTTTCATGCAGAACTTCTTCAAAAAATGTCAAAATGAAGAAAAAATTACATTCCACATAGATTTTTGAATTCCTCACCTTCAATAAAAGTTTCAAAAAATCATGCAAAGTAGTTTAGCCATAGGTACATGCCCAAAATCCCATTTGTTCTCCGAAGCAACAATGGTCCTTCAGGGGAGGACCATAGGGCATAATATATACGCTGCTGTATAATTGGCATTTGCTACCAAAAAGAAGTTTTAATTTGGGATCTCAAGTAGCTCACTAGAATGGCTTTGATCTATTCTCCAACGTCTTTGTTGATCTCAAATGTAGTAAAGGTGTGAATCTAGTCCAAATACAAGAAAAACACCTCGCATTCTACTAGTCGCAACGTGTCGCTGTGTCCTTTAGGGGCTAACTACCGGTTTTCCACAAACATAGAACACCATACTAAGTAATTTGGGAAAAAAGGAGGTACCATTTTGTACTCCACTTGAAACCCAAAAAGTTACCTTTAACCAAATTCAAAGGTATCAGATTTAGTTTGAGCCACTAAGATTTTTTCCCTTGCAAATTCCTCCTCTCAAGTGAGGACACGTGTACCAAAAAAATGCTGGAGCTCGGTTCTAGGTGATCACCTAAAACCTTCAAAAGTCCCAACAAGTACCCTTTTCCCTAGATTACTTAATATGGTGTTATAGCTTCTTGCTCCACTCGTAGGACGCACATGCACATATGTAAGTTACTACTATGTTAGTTTACGTGCCAAATGCCATTTTCTGTACCTCGATCAGTCAAGGTCAAGGACAAGTATGGGTGTACAAAATACGGCACAGCACATAAAACTCGGCTTCAGAATTGACAGTGAACCCAGATGTAATTTTCAAAATTAGCTCAAGCGACTACTGTACACAACATTGCTAACTTAAATGTGCTAAAACTTCAAATTTAACACTGCAAACTTCACAGTTTTTACATTACTGTACATTACTTTAGCTACAAGAAAAAATTAGTAAAGCATTTGCTAAACTTGGCCACACTTGTGAACTGGTCAGAAGTCAGAACTGAGGGCGGGTGCACGGACTAGGCGCCTGCCTCGGGAGGCGCCTGCCTCGGGAGGCGCCTGCCTCGGGAGGCGCCTGGAATCGGGAATTCGAGATGCGAGCCCTGCTACAGCAGCTCCGCCGCCTGCGTAGGCTGCACAAGCTAAGCCTAGCTTTTGGCAGAAAAGGTCGGCGTCCGATCGACGCATAAGTTACGATGCGACGGGGTTGTGCACTTGTGCGGGAGCCGGGAGAAGTTGCGAAGTCGATCAATCCATTATTGGCGTGGCAGTGATGTCAGTAAAGTGCTGCTTGAGAGGCGAGCTATGCATGTGAGAGGGCAAATTTGGTTCCATCTGCAGCTGTTGTTGGTTGCTGCGACTTTGCGAGTGCGATTCCGGCCGGGGTGCTCTGCTCTGCTCCGGGGAATAGCGCTCGCTGTTTTTGGCAGTGAAAGAGTTCTAAAATCTAAGTATAACCTCCGTCACCCTCCGAGCAGCAAGTGCTGTGAATGTAGCTACCGTGGAGTCGTGGACCTGTGCAGTGTGCACTAGATCGGAATGTGAGGTGGCGCGATCGAATGACACCATTCCGGCGGGGAATTTATCGGATCCAACATCCAAGCATAACGTTCGGTACCTCCAGTCTAGCTAGTCTTGTACCCCGCTCAAATCCCGGATATCTTTCCCTGCGTACCTGGGTAGCTTGGGTTTGATTTGACTGACAGAGAATCAGAGTGGACACCAATGTACGGGAGGAACCGAACTTTAGTTTGAGTTTATTTTGACAATTGTTGAACCCCTACATGCCTAAGGCATCAAATTTTGGTGTTGACAATATTTGGCCCGTTAAATCTAATCAAGTTTTTAGTAGTTTGAATTTTTGAATTTTTTTTTTGAAGTTTAGCTTTAGCATCAAAAATCTAACTTTGAAAATGATTGGCTACAATTTTTCTATTCAAGATTTTGTGCAAGGGTCTTGACTTTCTGTATTATTGAGAGCTTTTGGAAATGAGCCTCAAATACACTAGATATTGGAGAAAAATTTACACCAAAAATTCATTTAAAAAAATTGTAAAAGAGATTTTGAAAAGCCGTAAAAGTGATTGGAGTTATGGATGTTATGTCCTTGAACCTTGTATTTTTTGGTGGCCAATTTTTTAAATCCAACATATGAAAAGAGGATTGAAAGCCTCTAAGTCAGTGTTTTTTTTTCACCTACCAAATGCCACGTGCCCTCCCAAGAATGGAGTATTTTGAGAGGAAGAGAGCTGCTTTGGTTCAATTTCTAATGTGGAAGCCTTGTGAGGCCCAAAAAAAAACACTGCTTTAAGTCATTGTGTAATTTTAACACCCTCATGATCAAACATTATAATCTTTCAATCTTTAACCCCTAAGCATCCCAGGAGTTGAGACAAGTTTGGGAGAGCATTTTGAAAATATCTTAGAGTGTAAGTCATAATTGAAAATTTCATCATAGCAATTTGTTGACAATTTCCCAACAAATGCAAACCTACAATTTTTTGGAAATCTACCGTACACATGCAAAGATTGTAAGGTTTGATTATTGGGCTTTTCCTAGAATCCTCATCCGAAAAACAACCGTGATGACGCTTAGGCATTAAGTAATATTGTTGTGTTTTCTTTTCCCATGTGATCTCTAACATTTCTAGTTTGAGTTTGTACGGGTATAGTTTAATTTTTTTTGATACAGCTTATCAAAATTTTGGCTTTTTTTCCAATTTAGAGCAACCTCCTAGAAGCTCAAAAAAGGCCTTAGGCATTTAGGGGTTAAGGGAATTGATATATGCGCACTTGAGGTTTGTTATATGTACACCCAAGGATTTGTTATATGTACACTTGGAGGTAGTTTTAGAAATATACCATTAACAAGTTGAATTAAAAAAATCTGAATTCAACCTTAGATTTAGAAACCATACTTTAGTATAGAGCCGCAAAGGAGGATATAATTGAACAACGCCAAGTGGAAAAGCTTACCCAAGGGGCACATGATTATTTTTATCTTTGTTTGTAAAAAAAGCTAAACCTTTGTACTAGGCATTGTTCAAATGTATCCTCCTTGATAGTTTTAGACTAAATCAAAGTCTCTAAATCCAAATGTGAATTTAAAATTTTCAAATTCAACTTGTTGGTTGTAAACATCTAAAATTATCCCTCAGTTGTACATTTAACAAACCTTGAGTCATGTAATAAACCACAAGTGTGCATATATCAGTTCCCTTGTTTAACCCTTAAACGACGATAAGGCATAGTATATATGCCGACATATAATTGTCATTTGCTACCAACAATTTTTTTAAATTTGGGATCTCAAGTAGCTCACTAGAACTGCATTGATCTATTTTCCAACTTCTTTGTTGATTTCAAATGTAGTAGAGGTGTGAATCCATTCCAAATACAAGAAAAATATCCTGTATTGTACTCACTTGTACTGAATGCAAAGGGCCTTCTTGTCGTTCAAGGGTTAAAGGAACCAAAGATAGTGGATGCATTTTTTACCATAAAATCATGATCTGGGGAAATCAATTGATCAGAGACTTATTCTTGCAGATATTTAACTAAATTTGTAATTGGAGATGAGGGGATAAGATAAATAGAGTTAAATAAATGTTGGAAATCAACATATCAAGTTATTCAAGGTAAGGAAATTTTCTGACATTCCTAATAGAAATCAGCAACAATATGAGCATAATATGAGCATGCAAGAAGAACAAACGTTGGCTTTTTGGGGTCATGATACAAGCAATTCAGCTACAATGATGTTGCCACAACCCTTCTTTCTCAAAAAGCCCTTTCAACCAATGACTTCATTCAAATGGATTAACTTCTTTTAACATGCCAAGCAACCAAGTGGGTTTAAAATGTTGGGAATATACAAAATTAAATTAACTGGTTGCTTATTATGGGCAAAAGAGGAGGATTACAAGTAAAACCTAACTTTCTCTTGTAAAATTCTTGCTATCTAATAGTAATTCTTTGGCTTTGAATTTCAAAATGTCACATAGCACTAGTAGAAAAACGACATTAAACAACTAGGTCATAACAACTATGTAACGATTAAAAAATGACTCAATTACACTCGTGCAATTGTTGTGACTGAGTCGTTTATTGCTATTTTTCTACTAGTGTAGTGATTTGAAAAAAGTTTTAGAGATTTGTAGGATATGATTACTAGGAGTCATAAACTTCAAACACAATACCCCAACCCTTTTGACAAAATTCAATGTATTAATATTATATCTTGTAAACAAATATTCTTTATCCAAAATTTGACAAAAAATAAAGTTAAGATAAACTTGCATCCAAAAATCTAGAATATTTAATAAGGATTGTTTTGGAGAGACCAAATGAAAATTTTGATAATGTAATTCATGATGCATTTTCTTTTCAAAAAAATGATGACAAGTTTAGATATCTCTACATTAATTTGGAGAGATTCTCAACATCAAGTTTGTACGATGGTTGTAAAGAACCTTTTGACAAAGCTTCATGGATCAAAAATTAATTTGCATATTTTTTTGATGTGCTAACCAGATTTTGAAAAATGAGAGAACTCTCAACTTGAGATCCTAACACATTTTGCATACCAAATCCTTGATCTTAGGACAATGGGGCTTGACCTTTATTGATTCTAACTACGGATCTTTGAGAATTAGTGATCAACAATAAACCTCATTAAAAGTAAAAAAAGGATTATGATATGAAATAATAAAAATTGGGACTTTCACCAAACTATAATTTGAAATGTAAGCCACCAATGGAGTGTAAAAAAATTACTAAGTTACTGAGCGACCAAAAAGGGCATATCTCAAACGTAACCAATTGCAGAAAATAGTACCGAGTGAACTCAAATAGAAGCGGAAGTTCATTCTGTTTCATACACAACACTCTTTAACTCAACCCCTAAAGGAATAGACCCCTTTTTAGAAACATAACAATTTTGGGCAGGTACTTGTGATTGGAGCTTTTCATATTTTAGGCTGAAATTTTAATAGAATGTGGGGACGAGGTTTTTCTTTCATATGCACTAAATTTCATCACATTTGGAATTATGAATAAAAAGCTATGGCCTAATATGTTGTTTTTTGGGTTCGCTGGGCAGCTTGGGTAGATTTTTAAAATCAATTTTTGCTAAAACAAAGTTTTTAAATTGGTTTAGGAGATTTATGTGAATGTAGGAAGCTTTGAACCATTCCGTTTGGATCAACAAGATGAAAGTTATGTAGATTTTTTGTTTGTGGGCAATTATGGATTCTCTATTCCAAAATAAACTTTGAAGTCCTTTATTTTACTCAATTTCAACATTTTGAAAAAAAAACAAAACCCAAGAATGAACATTGTTTATGACAACATTATGACCATTGGGATTGGCATTTTTCATTTCCATAATTAAATTCTTAGCGATTTAGTGTTTTGAATCATTCTCTACTTCTTTTTACTTACTAATTTTTTTCCATATTTTATACAACTCCAAATGATTTGAAACATTTTTGACATGTACTTTACTTAGGTGGAATAAGGAATTTAGAGAAGCACCACCCACATGGCCTTTTTTCCTTAGGAATTTCACTTTTTTGAAGTGTAGCTGCCGGTTTTTTACAAGACATTTTTGAATATTCAAACCATTCTAACTTCCAATCTACATGGTGGAAAACTCTAGATTTTTTTCCACATCTTCTAAAACCATTATTTTACAAGATCTTATGTTCACATATGCATAAAAATGTTTTTGTTTTCAAATTTGGTTGATGCTCTAAAAATGGCGGTTTTGAAGAGGTTTTGGTGAAAACTTTGCTTGGTCCTTTAGGGGTTAAAGGACTGCTGGATGGCCGTGGCCTGGCCACATTGTAGGTTCAACAGTAATTATACTGTAGCTTCAACAGTGTTTTGGTTGATGGGCACCAATAGTATTGCTTCTAAAAGTTTCAAAAGTCAATAGTGCATGCAGACCTCATGAAAATTGCAATAAGGGCAGCTTGGGACCTAACACCATGATTTTGAATTTTCTCACAATTTGGGTTACCTAAAAATATGAGCATATTTGATAAGATGGTATTTTACCTTCTATGATGGATCATGTGTTTATGGTCATTTGGGAAAAAAAAACAGATGAAAAATGACTTTTTTTTGTTGTACAAATTTTTTTTTCAGGGCCAGAGGACAATAATCGTCCTTATGGGCGTTCAGAGGTTAAACTTTGGTTGGATGACATAACGTAGTAGCACCCATAAACATGAGGTCTCCATGGGAGTAACCTACATTTGCACCATATTTATGTATTTTGGTCCCATGATTAACAAATACAAAAAAAAATTGGTTATGGGTGACAAAGTAATGGTTTTAGGTACCAAGTACCAATGGGTATGGAAATAAGTTTAGTGAATGGCATTAAGTAGTTTTGCAGTACCATAAATAAGTAAACAAAGGAAGTGAAGACACCATTCAAGTATCCTAAGCATGGTATTTTGTCACCTTTCATGGTGATCTTGGGTGCCCCGTCTAACTATTTAAGTGACTCTTCAAGCTAGTGTTATAAGCGTATGAGCATAGTGAAGACTTCAAGAAGTGTCTTTTTTAGCATCTCATCCACGCAACTATACATTTTTAGTGCTTTTGGACTTTGAAAAATCTTTGTGAACAAATACCTACAATTTGAACTTTTAAATTGATGCCAATATTTTTGATTTCCTCTCGCTTACTTAACAATTATTTTTTCAAAATTCATCAATTGATTTTCCTACTTTGAAATCCTTAATTTTATGCTTATGGGTGTTGCTACCTTATATAATAATTTTGAGTGTCCCTCTACAATTTTATTCCGATTCTAATGTCCCCATTCTTTTAACCATTAACCCTTTAGCGCCATAGCAACAAGATCCTATAGATGGAGCCCACAACTTTATCTCATTTTTTCTATTAATTTGTACAGTGAAAACAGTCATGGCTGGTCCCCATTAGCAGAGAAAATGGTCACTATTTCTGGATGTAAGTTTCCAAGCACTAGTGGCCATTAAACCCCCATTTCTCCTAAATGCAAAAATAACTCTAGGCGCTGAGGGGTTAAATGCCTAAAGTAATTTTGACATATGGAACACAAAAATTTGGTGCAGCAAGGCATTTAGGGGTTAAACCAACTGGTTATTTTGCAATATCAACCGGCTGACAGTGCACTGCGGGTTCTCCACTTCTCACTGATCGTTAGGTTCAAACTATTAGGTTTCCAAGCTGGAGGGGTTTTGCCGAAGCTGGAGGTTCGGTGTTCGTCCCCGAACCCTAAAACCCTGAACCTGCCGCAATTGGTTTGGACAGCCCTTTTCCGCCATAGCCAAGGTCAGCATTCGAAGCAGTGGAGCTCACTCACTGCCTTCCCGTCACTATGAAGTCCGCTCCAGGTAAGCTGTTCCCGTCCTCGCCCCTAATTTGGAGAAGTTTTGCTTCTGAATGATTTCGCGATGGACTTGCCACTTTTGTTTTGCATTGTCAATAAGGATTTCCTTCTAGATGTGTTTGGCGGACTTATTCTTCCAATTACCGTTTCATGTATCGCATGCGTAAGTGAAAATGATTCATTGCGAGTAGCAGAAATTCTGGTCTTTCGAATGCTGACCTTAAATTTCGAGGTCTAGAGTGTTCGTTTAAGAAGTGCAGCGTACACTCACCCGCATTCAGCGATGTCACGGTCATCAAATGTCGCTATGGATTCAATCTGGGAAACTAAATCGCAATACTTAGGCAGCGCATGCAAACTAGGGTTTAGGGTTTAGGATTTAGGGTTAGGTCTTGATTACATGGTACAATTTGCAAGTGCGACCCGGCGTATCAGGAGTGAAAAGAGTGCAGTCAATTGCGGGTAACTGTATTGATACTATAATTTTTGTAGGTCGTGGACCTGGTTGATTTTGAACATTATCACCAATTAGCTCTAATTCTGGTGCACGTGAATCGTGAGAGTTTCTTATATTTTCGCACCATTTCTTCTTTGAGACGGTGTTTTAGTTCAGTGAACTGCTATTGTAACTGTGTCTCAGCTCATTTGGTTCCATTCTGTAGATGTGAAGCCTGAAGTTCTCGTACAAGCATCCGACCCGAAGAAAAAGAACATGGTACGTTTCGCAATGGTGGCTTTCTGTTTAGTGCTTTCTGCTTCCCACTCCACTATGAGCAGTTTTAGCGGATAATTGCTATTTCTAATTCACGGCCTGCATGATTTTCAACGTCCTTGGAGAGTGTATTTCTCAAGTTTTATGCTTTTTACATTCTCCCTCATTGATGTAGTTCTAAATTTAATTCTGATTTTTCTGCTCATTTTGTCCTTGCTTCTCAGTCAGAGAAAGAAGCTCGGAAAGCGAAACAAGAAATTACAGAGGCTCGTAAGAGGAAGCGCAAGCCGCACTATGAGATTGAAAAGGTGATCTAGTTTAAATCCATGTCTACTGCTTATAATAACCAACACACGGGATCTGTATGGTCAGATTGGTGCCTGCCAAGGAAGTCAAGTGTGATTAGTTAGGGTTATACAAATGGTTTATCGTTTCTTTTTAGTACACTTGCTTGTATTCCTGTAGTTCATTACGTGTCGTTTTATGTCAATCCTTTTCAGTATATTAGCATATCTTATTTTGAGTGCTTCAGATTTGAGCTTTTTGAGTGAATTGAATTCTTTTGGGTGTAATTGTAGTAATGTTTGTCTGCAAGCTTAGCCTCTAGCTTCTCTATGTTGGTTAGGGCTTTGTTGCGCTGCCTGGGTTATCGTTTTTGTGCATTATTGCCAACTACTCGGCATCTAGTCAGAGACATTGCTTGTAACGAACAACGATTTCACTTGGTTCTCCTTAACAGGAAGTGATTTCGGTATGGGAGAAGACGCGCGTAAGAAACATCGAGAAAGACGATAGGAGCAAGTAAGACTCGGTTGTTCGAAAGTAGTTCTAATTTGACGTTAAATATTCAGCTCCTGTATCTGTGCTATATCTAAACGGGCAAGCGTGTTCTCGCAATATTGTCCTTTTGTGTTGCTGATGAGATCATATTTGATAAGTTGTAATTGTTTTAATAGAATACGTGACTCTTGTCAATAGAAGGATAACTATCATACTAAGCACAGGTTGTTTGGCTTTTGATTTCAGGCTTGTTTCGCAAGTTCTGAATAAGATGAAAGGAAAAATGCCCCAGATGGCTATCAATCACATTCTTGCTCGTGCGATGCAAGTATGACGTAGTGGCTTTTGCTTTGCATGCAATATTTGTATTTTAGTGTACCATATTCAGGGCTTTTCCTCTTTTAGTGTTCGTAATCCTGCAAGCAGTTTGACTGATCCATATTAAGCTAATTCTCTTGCAAAAACATCTTCATAATCTGTGGACAATACCTCCTCACACTGTGAAGTATCTGGTTGGCTAATGCAGAATTGTGTGAAGTATTGTACACCAGAAGAAAGGGCAGCAGTTTTTGAAGAGCTCCGACCACATTGTTTGTCCCTTTCAAAGGATAAATATGCACATCATATTGTAGTCAAAATGTTGGACAGTTGTAAGTGCATTATCTGTGGCTATTAGATATGGTGGATGCTCCACACCTGCACGCCTGCCGGCGTTGGATTCTTATCATCTCGTACGGGAAGCTTGTCTTGATATTTTTTTTAATAAAGTAGGCAGTCAGCAGTACAGTGTTTACGGTTTTTTTCTCCCGAAGTCACAAAATCTCGAAGTTCCAGAAATAGAAGTTCTGAAAGCTGTTTCACAAACTCTGGGATTGCTGACTAATAGAAGATCTGAAGTTGGTCCAAGTAATTTCGTGATTTTTGCTTTCTTCTTTATGATGATGGCCGCATCTCAGATATTGTCTGGATTTGAATCAAGGACTTCCCATTGACCACTTTGAAAAGAGCGGCCGTGTGAATTTAGCTTCAAACATGTTTTTTAACCCATTGTCCTAGTTAATTTATAATTATCTATGAAGGGAGTGAATTTACATTCTTCCTCTGCAGTCTTGATGGTCTTTACGTAACTATCTTTGTGGTTTCAGCTAACAAGGCTCAGCTTCAGCAAATGTTATCGTTACTTCATGGCAACGTTGTTGCTCTCCTCCGACATCCACATGCCTCTCCTGGTTTGTTACATCATCTAACGAGTCAATTGTTTCTTCGTGTTTGTATATGTATTTTGGTTCTGGCAATTGCGTGCGTGAGGTCATTTGTGACGTCTTTGGATTTGCATTTGGACGAAATTTCATAGGCCGTGCCCACACAACATCATGAATTTTGATTAGGACTAGTTATGTCGAAAACGTTTATGAGATTCCCTATTTTGATTTGTCCTGTTTTGTGGTACAGTGGTGGAGCATGCTTACACTCTTGCCAATGCTGCTCAGAAGCAAGAGCTGGTTTCTGAGTTCTATTCTCCTGAGTTCCGGCTCTTTAAAGGGCTGAGTACTCCTGGCAAGGGCAGGTGAGAATCTTCACCAATGGACCAGGCGTTGCAACAATAAGTCGGTAGTGTTGGATTCACTCTATCTAACATTCTAATCATTATTCTGGTGATAGGCTGGCAGATTTTTTTGCTTCGGCACCAGCTTCAAAGAAAAGATCTGTTTTGGAGCATATGACATTATCTTTACAGCCTATTCTAGAGAAAGGCATTGTGGACCATAGCATCATTCATCGAGCTATTGTGGAATACTTTAGTGTGTCAAAGAAGGTACTGTATTTGTTTTATTTTGATTTATTTGTATAAAATAGCATGTTGCTGAATTTCGCCTTTGTCGAGTTTTGGCCGCCTCGATCGTGTGGTATGTACAACTAATGATGATACTAAGCCCGTTGCTGTTATATCAGAGCATGATTGCTGAAGTAGTGCAGCAACTGTCAGGTGCTCTTTTAGTCCGCATGGTGCACACACGAGATGGTGCAAATATTGGTGTGACTTGTGTCATGCATGGTAACAATAAGGTCAGCAATTTTTTCTCTTGGTGTATGACGACTAAACAGTTTGCATGTTTTTCTAGTTCTTGAAGTTGTAAGTTGAATCTCCATTAGGAAAGCTAGTGCGGCTGTAATCACAAATGTTTTTGAAAATCGTACACTTGTTATTTCTGTTACTGGACCAATGAGGGTAGTTTGTTCATCGGATATGTTACACTTGATGTTCAATATGTGTGCCTTGAGAGCAGTCTAACTGTATGTGTTGTACTTATTACTTTCTTCGACTGGTAGTATGTGACATTTGTGTAGGCAGAGTTGACGAGAATGTTATCTTTTCTTTCATTGCTGTTCTGCGAAATGCTATGTGTCTGACTATATTCGACTTACAGGAGAGGAAGAAGATAATCAAAGGCATGAAAGGTCATGTTGCTAAGATTGCTCGTGATGACCATGGGTATACTGTAAGTCTGTTCGAATCTTTGCGGTTTGGGGTCATGTTGCTATTTGCTTAGTATGAAATTAACGTACTTATATACGGTTATTGTCTTCGAATTTTGTTTTAGGCTTATTGCTATATAAATATAGCTTACTTTGTGTTTGGTCTTTCTTTAGCTTAGCGAGTTAAAAGCAGGGTTTAAATGTGCTCCTTATGCTCTCTGATTGCTTGTTCCAGGCGTTGTTGGCGATTCTGGATGTTGTTGACGATACAAAACTTGTCACTAAGGTTTGTGTTTATGTATACTTTGAGTTCTGTGCTTCTTGCTATGTACTTGTCTCCTGCCCAGTACTTCTTGCTCTTCACTTAGTCAATCATGTCTGTGAGTTCTTGTAATCTTGCAGATTATTATCAAGGAGCTTATGAAAGAATTGAAGGACCTGGCATTGAACAAGGTATGTTCGGTTCACGTCCCCGTCGTGGTAGGGATGCCTGGATCGCTAAATCTATTAAAGTAGTTGTCGTCGTTGTACTTGTATGTGTATACTGCCAAAAACCGAATGTCGTGGCGCTCGTGGGCAACGATGTCTAAATTGTTTCTGAAGGTTTTAATTTTACAGTCTGGTCACTTTTCTTACTGAAGAGGTGGGTGTTATTTGCCAGTGCGGACGCCTTGTCTTGCTTCATCTGCTGGCTCCTCGAGTTCGTCGCTACTTCCCTGCAGATGTTTTGGCTGCTTTGGAGCCTCCGGCACTCTCTTTAGTTGATGGTATGCCGTCTTGGTTACATGCAATTGTGATCGTCAATATGTTTTTGTTTGTCATTGCATTGTCGTTATTTTATCAATAATACTGTTGCGTTGTATTTTAAGCGTTTTCTAATAGAAGTGGTGGTTAGTTTTGCGATTCCCTGGACATAGTTTCTATCACACGGGAAGTGCCTAATTTGTATCTCGAGTTACTTTAATCTTTGAACCCTGTCTGTTTACAGATAAGAACTTAGTTGACGAAGACGAAGCCATGGAAGAAGCCTTGGACACTTCTGCAGCTGCTAGTAATGGTTCTACAAAGGACGGCTCAAAGAAAAGTGCCGCCAAAATAGGTGAAGCCTTAGTAGTTACCGAGTGCAATTGATGACGTGTTAGCAGATTCGGATCGTGAGTGCAGATTTTTTACTCACTTGCATACGGCCAAGTTCACTTTTAAATATTTCTTGCTTGTATTCTGCAGCGAAAACTGAGGGGGTTCCAGAACCTATGGACGAAGACGAGGATGAGGAAGACGGAGAAGGGGGTTCTAGTGTTAGTAAGAAGGATCCTTCAGTGCGCCGATCTGAATTACTCTCGAAGAGTGGGCTTGCTAAGGTCAGATAGTGTTTCAAATTGAAAGGAAATCCATGAGGAACAGACACCAGTCAATTTTCTGTTGGTTTTCTGCAGAGGGTTATTTTTAACTTTCTGAAGAAGTTCTAGGAAATGCTGCTACATGGTCTCGAACGGTTGTTTCCTATCAGTCAAAGCATCAGCAATCCTGCTGTCTTTGACTGACTTTTATTTTTCTTAGGAAAGTGTCTTAGGAGCGTACCGCTCTAGAAAAGACAAGTGGGATTTCTGTCATTCTCACAACTATTAATCTATGTTCTGTCCAGGAATTGGCTGAGATTTGTAGAGCTAATGCCAAGGAAATGCTACAGTCACAGTGGGGCACGGAAGTAATTTATGAGGTGCTATTATCTACCCCTCTTTGTTAATGGCTCAAAGTGCGATGCTTTCATTTTGGCAACTAAGTAAATCGCTTCGGTTTTGACTCTTTCCATGTAGGACTGACGATAGATCAGTGAATTTTAATAGCGGGTCATTCATGTAAATAGAGATATTTTGCAAATCCAGCAATAATGATCCTTTTATGCAGGTTGCAATGGGAGGAGTAAATGGAGAACTATGGCAAACAATTCCTGCTGCAATATTGTCTATACACAAAGAAATCGCTGATTTAGCAACTATTGCAAATCAGGAAGAGGAAGATGTACATATTATGGAGCAGTACTTTTCTAGTCCGACTCTACGGAGGTTGATATTGAACTCAACACCGACTCCAAATGGAGTCGAGGGACAATCATTCTCTGCTGTTTTTTGGTCCGTTGCTTTGAAGAACAAATGCAGGCGCTGGGCTCAAGGTCACAGGTAATCATACTCGTTATATTCCGTCGTCAGGTTTCGTGATTTGAGATCCTTAGAATTGAATGTGCGGTGAAATAACCTTCAGCAAACTCCTTTCTCTAGTAGGGGTCTGCATTCTGGTTTGTTTTGAAAAAACTTGCTAATGTGCCATATCTTGCGTGTACTGCAGTCAAAGGGTGGTATCAGCTTACAGAGAGTGTGCTGATTTAGCCACGAGGGAGGCTGCCAAAGCAGAAATTCAATCTCTCATTGATGCCGGTCTTCTGAAACCAGTAACTACTTCACAGCAGAACAAAAAACAGCGACAAGGCTGAGGTTGTCGTCCACTTAAGACTCTTCAGGTTAGATGGTATTTGATTAGTTTCTAGATTTAGCATATGACAAGTTTTTTGTCGAGTTCCGATGGAGTGCAATCAATCTCCAGCTAAATTTTGAGGATCGGGTACTGTTAGTTTGGTCACCTTGTTTAGACTAGTTTGATGCAACTTGTATTTTAATATTTTAATCTGTTCTCAGCACAGTTCGATGTGGCATCATGAATGGAGCCTACTTTTGACTGGCAGTTCGTCAAGAACTGGTTTGTGACCTGGTTTTGAGGCACTTGCACTGACTTCTTCGGGCAGTATAATAGCTAGGATGAAGGTGTCTTTTTCTCTTAGCTGTTCGCTGGCTTGCAGTGGTGCTACTTTGAAACACATGCAGGAACGCTACTCTACTGAATTTCTTGTTAAGCGTGATCTTTGACAGCTTTACCTGTCAACTCAGTTTTGACGCTTTCATGACCAGGGTGACTGCATCCAAGACTGCACAATCCTGACTACATTGCCTACGAACTCCGGGTCTTTCATCTTCATTACCGTGAGAAAAAGTTGTGCTATCTGCGACACCGTCAGCGTGATGGCAATATTTCTCAACCTCTTGAACAGCCTAATGAACTCGATGGCAATTTTTAGCATCATCTCCTCTTCCTTCTCAACTCCTTCCATGATGTTCTGTCGATTCTCTGTGGCTAAAGCGGCGAGCTGTTCCAGGGGCTCAGCAGATTTGATGGTCAAGTAACAGATGGCGACAGAGTCCAGCGACACCAGCATCAACAGGAGCTTTGACCACGAGGGAGGGGAGGTTTTGAAGACCTCCACAAGAGGTGCGAGCACCCCTCTCACACATGTCAACACCATCGCCACTACTGCCACCTGCACCAAAAACCCTTCACCCTTGAATTCCAGACGAACTTCTCCAGTTCCATAATACTATAGTGCACATAACAATATCTTCATTTCGTGTTGTGTGCACTGTGGCATCAATTGCAGTACTATTTGCTATGTTTGTGAGCACCTGTCTGAGGGTGTGTGCAAGCTCTTTGATCATGCTACGTTTGCGCTTCTCAATGTAGCAGAACAGCCCCATGAGCTCCTTGCTCACTTTGATAACGTAACCCTTGCCTGATTCCTTGAGAGCGCTACAGGCACGACCCTTGTCGTCACTGCCGTGCCGGGGTGTGTACTCCGGATACTGATCTTCCTTCTCACACTGCTCCTCATTTTTAGGATCTCTCAGCCCTTTCCACTCTCGGAGCTCACCGTGAAAGATGTCATGCCACTCGCTCCGTGGTTTTGGCTCTTCCTCGCCTCTTTTGTTGCAAGCTTTTCTTTCCCCAGGGTGAGGGTGATGCTGCTGCTGGTGCTGCTGGTGCTGTTGCTGCTCATCACGTCCTGACGAGTGGTGATCCGAATGTGCAGGCTCTCTTTTGGGGTATTTGCAGTGTTGTGGATGCTGCTCATCACGTCCGGGGGAAGGCTCTCGCCCTTTGGGAGCCATCTCGCATCGCACGAGGACTCGTGACCTACGTCGGTGATTATTGTCTTTCGCAGCATCCTTGAAAGGAGTGTTCATACATATGGACCTTGTGGCATGTCTTACTGGAGTCTTTTTAGTGTAGGTGTGTTTCAGTGACCACGATTTGCGAGGTAGAGCGATTGTGCTGACGGATCTTGAAGTTTGGGCTGTATGGTCAGGATTGATAGCGTGTAGATGAGGAGCTGTGCTTGGAATGGCAGAGTTTCGGACAGTAGCACCAAGTGTGAGGTACATTTTGAATGGATCACAAGGTTGGTAGCAATTTACTTTACTACTGAAGTGTGTGCAATGTTAGATGCTCCTGAGGTTTTTCTTTTGGATGGATCGAAGACGCAGTGGAAGGGGGTTCCATCAGTAGTTCTCCGAACGGGGTTTTCGCCATCGCCGTGAAGGACATGACTGTGTACCGACAGCTGCCCATGTCGCATCACATCCTGCAAGAGGAGCGAGGAGCAAGTCGTATGAGAAGAGTGGTGCAAAGAGTCACAGTCACTTCCCTCGCTCCACTTTGTGGCATTGTCTTTTAGGATCTGGAGGGTCGCTTGTCAAGAGGTGTAATCACGAATCGAGAACAGAGAACAGCGCAACTGTGACCAACCAAAGGGCAACACTTGGTTTAGGGTACTACTCATCTTACAGCCAACTTGTATGTTGATCTTGGAATCAGAAAACTCTGTAATGAAGCAATGTTAGAAATACAGTGATGCTTGGATAAGATCAATGCCTTGGGCAAGGAAAAAATCTTCACCATACCCAAGCATTGATTGTAAACAAACACTCCATTTAACTAGGTTTAAAACACAAGAATGAGTGGGGACCTTGACACTATCCAAATGTTTCACTTACAAAGATTGACCTTATCCAAGCATCACCGTAGTTTTACGCTACGTACCTGTTTGATGATAGTGAGAGTTCCAATTTGTTTTATGTAATCAACTTTGGTGTATTCTTGTACAATTATGGGTTCCACACATCGCTTATTAAGTTTTTTTTTGTTCAGTATCTTGGTTTGATCATGTTATTTTTTAGTATTGTGTTTGGGCCCTTCATGTTCCCTCCTCAAGAGGGAAAGAACTGGTTGTCCAAGATACTTATTTGTTAAGATACATTTTTTTGATTAGAAATTGAACTTTTTAGTTTACCTTATTTAACCAATTTCTTTTGTTTAAATTTATCCTCTTTCACTAATTGGGGTTTCTTGCATTGGTTATCAACGCTGTTTGTGGAAGGTGAGCAATTGATTTATGGAACCCAAATGATACCATATACTAAGCATTTAACGGGTTTCAAGTTTCTAAGGAAGATGGATATTTTTGATGGCGTATTTCTACTTGCGAAGTTGACAATATCTTGAGGAGAAATTGACCTTTTCTCAAGCAGTTTCCCATTTTGTCATAAGAAAATGTAACTAATTTGATTGTAGAGGTGCAAAAAACGTCAAGCATATCCCCCCTCTCATGGAACTTACCAAGAGTCAACAAATCTTGCAATGAAATAATGAGAAATAGTTTTGAAGTTTTTGCAAGTAATCACAAGTTTTTATGTGCATAAGAAAACAAAGAGTACCATGTTTGAGAAAAATGAGTTTGATGACAAAACAATAGAGTTTTGAAACCTCTTCTTCTTGCCTTATCAATAATGTGTGAAAGCCAGTAATTTTAAGTGCAATATTCATCATTGTGATAGTTGTTGTGTTGTGAGGTGTTAAACTTAGATTGAATGAATGTTCTTAAACCCCAACATACAAAAGCCCAATCTATATTATAAAAAGTGGGTTGTCCGTTTGTCTCATGGTATAATTCTCTGTTAGCATTACAAGTTCTATTAGAGAGGAGAGAAGGGAGAGGGAAAAGTAGTGCAAGGGAAGGTGAACAGTCATTGAAAAATTTGCTTATATATATTTTTTGTAAGTTTGAAATTCTCTATTGTAAAGTTTTGGCCTTTGGGTGTCAAGCATTGGGTATCTATCCCTCATCCAAAACTTGAAATTCAAAAGGGGAGAGAGAGGAAGAGGTAGGGAAAGGAAGTATAAAAAGTCACCTAAAAAGTCATTGAAAATTAACCCTTTAGAGACCACCAAACCATATTTTGGTTTGGGAGAGTAGTTTTTGGCCTATACATTAAAATTGCTCAACAATTTGGAAAATGATCTTAGAGAATGCTTGTGATCACAAGAATTTTGCATCCAACCCAAGAAACAAAAATCAAAACGGATATGTGAGTTGATAAATAATGGTGTTTATACATCATGGCCTCAAAATATGTGTCCATATTTGGTCAAAGATGGATCAAAGCAACAACACAATACATCAAACATCCAAGAAGAATGCCACATTTAAATTGTGTAATCTTAAAAACCCTCAAATTGCTCAAGGAATATGCTTGTATTGCTTCTCTATATGGTAGTTGTACAATTGTATTATTTGAGAATCCTTTGACATGATGCTATCAATTTATTTTAAAAAAAGATCATCCTACATTTAAGCCAATTCTTGATTGCTTTCACCGATCAGATTTTTTGTAACAACTATCAATTTTTTTGTAGAACCGTTTTATGGTAGCAAAGAAAATGAGATTTTTGACCCTTTTTGACCACTTAGCTACACCTTGTGATTGCTGTTTTTGTCTATTTTGAGTGAAACTAGTCTTGTTGGAAAGGTGGGAAACCTTGCTTTCTAGAAATGTAAGGCTCTTCTCAATCAAAGTTTGCATGAAGTGCTAACATTCAAAACCACACAAGCATGAAAAACTAGAGATTCTCCATATACGGCTCACTCAATCATTATCATATTTCACCTCCAATAGTAGATCTAGCTAAAATTTTGATACATTGCAAAAAACAAGGTGCCCTTCACATTTGTACGGTTGGATTATTCAAATTGGGTCCATATTTGTTTCAAATGCACATCTAATCTTATTGCCCCGGATTCTAGTGGATTTTGGGAAAATGTGTGTGGTCTTTAAAGGGTTAAGAGACATACCGTGCGCATGTGAAGGCATACTTGTGTTTTGAAAATGGATAATTTGATTGATTGCAGTATGAAAAAGAGTATACCAAAATCATGCAACCAAAATCAACAATAGAAATTCATTGTTTGGATAAAGATAGATGAATTGAACAAAAGAAAGGAATTGACAAAATATTTAGAACCACTAAGAGCATCTCTGCCGCTAACTCAAACATGCTCAAAGTGGATGAAAAGTGCTATGGACCCTTTCAAAACCCTCTCAATACATACTATCTTACCATTTGTAACAAATTTCTAACAAGGGCCCTGCAAGACACTATTCATCAATGTTCATCTTAAGTTTAGTGAACGTCCTCTACTTTCCTTCATAAGTGGGCAATTGATTATTTATAAGATGTATTGAAGTGCAAGGCCACCTTTTTGAAAGAGCATGGGTGGAGATCAAGAAGCTTGATGCCCTTCCAAAATAAATGAAAACCTTTGAATGTGGCCGGACCGGTGGAGATGCTCTAAACTAAAACAATGATACTCAATCTGGGCTTCTTGCTGCATTAGATAGACAAGGGTTACAAGGGTTTAGGGTTTAAGGGTTTTCTGTGGGAAAACGTTACTTCGGAGCTTCGGAACTTCGATGTTTTAGAGGGTATTATTCAGGGCGATGGTGTGCCTTAGATTCGCGAGGTATAAACATTGATCACGGTGGTTGCAATGCAAGGCGGATGCCACCATGAGCTGCGGAGGACTGCGAAGGGTTTCTCGCGTTTCCGGAGGTTTAAGTCGGTGTTGGGCTTGGGACGCCTGCAGCTCGGCGAGCTTCCCGAAGACATGTCTGAATGGATGCCGCCACCACCGGACGACCCCTCGCCACGCCCGTCACTCAGGAATCGAGGTTCGTTTGTGAGATTTTGCCTTTGACCCGACCGATCATCATCGCGGGCGTCTCTGATAGCCAGTGATAAGTAATCGTATTGCTCTAATGATTTATCTTGTTGAAGAACTGTTGAAAATGCGCCTCTGTTTAGCTGCATTATGTCTCTGAATTTGAACTATTGAAGTTATAGCAAGCAATGTAAGGCGCTTGGCGAATATGGCAGTATAATTTAGGGAAAATTTCATGGATACCCCTAAAGTTTGCAATATTTGCATAGATACCCCTGCTTTTTCAGAAATTGCACAAATAACCTTGGACCATAATTTTTAGGCATTGATTTGTTGTGCTTGTCCTTCCTTCATGACCAATGTTGAAGAAGGGAATATGATGAAACAAAAATGAAGCAATGTGCGCACAAAGGAAGAAGGGAAGTGGCATGCACAACAAAACAAACGCCTGTAAATCTTGGTCCAAGGGTATCCGTGCAGTTTCTGAAAAAGGAGGGGTATCTATGCAAATATTGCAAAGTCCAGGGATATCCATGAAATTTTCCCTTGAAATTATATCAAGCAATGTAACGTGCTTGGCGAATATGGCAGTATAATTAAATATAAAGAGCCAACAAGCAGCTTTGGATTGCAACAATTGATTGAAGTGTTTCTGGCTTGGGTTTCGGTTGACGTTATTAGGGCTCTGGAACCCGCCGTTCCAGTTTGATTGTTGTGGTGGTAGGATCGCATCAGTGCGGTGTTTGACGGGGTTTATTTTTCTGTTTAATGCTGGGCGAGCAGCGGAGACGAAGAAGCTGTGGCGAACTTTTTTTGCTAATCCATCGGAATGGTTGGATGTCAGAGCACAAAAGGTGCGCTCTTGAATTCTGGTGAAAGTTCCATCGTTTTTGTTTGTGGTCTAGAACCTCTCACTGTATTTACTTAGTCGTGACGTGACATGGGACGCACTTTGCAGACGAATTCAAAGCAGCCGGACTGGATTCATTGGGAATCAAAACAAGGTCTCTGGATTGAGAGCGCAACCACTCCACCTTGGGTGAGGACGAAGCTGGCACCGTCAACACAAATTCAAGCTTCACCTGCTGAGAAGAACAACTTTGCTGAGGAGAGCCCTGCTGAGAAAGGAACCCTAAACCTAAACGATGGCTTAGTCAGTTCCGAGGATGAGGACTTGCAGGAGTCCCTGACTATCAAATCAATGTTTGTCCTCTCTCTCTAACTCTACCACTTTCTGACGTTTTAATTTGCAAGTATTCTAGTTTTTGTAAGCAAGAATTCTACCAATTCGTCTCGTTCTTGCCGAGAAAGCTCATCTTTAGAACCATGATGACTTGCTCTCAATTGTTGGAACTCAACATACAACATTCCAGAAGTGTGTCAAAGAAAAGGAATACCTAAGAGCACTGAATCTCGGATACCCTGATTCTCCTTTGATATCACATGGGCCCAATATGTGAGGAGCTGAGTTCAAAGATCTCCTTTCACATTATTTTTTGTGACTAAACTCTGGGCGGGTTGGCAGGGAGATGCAGACCAGGGCTTCACATGGAGCTGAGGTCGATGACACGGTGATAGGAACTTCGTATCCTACGAAACGGCCAACTCACAGGAGAAGTCGTGCCCCTGTTGATGTTGGCAGCGACGACGATATCCGGGACCTTTGCTTGAACGGGCGACCTCGGAACTCCCTTCACATTTTAGAGCAACGAGGGATTGACCCAAGTGCCTATGCTTACGTGTGCTTGTTGAGGAGATCCACCAACATGAAAGACCTTGCAGAAGGGAAGCACGTGCATGCGCACATGGCCGACAGTGGCTTCGTCCCCAGCACTTTTGTGCTCAACGCTCTGCTGAACATGTACATGAAGTGCGGGAGTCTTGGGGATGCTCGTCTAGTGTTCGACCGAATGCGCGAGCGAGACATGTTCACGTGGACCATGATGTTGACAGGGTATGCCAAGTTGGGGCAGCCTGAGGAGGCATACAAAATCTACGAGCAAATGCACAAGGAGCGTGTTCCCGTGGACAGAATCACCTTCACCACCATGCTCTCCGTTTGTGCGTCGTTGAAGTCGCTGGAGAAAGGGCAGAGGGTGCACCAGGACATGCGCAATGCCGGAATCCGTCCAGACATCATCCTGGGCAACACACTGATCGACATGTACTCGAAATGTGGCAACGTTGAGAAAGGGCAGCAAGTGTTCCAAGCAATGACTGAGCGTGATGTTGTGACTTGGAATATCATGATAGCCGGCGCTGCTCAAAATGGCCAGGCCTTGGAGGTTTTTGAGGCAATGCGAGAGAGAGGCCTGAGGCCAGACAACGTGACCTACGTGAGTGTTCTCAATGCCTGTTCGTCGTTGGAGCAGGGACTTACTCTGCATTCCGAAATTGTGAAGGCGGGCTTTGAGCTTGACGTGCGCGTGGGGACGGCTTTGGTGAACATGTTCTCCAAGTGCGGGAGCGTTGAGGATGCACTCCGGGTGTTTGAGAAGCTGCCTCACAGGAATGTTGTATCCTGGACGTCAGTGATTGCGGCGTACGCTCTAGCGGGTCAACCTAAGAAGGCTTTAGAGTATTATGAAGAAATGCTCAAAGCTGGCATAGTACCTGACAAGCGTGCGTACACGACTGTATTGAACGTGTGTGCTACACTGGGCGACCTCGAGCGCGGGCTGGAAGTTCAAAACCACATGATCAAAAGTGGTATTTCTGTAGACTTGATCACGGAGAACACCCTCATTGACATGTACTGCAAGTGTGGAAGACTAGAGGATGCGCACCGTTTGCTTCAGAATATGAAGATTCGAGACATAGTGTCTTACACTGCACTTATTGGAGGCTATGTGCAGCATGGTCGGTTTCAGGAGGCTCTTCGTGTCTTCAATGGCATCCACCACGAAGGTTTGTCGCCGAACTCGATTACATTCCTCGCGATTCTCAAGGCGTGTTCTGGTTTAGGATACCTAGCTGAAGGCCGACGGATACATGCAAGTATTATAAAAGCTGGACTAGTAGAAGATCCCAATATTAAATACGCTCTTGCCAACATGTATGCCAAGTGCAACAGTGACAGCCGTGCTCAATCATTTTCCGGAATCAGTGTTTAATGAGCTCTCGAAGGCGGTAGAGTTCTATGCTTTTTATCCCTTTCCATTGCGAGAGAGAACTTGGGCTCAATATGAATTGAAGCTGATATTATCAGCGAAGGCAGTTGCTTCACAACCGAAGCACAGCTCTCGAGGAATTCTTCGCCTGGAACACCCATGGAAATCGATGAAAATATCCTGGACTCGTGTTATGCTTTCCAAGGACGGCTCATATTCGAATTATTTTGTCTACTTTCACGCAGTCCTTGATCGACATCTGTACGTGTGGACCCATCGATTGGTCGTTGAGTGCCTGGCAATGGAATAATTGTGTCAGAAGTGGGTGAGTACTTCAATTATCTTCGTACGTATTCAGAGGTTTTTTCTGCTACAGTGGAAAGGTTGCAATTTTTGGATTACTCCAAAGTACTTTATCGATCAACGACTGCCCCTGACAGTGAATTGATCATCAATTAGAGTCACACCCCTTGCAGCAGGGATTGGAATCTTCTTGCCTTTGTAGTGCGTGCATGCGTGTGTGGACTTGATTCTATTCTAGTTTTGAAAACGTACCATGCCTCCACATCGATTATGCAGGATTTCAGAATTATGTTATGAACTGGAGGGAGAGAGGGTTATCGAACAAACTCTTGCTTGGGTGCATGCAGATATCTAAACGGGTGCGTACTTATATATTCTTCTTCACAGATACACGATTTGTGTCTTTTGTTTCAAATTTTCAGACAAGTTATCTTTATTCATACCACCAAAAGATCTACCGGTGGTTGACATATGTACATGTAATTTGTGGACTCTATCATCTAAAACGTCTACGTAACTAGCTTGTGTGCACATCGAATTCAGAATCATGGTTTCTTTTTTTTATTACAAAATGTGCAGTCAATGTCCAATCAGAATCATATAATTTACATGCTCAAAAATTTGCAAGAACAACTACTGTAATCTGCGCTCCATTCTTACTCGGTGATGGGGGTGGTAGGGGTGGTAGCGGGTGTGGTGGTAGAGGTGGGGCTGGTGGGGTGGTGACCAGGGAGCTTCTCCTTGATCTTGGTCACAAGCCCCTTCTTGGGCTCGCCAGTCCCCGTCGGAGAGGTACTTTCCACGGTCTCCGGTTTGCTGGTCTTGTGCTGACCCGGCAGCTTATGTTTCAGTTTCTGCAAGAAGCCTTCCTTCTTGGGAGTGGGACTCTCTGCCGGTACCGTTGTCGTGCTGACAGGCTCGGATGCTACACCACCACCACCTAAAATCATTTCAGAACATCGTCAGTCAACTAAAAGCTCACCAATATAACCAAAGCATAATATTTTCGAACGTTCAGCATTTTACAACTAAAAAAGAAAGAAAAGGGACCTGATTACTCCCTCCTTACTAAATGGCAAGAAAGTGAAAGGAAAGTGAAGGTAATAAAGCCGTACTTTCGACATCATGGCCATAGCCAGGCTTCTCAATCTTCCTGTCAACTGGAGCACCGACGAATGCGGCGCTTGGATCCGAATAGCCTTTAATCTTCGTCGTCTCTCCAAAGTTCCCAGGAGTTCCTGCAATTCCGTTCCATCAACTAATCAGCACCGAAACAAATCCAAAACCACCAAAACTGTAACCCCCATTTCCCCAGCTCAAAACTAGAACCAGAAAACTGTAAATAACCAGAGCAGATCTCTGCAATCCATTTCCTAAACATCAACAAGATTAAAAACAAAGCACTGAAAATCAACATCGGTTTTATTATCAGCACTGCTTCGTATTTTTTCTCACCATCGATAGGGCCCTTGGTCTGGGGGGTGGTCTGATCGCCATAGCCGCTGCTGTCAGTCCCAGAGGGTAGGGCTTCCTCGCCCATGGGCTTCTGCAGTAGCTCATCGTTGGTGTGGATGTGGTGGTGAGGGGGCTGCTGATCATTGCTCAGTCCGCCATAGTCGCCCGTCTCCTGCTGGGGAGTACCCACGCCAGTGTTCTGCCCTTCGTAGTCCGTGGTTCTTCGGGGCTCCTGCAGCTCGGACCTGAGGCCGGACGGATCTTGGCTGTACTCCGAGGTGGCCATAGATCTCAACAGATTTGGCTCTATCAGAAATCTATCAGAGAGAGAGAGAGAGCGAGAGACGGAGTTGGTGACTGCAGGAAGTGCGTGCTACTGTGCTAGTATCGACGTGCAGGGAAAGACTAACGTAGGCTAAGTTTAGAAACTGTGCGTGTTTGATGCTGTGATATGCTGCTGTTGCTTGCTTGCTTGCTTGTATGACTGGACTTTAGAATGCGCGCTCGCGAGACTTTGTAGGGAGACTGCCAGACTGGCAAAGACTGCGAGTGGAGGGAAAGCTACAGGGCGTGCCAGCTGCTAGGATTTTGATGTTATTATGTTTCTTCGTAAGCGACGGAATGTCATGGTCTTACGGTATCCCTAGAATGGTGACACGTAGCAGACCCGTGGAGGAATGCTAGGGCGCCAGCTGGGGATGCGCTTGCAGTATGGGTCGGAGTTGATCAGCTCATAACATTGTTAACCAGCGTCACGCTGGTTAACAATGTTATGCTGGTGGCTCAGTTTAAGTTACTGCATATAAGGTAAGGTAGAAATATCATAAACGGTTTAGCTCCTGAGTGCCCAGCCCATATTCATTAAAATCTAAACCCACTTACACCCAATTCAATCAAATTGTCATCACAAACAAGATTCATAAAATCTAACCGTATTGAATAGTAGGTGAGACAAGCTCCACAAAGTATACGGAAAATGATAAATAGATTGACCGTACAAACAAAAAGATCGTAACAAGTCAAACAAGAATTTTTTCATTTTTGAGATCCCCATTTTGAGGTCTTGGGGCGCTCATGGGTTAACCCCTGAGCGCCCAAAGTTATTTTAGGATTTAGGAGAAAATGGGGATTTAATGGCCACCACAACTTGGAAAATTACATTCAAAAAAAGTGACTGCATGATTTGAAAAAGGACTACCTTCTTTGCTGATGGGGACCAGCCATGATTGTTTTCACTGTACTAATTAAGAGAAAATTTGAGATAAAGTTGTGGGCCCCAACAACATGATCCTATCGCTGGGCTGCTTAATGGTTAAATAAGCCACTTTAGCCTATAAGATATAGGGAATTTCTTGAGAAATTAAGCTCAATCCGTGGAGAAACAAGGATAAGGAAGAGTGCAAAAAAATTTACTCAGGAATGAATATTTTATGCAATATAAATGTGGATTCTTGATTTCAACCGGTTCTTGTTTCATGGTGCACCTTAAATGGCTACCTCTAGAACCTTGTTCCGAAACAAGTTTGAACCAATCAAATGCGAGGAAATAGCATCTTTATAAAATCTTTTTCAAAGCCAGCTCTTGTTGGTTTTAGAATAGTCTACTTTGCCATTATTGAGGAGTAACCGTTTATGGTATTCCTACCTTAGGAGGCTCATGAATGGATCATCCAAGGGTTGAAATTGAATTTTGCAGAGGTGAAACTTCTTTAGATATTTTTCAGTAAAATTTCCTTCAATGACAAGAGGAATTGGCATCTGACCAAAGATGTTTCATACTTTTTGGAACTTTGTGGAATTAGTTATGAAATTTTGAAGTTGAAGTGGCATAGGGCTCTAAAACCACCCACCTCCTCAAATGTACATAGCTTGTACATTGTTGAAACCTATAAAAATAACATGTACAAGCATGATACATTTAAGAAGGTGGGCGGTTTTAGATCCGGGCGGTTTATGATCCTCCCACCTGTTGTAAATGTGGGGCCAGGATGAAAAAGCTCATAATTTTTCCTAAACACGGGTAATAATGATGATTTGCCCTCTATTTTTTGGGTTGTTCAATTGGATCCTCCTTTGGGATTCCCTGACTCAAGTAGGATCTCTGAATCCAAATATGAATTCAAAATTCTCTAATTCAATCAGATGGTGAATATCTAAACCTCTCACATTTTCTGGTGGGTGAAAAAATAGCCCCCCCCTGTCCCCACATCGAAGTAACTTACGTGCAGTAAACCGAGCCATCAGCTGGTGGGCTCCTGTTTTCGTGAAGTGCTCCGCAAGTTACAATCGGCAATTAACTTATCCCCCGCTTCAACTTATTAGATCTTCGAGTTTGTTGTCAGGGCTAGGGATGCCGAACTCACCAGTTTGTGAAACCGGAGTGGACAAGCACAGCTCTCTCTTTCACCTTAACCCCTAAAGGACCAAGCCTTTTTTTTTTTTGTCAAAATCATTAAGAATTGACATTTTTAGGAGATTTAGTAAAAAGGATTTTATGTTTTGTTTTTGGAAAATCTAACCGTTGGATCTTGCCCCAGATTAGAGGAGGTATGTATGGGAAAAAAATCAGCTCATTCTAGATGGAGAGGAAGGAGTTATTTACGTCTGAAATGAAAAAAATTGTTTTTTTCCATGCTGCCCAAAAAATTCAAAAGCCTTTGACCACTCGTACATGAAAAAAATTGCTCTACACAAAGTTGAGGTTTATTTTTTCCATGTAGAAGACCAAGTTAGGTATGTGTGGGAGAATTTTCAAATCAATTGGAACTAGACAACACATGGGAAAAAAATAGTAAGTAAATAGAAGTAGATGATGAGTCAAATCACTAAACTGTTAAGAATTTAATTGTTGAAATGAAAAATTCAAATCCCAATGGTTACAATGTTGTAATAAACAATCTACTTCCTTAGGTGTAGTTTTTTTCCAAAATATTAAAAATTGTGGAAAATAAAGGACTTCAAAGTTTATTTTAGAGTAGAGGACCCGTAATTGCCCACAAATTAAAACATCTCATAACTTTCATCTCATTGATTGAAATCAAATGATTCAAAGCTTCTTGTGAATAAAAAAATTGAAGAACCAATTTCAAGTTTTTGTTTTAAAAACATGTAATTTTTAAGGAAGTTTTTGGGCTGCCCATCCGGGCAGCCCTCTCCAAATCTTCATAAATTCATGTATCACTTCTTCATCAAATGTCGGAATGAAGAAAAAATTAGATGCCTACATAGATCTTTGAATTCTCCACCTTCAATAAAAGTTTCAAAAAATTGCACAAAGTAGTTTAGCCATAGGTACATGCCCAAAGCCAACCTGTCCCCCGAAGGGACAATGGTCCTTTAGGGGTTAAAAATTTAGAAATAAGGTAGTGTGCTCATAAACCGTCCATGTAAGGGCTCATCCTCCTTTTTCATTGTTTTTCATGGATGGGAAGATTTTTAGTTTATTTTTTAGACAAAGAGAAATAGATGCTGAGTGTTATACAAGTTGTTTCATATGTTTTGTAGCATTTTTGAATTACTTATGAATTTTCAAAGTGCATGTGTCATAGGTCCATATTTATAACCCTATACTTTCCAAGAACCGTTGACTTACAAGTTGCAAAGAGCTTTGAAAAAGCAAGGAGAATGATTGGCTCTTGCAATTAAAAACACTTTTTCTTCCATGCATTCAGTGATTACAAGAGGCCAATTTAACCCCTAAAGGTCCAACTGTCCCCTTGGGGGACAAATGGATTTTGAGCATGTACCTATAGCTAAACTAGTTTGTGTAATTTTTTGAAACTTTTATTGAAGGTGGAGAGTTCCAAGACCTACGCGGGCATCTAATTTTTTCTTCATTTTGACATTTGAAAAATTGGTTATGCAAGAATTTTTGCTACCCGGGGGAGGGAGGGCAATCCGGGCAGCCCAAAAACTTCCTTAAAAATTGTATTTAAAAATTTGTAATTGGTTCTTTAGATTTTTTATATGTGAGAAGCTTTGAATCATTCAATTTCAATCAATGAGATGAAAGTTATGAGATGTTTTAATTTGTGGGCAATTATGGGTCCTCTACTCTAAAATAAACTTTGAAGTCCTTTATTTTCCACAATTTTTAATATTTTGGAAAAAAACTACACCTAAGGAAGTAGATTGTTTATTACAACATTGTAACCATTGGGATTTGAATTTTTCATTTCAACAATTAAATTCTTAACAGTTTAGTGATTTGACTCATCATCTACTTCTATTTACTTACTATTTTTTTCCCATGTGTTGTCTAGTTCCAATTGATTTGAAAATTCTCCCACACATACCTAACTTGGTCTTCTACATGGAAAAAATAAACCTCAACTTTGTGTAGAGCAATTTTTTTCATGTACAAGTGGTCAAAGGCTTTTGAATTTTTTGGGCAGCATGGGAAAAAACAATTTTTTTCATTTCAGATGTAAATAACTCCCTCCTCTCCATCTAGAATGAGCCAATTTTTTCCCAAAAGTACCTCTTCTAGTCTAAGGCAAGATCCAACAGTTGGATTTGCAAAACAAAATTTATTTCCTATTTTTCTATTCATTCCCTCCAAAGTGGCAATTTTCAATGACTTTCACAGATAAAAGGGCTTGGGCCTCAAGGAGTTTAGAACCACCCACTACACCATTTCACTACAAGCTACTTGGATGATTCAAAAAGTGCGAGTAGTTTATGAGCACATTACCTTTTCTAAAGGACCAACTGTCCCCTCAGGGGATAGTTGGGATTTTGGGCATGTACTTACAACTAAACTATTTTGTATGATTTTCTAAAACTTTTATGAAAGATGAGGAATTCAAAGATCTACGTGGGCATCTTAGTTTTTCTTCAATCTGACATTTATTCAAGAAGTAAAAATTAAAATATGGAAACAAGGGAGGGCGGGCAGCCTAAAAACTTTTTTTAAAATTGAATATTTTAAATAAAAATAAAAAATAGGCTCTTTAGACTTATATATACTTGGGGAACTTTGAATCAATTAATTTTGATTGATTCAAAGTTCCCCACATACATATAAGTCTAAAGAACCTATTTTTTATTTTTGTTGAAAAGAAATTCAATTTTTAAAAAGGTTTTTGGATTGCCCATTCTCCTCCATTTTCCAGATTTTCATTTTTAACTTCTTCAAGAAATTTTAGAATGAAGAAAAAATTAGATGCCCACATAGACCTTTGAATTCCTCATCTCCCATAAAAATTTCAGAAAATCATACAAAGTAGGTTGTAAGTAAGGTAGGAACACCCATAAGCGTTAGTGTCCCCATAACCATCACCTCTAAAATCTTGGAAAATCTGTGGAAATAAAGAGATGTAATTACAAGGAAGTACAGCACAGCACGTGAACATGAAACCTTAGTGTTGGTTATGGGTGCAATGGCAATTTGCTCTTTAAAAATTCATAACTTATTCTCAAAGTATCCAAATAATACATTTGAAAATACAAACTCAATTATTTTTTTGTTCCTAATAAAATCCTATAATTTGTTAGATGTTTATTAATAATCATCATGTTCAAAACCCTTAAACTAACATTCTTACCTTACATGCCCATTGAATCCCAACTATCCCCCGAGGGAGGACAGTTGATCCTTCAGGGGTCAACTAGCAGACGACCAAAGTTGGAAGTTTTGAACTCACATTTAGATTCAAAAACCTTGGATTAATTTCCTGCACGGAGAGGAGATAAAGCTGACCAATGACAATATAGGGGCAGATTTCTTGTTCTTGAATAAATTGGTGCTTTGTCACCCCAAGTCCACAAATCGAAATGTTAACAACAGCTCCACCCCTGGTCCCTGGACGCCAAAGCAAGTATGGGCAACAATCTTCAGTGGGCTTGCAACTAGCCTTTCTGCAGGGGGGCCTCCACCTTTCCACAGTACAATTAGCAAATCAACCACCAAATCTTGACATTCAAATGGTGAGGGCCAGCGATCTTTAAACTGGCTAAATTTTGCAGGATTGCTATCAAAAAAATTATGCATTTAATTTTTTTTTAAACTTTATAGTGTTAAATTTGAAAAAATTAACTTTTTGGCAATATTTTTAGCCATTTGAGCTAAAAAGTTCAAATCATATTTGGGACCAAGTGTGGGCTAGGTTGAACTGACCCCCTCATTGCCCTTTTCTTAAATGAATGGGGCCAAGAGCTCAATCAACTATTTTAGAAGGTTGTGGGTCCAAGGTGAAAAATTGGAGGGGATGGAGTTAATGTGGCTTGGTGCCACGATAAGGTAGGAGAACCTAAAATTAACACTTACTTTAGATGTGGTGATCTTGAGGATCTTTTCAAAATATAATGGCAAGTGCTTGTTAGGAAATAGGCACAAAATGCAAGCAAAATTGTTTTTGGAATTTTCTAAGATTGTATGAATAAATTAGGAATCGTTGAAGACAGCTCTCTTGACCTACCTATTGTAGACACTAGACCCCATTGAAATGAAAATGCAATGACAAAAACATTGTGTCATATGCGTAGCTTCTCTGCCACCTACATAATTTGTGTTCCCTATACCCCATTATTGCGACATATTTGTTAACCCCTAAAGGACCAAGTGGCTGTTCAACAACCACTTGAGAACTTAGGTAGGGTCATATGAATTCACTTTTTATTGGATGTTCTTAAAATTGTTACACAAGGTGCAACAATGTATCCCATAAGTGAAGATGTAATTTTTCCCCAATCAGATGCTCGGTTCAAAAGTTATGTTACCCAAAAGAATTTGGGCAGCTTGGGCAGCTTGAGCATCTTTAGAGAATCTTATGCTAAAACTCTCATCAACTTTTGAATTTGGCAAGTGTGTAACTAAAAAAACATGATGTCCAATTGTCAAAAAAAATGAACTCTCACATCACATTTTGAAGGGAGTCAAACTTTGTTAACTATGTTCAAGTGGTTTCAAGAAAAAAAATTCCTCTAACTTCAGGCCCTATTATCTTTCAATCTATAAATCCAAAACTCTTGAAACTTTTTTTCACATATTCCAAACTGTTGTCTCTAACCTTTACCATTTAGATTTCAAGTAAAATACTTCCTCATTGCACAAGAAATCATGAAAGAATGACTAATGTATTGCCAACTCACTAAACCTCCTTGCACTGCACGGTGATTTATAATAAGCTAGATTCTATCTTTGCATCTAAAATTTTTCAGGAGTGAACCTAACATCATATACTTGTGAATGGTCAAAAAGCTCAAATTTGTGTAGAGCAAATGTTTTACTCTAGGAAGGCTCAAAGTCTACCGACCTTGTTTTGCGGGAATGAAAAAAAGCTATTTTTCTCACTTCAAACATTACAATCTTACAATCTGCGCGATCAGATGGACTGAACTTTTTGCACATGTTAACTTTTACTTGACACACTTTTGTACGGTTGGAATTGGAAAAAAAGATTTTTATTTTCAATTTTGGGCTATGCACTAAAGGTTGACAGTTTCTGAGATTTATTCTCAAAAAACACCTTTGGTCCTTTAGGGGGGTTAAATTATGTATCTTGTATGCAGGCGGTAGCTTGTAACATTAGGTTTGTTTGTAGATGTTGATAAACGACTAGTTTTACATTTAGGTTCTCATATCTTAGATAACTGTTTCCCATCTCACTCCATAGTGCACATGCGAAGAGAACATGAAAGCAACAAAGAAATTATAATTTTGAGATTCAAGTGCGTTGAAGCAAAAAGCGGGACTAGCAAAATGCTGCCTTGGGCAAAGCTTTTGAAGAGCCAGCCTTTTGAAATCTTGTGATAAAATCTCCGGTGAGATCTGCAGGAAGCCCGTTGGGCTCAACACAGTGAAATTGGGAGAATATATGTTAATATTTGGAGTGTATCTAGAGCAACATGATGTTCAGATTCACTCCAAACATCAAGTGTTTTCCAATTTCATTGAAAATTGTGTTCCAAGCTCTACTCATGCCATCATCAAGGATTTCTTTAGCGACCAAGGATATATAGAGCTGCCCCTTAGTACACCTACCCAACATTCAGCACCAACTGCATGGGTTGGATGCAATTATCATAATTTGCTGAAGTTGTTAAAAACACTACTCAATGTGCCAAAAATTCAAGTCTAACATTAGGGGTAGTTACATCTTCTTCATCCCACTCTCAATCTTCAAAGAATGGAAATATGGCACTCTCTCCTTAAAGATTGAGAAATTTTTTTCTTCAATTTAGGAGAAGAAGATTGATTGTGAAAAAAAATTTAGCTCATGAAGTTTTTACAAATGCTAACCTATTTTTCATCTCGCTCTTCTTGCTTTCACCCTCATTATAATTGGAAATTTTGATTGAGTGTATGAATACAATTTTACTTTTTTATACCGCATCACCATTTTCTAAGTAAGCTCATTCTCCATTCTCCATCACCCACAAAAGGAGAATCACACCTTTTTCGTGGAGAAGTACTCCCATTGGCTCCTAGTTACACTCCAAAACTTCTCATACTTTATACAAGTTTCAGTCCTGGAGAAGGTACGAGTACGACTACCCCTATTGCTGCCCTGCTGGTGGTTCCCTCAAGTATTTATACCCGGCTGTGCAACTCTGTTTGGTTGATGACTGGTTCAGATGTACTTTTTGTATAAACATAACGAAAAGGATACGCTTATTCCACGTCAGCAGGAGCTCAGCAGTGGACTGCATATGTACTTGGAATCCTTCTCCCATCCACGTAGGAAGAAGTATGGGTCCATCCAATCAGCGCCACCACAATCCACTCCCTGCATGGTTGTTGTTGTCGCCCATGCTTCCCATGTTTTATGCCGTTTGCAAATTCCATTCCTGGCTATGGCAATCCGCTGTAACAACACACAGCTCTTCGAACGCACTGATTCACGATTTCCACGCATTCTACGGGTCACTGCACAATTCCGTTTCGGATTCCGAAGTAGTGCACACGTTTCGGAGTTAGGGTTTGAACAAGAAAATGGGGATGGGAGATGGTGCGGGTGGTGAGGAGGCGGCGGTGCTAGTGACGATGGGGAGGAAGAAGGATGACATGATGCACAAGACGGGGCGGAGTACGCAGGAGCTCGCGACGGTGGTGGGAGACCTCGTCATGGATGTGGTCAATGCCGTTCGATGTGGAGGGACGGAGTCGGTGTTGGAGCGCACGCGCGGGGTCATGGAGGAGCACGCTCCGAGGTTGAAATTGGTGACGCATCGCGCCGGTGCCGATGTCATGCAATGGATGCACCAGGGCGGGCTTTGGCGAAGCCTTCTGGTTATGTCGGTGAGCATCTTTTCACCCCTACAGAACCAGCAGTATGCCCATTTAGGAGCTTCGAATTAGGTCATGTTGACATTTTCTTTTCTATTGATTTTTTATTTAAATTTTGACCGACATATGCGATGTTATCAACACACATGCAATGATCTTTGCTGATTCTGAACCTTCTGGTAATACAAAACACATATCCCTGTCTGAATTGTTGATTTCTTGAGTCGATATAAGACCATAAATTCTTAGTGTTTAGGAATTAAGCCTTTTTCTTAAGCTCTGGAGTTCAGTTTAAACAAATGTGACAGTGCCGTGGTAATCGTGCGTGCCATCTCAAAATGAGCTCTTCACGGGGTATTCATTCATATTCCCTCGTGGCAAGTCAGAGCAGCAGGAATGAAACTTGAATTCATCAGAATTGGATAACGGTTGGTACACGAACGAGGTTTTGGAAATGAGTTCAAGTGTGTGCGGAGCTAAACATTACTATTGAACTATCCAAACTGTGTGCATGTGTCATGATCTGCTCTGGTATGTCACTTAATCTAGTATGAATGTTTAGGTTCAATAGTGGGTTATCGTCTTCTTATGTCATAGGTATTTTGCTCTTGATTTCTCTCGTTCATAACATTCTTTAGACTGGAGTCCTAGCACCCTTTCGAGACTGAATCGCCATTGTAAGTGAGAAATCCTTCTGGGCCAAAAACAACATCAATAGGCTTGGCGAGAATTAACGAGAGGAGGGAGGGTCTCACATAACTCAAGAGTCATTATTCATAGTCTTGAGCCCATTCCAATTCTAATTAACTCATACTACCATGATGCTTTGGATTCCATTCAATTAATGCTGAGAGTTGGGGACGGTGAATCTCTCCCCATCGCTAATGAAAGTCATGTTTGGTGTTTGTGTGCCAAGTCTGTTCCATTTGCAGGGGATGCGTGGTTTGAAGCCTGATCTTTCAACATGTGTGTGTTTTGGCAGGTGGGACTGATATCTGTTATAACTTTGACTGGTTTAACGGCATTTCTGATGGCCGTTCTCGTAGCAACGGTGAATGCAATTATCATCGGGCTTCTCATGTGTCTGTCGGCAGTTGGTGCTTTCCTGGCGATGTTTTGCACCTCACTCACATTCATTTATATTGGAGTGTTAGCTACAACAGCTTTCGTCATTGGAAGCGCTGTATTGATGGCTTCATCTGCAGTACTATTTTTCACAGGTTTGCAATTCTATCAGCGACACTACTGCTATATGAACTGTCTTTATGTCTCTTGGTCTTCTTGGGGTTAGCTTTTGGGCTTTGTGGTATTGACGAGAGGTTGCTTGGACAGGATGGATATTATTTGCGTGGGCGGCTTGGGAAGTGACCAAGAAGAGCTTGGATCTTTTGAGGAACACTATTGGTGTCTCGAACAAGGAGGAAATATTTGTGGCATGATCGAAGATGCCCATCCATGTCAGTCTAAATGGCTCGACAATTCAGGATGCGCCAGATCTACAGATGGTTTGGAGGAGATTTCAGGTGATGCTGCGTGTGCTACGTCGGCTTCACATAACAGTCTTCAAGGCTTTCCTTTTGTCCGTTGGCCCTGAGTAAATATACTGTCAAATTACTAGAATTCAAGATTTAGCAGTGGTTGAGAGGTTTGCTATAGAGGAACTTAGAGGTTCTATTCTCTCTAAGGATTTTATGTTCTTGCTTCACAAAGGACTCATTCCAGATCTTTCAGCAACGAAAGAAAATCATGTAGACAGATATGAAGAATTAGTATTGTCTCTGTAAATTGTAGTGTCTTTTATTTTGACACACGGGTCCTGTTTGACAACGCCCAAAGATGTTTACCGTGGACGACAGACTGTACCTGTGTTTTGTATTACTAGAATGTTATGGTGCATGATTAGATATAGTTTATAGAGCCTCACAGTGTTTTATCCCTCGTCTTCTGAAGCTTCTTAATTTCAGATTAGCTATCGCACTACTGGTACGTGATCTCTGGAGCTTTGTATAAACGAAACTCAATCGGTCCAGACTCCAGACTAGAAGTTGCCGAGTGAGAACTGTCCAAAGTGAGGAGATTTCATGCCAAATCGTTGTACACATAATTCCCCAAAAAAATTCTTGTTCTTGTGCTGTTGTGCATTCATTCCAAGGAGGCTGACTTCATGAGGTAACCTTGTACTTTCCTTAGGAATAGTCGGTATCTGCAAACTGTCAACTTTCATGGTTTATATTAATTCTTAAATGACCATGTTTGAATTTAGTATTAGATTATACGATATAATATTGAATATTGACAAAGGATTGCAAAAAGAGGGTTATGTTTGCTACTTGGAAGTAATGACAATACTTGCACATACTATTGTGCATTCGGAAAGTTTGGCATGTGAAGTCCTTTGTAATAAGGGCACAAGGAACACTTTTACAATATTGACATATGGGCATTCTTCTAGTATTTGCAAAATTTCTATCATGATTGGCAAGTTTTTTGTTATACTATTTTATCATGAACAAAACAATTTTTTTATGATTTTAAATTGGTAAGTTCATTTTTTATGAATTTGTAGGACCTAGAACAAAGTGATTATGCATACATGGCTTGTCTTAATGACATATAACATGACATTTTCATTATGATGTAGTAAAAGTTTTGCTTTAGAGGTGTCAATTTATTGTATTAAATTGAAAGGTTTTTTTTTTTCAATAATTGGTTGTTAAAAGAAACACCTAATTTGGTGTTCTTGTATTTTAAAATCATGCACTTGGTTTCAAGATGGTGAAAAAGACAATATATGACAATTTCAATGACCTTTGTTATGGGAACTATGGGTCACAAAGTCAAAAAATCACTTTTAAATCACATTGATTTGTACAAAATAATTTGAACATTTGCCCTCTTAGCTAAACAAAGTAAGAGAATTAAGTGTTTAATCTTATAAAAAAAATGAACTCAAAAACAAAATATGAATCAATCTAAATTTGTCTCATGCTTACAAAATCATGATTTTTTTATCTTTCTAAGAATTGTGTAACACAAATTTCCAAAAGAAACATTTCTCATGCTTTTATTTGTGTACTGATTTTTCAAGATTTGTGTAGCATAGATTTCCAAATAAATAATTTGCAAATAATTCAAATGTGGCATCTTGCCCTTGTTTTTCAAAGAGAGGTTTAACCACAACATTTTTTTACCCTCAAGCAACAACAAGGGACATCCTTCATGCTCTTCCATCAAGGTACATGCTCATAGAATATCTTGAAAATTTTGGCCACTTGACCATTGAGTCAATAAGAGACTCATCACAGTCACGATGGTATTATAGTACATGGAATAGAACTTTAATATTCTAGTCCTTATTATATTGAATAAATGTTGATTTTCATATTAGTGCCCCTTGCAAATTCATTTGTTTTTTGAATTAGTTCAAATTAGCTTAATTAAATTGGGCACAATAATTGAAATAACTTGTGTAGTATGATTCACTTGAATAAGTAGCTTTTAGATTTTTTGAAAATTCATAAAAAATGAATGCAGTAATAAAATATAGCCAAAATCTTAAAAACTCTCTAGAATTAGAACGAAACAAGGCAGACTTGAAGGAAAAAAATTATTGTGAATTTTTTTATTTTCAATCCTCAATTAATTTCAGGAGGAACCCTGAAACTATTATTTTCAAATTTGTATATGTAAATATTTGTGAATGCTGTAGCATATCCAACTCGACAGATATGGTGTACGGATCATAGTATAAAACCTTTGTTGGAAAATCATCATTTAGCTATTCCTCAAGATTGCATTTTTTAACACATTTTTACATTCTGAAAAGTTTGATGATTCTGCTAATTCCTGAGAAGTTTATCAAATCATGAAAATCTCTTACAACCTAAAACAAAAAAATTGCATGTTATCTACAATATTCATGATGCACTATTCTATCTTAGTTTCTCATACTCTATTAATAAAGGATTTTAAAGTTCGGTAGATTCCTCAAGTAAATTTGTTTTTTCTTCCTTTCTAGTCTTGATACAAGATTTATTTTGTGGCTTCTTGTTGTGGTTTCAAGGCTGGTTCTTTTGTAGTTTTCTTGTTTTTCTCATGCAAGAGAGCCCATAACATGTTTGTTGATCTGGGAAAAAGTCTTTCCAAAATTGGTTTTGGAATTATTAAATTTTGCATGTGTGAGAATATTTGGTGACTTAAAGTGTATTTTCTGATAATCCCTTTTAGAAATAATGTTGTTGATGAAAGGTCTTGATGAAATCATCACAAAATTCACTTTAAGTCGTCAAAATTACTTAAAAACATAATTTCCAAAAGTCCGAAAATTGCATTTTTCCTCTAAATTAATGAATATTGCATCCCATGCTTGCACTTTACCAAGTGCACAAAACTTTCTTGTTTTTCATTAGAAAACATGATTTTGCAAAATAAAGACTTTGTATTCTCCCCCAAAAATGACTAAGGAAATATTTTACCAAGCTTTGAAACCCCCTGAAAAGATTGTCTTAACCCTTAAACGACTGAAAGGCCCTTTGCGACCAAAACAATAAAGGGTATTTTTCTTGTATTGGAATAGATCCACACCTCTATTACATTTGAGACCAACAAAGAAGTTGAAAAATAGATCAATGCGGTTCTAGTGAGCTGCTTGAGATCCCAAATTAAAATTTCTTATCGATAGCAAGGTAGAAAATGACAATTATACTTCAACATATATACTTTGCCCTATGGTCGTTTATGGGTTAACAATTATACAATTGAACTTTGATTCACATTAAAATTTGTACAAGAACCGCACATCATTATTTAAATCATCCAAAAAAAACTTCACGCGTGATGGGAAGAATTAATTTGGTTATGTTTCCTAATCAAATTCCAACCTCTCATTTGACTCCACAAAGAAACATTCCGTATAGGCATGTGAAGTAGTCGACATTTTTGGAGGAAGTTCTTTGGTTCCTATTTCCGCCTTTTCAAACTATTCTAAAACTTTTTTACTTTTCAATTGCAAAGGTCATAGCAATAAGTTCAAGATATAAATCAACATTTCATATGCAACAAGCAATAACGTAAAACGTTTCAAATTATTTGTTGCAATTTTGACATTTTGTAATATATCTGAAGGAGCAAGTGATACGGAGTATTATTTGCTTGTAGGAAATAATTTCAAATAGTTTCAGGTCAAATACTTACACCATAGCATATAGAACAGGAACTGTTACGTACAAACATCTTTATTATTTCAAAATTTCATCAAATACTATATTTTTTGTTGACATATAGTACAAGGTGCTTCTTTCTTCAACCACTGCAACTTAGTACATAAAAATTTCAAACAATCACAGGTCCTTTAACCCCTAAAGATGTTGCCTATCAAAAGTGTTGTATGTATTTGTAGGAGAACCATTAGTACTTGAAAAAAAAACTTTACAACGAATGTCAATAATTCTCCAAAAAGTCCTAGTTGACCAATATTATGTTTATGACTTGGCTTGAAATTTACAACTTCAATGAGATTCACGTGCTATCCAAACACCCCATCTGTATACAACACGGGAGTCCGTATACAAAACAACAACATCCTTTAAGGGTTAATGTATGGGAGGGACAAACTTGTTGTCATCAAGTACAACAAGGAGCTAATATAAAGGGAAAAGTAATAAAGTATTGTTGTGAGAGATTTAAGAAAATGCAAGTCCTTCCATAAAAAAATGATTATTGAAAGGGGCAATAGTTTGGTGATAGATCCAAGCATTAGTTGAGCACTTTTCTTCTCATTTAGAGTGGCTTATTGGTTATTGCATTAGCGTGGTAGCTCAAAAAACACACTATCATTTGGATTAATGTTTTAAAAACATTGAACAAGATGGATAAATAAAATAAAGAATGATTTTTTCACATTACAAAAAATAGGAAATTCACTACAAGAAAAAGTGCCATTTTTGATTAAGGATTTTGACTACAAAAAAGACTAACACGACTCAAAGTAAATGACTAGTCAGATGACCACATGTAGTCATAAATAATGTAATTAGTCATGAATGTAGTCATAAATAATTTAATTTATGACTACAAGTAGTCATAAATCTAATTATTTGACTCATACTAGACTAGTCATTTACTCTGGGTCGTTGTACCGTTTTGGTAGTCAAAATCCTTAGTAAAAATGAGCCCTTTTTCTTGTAGTGATTCATTTTCTTAAATTTTTATCTTTACCATGTGAAATGGCTAAAAAACTACATATTTGGAGGGTGCCTTTTATTTTCAACAATCTTTGAAAAAGGAAAAGATTGAGAAAACATGGCTACTTTAAAGCCAATTGGAATAAGTATGATGTCAAAAATTGATTATGCCAAGTGGTTTTGTCTTGTAGACCACTTTTTGTATACCAATTTATAATAAATTTTGGAAACTCTCCAAACTAGTCAATATTGCAAGACCTCTTGCAAAAAGAGCTTGTACAGAGGATTGTTTTTATTTATTGCCAAGTTTTGTTTTGATCTAGGCATAACCAAAACGTAGTGCGATTTTCTAATTTTTGGCTAGTGGAGATTCTAAATACAGTAAATTTTTATCATCCTAGAGATTTGTCTAAAAGAAATATAAATATCACATTTTAGAACACCGATTATAAACTATTGTATTACTATTCTTGTAGACTTTACTATCAAGACTTTTTACATAATTTCAATTAGGTTTTATTTGTGTTCCTTAGAACTTCAAAAGGCATAATTTGCTCCATCAATATCAATTTGACGATTGTTTTATTTCCTAACAAATATGGAAAAAGTGGCTATTTTTTTTTGAAAGAGATAATGTTGGATAGAAAAAAAACAAAAATTATAGCCTCAGTATGATTTCAAATGATAATTTTCAAAATCTGAAGAAACATAAAATCAATTTTTGGCATACGAACTGAAATAGCTACACTTGCAAAAAAATCATGTCTTGTTTCAATTAGCAATTGCAGCAAGTAAGTTTGTTTGATTTAATTGGAATTGGTTACAAGCTACTATAGATTAAATAGGTCAAGATACACTAAGATAATGCAAGCTTATTTTGTCAAGTCATGTTTTGGCCAATTTTTGAAAAATGATATATGAGCATTTACCTCTACTTTATTTCTTGAACGTTGAAGACTTTGTATAGCCTGTTTTTCTATTCAAAAGCATTTCTTAGACTTGTTTTTATATTAAAAAATCTACACAAATGACTTTGACATATAGTAGAAAAAAAAGCCTCCACAATGACTAAATAATGGGTAAATGACAACTAAATTAGTTGTTGTTCAATTATGGTTTAGTCATCGTGCACATGGTTTTCTACTAGCATAGTGGATTGATTTTTTGGGATTTTGAGCTATGAAAACACTTTTAGCTATTAACCCTTTAGAGACCACCAAACCATATTTGGATTGATTTTTTGGGATTTTGAGCTATGAAAACACTTTTAGCTATTAACCCTTTAGAGACCACCAAACCATATTTTGGTTTGGGAGAGTAGTTTTTGGCCTATACATTAAAATTGCTCAACAATTTGGAAAACAATCTTAGAGAACGCTTGTGATCACAAGAATCTTGCATCCAACCCAAGAAACAAAAATTGAATCGGATATGTGAGTTGATAAATAATGGTGTTTATACATCATGGCCTCAAAATACGTATCCATATTTGGTCAAAAATGGATCAAAGCAACAACACAATACATCAAACATCCAAGAAGAATGCCACATTTAAGTTGTGCAATCTTAAAAAAATTCAAATTGCTCAAGGAATATGCTTGTATTGTTTCTCTATACGATAGTAGTATAATTGTAGTATTTGAGAATTCATTGAAATAATACTATCATTTTATTTTAAAAAAAAATCATCCTACATTTAAGGTCAATTCTTGATTGCTTTCACCAATTGGATTTTCCATAACAATTATCAAATTTCTTGTAGAATTGTCTTAGGGTAGCAAAGAAAATGGTAATTTTGACCCTTTTTGACCACTTAGCTACACCTTGTGATTGCTATTTTTGTCTAATTTGTATGAAACTAGTCTTGTTGGAAAGGTGGGAAACCTTGCTTTCTAGAAATGTAAGGCTCTTCTCAACCAAAGCTTGCATGAAGAGTTAACATTCAAAACCACGTAAGCATGAATAACTAAAGATTTCCCATATACGGCTCACTCAATCATTATAATATTTCACCTCTAACGGTAAATCTAGCTAAAATTTTGACCCATTACAACAAACAAGGTGTCCTTCACATTTGTACGGTTGGATTACTCAAATTGGGTTTATATTTGATTCAAATGCACATCTAATTTTATTTCCCCAATATCTTATGAATTTTGGAAAAATGTGTGTGGTCTTTAAAGGGTTAAGAGCTATTGTAAAATGGCCCGGTTTACTGCACATACATCGATCTGGGCCCCGCATGTGTCAGTGCTTAAAAAAATAACTTTGTATGGCTGCCCTTGCCCAAGCCTGTGCTTCCTGCAATTCACGGCGGGGTACCCGTGGCCCACTCTGCGGTGGCATTGTCCTTAGCTACTCCACCTACAGCTCATTTTTTTTGATTTTCCCTAAGTTTAATTCATGTTCTCATCCATTTGTTGAGCTTGTTTGTTGAGCTTGTTGCTACAGCACTTTGCTGCAAAATGCAAGTGGTTTCTTTCTTTTTGTTCAACATAGCAACTCACAAATCCATGTGATACATACCGACTATTCCAAGAAGAGTTGTAAAGCCTTATGTATATGAATGAAAGCCCTAATCCTCCCACTTTGCCCTAAACTATCCGGAACCTTAACCCCTAAATGCCCAAGGGTTTTTTTCTTGTTTTTGGAAGGCGGTTTTGAATTTTTTAAATTGTCCTTGAAAGATCATTGTTAAACATCAAAACAAAAGTGGAATCTCAGGCTCTAAAACCGCTCATCTCACCAAATGTAATATGCTGATACATGCTAATTTTCATAGCCTTTCAACAATGTATAAGTGATGTACATTTGAGGAGGTGGGCGGTTTTAGAGACCTATGACCTTTTCACTTCAAATTTTCATAACTAATTCCACAAAGTTCCAAAAAATGTAAAAACAACTTGGGTTAGATGTCAGCTCTTCTTGTCTTTCAAGGAAATTTACTGAAAAATAGTTCAAGAAATTTCACCTCCCCAAAATTTGGTTTCAGCCCTTAGATGGACGGTGTATGAGCACCCTACCTTAATCCTTAAAGGACCAGAGGGCATAGTTTATACATTGACGTATAATTGTCATTTGCTATCAATAAGAAAATTTAATTTGAGATCTCAAATAGCCCACTGCAACCGCATTGATCTATTATCCAGCTTCTTTGTTGGTCTCAAATATAGTAGAGGTGTAGATTTATTTCAAATACCCCGTATTGTACTGATCGCAAAGGGCCTCACGGTCCTTTAAGGATTAAACTTTACCGCTTTTTCATTTCAGCTTTTCAATAGTGCTTGGTCTTTCTGATTTGGATGATTTGTGCAGAGTTACAATGTGGCAGCTATTGGCTTAGAGGTAGAGGATGGTAATGCAGATGAAGACATAGCTCCGGGTGGTGGTATTGTTTTCACTGATTCTAATAGGTACACTAAACAGTGCATGTAGGTTGCCCCATACTAATTCCTTGAAATTTTACACTATTTAAACACTTGTTGCTGCTACAGTAATTTTCAGCAAAAAATATTGCAATAAGAAATTTTGAAAGGCCTTTGGCAACAACAAAATAGTTATAGAAAGATAAATTGGTGGCGTCCATATGGTAAACCATGTGAAATTCTAATATCTCAAAAATTACATGCGTTTCTAAGTGGTTAACCTATGAGTGATGAGGTAATTTTCCATGGTAAGGCAACCTAATTGTTAAAGCAACCTAAATGCACTATTTAGTGTAGATGATTTCAATATTCTTGTGGGTACACTAATGACGGCAATGACTTCTATTAAGGTTCATCATGATTTATATGAAAGCACATGAAAACAAAGTATGAGGTAGGTAGCCTAAATTGTGTCCCTTCTTAGATAAACCGTTCCATAGGTAACTCAAGAATGGATATGAGATGATTCTTGAATGGACCATCCTTAGTCATAAAAGAAAAGGTGTACTCTATTGCGAGAGCCAATCATACTCCTTGATTTCACCTCATCTCTTTATAAGTTGTGGGGAAACGGTTTATGGAAGACCTAAAATCACAAATAGATTCCTACTCCAAAAAACTTTGAAAGTTCATCAAGAATCCAATAATGCTTCAAAAAATGTGAAAAAACTTGTAACACTTGACACCTATTTTTCTTTGTCTGAAAATTAAACAAAAAATCTTCTTGTATAAAAAGCCTATGAGAAGGCAAATCAGCCCTTAAAGTGTTGCTTCTTGAGCTACCTACCTGAAGAACACAATTATACCTTCAAATCATGTTGCTTGTTGCCACTGCGGCTTGATCCGGATACTCAGTCCAAATAGCCTCTCCATTATTTGTGATGCCCAAGTTTAATTTGAGTAGCTGAAAAAAAAACACAATTTCCAGTCCCCGATTATTGTAACTGAAAACTTGGACGTCCAAGCTCTGCACCTCGTGCTTGATTTTTAACCCTAAATGCCCAAGCCACCAAATATGGGTGTTCAAAAAATTTAAAAAAAAAAATTGAAACCCTCTTGAAGGCATAGATCTAATTTTTTTAAGGGTTATTTTTCTTGGAGAAGTTGCTGGCTGAAGCTAGTTTTGTGTTCAAATTTAATCTCCTTCATATCTTGTTTCAAGTGCTTTTGGTGGAATTCAAATTGCAAGCATATCTTTTGTGTTATGAATAGTGTCACAGAGCATGTGACAAGTTGCCACTTTGAAAAGACAGGCATCAAGTTGAGAACAAAGTGAAGGCCTCCCTTGGGCACTAAGGGCCTTTTACTAAAATTTTGTCATTTAACAAAATCCAAATGTGCTTTTGGACTAATTTCACTTGGAATGTCTTTGCCATGAAAATTAGATTTTATTCATTGCTGAATTTTCTTTCGTTCACAATGATTTTTGGTCAATAATTGAAGCTAAAAAAATTCTTTGTATTAGATGGTTGTGCTTTAATAGTTGCATTGCAAGCTCACTTGTGAATTCGTGGTCATGGATTTGGAAGAGGGGGCATTAGTTTTCAAGAACATCAATAAATACTAAAGCATCATAAATGTTTGTTTCCCAATTATATATCCAAAAGTTGCCAATTGGTATAGAAGTTTTGGGGAGCTCCAAAAAAAGCAAAAAAATCCATATTCATCCACATTCAATCACAAATATCTTAAAATATGCATGGAAATTTTAGATTTTTTTAGGTAATGCCATCTAGAGGCCTTGAAGTTCAAGATTCAACAATTACAATTTTGTTTTGATGTTCAACCCTTTAACAACCATGGTTGATTCTGGAGGTGGGCAATCCTTTGTATTTTCATTTGGGGGACATTTTAGGGTTATTGAAAACAGATTTCTATTACAGATCTGACCGTACAGATGGAAGTATCTTGGAGCGTTTAGTGTTATGCATGGTGAATTATGCTCACTCTTTAGTTGTTATGGTCATCTTTTTAAATTCATTGGTGTATTTTCAGCCGGTATTCTTTTAGTATTTTCAACCCTCTAGCCACATGCCACCTCAAATTGGCATGATTATTGTCCTAAACTCTTCACTTTCCAATTCCCCACACCTGTCCCCTTTGCCATGTCATCAAATTCCCTGACATGCTCTCTCTACAAACTGAAAAGAGTCAAAATCGACCAGGAACTGGTTGCCCAGTCCATAATGGGTTAATTATGATCTTTCAAGGACAATTTAAAAAATTCAAAACCGCCTTCCAAAAACAAGAAAAAAACCCTTGGGCATTTAGGGGTTAAGGTTCCGGATAGTTTAGGGCAAAGTGGGAGGATTAGGGCTTTCATTCATATACATAAGGCTTTACAACTCTTCTTGGAATAGTCGGTATGTATCACATGGATTTGTGAGTTGCTATGTTGAACAAAAAGAAAGAAACCACTTGCATTTTGCAGCAAAGTGCTGTAGCAACAAGCTCAACAAACAAGCTCAACAAATGGATGAGAACATGAATTAAACTTAGGGAAAATCAAAAAAAATGAGCTGTAGGTGGAGTAGCTAAGGACAATGCCACCGCAGAGTGGGCCACGGGTACCCCGCCGTGAATTGCAGGAAGCACAGGCTTGGGCAAGGGCAGCCATACAAAGTTATTTTTTTAAGCACTGACACATGCGGGACCCAGATCGACGTATGTGCAGTAAACCGAGCCACTTTACAATAACCCACTCATATTGTGTTTGGACTAATCAAAAATAGAAATGACAACACAAAGAAACATGAAAAGCAAAGTCCACAATGAAACTAGAATGGGCTCAAGAAGTGCTAATATACCTCATTGAAGGTTGTGAATTGTTATTAATATAATTATTTTAGAACTACAATATTGGATTCAATTATTAGCTTAGACAAAATTGCAAGCTAGGTGGAAAAGCTTGAATTTTCACTTGGAAGAACACAAATTAAGATTTTGGAGATTTACCACCACAAGATTAAATTTGGAAATTTTAGACTCATTTTTAGATCGAAAGATTGCAATTTTGTCTAAAACCATAGAAGAAGGTAAAATTGACAGTCTCTAAAATATTAGTTTTTTCTACTTTTATCATTGTAAATAAAAAACTTTAGCTTTTCCACTTGGGGTGCACAAAGACATTTGATCAACATATAAAGTCACAACATTCTAAGTATACATAATATCACTACAAGGAAACAATGCCCAAATTGACTAACTGAGTCCAAATTGACATAAAAGTATCCTAATTGACAAAAAATTGACCAAACTGATAGTGTTAAATTATAGCATACAAATACAAGATGCACATGCAATCCACGCGCTTCACCCAAGTTGAGAAGCCAAAAAAACTGTCAACAACCATTACCTTGTCTTGGATAATTATCTAACTTATAGTACAAATAAAATTACATACATTACATACTTTGGGTTTTTGTTGTACTATTTTGTTGAATTAAGGATTTAACCCTTAAGCACCCCAACGACAAGATCCTATCGTTGGGGCCCACAACTTGATCTCACCTTTTCTCTTCTTTTGTACGGTGAAAACAGTTATGGCTGGTTCCCATCAGCAAAGAAGGTAGTCTTTTTTCAAATCCTACAATTGTTTTTTTTGGATGTAATTTTTCAAGCTACGGTGGTCACTAAACCTCCCATTTTCTCCTAAACCCTAAAACAACTCCGGGCGCTCAGAGCTTAAGGCATGTTAGCACTTGTTATTACAAGTAATGTTATCAAGGGTTTTATGAATGTAATCAGTGACACATCTTTGGACTAAATTCGTTTTACCAACACCACTCCAAATACCACTTCTGATACCAATTACAAATTCAACTTATTATTGCAGACATAAACAACTGCACTTAAAATTCTACAGTCAAATATTGATACAAGATCATTTCTGATTTAATTATTCATGTATTAAATAAATTTTATTTCAAGTGAAAAGTTTCATCAAGATGTAACTTCCAATGGTGCAACTTATCCCACATTAATTGTAGAGCAATTGCACCAGAAAACATAGTGCAAGTACTTTTGTAGCATGTATTTAACCCCTAAAGCATTGTTGTCCCTTTGGGGGGCAAGTGGGAGTTCAGGCATGTACTTTTGGATAAGCAACTTTGTGTGATTTTCTGAAACTTTTATTGAAGGTGGGGAATTCAAAGATCTACGCGGGCATCTATTTTTTTCCTCATTCCAACAATTATTGAAGAAGTTACGCAAGAATTTTTGAAAATTTGGGGAGGATTGCCCGCCCGGACAGCCCAAAAACTTCTTTAATTTTTTTTAATTTAAATTTAAATTTGAAATTGGTTCTTTAGATTTTTTTTATAAGTGAGAAGCTCTAAATCATTCACTTTCAATTAATGAGATCAAAGTTATGAGGAGTTTTTGTTTGCAGGAAGTTATGGATTCTCTACTCTAAAATAAACTTTGAAGTCTTTTATTTTCCACAATTTTCATTGTTTTGGAAAAACAATTAAAATAAAGGAAGTAGATTGTTTATCACAACATTTTCACCATTAGGATTTGCAATTTTCATTTTAATAATTAAATTCTTAACAATTTAGTGATTTGACTCGTTCACTGCTTCTTTTTACTTACTGATTTTTCCCATGTGTTGTGTAGTTCCAATTGATTTGAAAATTCTCCCACACATACCTAACTTGATCTCCTACATGGAACAAAAAAAGCGCAATTTTGGGTAGAGCAACTTTTTTGTTACAAGAGTGGTAAAAGGCTACTGAAAAGTTGGGGGAGCATGAAAAAAACTTTTCTTTTCACTTTAGATGTAAATGTCTCACTCTTCTCCATCTAAAATGACCTGATTTTTTTCCCACAAGTACCTAATCCAATTTAGGGCAAGATCCTACGGTTGGATTTTCCAAATTTTCAAAAAAATACTACCTTCTTACTAACCCCAAAGACAGTTTTGAGTGATTTTCACTGAAAAATGACTTAGCCCTTTAGGGGTTAAGGTCAAGAAAGTTTTGGGAATGAGGTTCTGACATTGGCTCTATAACTTACTTGCCGGTTTTTCCCCCTCTAGACTTGCCGGCATAGACCATCTCCTGCTAATACAACACGACGCGACACATGTGACAATCACTTATTCACAACGTGGCTCTCTAAATTAGCCCAAATGGCAAAAATAGGGATAAACGTGCCTGAAATCCGAATATAACACTGCGATGTTCACACTGTTTTACTACACTCCTTTGTAGCTGTAGCTAAATAAAAGTTGATGGAAGTTTGGTGAAATTATGCCACATTTGCTACCACTGGTTACAACATCAACAGCGCTCGGTGCAGGGACTTGAAAAGTACCTCTGCTCTGCTTTTGTCCTGCCTCCGTGCTTCTTCATTACTTTATTTACAGCTTGGAAAGTAAAGTATCTGATTATGGACATAATTGCTGCATAACATTGTTCACCAGGGTTGAATGCTCCCCCAGTCTTGGAGGAATATCCTTCCCCTCATACCTGGGGAGCTGCTTAAGATATAGATTCTGAATGCTCATTAGTCTTAAGTTTAAATCTAATTAGATTTGACATATGATATTTATCGGGATCCTCATATTTGGAGAGCAAGAGGGACCCTGTAGTGAAGGTTAATAATGTTATGGTGGTTTGACACGTTAGATTAGAGTATAAAATGTGAGACAAATATGGTAGGAAGAAAATCCCATTTTATGTGTGGGAGAGGTGTAATTAAATTTGAATTTGTATTACATCATTCGTTAACCCCTAAACATTGAGGAGGACATTTTTTGACCTTTGGCTTTGAAAAAACATTTGACATGACAAAAAAATGTTATTTTTTATCCAATTTTTTTTTCAAGACTGATCATAAACACATGGTCCATTGTGGAAAGCAAAAAATAACCTCACCAAAAATACTCATACTTTTAGGTAACCCAAATTGTGAGAAGATTCAAAGACATGGTCTTAGGTCCCATATTGTTGTCCTAGCAATTTTCATTAGGGCTTCATGCAATGTTTATTTTTGTAACTTTAAAAAAAAATATTATATTGGGAATTGATATGTGTACCAAACCCTTTCAATTATTGTACCACATCCCAAAGTAAAATTTAGATTTCTACCATCAAAAAGCTGAATTTGAGAATTTGGAATTCAAATTTGGACTTAGAGACCATGATTTAGTTTAGAACCATAATAAAAGTTGCAATTCAACAACACCCAATGAAAAGTTTAGCTAGGGAAAAAAGTGTTACTTTTATTTTTTTTGTAAAAAAGATAAGCTTTTTCATTGCATGTTGTTAAATTGCAACTTTTTTTGAGATTTTAGACTAAATCATGGTCTCTAAGTCCAAATCTAAATTCCAAATTCTCCAATTCAACTTTTTGATGGTAGAAATCTAAATTTACTTTGGAGGTGTGGTATAGTAATTGAAAGGGTGTGATAAAGAAAGAAAGAAAGAAAGAAAGAACGAAAGAACAAAAGAAAGAACGAAAGAACGAAAGAACAAAAGAACGAACGAACGAACGAACGAACGAACAAACAAACGAACGAACAAACAAACAAATAAACAAACAAACAAACAAATAAATAAATAATTGTAACAAATTTAAACTAAACATGTTAGAGACTACATGGGAAAAATTACAACTATATCACTTATAGGTTAAAAAAAGATAATGATTGAACATGGTGTTGTTAAAACTTCAAATGTGACTTGAAGTTTTCTAATCCTCATTTCACATGTCAAATCTAAAAAGTTGGTCACCAAAAAAAATGAGGCTTAAGGTCATTACATGTCTAGCTTTAATCATATGACAACTTTAAAAATCTACTCCTATATATTTTTTAACCCCTAACGGACTGTTGTCCCTTCAAGGGATATGTGGGAGTTTGGGCATGTACCTTTAGATAAGCTACTTTGTGTGATTTTTTGAAACTTTTATTGTAGGTGAGGAATTCAAAGATCTACGCGTGCATCTATTTTTTTCCTCATTCTGACAATTATTGAAGAAGTTACGCAAGAATTTCTGAAAATTTGGGGAGGCCTGCCCGTCCGGGCAGCCCAAAAACTTCTTTAAAATTTAACTTTTTTTAAATTAAAATTTGAAATTTGTTCTTTAGATTTTTTTTATTCATGAGAAGCTTTGAATCATGCAATTTTGATAGATGAGATGAAAGTTATGAGGAGTTTTTGTTTGCGGGCAGTTTTAGATTTTCTACTCTAAAATAAACTTTGAAGTCCTTTATTTTCCACAATTTTCATTGTTTTGGAAAAAAAACAAAACCCAAGGATGTAGATTGTTTATCACAACATTATAACTGTTGAGATTTACATTTTTTGTTTTAATAATTAAATTCTTAACAATTTTGTGATTTGACTCATTCTCTACTTCTTTTTACTTACTGATTTTTCCCATGTGTTGTGTAGTTCCAATTGATTTGAAAATTCTCCCACACATACCTAACTTGATCTCCTACATGGGAAAGATAAAGCGCAAAGTTGCATAGAGCAATTATTTTCATGTAAGAATGGTCAAAGGCTTCTAAAATTTTGGGGGAGCATGAAAAAATCTTTTCTTTTCACTTTAGATGTACATATCTCATTCATGTCCATATGGAATGACTTGATTTTTTTTCCACAAGTACCTAATCCAATCTAGGGCAAGATCCTACGGTTGGATTTTCCAAATTTTCAAAAAAAACTATCTTCTTATTAACCCCCCAAAAGTGGCAATTTTGAGTGATTTTCATTGAAAAAATGGCTCAGTCCTTTAGGGGTTAAATGGATTTCTAATGTGGATTTCCCTCCAAGCTCTAGTGTATTTGAGGCTCATTTTCAAGGTCTTTCAACACGAGAAAACTCAAGATTGGAGTGGACACCCTTGTACAAAATCTTGAGTAGAAAAGTTATCAACCTTCATTTTCAAAATCAGATTTTTGATATTGAAAGTAGACTTCAAAGCAAACTCATATTGAAAAAAGATACTAAATAGTGATTTGATAGGATCATATTTAGCTTAAAAGTTTACTAAGGACCCGAATCTGATCGGTTGAGCATTTTGGGTTGATACAACTCTTACTAGCATGGTCAAAATTTTATCAAATTAAAATCACTAAACAATCCAATCTATGGATAACCTCTAGCAGCATAGAAAAAACAAGAGCAGCACGGAGCCACGGACTCGCCACAAAGGAGACAAAGACTAGAATTTGGTTAGGCATAGCTAAGCTTAGGGTATGATCACACTTGATGGCAAGGGGTAGTAGCCAAGGAAAATTAGATACATTTGGATACACCTTTAGACTACATTTATATTGCTAATGAGAATTGATATGTGTATCACACCTTTTCAGTTATTCTATCACATCTCAGAGTAAATTTTAGATTTCTACCGTCCAAAAGTTGAATTTGAGAATTTGGAATTGAGATTTGGACTTAGAGATCATGATTTAGTTTAGAATCTAAAAAGGTTCTAATTGAACAACACCCAATGAAAAGGCTTATCTTTTTTTGTAAACAAAAGTAAAAGTAACACTTTTACCCCGAGCTAAGCTTTTTCATCAGGTGTTGTTCAATTACAACCTTTTTATGGTTCTAAACAAAATCAAGGTCTCTAAGTCCAAATCTGAATTCCCAATTCTCAAATTCAACTATTTGATGGTAGAATCTAAAATTTATCCTAAGGTGTGATAGAATAGCTAAAAGGGTGTGGTAGACATATCAATCCCCATTGTTAATATCTTCTGTAACACCAAGTGTGAACATACCCTTAGGGTCTCCTTACATGCTCACCACCCAGTGGCCGGTCAAATTAAAAATATTCCACAGATAATTGGTCGGACCGGACTTCAGGACAACTGGAATTCCATCCGACCAATTATCGGTGAAGTATTTTTAGGTTGCCCAGCCACCGGGTGAGCATGGAAGGAGGCCCTTAGAGAGAGTCCATGCGATGATCGATATACACAGAGATAGCCTAAGAATGGGCCTACGAGCGTGCATAACGCCCGCTGGCCCGGGCATGCGCTCAAAAATGGGCAGCGTGACGGAAGGGAAGGCGTGCGAAACAATACGCCGGCAGCGGAGCCGGAACGTGGCGGTTCAATCAAAGCATCGAATGACGGTTAATTGCCGCGAGGAAATCAACCAGTGCTAATTAAAGCGATACCGTTCTAACATTACGATGTACCCGTGCTACAGCCTACAGCTACTCTACTACAGTAAAGAGAGCTGTAGTGGGCTCAGTTTTACTGCACATACGTCGATGTGGGGCCAGGGCGAACAAGCTCAGGTTTTTTTTCCAAACAAGGGTTAAGTAATAATTTGCCCTCGTTCGATTGTATCCTCCTACACGGTCCCGAACAAAAGTAAGCTTAGGGTCTCCGAATCCAAAGATGAATTCAAAGTTTTCAAATTTAATCTCCTTGAATCTCCCTTGAATCTCCCTATGGGAAATACGTAAACTCTCACATTTTCGAACAGTGCTTTTCCATCCCGGCCCCACATCGACGTAGGCTTATGTGCAGTAAACTGAGCCGCTGTAGCTAGTGAAGCTTCATCAAAAGGATTAAAAACAGGTACTTACTACTGTGAGTGAGCATGGCAAAGCGATAATTCCACCATGCAAAGCACGTGCTTTTCTCGCACAGGGCTCTTTAGAAATGTAACGCATCCGCTCGCTTCGTATTTACGTCACGCCTTGCAGGTGTCCGTCCGTCCGTTGCTTTATCCTCGACTTACTCTGTACTGCTCCAGTTTGCTAGGCTCACGTCGTTAGCAGCAACCGACGGCTTGCTTCGGATTGTTGGAACATCTTGCCTGCGTGCGTGCTTTGTGGTCGTAATCCATCGGGTAGCGAATTAACTCGAGGGTTGGTTGCTGGAACGTTTTGCGTATGTGAATGTGCTCATCCAGTGAGTCCAGCCAGGCGCACGTCGCTCGCAACAAGGTGCCGTTTTGGATTCCGAAACAACATATCCGCATTGTGGTAGTACTCTGCCAAACCTGCGCCTTAAGCGAGCAGGTTGGGGTTGTGTTTGTGTCGAGGGGTGAAAAATCGAGCGAACCGTTTGACAGGAGGGGAGGGGTTTGTTGCATGCGCTTCTGGTTAGTGGAGAGGAGGAGGCGCCAGTAGTAATAGTAGCGATACGGTGTGCATGATCCGCAACGGAGTCCCTCAGGCAGTCAGTACACCGGGAGTTTGTGTCGGTAGAAGTGCAAGCGGCAACGTCGAAGGAGAGTGAGCGAAGAGCACACGTGTCTAGCTGATAGCAGAGAACACTGTCACGTAATGGCAAGGGAAGTAGTAGCGATTGATTTCGATGAACAAGGAGGGGGCATGTGCGCGGAGCGCGCCAGGAGGAGTTGTGGGGGTACTACCACTTCGCGTCTCGATACGCCCATGATTGCTAGCGCGCCAGCAGACGACGTCCTCCAGTTGGCTGTAGGTCTGCAGGCGATGTCGACATCGTCGACCATTCCGGCAGGGTTTCGAAACTGGCTCAACGGGGTGGATACCACTACTCCAGGTATTGAAATTTTCTTCAGGCACCCTATCGCTGGTACAAAATTCGCATCCAGATGACTGGCATCGAGAGCTCACACCGGCATTAGGGGTTTCGTATGCGATTTCCTGTGTCACGAGAGAGTAAAATTTGCTATCCTCTCTCGTCTCGAGAATTGAAAGTTGTCAGAGCTTTCTAGTTTGCGGCAAAAGCTGCTGCTGACTATAAACTAAGTTTGAATATTCTATGCCTCGTATACAGGAAACGGAGAAAATTAAGGTGGGTTCAGAAGTGCAGCCCCCTCCTTGAAAACTGTTAGTACAATTCTGGAACATAGTCTCACACTTGTAGTCTCGTCACTCACTTCAGCGAAGTCAAGTCGAGCTAGATGTGGTGCATGCATTTTCTCACTTGCCCGGTTTTCCGGTCTTGTGACAACGAACCTTTTTCTATTCTAGTGGTACTTGACGGCATGGTTATGGAATCTTTCGCACTTTCGATTGTCTTGGACTGCAGTTCCTGCCATTGTGTTTTGCGATGACCCTGACTGAGAGTGTGTGTGGCTGTCTGCTACGCTTAGCCTGTAACCCTCCATCAGAAGGGATGCTCTGTACTGTACAGTGTCGTTAATCGATGTTCTCAACCACGGCGGACTTGTATCTTGCGCAGGGCTTTTTTGTTCGAACCAGCAACGCATTGCTGCGGCGGGGAGACTTGGAAACCAGGAAGATTTGGGCATGAAAAATGCCGATGATTCTCGAGACATGATCACGGAAGGTCATTCGGTTATTGACCATTCCGGGGCGACCAACTCCGAAGAGGCCAGTAGTAGCCAGATACCTCTCGTTGGTCAGAGTCCGCTACAGCATTCCGGCCTTGCAAGGTACTGTCTCTTTCACAAAACCATTCAGGTCCGGTTCAGACCTGAAGTGGACGTCCTTAGTGGACGAAATGTTTTATCTAGTGTCTTGTTCATCTTCATTTGGTGGGAAATTGTCTATTTTGTCAGTCCAGTGAAGGGTTTTCATTTTAGGAATTGGATGTTTGGTGGAGTTATAATTTTGTTCCCACTTGACATGATTTTGTCTTTATCTCACATGAAGATGAAGTGAGAGAGAGAGTGTTTTATTCAGTGGACAAGATTTGGGGTCACCTGCAGAAGTGACCCCAAATCCTGTGCACTATAGGTACACTCCTTTTCAATTTGGTGAGAGTGGGTGATGACATGGAGTTAACACCTAGTGGTTGTGTGCTTCACTATACAAAACCCTCCCACCTACCAATGAGATGTTCCTAAATCTTGTCCACTTCCCAATCTTAACCAGACCTGACAATCCCGTTTCTAAAAGGGCTCTCTGGAACGAAACCATATGGAAATGACCATAATCTTGTCTTGAACTCTTGATTGGCTCTTCACCACTTTATTCAATTTTTTTTTGTTATTTTTGGTCACAGGCCACATTCAGACACTGGAATGCACCCTAGTGCAGAGCAACTCACCGTCTTTTATGCCGGCATGGTCAATGTCTATGACGAAGTTCCGTTGGACAAGGTGCGCTTTTTAATTTATATTTATATTTGCTGGGCATGATGTGATTATGTTCATATTTTGGTTTCAAAGACGTCTTATTTTTAATGTGAAAAGGCGTTCTTTTGGAGGTTTGTGTGTGTGTGTGTGGTCTTCAACTGTGTGCACATTGGGTGTTAATGCAGGCGCAAGCTATCATGGTTTTGGCTGGTAGAGCGGGGACATGGGCTGATGCTTCTAACGACACCAACGTCGTTTCTGGAAGTTGTGCTACTCACTCTGTTGCAGTGGCCCAACTTGCGTCTAGAGCAAGATCTCCTTCCCCACAAACGACAACTGAACCAGAATGTGTACCGAATGTGAATTGGCCAAAAGCAATTGCAACAAAAGGTAAAACTACTGAGCTATTCATTCATCTATATCACGTTTTACTCTAGTTCAAAAAACTTCTTGTCTTATGATCTTTATTACAAATAGCTTTCTAATTTGAAAATATAATGAATGAGGTCATTTACTTCAACATTGAATGGCTTGTTTTGTGTCAAGCAGGTGAATTGCCCCAAGCCAGAAAAGCGTCTTTAGCTCGGTTTCTAGAAAGGAGAAAAGACAGGTAAAAATATAAAAATCCATCATTGTCATAATTGCAAATTTTCAAATACTAACAATTTTTTGGCTTTTCGTTGGCTTTTTTTGGCAAGACCTGCACTTACAATGTAAGCAATTTAAATTGACTTTTTATACTGGTGTTTCGCTTTGCAGATTACGAGGAGGACCCTACACTTCGACAACACACAATGTTTCAATGCGGTTAAGCCGTGCTGCACTCAACTCTTCATGGTTGTCTTCTTCACAAAGGCAGAGCTTGTCACAGTATTAGTCTGCGATATTTTTTCCGTCCAGAATCAATGGAAATTGAGACTTGCTTCCGGTTATCCTTTCTTTGTAGTTGATAAAGTTAGTTTTCAGACTGTTTTTTTTTTTACACTCGTTTTAGTGTACCCACCCTCCTAGAAAGAGCACACAAATGAATGTAAATACCTTTTATTGGTTGCATTACCAGCTTGGGCTGAGGATCAACTCCCACCGGTTGAGCTCAAATTTTCAGGCCAGTTCTCGTAACAAGGATCTGATTACTGACCATTTTTTAAAACCAATTCAAACAAATGTACAGAGACCGATCTGGTCAGGTTTTTAAGTCGCCTGCTTGGCCGGTGTTCCGTATTCAAGTTTTTATTTGCTGTGCATTATTTTTTTCTTTTTCTTACACTATTTTTATGCCGATAACTACAAGGTGTACTAAGCTTAGTTTTAAACTTTTTGTCAATGCACCAATAAGTTCGTACATGTGTATTGAAAGGGCGACATAGAATAGGTCAATAGACACGTGAAGAAAAAGACTTGTCCTTGCTCTACAGTCTGTACTCTGCACGTGTGAAAGGACGCCACCTCACGTTCCTTGCTTGGTCTGCACTGCACCGAAGCGTTTCACACTCACTGGCAGATCATTTGGTATTTTTCTAGAATTGTTTTTGAAGGTCACTCTCGTGTGCTAGTTGGGTGCCTGCCATCAGGATGACAAAATTGTCATTCTTCCAAAATGTTGGGTGTCCTTGCTTTCTTTTCATCCAAATAATTCTTGCTGTAGTCTTAGGGCCGCTTCGCACTTGGCCGACTAACGGCATCTCCACTGGTACAGGCTCGCTCAAAGTTTTCCATCTGGTTTGGCGAGGCCTGAAGACTCTCAATCTCCACTCATGCTCTTTGAAAAGGTGGTCTTACACTCCAACACACCCCATAAATAAGGAGTTGACCACTTATCTCGGGAAGTAGAGGATAAAGCGCACTAAACTTAAGGTGAATAGTGCATGAATAGTGGCTTGAAGAGTGGCTTGCTAGACTTGCTAAATAAGAGAGTTTGAGAGGGTTTTGAGAGGGGCCTAGACACTTTTCATCCACTTTGAGCAAGCTTGAGCCACCAGTGGAGATGCCCTAAGTTGAGAGGCCTTGGGCTTGAGTAGCCAAACTTTATTGAGTGATGCCATAAAGATGAATTGAAAATAGGTCAAAACCTTTAGTTGGCTTTAATGTGAAGCTTCCAAAAGCCAAGCCTAAATTCTAAAACCTTCTAATCTAATGGTCAACATTTTGTCATATTTTAATCATTTTTTGAGAAATAAAAAAACCACTCAATTGGAGTTTAGATTTCCATTTTTTCTCAATCCAAACCTTTTTCAAGTGGCCGTTGCTTTGAATGAAAAAATGATGCCATATAAATAATTTAGAGGATGACATACCTTGGACTTTGACCTCTAATGTGAATGGTCAAGAGGCTAAAGTCTTGGTTTCTTGCAATATGATTGGTGAAAATTAATGGTTTCTCAACCTTTGGCTAGAGCATTAGAGGAAACTTGAGCTCAAGAGAAGGCCCTATGGGAAGCGGTTGGAGGGGTCAAAAGTCTTAAAATGTAGTGTCCTTTTTCATATCATACAAGACTAATCCCCTATTACCCACTTGCAACTTGTAGTTTGTAAGGACAATAAGGAGGGATGAGAGTAGGTGGGTTCCAATCATGCATGAGTAAATCAGCCATATTCTACCCAATTGAGCTTACCATGCGTACCATTTAAGTTTATTAAAAATAAACAATTACTTTTTTAATTAGCAATGACCAAAGGGGTGCACACTAGAGGTCTTTGCATTTTTCATTGTTATGTTATATTATTGTTTCCATCATCAAATCCTTTTGTCATGTACCATGGTACATTTGAGTACTTCACACAAGATAGAGACCCTTATGTAGGTACCTTACCTATGCTTCTCCTACTTAACCCATGAGCGCCCAACACAAGTTCACTCAAATCCAAACCCTTTGGAACTCATTCCAATCAAACTATCACCTAAAAGAGATAAAAAAAAATCAACCGTACCAATTGGTAGTGAACATAGGCCCAGAGCTCCAAGGAAAAGGGCACATCCTTTCACCATACCAATGAAAAGATTATGACGGTCAAACAAGGAAATTTTTCAGAACTGAGAGGCCATATTTTGGCCCCTTGGGCGCTCAAGAGTTAAATAAATATGGTATTGTGTCAAGATTGGGAGGCCTTCTCTTGAGCTCAAATTTCCTCTAATGCAATGTGGCCTTTAGTTAATAAGTTTTTGTAAAACACCATATTCGTTAGATTGGGAAAAACAAAGGTACCATTTTGTACTCCACCTTAAACCCAAAAAGTCACCTTAAACCCAAAAAGTCACCTTAAACCAAATTCAAAGGTATCAGATTCAGTTTGAGCCACTAAAATTTTTTCCCTCGCAAATTCCTCCTCTCAGGTGAGGGCACATGTACCAAAAAAATGCTAGGAGCTCAGTTTTAGGTGGTCACCTAAAACTTTCAAAAGTCCCAAAATGTATTGTTTTTCCCAATTTAACAAATAATTTATGGTGTTGTAAGTGTTTGATTGGATTTTAAAATTTGAGTTACAAATCTTGAAAAATAGAAAAATTAACATAGTGTACAAACAGAATATTAGTGTGAGTATGTTAGCTTTTCATTTTACATGGTCTAATCTTGTTTTTCATCACAATAATTTAGTTAGGATGTGTGTATTTGTGCAACATCAATTAGTGGAATTCATAGTATAAAGCTACCTATCTATGGCCAAGTGTTGCACTTAGCACGTTATTCATTAAATTGGGAAAAGGTGACATTGTGGGACTTTTGAGTTTCATGTTTCCTAAAGAATATTCAATGAACACTCCTTAGAAAACGGAAAATCTTAAAATCCCAAAATGTCACTTTTTCCCAATGTAATGAATAGCGCATTACTTGGAGTTTCTCAAAATTATACCTTCTTGCAAACTAAAACTTGTCATAACTCTTTCATCTTATTAGTTGAAATTGAATGATTGAAAGCTTCTCAAGAATGTATCTAAAGAACCAATTTAAAAATATACATATAATAATGTAAATTTTAAAGAGGATTTTTGGGCTACCTGGAATTCAAGTAAAACAACATATCATGCATTAACTTTTGATCCATATAGTTAAAAGTTATGAAAATTATTGAACTTTAAAGCTACTTTTTGGAAACATCATGTGTGAAAATTTCAAAGAAAAAAACAGAAACGTCTTTTGCAGTGAGCTGTCTACAATCACTATGTTGCCAAAAAAAAAAAAAAAAAAAAAAAAACACAACTTTGCTTTTGAGGGGCTAATAGACGAAATGCGTGAAAAAAGGAGGAGAGGTGTAGTGGTACACTCCACTGCTGTGGTACAAAATAGAAACGAGGTCCCACAAATCCAGGGAATTCAGAGTAAAAGCAAGATATCTATGCAAATTCTACCAACTGTCAGAACTCAGCACCGGCGGCAATGAATCAGTACTACTACTAACTCCTGTCCTATGAAAAAGTCTTCACTCCTGCATGCATAT